>OZ024773.1:13253038-14453038 GCA_964017025.1 Stenichneumon culpator | reverse complement strand
AACGAGCCGTGATGGCAATATTCATCGGAATTTTCATCGACGCTGACAGACCACGCTGGAATTGTTATAGCCCCGTTGTGTTGCAGGTTGATAGACGTATATAGAAATATAACGTGTATTTGCTTGCCGGGCGGTATTACTTTTTTCGTTTGTACCTCTCCGGTCACTGTATTTTTCATCGGTTACAAAGAGTTTTCGAGATTGAATTCGCGCGACCGAGCGTGATCGATTCGACCGTAGCGGCGCAACAACGGGGGCCCGTAGGTAGGGTCATCCGAAAAACCGGTTGACCGCTCCGAAGAATGGATAGCTGAGGATCCTGTCCCAGTTCCTTTATTCCTCCATTCACATCCTGGAGGCTCATCTCCCCGACTTTATCGATTCTTATTCCCGATAAATAGCCCTATATCTAACATAGGGAATCTTAGCCCCGAGGCAACAACTCTACGCGGAGAGCGATTCGTATTTCAAAGAATTCGCGTACGAGCAGTATCGAAGCGAAATTATCGCTATCCTCTTAATTCTAAGAAAGAAAGAAATCGCTCGTAAAGTTTATGGAAGATTAAATTTTTATAACGCATCCATGAGAAGTTCCACTTTTCGTGCCTGTAAAGTGTGGCGAAAGTGGCGCTTTTTAGAAAGGCGTGCGAGAAAAAAAGTTGCACTGCGTACTATTCCGTCCTAGAGCAAAACAATAATTTTTTCGCACACTTTCGCCACCCCTTACACTGGTGGTTCTTAACCTTGGGGGTCCACAGAGGGTCTCTCGTGTATTTTGGTGGTCCATGGACCCCAGGTTAAGAACTGCTGCTTTACACGCACAAAAAGCGTGACTTTTCGTACATTTGTTACAAAAAAAAAAACAACTATTTCCACGAATAACCGAAACAAACACTTAAAATTAAATTTCTGCCATTTCATTGCAGCAAATTCATGGTTGAATCAAAAGATCCTGGCATTTGTCACAGAGTCGTAAAAAGCAACTATTTCCAGATGCTTTTTGCTTATAAAAATACAAACTTGTCGAAAGCACCCCAAATTTTCATCGTTACGCGGAAACGTCAGTAGCGAGATAACGAATCATCGTAGAGAAACAGATTTCATTTTTCAATAAATACAACCATTATCTGCAGCATTAAAAAAAAGAAATAACATTTTCTTAAATGTTCATCACTGCACTAACAGCTTTGGCATAACAGCTCGGATACTTTAAAAGACATTACATTTTTTGCTCTTCTAAAAAAAAAAAAAAAAAAAAACGGGGCCAAAATATAAATCGCATCATTGCAGAATTATACTTTTAGCACGTATGTACCCCTCGAGGGACGGCTAACACCAGCCGCAGAAGAAAAGTGTATTAAAGCGTACTAAAGATAGAGTAGAATAGCGCGAGAAGAGAGAGCGGATAGCCGCAACGCGTTCACCTTTTCCGCGCGCGTTGGCTCCGGCAAATGCCGCGCGCGGGTACTTGCGGAGACTGTGCGGGGAGAACGCCTAAGAGAACGTGTTCCCGTGGCACTAATGTCGCCGCTGTGCGCCAAGCGAGAGTGAGAGAATTTTGCACCGACGACGATGGCGAAGAGGAGGCCGCGGCTGGAGTGCCAGAGAGCGCATTATAACAGCGCCGAGGGAAAGAGGGAATAAGATAAATGAGAGTAACGAGAGAGTCCCGCTGTTGCTGAAGCTCTCCGGTGAGTGTCGGGGACGCAGCGGAACGGGGGAGGGGAAAAATAAATAAATAAACGACGAAGAGGCCGAATAAAGAAAAAGCGGGGAGACTCGAGGGATAGAGAAAGAGAGAAAAGGATATACAACGAAATAAAGAGACTCCCCGGAGGCATATATACTAGGAGAAGGATCGCGCGAGAGCCCACACGATTAATTATGCGAGAAACTACGTGATTCGATCTTTCGGTCGTATGCATACGCTTTGCTTCGCTGTGCGCTGCGTACCTCGTACTATATATGTATATCCACACTCTTTCTCACTGCCTCGGGTTTATTTAGAGGTTCAACCGTCCGTATTAACTCTTTCGACGTTCCACCGGCGCGATCTCTCGCTGCGTTTGTAAATATAACGAATAAATACTGAAAATCGACTTTTTTTTCTACCGCTGATGACGAATATTGAAAAATTATCGTACTTACAAAGTGAATTCGTAATATGTTTCATGCTCATATTTCGCGGTACTTTTTTAAAACTTAATATAACTTGTCCGTTTCGTGTTGCACTGTGCGATTTAAAACGTCGACTCGAAATTGCACCTTACGTAAAGGAGAATCCCCGAATATGCAAATTAAATAAGTAAATTAAATCTGATAATTAAAACGGCTACTCAATAACTGTATTTTATGTAAGAGGGTTCAGTGAATTAATAAATTAATTAATCAATAAAATCGTTTTAACGAATTATGTATATTATTATTGTTTTCGTACGATAAGGTAGAGTCTCATCTTTCGAGGTACTTAAAAAAAGAAGTATTTAACTGGTCTGTTTCGTGTTGCACGGTTCGATTTAAAACGTCCACTCGAAATTGCATCTTACGTAAAAGAGAATCCCCCATTATGTAAATTAAATAAGTAAATTAAATCTGATAATTAAAACGGCTGCTCAATATCGGTATTTTAACTAAGAGGCTTCTGCGAAGTAATAAAGTACCGAATCAGTAAAATCGTTTCACCAAATGAAGTATATTATTATTATTTCGTAAAATAAGGTAAAGTCTGGACGTGCTACGGTTAAAATTCCCCTTGGGATTTTAATCACGTGGTTCAATCTCGGCAACACGTGGATCCGAAATTTGCACCGCCAGTGGATTAAGGTGATGCGACACCCCTTTCTCCCCAGTCCGATTCGGGCTCGGTCGGATTGGCAGGACATGAAAACTACAATTAATTTTTATCACGTTTCCGATTAAACGCAATTTTTTTTACCGTTTCCGGTTGAACGCAACTTCTTACATGGAGCTGAATTAATATCCTCTTCGTGTAAGAATTTGTACTTTGACCGTGGATGGTCATCGTGTATGATAAAAATTAATTACGGTTTTTATTATCGACCGCCAACGCTCTCAATAAATATCGATGCGATCAATGACGCACCCGACTACGAACGTTCGATCAACTGTTCTTGGCGCCTTTTCATCGACTGTTTTTTTTAAATTTACATCCACCCTCTTTCCACGTTCCATTATTCAAAGGAATCTTCGAGACTGACGATATCGGATGAAATTTTCCTGCCTGCGTTGCGATGCGGCGATCTCGTCGTTTCGCCCCGACAGAAGTCTGTCTGCCGTTTCTCTCGTCCTTGCGATAAAAACAACAACAAAAAACTGCAAGGCCGCAAGCCCAACGGAAAGTGTATACTTACGAGTATCTCTAGATCGTATACACTGGATGAGTTTCTGAGATGTGGCTGCATTAGAGAGGCTTGCTCAACCTTCTCTCGACACTCTGTCCGACACTTTCCTCACACTCTACATATACTCTGTACACTCGCAGATTCTATACTCTCTGTCGGAGATACAACTTAGATGCGAGCTGCTAGATCGCGTACGCGCTACGCACGATCGCTATCGTAAGCTAGCAAGGACGGTACAGTGTGAGTTATTCGCATATATATATATATATATATATATATATATATGCGCTGAGAAAAGGTAACGTGCGTTTACGAGTTTCTGTGTTACGGCCGCACCGCTGCAAAAGAGAGTTACCCTTGGTTAGGAGGAAAACACGTAGGTAGATGTATATACCTTCGTTGAAGGATGACTCGATCGGGTACAGCTCGTTCATACTTTGAGCGCTGAGGCGGGGGAGGGGAGACGGGAAGTTTGAATTACGACCGGATTTACGATGATCTCCAGCTCATCTCCGGCTTTCCGTATGGACGTTCCACTGGCAATTCCGTTGAGGATCCGCTCGAACGTAAATCTCGAAGATTCGCGGTACATATATAATGTGGTTGGCATAGCAGTAGTACCAAAATCACGAATTGACCGACTCCTGTACGTACGAACATACATTCAGGGCGGAAGAGTTTTCATAACTGATTGGACTTTCAAGTTGATAAATTGGCCCTATGTTAAAGTAACACACTTGAAAATAACGGACTCGAAAATAACATACTCGAAAATAACATACTCGAAAATAACACACTCGAAAATAAGACACTCGTAAATAACACGCGACAAAATCACATAAGCCAAATCATCATACGACAAAATCACATACGTCGGAACAACACACAATAAATGCATTTGCAAAATTGGTGCAGTGCCCGAACGTACGTAAAGGTGTTGTTGAAAATAAAAACACGCAACAAAACGTGCAAAAAACGAGAAAGCGATTAACAAGTACGAATCATCACGTAAAGCGCGTACGAATTATCATGCTTTTTTTTACAGTTTTTGTTACAGTACTCCCCTCGAGTGATAAAGCCAATTGCAAATATCATTCAATCTCGCGAATATTCCCAAACACAAATATTGTTTGTCTCAACTGATTCACCCATCGAATTTTGTCAAATATTTTGTCTCAAATGCAAACAACCAGTGTCCACACAGTTTTATGCCATAACACTTGAACGACTCGCATACCTGACATTTTCCACGGTGAATACAATTTTCAAATGAAAACTCCCGAAGAATATTCTTCATGTTATCTGATTATGTTAATGAATAAAAAAAATAATAATAAACAAACTATTGTAACCCGCTCAATAACAAGAGTCCTCGACCCGGTTCTATTTATATGCGTCTCCTTTTCCTCCCCCCTGCGCTACCATCGGAGCAGCATCGCGGCCGAGAGCTTAAATCGACTTAACGAGAGCGCGTTACGTTTCATAAAATTTTCGACCCCGAAGCTGGATAGCCTTGGGTCGGGCTTCTTATCGTCGTCTCAGTGTCTCGTTTGTTCACGAGAGTCAAGGGCGGCAGACCATAAGGCGCCTGCCGGAGGGGTTGGCTGGTTGGCGAAAATTCGTTGGGCGTTCTGCTCGCTGCACAACCAGAGCGGTTCGAACCACCCCAGCAGCCGTAACGACCACACGTACGCCTGGTCCTCGTAATCGATATAGCCACTGAAGTTCACGGCGCACCGGGACGTCGACGCCGCAGCAGCGGCGGTTTCACCGGTAGCTGCCCCCCCCCCTCCCCCGCCCCTCGTGGTATCGCGCTTTTTCATCCCCCTCCGACTTGCCCGCATCGGCGTCCTCGAGAGTCACGTGACAGACTGAGCGGGAGGGCTGGAAAGAACCGTCCGAAAGAGTTAAGAGAGGAAAAGCCAAGTCACGGTTCACTTCCGCAGGCCGCGGCGAAACCTTTTTTCCCCACCCACGAAGAAAAATCTATACGGGAGAGTACGGCGTGCTGTAAGAAACGTGATGACCCGAGAGTCCGACCTCCCGGGCGAGAGAGGAGTTTCGCCGGAGACGTTGTACATCACCGACTCTCGGTGCATCCGGGGATCAAGGGGGGGGATTAAAGATCGGACGGGCGCGAATAACTCCGGCGAAGAAGTTGGTCTCTCGCTCGTAGGCACGAAGGGGTTAGAATTGTTTAAAAAATAAAGAAAAGTAAGGAGGAGAGCACAGAATAGGAGGAGGAAGGGGGCGAGGTAATCGAGGATAGGAAAAAGGACGTGCCAAGGTTTAAGGTAGTCCTTGCGATGCATGCTGGTCAGCTGAAGGACTATTTGGAGAACTACGTAAATCGTCAAGTAAATTTTTTTTATCCTTTACTAAATATCCATGATTTTTAGTAACACAAAACAAAGTGAATTGTATTGGAAATAGCAAATTGCAAAGGTTGATTTGACTCGGATTTAACGAGTACCGGTGTTGTTTTAGGAATAATTAAGCTGTAATTCATTTAAGCTGAATTACTCTCGAAATGTTCGGTAATGATATTTTTTTAAAAATTTATATTGAATTGTGAACTTTTAAGAAATCCGAAAGGTGCTACATTTCATATAGCGCAAAAATGCAGTCTATACACTGTAATTTTCGTTCCGAAGTGTTAGTTTGTTAGGTTTTCATAAGAGCCCGTGAATAAAACCTCATTTTTTGTATAAATTTTTTCGACAAATTATTCGGCAACCAATCTCCTGAAACTTCATGATCACGTTAAAAAAGACTTTAACTACAATATCAGAAAAATTGAATTCCCAAAGTTCACAAAGGGAGATTCGAAAGGACTACCTTAAAAGTATCTCTGCACGTGTTGCGAGAACCCCAAGGAGAATACGAGCGTGGCAATGTCTTTCGCGAAAGCTCAAGGATCTCTTGCGGTGACCGTGCGAGAAAATAGAGAACAAAGTGGACGGTGGGGAGGAAGGAATTGCAATAAAAACAACAACAACGAAAAGCAAAACAGGGGAGAAGAAGAAGAGTCTCTTGACTCGGCTTCTCCGTTCCGATAATGAAGGTAACAACGCTGACCTCGCGGGTCGTCGGACACGCCCGCCCCCCTATACATATACATATATATATGTAATGTTGATCGCACTGCTATATGTGTGTACTTCGTTTATTTCCTTATTTCTTTCTTTCGTCTGTCTGCCTTTCTCTTGCATTGGACCAGCGACGGATAGAATCGGCTTTTCTCTCTCGACGTTGCTGCACCTGTGTTGTTGCACGCATACCGCGACCCATCGAGCGTGCTTCCTTCCTGATGCAGAGCCTACAGAATGTAGAATGTGCTGCAGACTCGCCGCGCTAACACCGTGACTGCAGATGGAAGCTCCAACTTTTACGTTTCTCCTTCTATACTCGTATCCGATTCCCTCGCGATTGGCACCGGACAGCCTGCAATCTACCCGGCGCGTGATCTATACTCCCTTGGGTTTTCTTTTTTTTTTTTCAGTCCAGGAGCTACGGATCGAGCCGCTCTCGGAGATACCGGAAACGGGCCGACGCGGCGCTGTCCTAGCTACGCGGCGAAGCGGCTTAATCGTTTCGGTACGAAATGTCGTTCGTTCGCGATAAGCTCGATTTGACTGAACACGGAAAGACAATTAGACGACCGTTTGATCAGCGTGCTGAACACGAAAGATCCGTTCTACGGCATAATTTCTTAACAAGCTCGATCACATGGATTTTTATTTTTTTTTGAAACTCTGTTGTAAGGTCGATATCCTTCTCGCTTCGGTAACCTTGACACAAAATATTTTTCTCTCGGTGCAATAAAAATTGGGTTAATTAATAAAGTGCAAATTAAAAAATTCATTAAAAAAGGTGCATATTAATTTGCACTTGGTTTCCTAATTTTTTACCGCACGATTGGGCAATTGGAAAGCTCTGTGACCGACTTTGGATTCCCCATTGTGGATGCTACTGCTTACGATATGAAATTTAAATGGTCGAGATTCATCGCAAAATTGAGTACTCGGACACGAAAATGTCGATTTTTTTTTCTACGAAAACATAGCTTCCTCCGCTGGAAGCAAAAAGATGATTGTGAATATTTCGTTAATCCAGACGTAAAATATGAAATTCCTTTTTTTGCTTTCACGAATATACGAGACTCTGTTTTGTCAAAATCGTTTTTGCGTCTCGAGGGTTACAGCGAGAGGTAATTTATGCGCGTACTTCGTCATGGGACTCCGAGTATGATCGTAAATTCTTAATCTTCAATTAACCCTGAGCGTACTCTCCCGCGGAGCTCAACCCTTGTCCTCCTCGTCGTCGTCGTAACGGAACAAAAAAAAATAAAATAAAAAATAAAAAATAAAAATGAAAAAAAACGAGGAAAAAAAAGAAATGAGTTGTAACTCATTGATGCGTGCGCAGCAGCGAGCGTTTAGGTGGCTGTACACAGGTACCCCTTACCGGTGTAATTCACGATAGCGGTGTAATGAGAACGAAGAGGAATAAGTAAGAAGCAGCAGCGGGCAGAAGAGGAATAAACGTAAGAAGCCGCTGCGGCTCTCTGGGGAAAGGTCGACATCGAAAATACCGGTTAAGCGATAGCCATTAGGTAATTGCCGTATAAAGCAAGGAAAATTAAGATATACGATACCGGAGTATAGTGATTCGAGGGGATGCCGGACGAAATTCAATAGCGGGTAGGGGACTGAGAAAATCGGCGTGTAGCCAAAGGCGATGCGCATCTCGAGCGATATAATTACAATGAATTACAATGAATTATAATGAAATAATAATTGACAGGGGAAATAGTATAATTCAAGACTTTCGCGGATAGAGTAAGGGAGAGCCATCCATCGTTCAACCGCTATACGTTGCAAGGCTACACTGATTTGTTCATTTTCTCTCTTTACCTCCTGATTTTCTTTTCTGTGCTTTTCTTTTACTCTTTCCTTTGGAGTTATTATTTCCTTCATGGCATCGTTCGCAGATTATTATAATTTTCAACGCTGCCGACCGCGTCATATAACGTATTTACATAATAATCTCGGGACTCGGCCACTTTCAATTACACCGGCTGATATATGCGCGCGTTTTAAGACGCATAAAATTCGATAGCAATTGCAACCCGACCGGACGGCGCTCGGCGAAAGGGTTTACACATCTGCCGAGATGCCTCACAAGTGTTTTCGAAGGGCCGGGAGAGGCCTTCGGGAAAGGGGCCTCTAAGAGGATTGTCGTAGGATAGAATTAAGGTTTCCGCCTGGTGAGAGAAAAGTTCGAGGCTCGCGAAGTTTATCGCTACATGGTAAAATAGGTACGGATGTTTCTTCTCCACAAACGGCCACAATAATTTTTTTTATTTTCACGAAAAAAAGTTGTCAGTTTTACAAAAATCTCTATCGACTTTATGGTTTTTTTTCGCAAAATTAACAAGGAAATAATTGTGGAATATCGTTGTTGAATGCGGTGACCGATTAGAAAATGAATTTCTTTAACTTGCTGCGGCTTCGGAACGGTCTAGTGTTGGACTCTTCTTTTCTAGGATTTTAATCAAGAGACTCCATTTTTACGTTTCGACCCTGGTTAGGGTCCTCTTCACAAACAGTGTTTATTTTTTCTCTAGGAAAGTACCAGAGAAAAGTGAACACATTTCACTTGTGAAGAGGACCCTAACCAGGGTCGAAACGTAAAAATTGAGACTCTTAATTAAAAACCAAGAAAAGAAGAGTCCGAAACTATACCGTTCCGAAGCCGCAGCAAGTTAAAGAAATTCATAATTGTGGAAGTTTGTGGACAAAAATGTGTGTTAAATGTACAGATATTTTTTTCGTAAAATGAACAAGAAAATAATTGTGGAAGTTTGTGGACAAAAATATGTTTTAAATGTACAAAAGAAAATAATTGTGGCAGTTTGTGAACAAAAATGTTTGTTAAATGTATAAACCTTTTTTACTGTGTATACATGCGCATGCAGTCGTGCTGGACGAGACGGGGAAAATTACACGAGTTTGTCGCGGGAGAATCACTTTCACCTAGAGAACGAGCTTGAGTAAGGACGACACTCCGAGAACCCCCGCTTACTCACCTGAGAAGAATCCTTAGAGAATATTTCATGCAAGTTCTGTTCAACAATGATTCACAAGGACCTTTGTGAATAATCGTTAAATTTAACGATTATCGGCCTCGGTAATTCTCTCGGAGACACCGGAGTCGTATTATCAATTATGAGACATATGCATATTGTAATTGGTTTTGCCAAACTTTAATGTCGACGGTGTAACGAGTTTTTTTCTCTCCCTCGCGAGCTAAACGCTGTAATAAAATAATTGATGAAGAGAAAATATTCGAGGTATGCGCATGCGCGGAGAGAGACGGCGAGACCCCTCCCGGTGTCTGCGACGGGTTTTAAACCAGTAATTGCGTACAAATACGAGACACGTGCTGTAAATACTCGAGCGGCTTGTTGCAAGAAAATCGTCCTCTTTCTCCTGCCTGAAAATAATTAATTACTAAATTTATGGAAATAATATAATATTGTCGATTTATTCGTACGCTGATTGGCTGCCTCACGAGGTCCAAGCTGGAAGGGATTCATGAGGAACTTTGGCCTCAACGTATAAAAGTAGAATAACTTTTAGACAAATATTAGGGAGCTATAAGGTAAAATAAGTATAAGATGACTAGGATAACTGTAAGAAGAACTTTAGTCGAACTAAAAGTAAAAAAAAAAAAAAATGTTTTCTCAGAAGTTGCCAATACTCTGGACCACTTTAGGCCAAAACTGATATCGGATTCGTGCTCAGTGCGAAAAAGTGCGCACGCTCGTGCGTTCGACATCATTTTTTGCAACACTTCGATGTGACGCAAAAAAAAGAATGACAAGGGTGCCTTTATCGTATTGTTTGAAACATAATAAAGGCCCCCCGTTGCACACGTTAGACATTCGAGTTTTTGGGTAACTTCATCAGACAGCCAAGATATTGCTGTTCGAGAATGTAAAAAAAATTAGTTTTCCTTAAAATGAATGTTGAAAAAAAAGTCTCTCGATACCTCAAGCTTACTATGTTTTTTCCCGCTGAAAGTCAACGTGTCGGTCACTCTTAGCCGAAAATCCTTTCTAAAAATCTGCGCCGGAAGCGAAAACTAGGCTACAATGTTTTTGGCTATTTACCATTTACAAAACATTCCGTTAGATAAGAATACCATTTACAAAACGTTCCGTTAGATAAAAATTCCGTTTACGAAACGTTGCCTCAGATAAAAAATTGTTGAAAAAAAAATGTACCTTTATTTGTCTACGGTTGAAACGCAGATGCGAGACGCTCGGATAGTTATATTATGCTGAACAGTCTACACGTAACGCAGACCTCCAAAACCGTGGATCGATGATTCACGGTCGTCGTGTGCGATAGAAGAAGAAAGCGGCCGCGCGGGAGACGAAGAGAGAAAGACATTCGAATTGGCGACCTTGACATCGGGTGCAGCCGCACTACGAGTTCCCCGCGGTACTGGCGCATTTCACAGTACTTGTCAATTCGACGATTCCATCTTCGAGTTTAACGACGAGTGGCTCGTACTCGAAACATCGAAATTTCTCTCAAGTTCAAACAAGTGTTAAGTCCTTCCGACCAAGGTAAACGGACCGAGTGTACTGACAGTGGCCCAGTTTCTGACAGGAACACCTTTGACATATAGTCGGCTTCCCCCGCAATTCGAAAAAGAGCCAAAGTGGCGCTGTCCGGAAACTGGCACACTCTGTCTTCCTAATAGTCTTTTTTATACAAATTATTTTTAGTTTTTATCTAAAGTGTAAACCAATGATAATATAATATAATATTTTCGTAATTGTGCGCACATTATTTTGAAAAAAATCTTATTTTAAGTCAGACACGAGTTCTTGCATCGAATGTTGCGCCAGGAGTACAATTATTTGCAGAATAATAATCTGCCAGGAGATTACGTTAGAAATGTTCTCCCAACGACAGGTTACGAAAATTCGACTTAACGAATTCTTACGATACATTTTGCGATAAATTTCGATCATTGAAATTTTATATAATAGAATGTTATATTAATTTGACATTAATACATTTTATATTAAAGCACAGCTTCCTCCCCGAGGAAGCCGAAACCGATGAACGAACTATCCCGCAGGGAAAGTAACGAGCAACCCGTTAAAGATCGAGGAAGCCATGTGTGAATTACTTCACCTTTTTTCCATCCGCACAAATTCATAAGGCCGGAATGACAAATTTTCCTCACGTCACCGACCCGGCGGTTTACCTGACTATAAATTTTTACACGAATTTCCGCAGCGAAAATGGTCGGGAGATAAGAGTAAAAAAAGAAAAGGATCGTAAACAAAAGAAAACGATTCGTTGAAAGAAAGAAAATCTTGCGACACGATCGCGTGGACTAGATTCGTCTCGATAGTTCAAGAGTGCAGTCAGGCTGTATGTTTCTCTGCCTGGCTTCTCCTTTCCTCGTCCCTCTCCTTCCTCCTCTTTCTCACTTTATCCGTCTGTTTCTTTCCGTCTTGAGCCCTCCCATTCACCCAGCATCCTCGTTCACCTTCCATCCTCCTCTGCGAGCTAAAACCGCTGGAAACCTAGAGATATAGTTTAGATCGTTACGCGCCGAGGCTTTCACTTTTCTGCCTCTAGTGCGGGCTATCTCGTTCCCTCGCGCCCACTCGCGACTCTCCCCGCAAACTTATATATACCGTACCTCACTGTGTCGTGCTGGAGAGGGCGGCGGTTGCAACATCACCGCAAACCTCGACTCTGGTTTTTCCCCTATCTACGTCGTGCCGCTATCATGTTTTTTTTTTCTTCACTCGCTCAATCTTACGCCTTTATTACTCGCTCGAACTCTGTCGACGGTAATTTTATTAACAAGTATGAATGAAAGCTATTGTGTCATATTTTACGGACTTCGTTTCCCGTCGTGTTGAACTACTTTTTGTTCTATTTTTTTTTTTTTACTTAGCGTGCATAACAACCGAGTATCAATGAGCTTATTAGCTCCGTGGGTGTTGGTTGCAGCTTTGACCCTAAAGCTATGCACATATCTGATTTCACCCCCTTGACGTCACAAATGATTCTGGCAAACCGGATGTTTTCGCCGTTGCGTTACTTTGCCTAAAGTTAAGATTTTTAAAATTAGTTTGAGGTGGAATCGAAGGAAGAGGTGTAAGCAACAAATTTGTTGAGATGATTTACCGGTTAAATATCAAGGAAGTTATTATACAAGATCTACAAATTTCTTTAAAGATCTAAGTTTTTATTAGAAATTTGATTGGTGGTTTTGGAGGATTAAGGTAAATCTTGTTTATAAAAAAATGATAAATAATTAATAAGATCTGCGTATACGATCTACGGGAAAAAATTTGTAGCCAAACTATACGAAATTATACTTTGCTCGAAAACAATTTTTACATATATATTTATTCATATTATTTTCACTTTCTCGTCGAGGAAACTTTGTTTTCACGAATTTGTTTTCCAAGATTTTCAGGTTGGGAATATTTCGAAACATCCAACAATCATATACGGTAAAAGTTTTCGGTGTATGTATGTGTGAGTGTGAGTGCCATGAAGGACCGTACGAGCATAACTGTCACGAATGTTGAGCGATCGAGTTGAAACTTTTTACACGAGTCGAGATCGACAAAGGTATTCAAAAGTTATGAATATTGGCTTTTTTGTTTTGTTTTTTTTTTCTCCATTTTCGCTTGCTCCCGTTTGCGAGGTTTTCAAGCTATCGGGTTGAAGTTTGTACACAAGTTGAGTTACGACCAAGAATGCTTGGCAATGGATTGGCTTGGATTGAGCTTGACAAGAATCCATACAGCACATGAAACTTTTAAAAAATTTGTATTTTTTTTTTAGAAATAACCGTCGAAACTTTAATTTCAACCAACGTCTATCGATCGAGTTTGAATTTGAAAAATCGGGCTAATAGACTGTTTAAAACATCGATAAGTTAATCAAAAAAACATCGCATATTATAAACTTGGTATAATTTTAATTTTTCGAAAAATGTCTGTTCATCACTTTCATTCCTTTATTCACAAAGTTTACTCTATGAGTCAGTCAAAAAATTACTTAAGCTTAAGAAAATTGATCGTGTTAATTTTTTTTATATTAATTTTGAGAACATATAAGTTATTTCAATAATTGCGACATCGATGTCGATTGTCCAGTGGAAAGTTTGTGTTAAAAAAAATAATTGAATTCTTGTTACCGATTTGACCGGTTCTGCATCGCTCGATTTATCTCAGCGTGATTGTACCGTTATTGCGCTACATCAGTAGTTATATAGGCAACGATTGTCGGAGTAGTATAGAGTAGAGAGTGTCGCGAGAGTCGCCGCTTCGAATCTTACGCTTTTGCAGGTAGAGTGTATAAAGCACGCGATAAGGTTGCCTCAGGCATTGTCCTTCGAATTCTCTCCGTCTTTATCGCAGGCTTCTCGCTCGCACTCGGTATATTTCTCGTGCGCGAAACGTTTCGCCTGCCTCTCGATAATGCTGCGAGATATTCTATTCACTGCGATGCACTTCAGGGCTCTCCACGGAGCCCCAATAAATCTTTATTTGCGCACTGCAGGAGTGAAGACGAAGGTGACAAAAATTGAGAGCGGAGAACTGACGAAAAATAACGAAATATCGAAAAATAACGAAATGTCGAAAAATAACGAAATATCGAAAAATAACGAAATATCGAAAAATAACGAAATATCGAAAAATAACGAAATATCGAAAAATAATGAAATATCGAAAAATAACGAAAAATATGGTAATCTCATTCTGTTCGTTTAAAATTGCGTTTCAAATTCGTGTGGAAGCTTTTGACCATTAAGTCCGTAGCGACAAAACTGTGAGCACTCCTTAACAGGAATAGAACAATTTCACTTGAGGGCATGTGAAATGCCGCGGTCGATAATAAAATCAGTAATACAATTTTTTGAAGGGTGCTGAAACTTTAGCATTCTTAGGAAATAGGAGCCAACTGCAGAATTACTAGACACTGTGGTATTCTATTTCCGTTAGACGATACAGTTTCAGCATGCGAGAAAAAATATCATTACAGTTTTTATTACTGGCTGGGTGCGCGATGAAAAGAGGGTATTTCATATTATCTTAAAAAGAACTCACGATGGCCCACTCGCCCCTACAAAGATATCACTTAAAAAAAAAACAGCTCGCCCACGGTGCCCCACTTTCCCCCACAAAGATAGCATCGGTCACTATTTCGATATCGCCGCGTAGTACGAATATTATAACGGTTACTGTGGTAAATTAGAACTCTTACTATTCTGAATTTTAAATTTTACTATGCTGAATTATAACTCTTACTATGCTGTATTATAAATCTTACTGTGCTGAATTATAAATCTTACTGTACTGAATTATTTCTGGTGCAAGCATTACCTACACATGGTAATATTTAGTCCCACCGCCGTACAAGGTATGCAGACGCTATTCAGCAATAGGGCACAAGTGGGGAATATGGCCTACCCTGTTTAGCACGTAAATAAATTATACACAGACTGGGCCATATTGACCCCTTTTACCCTATCTACTTTTCCCAGTGCCTTGCAAGGATCGAGCTCCGCGACAGAAAAAAATAATAACAATTCAATTCCAAATATCTGCATTTGAATTTCTTCTTCGTCGCCGATAACACTCGAAGAAATTCGATTCCTCACTTAGCTCGAAAGTTTTTGCACCTTTCAACGACAGATAATCGCGAAGCTTTGCGAAAGCTCTTTTCTTCGTATTCCTCCGAAGGAGAAATTTCCTCCATAGCCTTCATTACGTAGTAATTCGCAGTGCGACTAAACTTGACAGAATTTAATAATAAAATACGCCGAAGTTGGGAAGCGAAGGAAAAGTTTTGCCAGCTACCCCCTCCTCACCCCCCCCCCCCCCTCAACCCACCTCCAGACACATACCTTATTCCTATATACTAAATGTTTCACGGGATAATAAAATTTTATCGCCGACTATATTCTTACCTTCGCTTGAATTCCACTTTTTTTTTTTTCTTTTCCCTTTGTGCCTCACTTGTCGAGGTCCCTGGACGCCCCTTCCGGAACTCTCCGTTCGCCACCGCTACAGTTTCCGACATCGAGTTTCAGGACCGAATTGATATTCAGCCCGCTGCTTCGACGAGGTAACTTCGTTTTCCATCGGGAGTGCGGTGCGACCTCACTTGAAATTCTTTGCTCGTCTCTCCGGCTGACCCTCGAGTTCGCAGCCTTCACCCTCCCCCCCCCCCCCGACCCGTCTTTTTACGTCATCATCCCTTTCGCTCTTTCCGCCTATTCTTTGCCGACCCTGAACTCAAAATTGCCTCCTCACAAAAGAAAGTCCGGTAATCTGGCATTTCTTTCCACTATATTTGATCGGTTCGCAAAGTAGTTTGTATGTTTGTTTGTTTTATCTTTTTTCACTTTCACAAGGCTTGGTGGAATTTTCGATGCCGAAGATTCAATGGGACAAAAAGTCAATGGAGGAAGTGGCAGTGAAAATGATACGGATAAGCGAAAATAAGTTGAAGAGAATTTAAAAGAAATCAAAATTAGTAGATCCAGCAAAAATTTCCGGCACGTACGATCGATCGCCAACAGGAGGGAGAGGGGGGGGGGTGCTTTTTTTACATCACTACCCCCTTCGCTCTTTCCGCCTATTCTTTGCCGACACTGAACTCAAAATTGCCTTCTCACAAAAGAAAGCTCGGTAATCTAGCATTTCTTTCCCCTATATTCTATCGGTTCGCAAAGTAGTTTGTAGGGGAGAGCGGGGTAAAATGGCACACCGGGCCAAAACGGGATAATGAGACAAAAACGCAATTCTCCAAGAACTTTTCGACAGAGGCGATGGTGGTACGTGGGGTAAACGGGTTTGAAAATCGGGATGTGTCGTCGGGACAAAATGGCGCATCCAAAAATTATTGGAAAATTGAGTTTTGCCCTCACCGTCCCGTTTTGCCACGCTGTGCCATTTTGCCCCGGTCTGCCCTATGCTTGTTTGTTTTTTTTCTACTTTCGCGGGTGAAGGTTCGGCAGAATTTTCGATTCCAAAGATTCAATGGGCAAAGAGTCATCTGAGGAAGGGGCAGTCCGCATGATAAGGAGAAGCGAGAATAAGTTAAAGAGAATAAACATGAATAAAAAAATGAGTAGGTCCAGCAAAGGCGTCGGGCACGTACCAGCGATAGCCAACACGGTTTTCTCGTTACGAGAGCTGACAGAGAAGAGAATCCGTCGGGGCACCCATAGTGTGCTCGTGAGTATGTGCTGCGGTAGTTTTAACGAGCGAACGAGCGCGTGCGAGAAACGGAAACCAGTCCCGGAACAAATCCTTCTGAAACGGGTTTGCCCGAGTAATCGAGAGACGGCACAGTGTGCATCTCTCTCTCCCTCTCCCTCTGTCTTCCTCTTTATCTTTTTTTTTCTTTGTCTTTATCGCCGACAGTTCCTGGTACAAACGGCCAACGCCGACCAGGAAGAGCAAAACAGAGTCTAATAAAGAAAATAAAAAAAATCTTTCCCTATGCGTGACTTTGTGAATTTGTTTTCATGGACAGCGTAGCGCTGGCACATTTACGAAATTGTTCGATACGAAACATTAGGAAAATTTGAGTGTTTTCAGAAAAATGTCGGTCCTCGAAAAGGCAATGCAATCAACACGTCGCACTGATAAAACAATTGTGTTGGATGTTCAATGTCTGCGTTCGCGAACGTTCCCTGAAATCTAAACTTCAATAAAACTTTGGTTACTACAACAAAAAAATTAAAAGCGATTGTTAAACAACAAAAAAATAAAGCAATATATGTTTTAGGCAACCGGAATTGTGCTTTGACCAATCACGAATTCGTTCGAACGTCGACGAACGCAGATATTGGACATGCAACCAAGTATTTCTCAATGTGCATTTCAAACATCCTAAACTTTCTCGAAACTCAATCTTTTTTTAACAATTATACATGTACGCATAAAAAATAACCCGTCATGAAAAAGTAGTTCTGTATCGATCAAGGTTGCACGACGCGCATGCGCTGATCCAAATTTACCCCGGAACCCATTATTGTTTTACTGATTCTCCGTCCAACGTGTATACATGTCTTAGTATATTATTCCACGCGAGTGGTTCTGCTGGCTATTGCGGAAAAGGTGGAGGACGGTTGTACCAATAAATAACAGCGAAAAATAAAATAAATCAAATGGAAAAAAAACGAAGCGGGCGTGTTCCACGGGAAAGCGATTTCCCATCGGACGTGCTCGGTCGTTTGGTCGTGAGCTCGGTCGCTTGAATGAAGCGCTCAGAATGTTGAAAAACGATTTCACGTGCGTACCGCCCAGCCCGGGAGAGCTGAAACTTCTCCTCTTATACATATTATAGTAGAGAGCCAGACTCTTGCCGTACTTGTTCGCGCGATTTGACGATTTATAATTCAACATCCGGCCTCTTTCACGGCAAATTAGTTTGGCTTGCGTCACGGCTAAGCCTTGCGCTCCGGCGAAATCACATATTTTACTTGCGTGAAATCACATATTTTAGCCTTAAAATCGATAAATTATTTTTACGAACTAAGCCGACCCAACCGAGATCTTTGGCACAAATTAATAATCGAGACGAGAGGAAAATTCGAGCGATCGATCGACAGCGAAAGTTTGTTAAAAGCTTCGCTCGATGCATCGACGCTTTGCGAACTAAAATTTCTCTTACCCTTTTACCGGCACTTCTGCCTGAAGCCTCGTGAAATATTCGATCCGTGAAGAGCGCCGACATCGGTGTTATTTAAATGACCACCTGAAAGAGAAAAACCGGTACTATGAATTGGCTGTTTACTAACAAGTGAAATAAAATGTTATCGTTATTCCAAGCATCCGAGAAAAGTAACGTGCGGGGCAAAATGGAGTACTTAACCTCACTGGAACCAGAATAACGGATACTTTTTAATTTGCCTCGATTTAGCAAGCCGCCAGTTATATCCGGTATGCGCATTAGGGTGAAGGAATATGACTGCACGTTGTAAGATGGACCAGTGCGTTTTGGAACGAATACGGACTTCTAAGAGCATGTGAAATATCGTTGTCGGTAACTAAAACTGTAATTAATTTTTTCGCCGATGCAGCCCTTGGAAGGTCGGAAATAAATCCTTCACCTAGACTGAAATGTATATCCGCGTCATGCAAGGATTTATTTTCAAGCGGAAATGGTTAGGACTCGTGAAAAAATGGTTTACAGTTTTAGTTACCGACCGGGCTGGAGTTGTGTGGGCAGAAGATATGTCAGATCGCCTTTAAGATGGTTTGTCTCGTCAGGGTAGTGAAATTTAGTTTTTTCAACTGATCTTGAAGTTCCGCAATAAAATTGGAATAAACGACTACCGTAATTTATTCAAAGAGTGGGCTTACTCGGTCGGTAAAGGGAACACGCAGAAGCACCATGGTGGTGATCTATTCGACGTAAGGCCAGTAATCTAACTTAAGCTTCTGGCTCCTTACAACCATTTGGATGCTCCTTTTCACAAGTATCGTCTGCGTGGAGAGTACCAAAGCCATCCCAAGCCATTTGATGGCGGTCCATATTAGTCTGGCGCATATTACCAAATATGCATAAGGAAGCAAAAAAAATTGTAAACGTATTTCAATTTCAGGGCCTTACAAAGAGTGTTTTCACATTACTCCTACCAATATGAAATTTAACATCAGGAAAGGGGAAATATAGGGCAGAGTTGTTTAGCGAGCAACACAGTCAAAAGCGTACCAACGATCCTTGTCAACGAACGTCTACAATATTTTGTTCGTTAATTTTACAAAACATTAGGTAATTTTACGAAAATATTTTCTATTTTATATAAATATTTGTTATTTTTAGAAAAATATTTGTGATGATTACAAAAATATTTCTTATTTTTACAAATATCATACTTTGTAACATTAACAAGACCAAATTCGTAAATATCTAATGCCTCGTTAACAAAAATTTTCAATCACCCCGTGAGGAGCACGGAGCAGTCCGGGTTAGCACAAGGCCCACGAGATTTGCCCGAAGTATGTTTCTCCGCGAGGAAAATTTGCCGCGAAACTCACGTATGAAACTCTATCCCTTTGGCAAAGATAAATATTTATCCGCGGTTACAGTGAGCGCCGAAGAAATTTGTTGCGAAATCCCCGCGGGACAAAGCCCGGGGCCCGTGGACGCGGTGTCTCATTGAGATTCCGTGCGGGACGAGGAAGCTCGAAAGAGAAATATCCTACGGTAGTGAAGCAAAGAAAAAAAGGTGTATAGAATAAGGAAGAAAGAGCCGAGTAAAAAGAGTCGAGGAGTAGTCAAGAGAGGACACGGGAGATAACCAGTCCCCGGTTTCTTCTGCCCCGTTCGCAGTCCCCTTTCGGCTTCTGGTTCTTCCGATCCTCATCCTCAAAAAGGCGCATTCCCACGACCAGTTCGAGAGGAAGAGAACCAGAGAGACCGCGAGGACGAATATATAGAGTGCGACGAACTCTCGCCGCCGCGGAAGAGCCACCGGGTGGGACGCTGAGGATTCGCACGCCGCATCTCGTCTGCCACACACGTCAACAGGATCGCCAATGTTTACGCAAAGATATACACAATAATCGTATATAATACAATATATATTATATAACACATTACACATAATAATATAGAATGTTGACGTAAAGCTGTATATAAAAGTTTACGTAACCGGAGGCCTCCGTGCGGCTTCGCCGCTTTTCGACTCCAAACGAGCCTTGATCTTGAGGAGTTCCCCTTGCGCGCACGAATATCAATTTATCGCTCCCGTGTACAGAGAGTGTTGCGGAAAGAGCCGGCTCCGAAATTTAGGCTGATAGTTCGCCGGTTTTGCCTCTTTATATTTTTTATTTATTTTTTTGTATCTATTTATTTATTTTTTTTACATGGTGCAGACAAAGCGAGAGAGAGGTACGGAGAGGCTCGAAGAGAAATTCGGATGAAATTTGCTTGCTCTCTGCGGCGAGGCGAGGGCAGAGAGCCAGACATGCGAGCGAGATTTATGACGTTCGTGTAAAGCCGCGAAGAGTGCACTTCCGCGAGGAATCCTCGTGGCGGTCACGCGGGCTCCGAGATTGCCCGTGAGAGTTAGTGTGAGTGTGTGTGAGCGGAATGGTGCGAGGAAGAGGAAAAAAAAAAAGTATTCAAGTGTGCGGCGAGTGTCAGTGGGTTAAGGTCAGCGGACCTCATCCCTTCCGCGCGGATCGCGGCGGAGCTCTGTTTATCGGACTCTCGTATCGGTTCTCATTAATATTTATTGTTATTATGTATTAAGTCTTGGGAGCGAAGTTACCGGCTGGTCGGATGCACGAAGATCCATCGAACGATCCTCGAAGCGTGCGGATCTCGGATGCGATTACGAGAACGCTTAATTTATTATCAGGCCTCTAGTCTCGGGTAAATTGATAAAACGAGTTTTTCCCGAAATCGATACCGAACGGCGATAATCTTTTATTCTTATTTACGGTAAGAATAAGATTGCTGCAACGTTGGCGAAAAAATTTTATTTTGTTTCTTATGATCCATGGAAAATTACTTTACAGCCTCAATCTGACCACGAATTCGATAACCAGTGGACAACTTTGAACTCCTCGAGCCGGATTCAGTGATTCGTTGGCTCTTTCGTGTGAAAAATATTGACAATTTTTTATCATTTTTATTTTGTGGTCGAACAGTGCCAACTTTTTTTTTTGGGAAGTTAGAATAACCAGACGTTAGTCACGTTTTCCGTACAGTTGGTTAAAAAAAAAAAACATGACCTTTGAAGAGTCTTTATCTGTACTAAAAATTATTTTTAGGATCTGCTCAGTCCGACCGTGAATTCGATAATGCTTTACTATACTTCTCGAACCGGATTTAGTCATTCATCGAGCTTTTCACGTCAGAAATATTGTTAAGTTTTTTTTCAATGTTTTGAACGAACAATAATTTATTTTTTTTTGTGGAAGTTGGAATAATCTGATATAATTAATGTGTGACGTGGGCGAATAAAATCTTCACCGAAAAGTCCTTATCTGTACTAATGTGATTTTCACCGTAATTTCGGTCCGAGGATTACGTTTGTAACCACTGATTCTCGACAGCTTCACCACTCGAGTTGCTAACTTGTATCGTGTCGTCGCCTCTGGCAACTGCAGAGCAGAGTGGTTGCGGATTGCTGATGCAGTCGCACGTACGACCGGGACCTTCGTCTGTCAACCACGACCAGTAACTACTAAATCTCGAGCTGCGGTCGATAGCTTCCGGAGTCTGTCCCACGTGTCTGACCAAATCGAGCGTTACTACTGAACCGCAACAGTACTATTTTGGCACGTGTGTTTTTTTTATAGTAGACGAATTTTCAGTAAAAAAGAAAATGGTAAAACGAAATACGAAAAATTGTCGCATCTTTCGTTTGCCCTTAACGAAATATTTTATATTTGTATATCGCACAAGCATATTTCGTTTTGTATCAACGAGAAGGGGAAAATGGGGTAATCCGAGTTACCCTTTTCACTCTAAATTCGTGAGTGACATCGAAATGGGATTTGGCTTAATTTGTCACTAACATTGTAACGAAGTAATTGAGCATTAATTCATGTTCATATCTACTTTGATACAGAGTTTGGAAATGATACTAGATTTATCCTATTTTTCATCTAAAAAACGGTAAACTTTGCTAAATGATTTACAGAATCTCACTTAACCTTAGCAAATTTTCCAATCTTTCAACAGTCCTTTACACTTTGTTAGAAGTCAATATGTCCATTCATTCCGTTCTAATATTTACCGAAATAACGAAAGCTCAACATTAATGTTACTATTAAGATTAATTTTGAGCTTAATATTAAGGTCAACATTAAGCTTAATATTATTCTTAATACTGACTCTATGCTTATGACCGAATGCAAAATTACCATTTCTTGCGACACCGATCTATCTTTCTTGTTTCAATTACCATAAACGGGAAGGACCGGATGAATACCACAGCAGTATGGGCAGTGATACTGATCGTCGTATTTACTACTTGTGAAAAAAAATTAACGACAAGCAGCTTATTAAACTGAAACCCCTTTAAGTACACTGATAAAACATTTCGAGGCTTCCTTTGATGTTTTACTTATTGGGCGTTTTTTTCTCTCAATACATATCGACTGCCGGGAAACAAAAGGGCGTATCCCACACCACTTAACATGTGAAGCGATGTGGGTCACGCCCTTCTCTCTCTTAGCAGTCGATGTCTTGGACTTCTTCCTTGGGTGATTCCTATTGCCCCATTGTCCCCGTCAACCTCCAATCGTAATAAAATCCAACACAGCTGTTGCTGCACGATCACAACGGTGTGCCTTTAGCAGCGGAGCAACACACGGAGTTCCCGTGTGTGTCGTGCTGTCGGGTGCCGCGAGAGGTCCCCGGATCCGTTCGCTGCGTTCGTGTACCTTCGCTCACCTGGGCCCCGACCGTGGGGCCCCGTTCTCTTCCCAGTCCCGAACAGCGTGTAGGAGTAGAAAGTCGCTATTGTACTGGATCTGGTTTTATATAAATAGCATCGCACTCGGGTCTCTCCCGAGCGCACGCCGTCACCGTGCGCGTGTGTTCTCATATTATGCGCACGTATCCGAAGGTGAGCGATAGAGTCATCGGCCCTCGACCAGAGATTGGCAGTCCTTGCAGACAACCTCACTGGATCGAAGGCGGCACGTCCGCTTAATGGGGGTCCATCGATATCGGGTAAAAATACACGATTTAGGCATGTTTTTCGGTGTGAAAAAAAATTGACTTGAATGTTTTTTTTTATGTCGGATGTGAAAAGAAAATAGGATAAAAGAGCATGAATATGGCCTACCGCTATGCTCACCACTTTTGCCATATTCAAATAGCGCAACGCCTAGACTTTTTTACATTCGAACCGGGGAATTTGTTAACATCATCATTTTAGATCCAATGTTCTATTGTCGAAGAAGAAAAATTGAACTCTCATTTTTGCCTGTGACCAATGGTACCAAATTTGCATAGCGAATTCCGCGTACAAATAATTTGACAAAATTATCGCCGCAGACAAAGCAACTCGTCGCTCACTAATTTTTATATATTTACTTCTAATTTTTACGAATTTCATTTAAAAAATTACATTGCATTAATCAATAGAAACTGTAACAAATGCATCTAAAAAACTGTTGATCAATTTTGTTAGCAAAAAAAATGTAACCAATTACGAAAAAAAAAAAATAAAATAAAAATAAGGAAAGAATGCTGATATGAAACAAGAGTTTCCGACGCGAGCAACATAGTCCACTACGGTCGTCATTGTAGCGTGGGGAATCTCGCGAGGAGACCGTATAATAAAATAATAAGGCGAGCTTGACGGTAATGGCAAGATTCTCGCTGTGAGGTAAACATTGATAAAAAGAAGTAAAAAGAAACAAAAAAACGGTGAAAGGTACGAACGAAGAGGGGAAAAGAACGAAAGATAGGAGAGGAGATGAGGAATAAGAAAATCACGTGAGAATACGCAGTAAAGGCTGATTCACGGTGTGTGTTACCAGGATCATATTCTTGCCGTACGGCTTTTCTTCCGTACGTTCCTTATGCATCCACCTCCTCAGCTTCGCCTCTGTTGGATGCTGAGCTGTAAACACGCGCTCGGCGTGCTCGTACGGAGCCACCACAGAGGAATAAGCTGCACGACAAGATACGGAGAGGATGAAGTTCCTCTCCGTGCCGCCGTGCTTCACGCAGCAACCGAGAAGCACGCGGGGAGGATTAGAGTAGATAATACTGTGCGGTTGGCGTGGGAAGTATCCGTCTGTGGGATAAGCCTCTCGACGAGTTCCGTCGTGGTAATATCCGTTCCGCTCGTTCTCGTAAATATTGTTAAAACGCCTTAATTTATTGTCAAATCGGTGAGAATTATCGGAGTTAATTTCATCGCGATTTACGCGTCTGGACACGGTGATTATTATTTTTTTCCGCCTATTGTTTTTATATCTGTGGATTTTTTTTTTTTTTTTTTTTTTTTTGCGAGGCGAGCGAACAAACCTGAGAGGACCTTCGCGTGGCTTTGGCGATCGTCGTGCCGCGCGCCTGACCTATCTTAAGATTCCTTGCCGCGCGATGGCCTCGCGGCTCTCTGTCTCTCTCAATTTCTCGAGGTCGCGCGAGAGCACGAAAATAGAATCCTCACTTCTTTTAACACTCCAAAGGTCCGAACTATTTATTAAACAATTCGTTGCGATAACGGATGGCGTGGAATTGATTAATAAACGATTGTACTGTTCGGCGTGTTTCGTTATTGACCCAATTCTCAATCTACCATGAAAAAAAAAAAATCGTACACACATGACCAAGAATAACATAATTAATCTTTCGTCTGCTCCCAATTGTATTATTCTATATATCGAGCGGTGCGTCGAAGCGAGAGATCTAATCTGGAAAGTCTCGAGGTATCCCTCTAGAGCCTGGTATACGAGACTGTAAAAGCGTGAGCCGCGCGCGGTTGACTATCGCACGCTCGATTTCCCTTTTAGATCTCGAGAGACTTTCCTGCTACCCGGGTTTGCTCTCCCCGCGCGCCACGTGTGTGTTTTGCCTATCTGCAGCTTCTGATCGGGTTTTATCTATCCAATATAAAGCCGCCCGCGACAGACCGCGAAGCGACCGCAGCAGGCTGTGCGACGATTAGAATTGGATAAAACAAAAAAATAAAAATATTCGTCGAGTCAGAAAAATGTTGCCGACTGCCGCTGCTGCTGACTGCATACACGAATCGGGCCTACACCGAAGGTGGCATATGGCGAATACATGTAATGCGCTCACAGACGCCAGATGTTGTCGCGCCTCGCGGAGAGTGTCTGGAACGTGCGGTGTTATAATCAACGGCACTATTACAATCTCGAACGGTATCTTTGAATATCGACGTTCTGCGTAATGCTACTGTGTAATACAATGTTTCGAGATATCTGAGCGATTAGATTTCGTTTTTTTTTTTTGCTTTTGATGCAAGATTTTCTCTGTAAAGAAAATCTTGCATCAAAAGGGAAAAAACAGAGACAATTCGTATACGAATTGTTGACTTGTAATTTAGCAGATTGGTAATTTAGTAGATTTGTAACTTGGTAGATTCGTAATTTGATAGATTTTTAATTTGACAGATTTATAATTTGGTAGATGTGTAACTAGGTAGATTCGTAATTTGTTAGATTTTTAATTTGGTAATCTTGCAATATCATAGACATGCAATACGGAAGATTTATAATACATATAGACTTGTGATTGGGCAGAGTTATATCTGATAGAGATGTAAATGTTCCAATCGTGGGAGCGTTACATCCAGCCCTGATGAAGTCCGAAAGGGCTCGATTAGTTCTTCGCAGGTCGTAATCAGACACCGATCTAATGCCCTCAAATCTCTCCTAACGAAGTTAAAACACAAACATCCGCACTTTTTCAGCAATCACCGAACTCCAATGATTTGTTCCATCTCAGAGGCGTCGAAACTCCGAGCTTGACAGTATTCGCTCGTTCGACGAGGGTGACATTTCAGGCTCGTGGAATTAGCTCACGTAGCTAATTCCACGTGCGGCTCTTGCCGCACGTAGGCACAATTTCGAGAGCGACGTGTCGCGCGTCCTTTGGATACATCGAACGACGAGGCTCGTTGGAATCTCTACGAGGGAGGTGAAACAACGTCCGTGGTTACCCTCGGCGTTCAGGATCAGTTTCACCGCCCGATTATGCATCCGACACGCTCGTCTAAATGAATTCAAATTTCCCATTAACCGCATCCCTTACAAATTGAGTCGAAACTTGGTCGCTAAGACGGCTGCTTCTCGGAAATCAAACTTGAACTTTGGCTCGATACCGGCAGCTTTGAGTATGGAAATTCCCAAGTGGAAATCAAGAATAGTTCCTTATAGTTTCCGAGTTCCTCGGGAGCATCGCTTTCGCGGCTTCGTCTCACAAATTAGCGTTCCATTGTTTCGAACAAAGTTTCGTATTCCGTGGGTTGGGTACTTTGGGTCTTCCCCAAAGTATTTACCGGCGCGTTGATATACCCAAGATACCTATCTAGCATTGTATGAACGAAGTATCATTGCGGAGTGTGCGAGTTGATGCACCTCGCTGCTCTGTACAGTACGTATCTTTCACGCAGACATATTTATATTATGCTTCACAATAGAAGTGCCTGGCAAGCGTATTCTTCTGGTTAAAGGACTCGTAAATCTTTTACGTTTGCGAATCCCTGCACGGGCCGCATGCGTGCACTGCACAATGGCAGTTCGCTTGCGCTATTGTGTCGTATATATGTAATACGTGTACATGTGTATGAAGGCATCTCGGCGATCCGCGATGCTCGATATGCTGTAACGCGCAGGTAACAGCCGTACGTACGGGTATACAGTGGAGTCTCGGTTATCCGTTCTTCGACTAACCGAGTCTCGGGTTTATCCGAGTCAACCGACTCATCGGTGCACTCCAAGGCAAAGCGGAGCAGGAACTGCGATTGCACTAAAGTCGATAGGTTTAGCTACCGGATTGAAAGAATGGAATCGAGATGAGGGGATACTGGGAAAATATGGATGCGAGGGCAGATATCAAGAAAACATGGGCGAACTTGAGATGCGAGAATGTGAATAAAGATGGAGGTTGCAAATCTGATGTTCCTATGTTACAAATGTAACATAGAGAGGGAGAAGATAAAACTGAAGTTAGATTTGATGAATGGATAGAAGAAAGCAAAGACTGTGAAGTTAAAGAATAGGTTAGAAGATAGCTTAAGAATTAATCCTGTATCAACTATATGCAATTACATCTTATGCATATAGTACATACATATTGCAGCATATATAATATCACATATTATATAACTATATGCAAATACATACAAGGATTGGAACGAATTGTACGAAAGGGAAGAGAGAATTAAAGATTGGATGCAGATTGAAAAGTTATGTATGTGAAGATTTAATGAACTATAAAGGCCTGAGTATGGATAGAATTTTTAGTAAAATTAAGCAAAAAAAACTCATCCGAATAATCCGTTTTAATCGAGGTGTAACTCGGATAATACGGCGAAGTTCTGATAAAACGGACAAAGCAGCTTTACTTATGGAATAGGTGCGAAGTAAAGTAGCCCGGGGCTAGTTGTAACAGACAATAAATAGAAGGGATTTTTCGCACTAAGTATGGCACTCTATGGGACTAGAGTGCACAATATATCATTACTGATATATTGTACTCTCAGGACTTACGTCCTGAGAGTGCCTTACTCGCTGCACTTCTTTTCATTTCTCGACAGCCCGCCAGGGAAGGCGGGAGTTATATGTTTCAAAGACGGGAGTTATGCGGTTCACTGAGATCCAAGATTTACGCCATTTTCGTTGTCTCCAGTGCTTTTACTCGGCCTGTTACAACTTGCTCCGTGTTCCGACTAGCCCCGGTCTAGCGAGACCGCGATTGCTACTTTGTTGCATGCAGTTAAAAGAGCAGTTCTTTTTTTAAATATACAGAACTACCAAACGTATTTGGATTGTGTATGTTTTCCGTATTTTCCGGGTTTTCACTTATTTCGATGTTTTCGTATTATCCGAGGTAATTCGGGGAGACCACATTACGTCAGATTAACGACGTTCTACTGTACACATAGACGCGTGCGCAACTTCCATAGTTGCGCGTACATAGACGAAGTAACGATGACTCTCCGCGACATCGTGCATGTCCACAGAACATACTTTCTACCTGCTGCTCCTGCCGCTTCAGCTCTCTTGGGCATCGGATAATTTAAACCATGTGTAAAACCATTGCACTCTTCCGCGACGCCTTCCGGTCTGGACGTCGGAAGGCAGGAATGATGGTCGCGTCGGGAGTAAACTCACGGAAAATTCGAATTAGCAAAAACCCACTTTTTTCATTGATCATATATATATGCGTAGGATTAAGAAAAATTAATCAAACAGTTATGGGAGAATATTGATTATTTGAAGAACGGTATATTAGGTGTATATACCGTAAAAACCGTAACAAAACGTCAGAAAAAACTTTTGAGTTTTAAACCAATTCTTGTACCGCAACCTTCTTAAATTATACTTTTGATCTTAGATTTTATTCACCGGAGTTACGTGGGACGAAAACAATTTTCCTCGGCTCGCATAAAAGATATTGTCGGTTCGCAATGGGCTAAAAAAAGTTGTTTCCAGGACGCAAATTAAGGAGGAAACGAGCCGTCCGAGTTTCACGTTGCAGCAAACTAACTCAATTAACAATTAAATAGCACCGCCGTTAACAAATCCCACAGTGGATGCATAATACATATTTCGTTATACGGATATGGAATGAAGCTGTGGCGGGTCTCTGAACTTCATATCGCTTCCAAATCCTTTGTAATAAAGGGTGACCCCGCCGCGACGTCGCCGTTTCCCTTGCTGCATCATCAAAGTTTACCCTCCGTCTCAACTTCTCTTTATTCCAGTGGCCTCGGGCGCATATTATTAGATTTCGTGAGCCGCACTGAGTCCATTGGTTTCGTTCCCGAGGCTCTTTGCCTCCCGCTCGTTCGACCCGCGGAAAATCAACTTTAATATGAAACGCCGAGACACGAAGATTGGTGGCAAAAAGTTGAGATCTGGCAGATTGCATTGGCGCCGAAAGGGCCAATGGAAACGATCTGTCGTGTCGAGAGGACTCGCGGATTCTTGGTCTTAGAGAAATAACTCGAAAACGGTGAAAAAGTAAAATAAAATTTTATCTAAAAAATTACACACAGTGATACGAAGTTATTACGCATAATCCGATAGATTGAATTTAGCATAGCAGTTGGAGTTAAAAATTAATATACGACTTACAAAATCGAACTTTTCGGACGTATTTAATTCACTGATCAATTAATCTTACCATATTTCGTTTTATATTGAAATAGGCATCCCAATTAGCGCCTGAAAACTTCGTGATTTTGTATATTAATTTTTTTGCTAAATTTTTTTATGTGTACTAGAGAATGATCACTCTCTCTCTCTTTCTCTCTGGTGGAAGATGAGAATGGAAGAAAAAACAAAGAACGATCGCTCTTGTTGAGAGCAATTTTTTTTTACTTGCAGAAGTCATCCGTATAGAGTGAAAAAAGAATTCTGTTAAAAATGTATACACAGTGATACGAAGTTATTATGCATAATTCGACAGTGCAAATTTAATATACCAGTTGCAGTTAAAATCAATACTCGACATATTAAATCGAGCTTGTTAGACTTCTTTAGTAATTTACCGACAAGTTAATTTAGCACAATTTCGTATATTTAATTTAATGCATCGATTTGGGCACAAAAACTTCACACTTTGGCATATTAAATTTGCCACAATTTTTTTAAATTCCGACTAAAAAAAAAAGAAAATTTACGGGCAGAAGGTAAAGAATAAACGCGACACTACCGTACAGGATAAAAATGATAAGTAGTAGATTATTTACGGTCGCTCAGACCGTGATGTATGAAAATGCGGTCTGAGCGACGCGGAGAAAATGGGGAAAATCAGTGCGCACATAAAGATTCGTCGGTGCACTCTCGCGATAACGTATTTTCCGTCGCTCTCCGAGGATGTTGGAATCCCGCTTGACAAGGTCGAGAAATGGCCTAGCCTTCGGCAATCTACGGCTCTACGTACGCACTCGTTCGTTCGTGTGTTACATATATCCATATTATCATAGCTGGCTACACATCCGTAACTCCCCTTACCGAGTAATCCGTTTCAGCGCCGTACATCCTTCGTGCTCCGAAAACGGCTCGATCGCAATGTCGCCAGTTTATCTCGGCCTGAATTTGTCATAGACCCGATTTATTTATAACCCGGATAGGCCGTGAACTTTACAGTTGAACGATTCTGTAAATCAGACCGATACGATTGATAGTTACAGATATAGTCCCGACAAGTCGCTTGCGTGCCCGACCCGAGAGCTTTCTGCGCGCAGCATCGAGCTATCGAAACTTCCGCACAAGGCGATAACGATTTGTTAAAATCTACCGTAAATCTGTGAAAAACTACTATAATTGTTCTGGACTGTATCGCCAGCCATCGAAAAGTACGAGGACTGATGAGAATTTGTGCCGCGAAACGAGAAATGCTTACTATATGGTAAAAAGCTTCCCTCTATGAAGAAGCAATACCATAAAAGTGGTAGAAATTCTAGTTACATCTAGCGCTTTGGAGACAAGTGGCGCCACTGACGAGTACCGCTAGATCACATGGTAGTTTTTACCAGATTCTTCTCTTCGTGCATGGGTCCAGGCTCAATTGGATGCCCTGAATAATGTTTATGATTGTAGTATCTTGTACCATATGTATTGTATATAGCGTACTATATTAAAGAAATAATTACCACAAGTTGGGTAAAAATTCTCGTTATATATAGCACTTTAGAGACAAATGGCGCTACTGACGACTACTGCTAGATCACATGGTAGTTTTTACCAGATCCTTCTCTTCGTGCTTGGGTCCAGGCTCTACTGGATGCCCTGAATAGTGTCTATAATTATGGTATCTTGTATCATATGTATTGTATATAGCCCACTATATTTAAGGGAAAAAATCACCATAAACGTGGTAAAAAAATTTCGTTACATATAGCACTTTGGTGTCAAGTAGCGCCACTGGTGAGGACTGCCAGGTGACATGATAGTTTTTAGCAGAATCTCTCTATGCGTCGGCTCGGGCTCTACTCGATGCTCTGAATAGTGTATAGGTCCAGGGCCTACTCGATGCCCTGTATGATGCATAGGTCTAGACTCTATTCGGATGCCCTGTATGAGCACCGAGATGCTCGGTATAATATGAGAGTTTGGTGAATTTTTGATATATCTATCCGGGCATTTTCGAGAGGCAGACTCACGGCGTTACGCCTATACGGTTACTATGGGCGGTATCAGAGCATGGCATATGTTAGTTTGCGAAGGCAGGAGTTCGAAGCCCTCACAAACTCGCCGTCGAACCCGAGCGGCTGGAAAGTCCCTCGTCGCATAGAGAGGCACAGGGCTGCACGGAGCCGCAGTGGCTTTTGTTATTCGTCTCGTTGTCAGGGTAACCTAACGTCGTTTTAGTTACGTATGTGTATGCGTGCATATGTATGTGTGCGTGCATATAGACAGACTGGCAACATGAGAAGTATCGGCGTTAAACACGAAAGAACGATCCGGAGAGAAAATAGGGATAAAAGTTGAGTCAATTACGCGAAATATAAGCATGTTTCGTGTAATTGACTCAAGTTTTATCTTTGCTAATTAGCGAAATTCGTGACGATTTGCGACATAAAAATTGTCACGAATTTCGTTAATTGGCAAAAACAAAAGTTGAGATAAAATTTAGTCGAGTTCATTGATAAAACTTCGCCCACCGACGAAATTCTTGACAATTTTAATATCGTGTAAATTAAACTGGAAAGTTTATAGAGTTATTTCCACTTTAATTTGCGATGGAAAAATTGGCACGAATTTCTTTGATAGGCAAAGTTTTATCGCAAGCTCCGGTTTAACGAGGAAATATGTACTGCACAGGAAAGAGAGGGGAAAAAAAGGACGCGACTATTTAATTTTTAATGAGACTTTCTTTTTGTTGCGTACCGCGAAAAATTGGTTAAAATAGTCCATTTTGCCTGACTCTTCACTATAGTGTTACTTCTTTTTCGTCGTCTTCGGTACGTCACGAGTATTGTTATGAATATCGAGGCACAACAATTAATAAATTTCCTCCTGAAAGATAGAGGATCGATCCTCGAATTTGCATAAGGGCAATTGTTACTTTAGTTCGTGGGAGGTCGGTGCGGTCTCGTAGTCACGCGATATTCGACCACGAAATTATAGTGAATCGAGTCACGCGAGTGAAACTCGTTATGGCTCTGTTACACGATAATTTAGCGATTCTACGGTAAACTCTTCGGGGAATTTTGTTTATTCGCTTTTTCGAATTTGAATACTGCGAGGCGTCGACGAACTCTCTCGTCGTCGAATTTTGCCCATTAATTTGTTTGTCGATAAACCCTCGCTAACCGCTGATAATTCGTAGTGATTAAAGCGGCTGGAGCGTTTCGCAGTATTCAAATGGATGATAAATTTGCAAAATCATTCCTCGAAAGTTTTACGCATAAATAGACTGATGATATTTATTTAACATAAATAGGCTCGTGATTGGTTTTACAATGCACGTTCTCAACCTAGAAAATATGGATTGCAATGGATTTGCAAAAATATTAATTGATTTATGGCGATTTTAGAGAAGGTACCTCTTCAGTTCTTCTTTTTTCAAAGAATAATCCATTTTTTGCTTGTTTTTTATGGTACATTTTACGATCTTCCTCAAAAGGTTTTCTGCGAACTCACCATCTACATATTTGATAGTGTCCTTCATTTTTTAATTACAGCTACAAGTTTGTGCGGAAATTTCGTTGATGTTTCAGCAAAAGACTGTTAATTTTTAACGAAGAATCCTATAAAATATAAAGATGGTAAATTAAACGCAGAGGATCTTTCAAGAAATAAAATGAGCCATCATATTCGTGTAAAAAATTCGGCATATTCCTCCAACGAAACTGAACTAAAATGTGTCATGAAAATTGTCCGTTGCAAGATGGTTAATATTTTTGCAAATTTATTGCTATAAATATTTCTTTACGTTAAGGACATATGCTTTAATACGAATAACGATCCACTATAGTCGATCAATGCATAAACCATAGACGATAAAAAAATCTAGCACATACACAGCCTCCCTAAAATGGGGGTCTCGCGAGAATCGTAACTCTTCATTGTACCCCGGATTCGTTGAAATACGGCGAAACACTCTGCAGACCCGTCTACCGACCTTAATACACAAATGTTTCGATACATGTGTTGCAGCATTTTTTTAAAATTATTTATAACCTCCTGCAGCGGAAACGTTCGATCGCTTCTTTTCCCCTCTTTTGTATTTTCGCTCTATCGCCCGCTCGCCGTTTTTTCTCCGCAACTCCACCATCTCATTCGCTCATTGTACATTTTATCGCAAAAAAAAAAAAAAAAAAAAAAAAAAACACAATCCGCCACTCGGCAGTCTGCGTACACCTACGCCTGCGTACTCGTACGAGTCTCGCTATAATACAGTGCAGCGCGGAGTACATGAGAGTATCGCGCTTATCGCGTAGTAGTAAATCGTCTGCGGCTGTTTGATTCATCGAACGCCATTCGTTACGCGTGTGGGTATGCGCACGCGACGTTCTGCAGCCTTTCGATAAAGCTCAAGGATGTCGAGAAATTCTTCAATCATTTCATTTTTCTGTTCACAATATTGCTATGCGATACCTGAAATTCGCCATTTTGTGAAATACTTATCTTTGTACTGAAATTAAAGGGTCAATACTCTGCACTAAGCAAAAATGGATAGCGGGTTTTAGCAATCTTTGTGTTTAAAAGATTTGTATACAAGCTATTACTGTTCAGACTGTAAAATTTGAAATGAGTACTGCAAATTGTATGATAATGTAATGCATGATTGTATTTGACTATAGCCAATCGTATGTCATTGTAAAATTTACTATAGCAATTTTTATCATCAGCGCAGCATACAGATATTTACTATTTAACATTTTACAGAAATATATAAATAGCTAAACAGCAATATAATGATAAACTATCTCACCCGCCGATTGTTGAAGGATTAAGCATCAAACACTAGCATCGCCTACAATCGAATCAATGTTTTCCTAACGATTTTCCGTTTAAAGGTCTATTTTTTCCAAGCCATTTTTTTATCGAAGAAAAAGTCAAAAATTTCTTTTCCGCTATTTCAACATTATTTACGTTCTTTTTTTTAATTTCATCCGCAATCCGACAACATTTTAAGATTAAAAAAAATTTGATTTCAACGTCGAAGATTCGCAGCATGGACGTTGAATGCCTCGAGTCAAGAGTCGTCTTTCCGCTGGGGCAGCGTTGTGGAGCAGAGAGTCCGCGCAGCCCGGGCGTAAGGGGACCGGAAGTCGGCACGACCGTCCCGCCCGGAAGCGCTGATGCGCTCGATGCCTCGCTTCCTGTCAGGGCCAGCGGGCCGCGTTTCACCGTCGAGTAATAACGCGTTGTGTTCTCCCAGTTGTCGGCGGCTATCATTCACGATATTACTATGTTGTACTCTGGACGTCCTAAGTGCCCACTTGTGTACCTGTGGTCATAATTTCGAATCCGATTTATCGGCTCCTCTCTCAGCTCTCTAATAGCAATAATCTCTCATATTCATATCCATTATAAAACGCTGCCCATTCTGATCTACGCACATACACGCGCGCGCCTTTCCATGAAAATTCCACTCGAATAATGGAGTGATGGATAATAGTTGAATTTCTGATGTAACACACTTACATAGTAAGTAATACCGGGTTATGACGGCAGACTCTTGGCTCTAGCTACTGAATAATAACGCGATATTTAATGCTCTACATAATTCCAACGTCACGTCACACTTTATTTTATTCCGCTGAGTTATTAGCGCCAAAGTGAGGTGCATACATCGGACACGCTTCGAAAAACCAAATGTAAATCGACCCTGATAGCTCCTCGAGAGTACATATGTATACCCCCCTGAGGAGCTATCAGCAACGATGCTATATACTATATATACACTATGTAGTGGAAAACACAGATAGGCCGAACGTATGTACTTGGCCCGACATAGCAACGTGTTTCTGGCATCTGCTCTCACACCCATACCATACATCTATCGGCGCAGCGAATCGCTCGTAGGCACGTGTATCAGTCGTAATTACCTGAGGGCTTGGTCAATCCACCTTACAAATTGGCAGGTGATTCGGTCATCGAATACACAACGATTACCCATTTTCCGGTCCGATGTTTATTCAGTTTATCTCGTCGCGCCAAGTAACATTTTAATTCATAATTTCTAATAGCGATTATTACTAAGGTTATCATTATTATTATTAATGTCGGTCATTTATCATTATTCATAAAAAGATTCTTAAAGTAGGTCTGCAGAAAAATGAATTTCTCCGCCACATAACATTTTAGTTAATAGTTTCTCATAATAATAATAATATTGATAACGATTATTATTATTATTATCATTATTATTATTGATAATATACAATAATTCATAAAGAGGTTTCATAATACAGCGAGTACGCACGACGCACAGTACATCTGTGGAAAGCTCAATTCTTACCTAAAAACCAACTGAAACCAAAATCATCTAAATAAGTACCAAAGTAATTAGTTTTTCCAAGCAAAACGGAGTCGTGGAAAACGGGGTATATAAATAAGAAAAAATTCCGTTTGAATTCTCGATTGCATAAATACGCGATAAGTCGTATCGTAACGTATGGCAAAGTGCCGATGGAGGATGTGACGAGAGTCGGGGGCGGGGGGGGGGAGGGGAGATAGGGGGTGGTCTACACCGACGAGCGTAAATCTCTTGCGAATAGACGCGCTGTCGCGGGCCATCGGACGTAGAAAGAACGAAGACAAAGAGGGGGAGGAAGAAGCGAAAGGAAGAGGTAGTTGGTCGAAGCAGGACCGCGAAGGAAGAGTCTCGTTGGGGGCTGGAAGGGGCCGGCACGGTGATGAGAACGAGGGTCTCGAGCTGGCACGCGAGAAGAGAGAAGAAAAGGCTCGCTGCCGTCGGTTTCTGTTGTGTGTGTACACCGAGAGGAGCGTGCACCACCTCTGGTTCTTCGGCAAAGATATTTATCCGCGAAGATAGGCGTCGGATCCCGCCATTGCCCTGTCAACGTTCGCTAGACTCACGGGTTTCTTCACCCTTTACTTTTTACCACGGTCGCGTCTCACCGTTACATCAAAGTTACATAAGCCCGATAGAGGCGGCCTGGCACTCTTCCATGGAAAACTTATCGAACGGGAGCCACGACGGCTCGAAACGGGCGAGGAGGAAACGAGAAAAACAAAATACCTTATCGATAATTCGATGAGGATGCTGAGAAGAGTTTTCGCAACTCTACGTAATTGAATTAATGTGAAAGCGTGGTTAAAATCGAGCAAGAGGGACGCGAACAGCGCCATCCGCCTTATTTTCGCTCGAACAATGACAGGGGCAATCCGGAAGAATGAATAGAATTAATACTGCAGCGACGGACGATGGAACTCCCCGCGGAGATCTCCGTGCGAAAATTCGCGAGACAAGTTGAATTAAGAAAGCAGACAGCCTCGAAATAGCGGCCTGTTGCGAGAAGCCCCTGAGACACGGTTCACAGTCTCGGAAGTTTGAGAAACTTTTGCTGTCGGCAAAATACCACAATTTTATTACTTTTAAATTTTGCAATTATTTTCAGGAAAATGTTAAAAAGATTTTTTTATTAAAGTTGCAACTTTTTATTTTGTAATATAATAATAATATTCTCAATTTTTTTGAATGTAAAATTTACAATTTCTTCTTATAAAGTGTACTATTATTTTTCTGATAAATTCTACAATTCTATTTTTTCATAAAAATACCATTCACTGAATTGAAAAAAAAAATGGAATTGAAGAAAGAATTGCTTTTGTGCACGTTTTGTTGCGGCATAGAATAATGCCAAAAGCGGGAGTTCGGAGTGGACACCACCAGCGTAGCGTGTGTACCCTCAGATGGCTATCCAATTTATTTATAGTATCCTTGAATATACCCGAGAGTAGAAGTGGATACGCGTTGGGATTCGTAGAGGAATATATAGCGTTGACCACCGGACGGCCACCGTGACTGCGTTTAACCCTCCGGCAAAGTTTATATTCGTGTAAATAGACGTGAACTTGAGTTCGCCCACACACGCACGTTCAGCGATATACGTGCACGTATAAATATGTGTATGCAAGTGTGGTGAGAGCTGCGCAATGTTACGGGGGTTACGACACGGTGGTACCTTGCTCGGGAACGGTCCACGATGTGGAGGTACATCTACGCAACGACGCGATGGACCCATATATATATACACACACACACATATACATATATATATATATATGTATGTATAGAGATGGAACGAAACCCACGGTGTAACTAACGCTGAAACCGTACACCGCGAATTATTAATTACCCAAGCGTAGAGACCGCTAATTGATAACCACTCGCGGGGGCCCGAAGGGTCTCCTGTTGAGGTACAAGGCTAGATACTGTGGAGGTACAAGAGAATTCTATAGTTGGAATAGGGAAGGACCACGCTCGTTCCGGGAAACGCGGAGCTGCAGCATCAAATTTTCCCGAAAGTTTGACATCCGGCTCCCAAAACAGCACTTCTATCCCTGAGGTAAAAGTGGAGAACATGGACCACTGTTTCCACAGTTCCTGCGCGTGGAACCTTCGAATTATGCCGGCTCTTTTTTCGACCCACCTTTCTCTACTCACTTCTTAATTATTATAAAAAATAATTATTTATTGAGAATAGTCGAGACGACTATTAGAAAAAGAATTAATGCTTCAAAGTTTTTTTATCGATTTCTGAAAAGTGTTGTATTTTATTTCTCGGTAATAAAGAATTGTATAAAAAATCCTCCGCGATCGATTGTTGGCAATGGTGTTCCGATCGTGTGACAAAATCTCCAGGGGCAAATATAAAAAATTGCAGGAGTTTTATATTTTTTTAAAAAGAGTTGAAATTTTTGTCATTTTCGGAGGGTGTCTCGTTCGACAATTAATATTCAGAGAGTATAATAGCGAGTGTAGCGAGTTTCCAATCTTTCCGAACGCTCTTTTGTTTGCCTTTCCAATTTGGCCTCATTTTCCTGTTCCAAAGAATCCTCGATATTTCCGAGCGAATGGGGGCAGGAGTACACAGAGCAAACAGCAGACAACTCGAGAGTCCTGGAAATAAGGGAGAGACGCAGCCATGTCCGCAGCCACAGCGTCAGCTCGTTGAAACTGTGCACTGTGCAATACTAGTTACCCCAAACACGTGGAACTTTAATTAATAATCCCCCCAAGGATTGCCTCGAGACCATATTCTCATTTTTCTGTCTCCTACATATTCCCTTCGCGTCCCGTTTTTAACCGTTTATACTAAAAATTTTCTCCCTCCGCCACCGTCAATGTCCGAGATATCCTTTTTTATTCCCGCTACCGCTGCTGCCCGCTCGGAAAAACGATATTTATTATCTCGAGACCGTAACTCGTCGCTAATTGATACTCCTACGGAATTACTCGGCCCGCACAGTTTTTTGTAATAATAATAATACTAATAATACTAATAATAATAATAATAATACCAATAATAATAATATCCATTATTATTGTTGTTGTTGTTGTTGTTTTGTTGTTATTATTATGTAATACACATAATAATAATGATGATAATTCTGAGAATTAATGTTTTCTTTTCTTTGCCACACTCGAATTCAATATTAACTCCGTTGCAACTATCATGCCATATTCCGAACCTCGAGTTTCCGCTGTGAATCATTCATCCGGTACGCTCCTTCTACTATTATACCATGCGTTTCAAATCGATTATTCTAATTCCCTTTCTGGATTCGCTCCGCGTAAACAGAAAATTGTGTGTGTGTGTATATATATATTTATATATATATAGCACATATATATATTCGAGGCAGCGGTAACATCGAGGGCGTGACGACTGGTGCGTCCACTGCACTTTATAATACTCGCATACACACACAAATTATACAGCAGAAATTATTCATTATATCCGGACGTAACCAGGACGAACTAATAGCCGGTGCTGTTGTTCCCAATGTTCTTCCGCTCTCGCCCTCCCTCTCTCCCCGCGTCACTCTGTACGTACAAATTTCTATTTCCGTTTCTCGTATATGTTCCCGACTAAATTAGTGCGCAGTGGTATTCCTTAAGGAATTAAAGCGCGAAAAACACGTAAAATTTTACAGCAGAGATACACGTATGCATATACATGCATGTATGCATATATATGTATGAAGTGGCGCCGGATATTCGCACATCCTGTTTATATACAACGTACCATTATTGGCTCTTTAAAACTTCCAATAAATCTTACTTTTTCACCTGGAACATTCTACTTCCGGTTCTCATATACCTGCAAATTGGCAGCGGCCATTGAACCGGAAATTGCCAAAGGCGACGCAGCGATGCGTACAAATTATCAAATTATTTCGATCTCGCATAGATATCGATGTAAAGACAGTTAGTCGATTTAAAAAAAAAATCTAACCGAGATAATCAGAATGAAATTTTTATAAATGTACTTCACTGCGAAAATGGAAGTTTTACGCATACTTGGCGTGTGTAAAACTAGATATAGTATGCTTTTTTTACTGCAGCTTCAGAATGATGATCAATTTTTTTTTCTGGTCTTATTACATTTTGGCAAAGGCAGGATGCATTTTTGTAAAAACTTTTTGACTCTGATGGAATTCCTCTTTAAATTCATTGTTTGTAAAATACCCTATTGAGACGAACTTGTCGTACCCGTATTGCGAAAGTTTCCGTGAGTGTCCGGTGAGACGTAGCTCCGTGCCTTAATGAGTTAATTCGCGTGTTTTTTGTGATCTAATTGTGTTTTTACGGCTTCTAACCCGAGAAGCCGGTTAAACGGTTGTGATTTTACACTTTCAATGTCACTGATCTACTTTATGATTTTACAGGTATTATAATAATAGAACCATTATAATTAAATGGTATTAAAACTATAATAGCACTATAATAGCAACAGCTATTATACAGGAAACTGTAAGGCACGTGCTGGTGAAAAATTGAAAATGAAAGATGATGTTCCCAATATTCTGAACGATTTAACACGCTGTCTGTTTAGCGCTCTGGCACAGTGTACAATTTTTTTCGTTATTCATGAAATAATGCCTTAGTGTTCTCATCTAAAATTATGTTTCAAATTTACTCAGGAGTGAAGTCAAGTCGTGACCGTCTCGAGGCCTTATCAGGCCTCTTCCGGACCTTATCAAGGCACCTGATGTAACTAGAATCTCTACTGCGGCAATATAAAAACGAAGACAAATTCGAGTTAATAATTTTTCGTGATTGTAGAAAAATCATGAATAAACATATGTCCATTCATTTATATAATATATTTATCCTCATATGCATAACATAAACAGACTTTCTTTTTACTACATTTATTAAAATTGCCTGCATGGTGTCTCGACGAAGACGATACATCATTCGCGACGTTTAACCTCGTCGTCCCGCGCCGCTCTATTTTTGGCATTCCCACAGTTTGTCGCCCGTACCTCTCGGCTCTGTGCATGTGTGAAATTTGTCACTCCGGGGTTCACTCCGGATTCTCGGACCGCTCAGGGAATACAACATGTGTAGATTCTCGTCACTCCGGCGCGCCAATCTCTCTTTTTCTGTTCTTCTCGCCCGGATACCGGCGCACGGATATTCTTCGGGAGTCCGACTCATTGAATCCACTCGCAAGATCTTTTGTCTCGGCGCAACGAGAACGTGGTAAAACCTCTGCGCGTTTTCCCATCGCCGTTATAAACGAACGGGTGAAAGAGAAGTGAAGGACTCTCGAGCGGACGAACTCCGGTCTCGACGCCCGGGAATGCGCAGATTTACGAGTGCGTCGAACTAACCGAAACAGATATGTTTCGCGCCAGTCAGCCTGCGAGCGAATCGGGCCCGGCATTGGGACAAATAAGAATCTCCGCGAGTCCTGAGACGGGTTTCACGGCCTGTCCACGCAAATGGAATACCCGATGTCCATTTTGTCGGGTCGTAAGCCATCCGATCCGTCGTGAACACTTAAAAATCTTTATTACACTCGGTGCGAAAATGGCAATTTTACGCACGCTTCGAGTGCGCAAAATCGCACTTTTCAACCTTACACTGAAAAAAACGATCAATGACGCAAGCCAAATTCAATAAACAATATTATTATTTCATTTCTACTTTCAAGTCTTACATTCCAAACGGGATTGAAATGATAAAAGGTCACTTTGAGAGTCTTGCCGTCGTTGTTTCATTATCATATGCATTTATAAGAATTGAAAGTAGAATTGAAGGGAAAAATATTGTTGGCAACCCGCAAGCTTTTTTTTTCAGTGTACGAAGTGAAATTTGGTACGATACACGTGCGAAAAACATTTTCTTAACTCGTGTTCTTAACTCGTGCAACTCTCGTCAGAAAAAGTTTTATCGCACTACTACCGTAAATTATTATTACATGGAGCACGAACAGATTATCTGTTCGTGCATTTTCCCTTCGTGCGGACAGGACGTTTCCGAGCCGGGGAAAATTCATTTAACGAAATTATCGCAATACGATCTCGTTCATCGTTTATTAGCGCACAATACATTCATCGTTGATTAATTATGTTGTAACAATATGATTCGTAGAATTTCCGTTCACATGGTGTACAGTAGAGGCCCGCTTAATCACGGTCGGATTATCCGCGGAGCGGATTAACCGTGCGTCTCCCGAGTGTCTTTTTATTGAACAATACGATATTTGTGTTGCATAGGTCATAATTACAACAGCATTATTTGTATTGCATAAATCAAGATTGCACTTTTGCCTGTCGCGAGAAAATGTGCGAAGGCGAAATTGTTACAAAATGCAAGAGAAATCATATTTGTATCATATTTGACAAAGCCATTAAAAAAATCTATTCATTAATTTTTATCTGAACGAAAAACGTTATCTGGGAAAATTTTACGAACAGGCGTTACTTAGGAATGCATCCTGAACAAAGTTTTTGGAACAAAATGGCATTTAAACAAAAGTGTTGTGATCGTAAAAAATCAGGATTTTTCGAAGATTTTTATAGACACAACTACCTCACAGTTGAGAAAAAAAATCCTTTTTCGATAGTAAAGAACCTTAGAACTTGAAGCGCTAAGAATTCATTTTTTTTAAGTCATGACACCTAACTTGGATTAACCGTCGTTTTAGTCATCCAGAAGCTCTCCGGTCCCGAGCACTCCGATTAATAGCGGTCTCGCACTGTACCTCTTACGAAAAAAATGAATAATAATAAATCGTGCAAAAGGCATAATGGCATTCAGGGAATTACGATATTTAGGGGCTTCGCACCAACTAAGTTACGAATTAAAGTTACGAATTAAATTGAATATAATTCAGCCCCACTCGCGAAAATGTCGATATCGATTAGTTGCATTGAAATTGCAGCTCGACGAATTTTTTAATTTCGATAAAAAAAATGTCTGTGACCTAGTTGCTTCTGTCGAGCTGGCGATGAGAATATAGAGTGGGAGAGGCTCGAACGGTGCGTGAAAATAAAAAATCGGGAAAAAAGGGACGGAGCATCGTCGACATTCTCGACGGGGGTTTTACGAAGAAAAAAGAAAATCGAAATCCACTCGTTAACTTTTCGCATACGTGAATATGCATGCGAGATATCGGAGCGAAAATACCTCGCTAAATTTACAAAAGTCAATCTGACCGATTGCAAGAAAGCTGACCGAGCGTGAGCGATTCGCGGAATGATATTAGAAAGAAGGGCAAGGGGGATTTGTGGAATCAGCCGGTATGTCGATGGGAGGCCAATCGGAAAAAGGATTTGGCTACAAGTGGAATTCTCATGTATCAGAGCACGAGGCTTTGTATCCCACACGTCCGTCACTCGTTGGGCTCGACCCGAGCGAGAAATTCACCGGGGATGAGTGACGTTTCAGCAGTTTTCTACTTTGCAGTTTTTCCCCAGTGTCCGCATGCAGTGTGTGTATAAGCTTTTTATCCCTGGGTCGTTCGTCATCGTCTGAGTAGGTGACGCGGAGGGGGTGAACGAAGGGGGGGGGGAACATTGCGCGATAAATAGGTGTCAAGCTGTATGTACGAGTATTAGCATGAAAAAAATGAGTTGTCATGGCTCGCGAAACGTTGAGCCGCGTTAACGATAATAAACGTAGCGAAAATCCGGAAAAAAAAACTAAAAAAATACAGTCGAGAGACGAAAATAATATTCAGTGGTGCAGAGACCTAAAACTGTAAAGTATGAAAGTCAATTATATTTCCGTTGTTTTATGGTGTTTTCTTCTGACATTTGCATGAGCCAAAGGTGGATACATATATGGGGCGTTCCATATCGAATCGACCAGGGTCTGACCCTCGGCCTCTTAGTTTCGCTCGACCATTTTTCTAGTCACTGTTCTGACTCTAAAAGACACTCACATTTTGTGGTTTTTTCAAATAAATTTTATTGACTTCCGATTTTTTTCAAGCCGAAAAAAAAAATGAAAAAAAATCACAACTAAAAAAAATCTGCGAATACCTTTTGCGATTAAAGCAATGTCATGAAAAATTGAGGACCTTCAAGATGGTTTTGGTACGGAATTTCTCACATATAATAATCGTGATAACGGCCTGCGAAAAATTTGCAAATAAAATATTATCGCGAAACAACAATATCATCCAGAGTTATCGACGCTGTTTCTTCACTCGCAAACAGTGTGAGACACGATAGTCCATATTCCCATATTCCCATTTTTTTTCCTTTCGCCAAACGTTCGCCTTATCGGTTTGCACCGTATTTTACTGTCGCGAGTATTAAAAAAAAGCAGCCATAAAAAAAAAAAAAAGTAATTACAACAATGTCCAGCAACATTTCAGCGGCACAACACTGCAGCATTGTCGGATTACAGTAAATTGTCCGCGAAATCTCCACTTCCGTACCGCCAAGCAGATCGATTCTAGAGATAATTTCTAATCATGTTGCACATACGCGACACAATACACGGTACAATGTGCATTTCGGCTCTATTAATGCAAAGTCATGCAGTTGTATCGGTAAGCCAAGGGAGAGACGGAGGTGGAGCTTTGTCCACGTCGAGCTTCCCGGTACAACGTCCAGACAGAGACAACGACACACATATTCATCCAGGATACCTGGTAGAGTACGTACCAGAGAGTATGCGTTTTCCGTCGGGCGAGGAGGCGGGAAGCCTTCCCGGAGGGAGATTTGTACGTGCCGTGGTACAGTAGAGCTCCGTTTATCCGAGGTAATGTGGGGAGAACGTAGGTCCGATAAGCACACAATAGGGGAAAGCGGGGCAAAATGGGACAGTGGGGCGAAATGGGACAGTAAGGGCAAAACTCAATTTTACAATCATTTTGGAATGCCCCATTTTGTCCCAACGATGCATCCGGATTTTCAACCCCGTTTTGCCCCACGGACCAAACTGCGTTTTGACTCATCCCTTTTTGCCCCGCTGTTCCATTTTTTCACGCTCTCCCCTACTCAATTGAAACTTGTACTACAATTATATGTATATTTTTAAAAAATAACACACCCCTTCATATAAACATTAACTTTGTTAGTTATATTAGTTAATGTAGTTATTTTTCAAATATAATTATAATTCACTTGATTAACATTAACTTCATATAAACATAAACCCTTGGATCTAGAATCAGAACTGTTGTATTTGCAGCGCGCGATATAAAGACGCAACAAACTAGTACAAGTTTAAGCGCGTATGCAACAAAGTAGCCGTTTTAGCCGAGTTTTCTATATTATCCGAGTTCACACCTCGGTTAACGCGGAGGGCTCGGACGAGTTGCGCGCCTCGGATAACGTGGAGGCTCGGTTGATCGAGGCACGGATAAGCGAGGTTCTACTGTAATCCCTGCTGCCATACAAGTCGAACAAACGTGTGTTAGAGATGCATCGGTGGAACGCGTGTGAGGTGACTCTGTATGCAGAACGTCGTTGCATACCGTCGTACCCGGTAGCTCTCGGTGCATTTCACCGCAGTCCGTTTTCGTGCGCCGAGGTAAACGGTGCACGAAACCGTTGCAAACCCTCGACCCTCGTTCTCTTCCCCATCCCGTAAAACTTGTGCCACTCTCGATCATTCTGCATTAAGCATTCATCGCGTGTCCCCTCCCCATCGATCTCACCGTCACTCCCTCCAACGATTTTTTTTTTTTTTACTTGTTTTTCATTTTATTTTATACCGGGAGCGAAATTTTGTGGCCTCGGACACGCTCTCGACGTTATTCAAACCATCTGCGGTTTTTCGGCCACCTGGAGGGGATCCAACCGTACACAGGAACACTTGTGAAAGTTGCAATTAGGGCGAGGCGGTGGAGATTATCTACCCGAGGCTTCAACCCCTTTCCAGCCGTACGCTGCCTCTCGCCCGTTTTATTTACTACCCTCCGCAACGTTCACCTGCGATTCGCACCGAGTGATAACCGGATAAGGCGCACTGAGAAAAAAAACAGGTCGTTTAATTTTAACGAATACTTCGTTGGATATGGCGACATTAATATTCATTTCGTCGGCGATACATTTTTTTTCGAGCGAAAAATTATTCACCAAGAAAACTGTTGGACCATTAAAAAAAACACCTTTACTTGGCTCAACAAAAATTTCGTAATGACAACAAAATATCTATTTCGTCATCAAACAAAAGATTAATCTTTCCATCAAACAAAAGATTAATTTTGTCATCAAACAAAATATTAACTTAGCAGTAGTCTTAGTAGTAATGCGCTTTTATTAGCAAAATGTTACAATGGTTACCGATCATTCAAGTGTGTAACGAATGTCTTGGTGATTACATGAATGTACGATAACAATGTCATCTAACGAGTCATCGACCTTGGTCCTTCAGCTTGATCTTTATTAATCTTGTCGTCTAACAAAACATTAACTTGGACCTCAAACATAAGATTAATTTTGTCATCAATCAAAGGATTTATTTCGTCATCGAACAAAAGATTTGTTAAAATCAGGCAAGTTCTTTTCTCAGTGCACCCCGTAAAAACTCGACGAAAACTAGCGGATTTCCTGCTGCTCCGCGGTCAGTCGGGGAAACGAAATTAGACGGTTATGAATAACACGCCTGCAACGGCAGACATGCGAAATTTGCGTGCACGCAACCCGCCAGGCACATATGTCGTACGCGGCCATTCGGGGATTCCCCTAAACGGGCAAACGGCGATAGTACCTTAGATCTTCGTTCTGTACGCTGCACTGAGTAGATATGTGCATTTGTGTATGGGTTTGTATATAGTATACTGTATACATGTACACGCATATATACACATACATACATATATATACATACACATATATATAAAACTGGCGGGCACTGCCGCCGGCGCACACCGAAATTCGCACACCGGCTTCAGTTGCATTTCGCGCGTCGACGAAAGCGGTCGGAACCGCGGGAGCCGGAGCGGAGAAGCGGAAGAGACCGCGAGGGACGGCCATCGGTTGAGAGACACGAAGGGGAGAATAATACGAACTTTCCGTCGTCGACGCCGAAGAAAGTTTTCCTCATCCTCGAGAATGGTGGAACGATTTACGTTGGAAGCGTCGCGGCCGAAGAGGCGCGAAGAATGGCGAGGGGTGGGAGGGAAAGTACAAGTGCGACGAGTTAGAGGGAGAGAACTCAAGAGGATGTATGAGGAAAAGCGCGAAGAAACGGGGAAGTGAAGTGAGAGATAAGACAGATAAGTTCAACCACCAACGGCGCTTTGTACCTTCATAACATTCTCTTCTTTTTCTCGCTTTGCGTTTTCTCTTACATATTTCCGAAGATACTTTGCGACTCGTGAGTGAAGATATTCAGCGCCGTATAGAGAATAGACCACATGGCACGGAACTGAAAAATCGCTGGAGAATATATTTCGACAATTGTACCGAAATTTTTTTTTTTTTTTTTAGTTAATTACATTTAATTGAATTTCTTTCATTAAGAGATTTTTGTTTGTTTGTACGGTGATAAGCAAAGCGGGACGGTGGTCGAAAGACGACCGCGGAGGGAGGCGCTCTTCCTAATTGAGAAATGGGGGAAGCGAAAGAAACAATAAATGAAAAGGAAAATACAATTATGAAAGAAACAGCAGCGATCGAGAAGTCGACTATTTGGCTCCACACGCGAAGCAGCTACGGCGTAACGTATAGACATTGCAAAACACCTGGCACGTAGCCGAGATACGCTCGAATTGTGCGGAGCCTTTTCTTGTTTTTTTTTTTTTTTTTTGCTCATCGATTTCGCTCCCCTCGCCGCGATCGCGACGATCGGTTGCCGTAATAAAATATATTTTGCACGTAAAACCGATACATTTGCGATTTTCGTAGTATTTTTTTAAATAGTTTGTTTTTTTATTTTGCAGCCGAGACGATTGTTTTTGATAATTTGTGACTCTGTTTTCAATGCTCGTCATATCCGAAATTTTGTGCGCAGAAAAAAAAATTATTCCCGAACCCCTGGAAAAGTTATTAATAAATCGGACGGCTCAAGCTCGGTACGATTATTAAATTCTGTAAGAGCGAGATATAAAATCAAACCCGCAAATCAGTGAGGTCGCGCCGTTTTCCAGTTCAGTTTTTCCAGGCTTGTTCTCTTTGCGCTACAATGATTAATATATGTAGTGACCATTTTTTTTTTCTGCGTCATCGGTACGAGCCACAGTACCGATGTGAATTTTTTAAAGATTTTCTTTTCATTCCACGTTTCTTTACCATCGGTCGATGAGCGAGAAAAAAATTTGTTGGGACAGCAAGAATTTACTTACTTAATATAATTAATATAGCGACAACAAACTATTATACTGGAGTCAGAAATTTTTCACGCTATCAGCCAATTGTTTTGTTGTAGCAGCAAATATTTTTCCTGCTGCAACAATATCAAAACCATATTTCATAGTTTGTTAGAGTAACAAAAATGGTTTTATTACGCAAACAAAATGTCGATCGTTAATAATTTTTTGCGGTTACAGCAAAGCGGTTTGCAGCTAGAATTAATCAAATGTGCTGCCCCAGCAAGATGGTTAGTTGTCCCTGTATTAAGTAAATTAAAATTAGTTACGGCATCAAAGTTCTCGCTGTCCCAACAAATCCTTTTTTCTCCGCGTACTCTTCAGAAAATATTTTGATTAAACCACTCCAACGGAGCGTTCGACCCGTTTCACAAAAGGCGCACTGATGCGGGTCTCGGTATACTCGCTCGCCATCGATGACCCAGAAGATATCTGCATGAGACTAAATTTCATCGAGCTATAACGGCCGTGTTTTGCATCACACAAACTTCGCTCGGAGACGTTCACTTAGAGAATAAAATTATACAAGTGAACTATTTTTTCGTTTTCTTTCCAAAGCCAGCGCATTGACAGAGACTTGCCGGAGATGAAATTCGGTATCGTGCAGATATATTCAGAGACATTCATGCGTCAACAGTTAACAATCCAATCTCAGAATCAAACGTTCCTTGGTTTTCGTGGACAAAAAAATTGTTCACTTGTAGAATTTTGTTCTCTAAGTGCACAATTTTTTTTTCTTCCTAAAGTCAGCGCATTGACAGAGACTTACCAAAGATCAAATTCGATATCGAGCAGATATATTCAGGGACATTCGCCATCGTGGCTCAAAAATTAACAATCTAATCTCACGATCAAACGTCGCCGTATGCACGGAGAACCTTGATTTTCGAGGATAAAAAAATTGTTCGCTTCTAGAATTTTATCCCCTAAATGAACAATGTTTTTTTCGTCCTAAACCCAGCGCATTGACGAAACTTGACAAAGATGAAATTTAATATCGAGCAGGTATAGTCAGGGACATTCGTGGCTCAACAGTTAACAATCCAATCTCACGATCAAACGTTGCCGTATGCACGGAGAACCTTGATTTTCGTGGACATGGCTTGTGCTGCTGGTACCGTGATCTTTTGATGGTACCGGACACGAAGGGGCTTGGGGGTGGGGTGGGGGTGGGGGTAAGGGAGGAGGTTGTCGGTTTCATGATATATATATATATATATATATAGGGATAAATCGGAGGTCGAGATGAAGCGTAGTACATGACATGCCATAGAGACGAGCTCTTGACTTCGGGTCCCTCCAGGGTAATCTTCGAGTTCGATGAGCACCATCAGAAACAGCACAGGGCGATACGAGGCCACGGTCAGATGGCCTTGTTTCCCCTTTCCCGGAGTTCGCAGAGAGAAACGCCGTAATAGCGGCGGCTTCGGCAGACCCTTGGCTCTACGATAATCTATCCGGAGCCTCGGCTTCCCGACGCTTATCGTAACCGAGGAACTCGGATATTAACTCGATCCGTATATAGCCGAGATTGCGCGAATTCGTCGAAAACCGATTCCACACCTGCTCGAGTCAATTTATGTTACGAGAGCTACATTGAATAATAATATTTCCAGTACGCGGGTATATACTTCGAACGGTGCTCTTCGAACGAGCATATTCAACCCTTGAAAGACGAACTCATTGCGAGGGGTTTTTTTTCTTGACAGATTTTTTTAAAGAATTTTTTATCGAAATTTATAAGGTTATCTGAAATAAATTCGGTAGTGAACGTTAGCGCGTATGATTTCAAAATGATGAAATGCTTTTTATATCAATTGATCAAAGCACCGATATAAAACCAACAAAAAGTTATGTAAAAATGCTGCATAAAAAGCTACGATATACAAAAGTATTTCATTATTTTTATTTTATTAATTTAAACGATGAGAAACCTTGTTAAAACTAAAACAAAAATTAGTGTTTTTCTGCTGCACCACAGAGAAATTCATTGATGAATTAATTAATTGTGATTAGTCGTCATTAATTCATTCACTTCTTATCATTTCTTTTGTTTTAATTTTCATGACGAGGAAATTTTACATTTGGAAAAAATGTCTGCATTTGTACGTGAATAGAAAAATAATAATCTAATAATAAATAACTTGCGTGCGCACTTGCGAGTGAGCAGGGTGTTTCAGTGACCGTTGGAGGGTCTCCAGCAGAGTGGAAAGAAAATTAGCAGGTGTTCGATCGCGAGCGAAATAAAGCCGGCTGGCTAAGAGATGATAGTCTGTAACGATCGGTGGCGTGTGCAGAAAGCGCCGTACTCGTTGGAAAAAAATATATATCTTAAATAAGTGCGTATCGTTCGTGCATGCGCGTGTTGCGTGCTAGGAGGAACACAAACGCTAGGAGCACTTCGACCCTCTGCTTTGTTGCCGCCACCTGACCGTAGTTCCTATCGGACGTTGACTGGACGCTACCACGTACAAAAAAAAATCCACACACACGCACTCGAAACACGGAGGAACCTCGGAACCATTAACCGCTCCCTCGTCGAAACACCTGCTCGGTCTACGATCTCGATAAAAAAAACTACTATAATGACAAATGCACCGTAACCGTGAAAACGACGAGTGTAACGTCCGAACTCACGATAGAGTTTCTACCTTGAAAAAGGAGAAAATTTTCCCTCAAACGTACGACATCGACCATGGCAATCCCCCATGGAAATGAAGTATATTCGCTATTTATAGGAATATATATACTTCATAGACGCGATATATAGCGGGCAAAAGTTTTATATACTGTATATGTCTTTTATATGTATCCGCCGGTTATGTAATGGATGTATGTAAAAGGTTAAAAAAACGTTGACGTTCGTCACCACGAACACGAATCGCTATATAAATCGTGGCGCTCGAAGTACAGAAATGAAAAATTGTGCATCAAAGCAAATGAGTATTTTGTTTCATTGTTTTCCTTCAACTCTAATATTATTCGTGTCGTAGGGATAAAATAATATATTATTCATACAAGTTTTGTATACAGGTAAGAGACAAAAAAAGGTTAACAGTTCTATATTTCCGATAGATAATAAATAAATGATAACTATTGATTATATATCGCATGTATATTATTAATGTATCGAAATATAAATATTCGAGTACACTTAATTACATACGACAATCGTAATCTTGCGCATGCCAACTATGAATTTAGTATAAAACTCGATATAAAATATTCACCGCGAAAGAACGAACTGACACATACCGCGGCATAATTCGAGCCGTTCGAACCATAGAAATGAAAAATTTGCTCGTTATTTGCATCGGAGCGAATAAATATTTTTTCTTTTTTAAAATTGTTTTTCTAATATTTTTTAAGCTCCTACCACAAAAAAGTATGAAAGTTTTACAAAAACGGAAAACGAGACACTCTGCAATTAATGAATCGGAGCTTGGAGAAGGATAATTTTTTAATTTTTTTTAATTTAAATTTTTCGTTAGTTTGGACGAGACGTCGATGGAGAGCAGTCATCAACTGGCAACGCTAACCGAGGGCCGCGTGAGCAACGAGTGCAGCGGGGTAACAGGCCACGATATACATCGCGAGAGTATCGAGGTGGAAGTGACGTCGCTGGAGGAAGCGAAATCGGTTATCGCAGCTTTGCGGGCGAGACAGAGGGCGCAGGCTCACCAGATGCTAGCCTGGCGAAGGACTCTCAAATTGCAGGTAAATTATTGCACCTACCGTGCTCTCCTCGCTTTTCTCTCTCTCGTCCGCCTCTTACGTAAAGCTACCTGCATTGCGCCGACCATGTTATTACTAAACCTTCCTATCGTACATCGGGGCCTCGAAACCTCCAATCATTTATAAGATAAAGTAGCAAAAAAAAAAAGAAAAAATTTAATTCGATAGTGCAAGGAAAGAAGGTCTCGAGATTGGATCATCCTGCTTGTATCGATTCTTCGGGCCCCCTGAGGCGTTCCGTGAAAAGGGAAACTCGCATAATATATAAGCTGAATAGAAATTGTGTAAATCTATAACGGCATTTGTGTGTTACACAACGTTGCCTAGTCGCATACGAAATGAAGATGAAAGAGAGAGGAATCTCGATTAATTTGAATATAAATTGTCGATACCGTTTTGTATGCGGGGAACAGTCTCGCGTGGTTGCGGCGGACATAGAAAAGCTGGAGACCTGGTAAACGGGAGGGGATCAATTGGGACGTGGAAGAATTAGGGAAAAGTTTTTGGATTTGTTTAACGGTCTGGGAATTTATCGCATTCGATATCTTTTTTTTTTACTTCCTTTCTTGGAGTGACCAAGCTTGTCGCGCGACGAATAAATAAGTTCACGAAAATTCGATAGAAATTCATCAAAAACTCACGTTTTTATAATAACTCGTGGAGCAATGAATTGTGCGTGTTTATCAAGGCGAAACAGCCAGCATGAAGCGCTCGAAGTTTCAACAATTGGTACCATTTTTTTTACGAACATTGTTTTCTCGTTACTTACGGTTAGGGAATGTATTAGTGAGCGATTTGTATAAATGTAAAAAACATATTGAAGGATGGCTGGTAAACGCGCGAACGGTGAATCGAATTATGACGGCAAGCTTTGTCCGAAGCAAAACAATACTTTCTCTTTTTACTCCGTACGCGATGAGAATAAGAACCGTGATTTGTTGTTCATTGATAAAATATCTGCAATGTAAAAACAGGGATTGAGAAAAAAAATGTATTATATTTGTAACTAGCAGGTTGTCGTGGCTTGGGTCCTCCTTGCAGCCCCCCCCCCCCCCCCCCCCCCAATGTACTATGAAATATAGCAACCAGAAATTCAGATTTCTGGACAATTGCCAGAAATACATCACTTCCGGTTCGAAAATCTCATTTTTCGACCGGAAGTGATGTCATACAGGAAATCCGTCACTTCCGGTTTGCAAATCTCAAAATCTCATAGGCAATAGTTATTCGAGCCTAGGAAGGGTCCGTAAGGAAAATACTCAGTGCCCCCGAAATGCTACACCCTAGATAACGTTGTGAAAAGTAAGTGTACCAAATTTTGCATAAATCGGTGAAATAGTTTTCGAAATTTTTGTTTCAGCAGTAAAAAAAATGTTTCAAGGGAAAAACGAAAAAGATAATAAAAGAAAAATAACTTGTTTTTCTCAATTGTACACAATTCCGAATTACCTCTACCCCTCTTAGCTTATGAATTGGAAAAATAGTATTTTTGGATCGAAAAAAGTTCGGGGATTTCGGTTGAAAAATTTCGCAGCAATGATGATCTCAGGTTAGCGATAGGAGCGAGAGGCAAGGGCGATCGCCCGGAGTTCCGTTAGCCCTGATACAGCTGTTCGATTGTGACGAAGGTCAAAGGGACAAGGATTGAAAGAGCTCGACTTGTGGATCTTGCTATATGCAACGCGCGACGCAATCGGGTCTCGGCTCTTTCGGCTATAAAAAGAGAGCGATAGGAGAGGAGGTGAACTCCGCACAGTGGCGTGACGCTTCTCGGGCCCCGAGGCTTTATTCATAAGCCGTTAACCGTGCTCCTCTCTCTCTCTTTCTCTCGGCAATAATCGACTGCGAGGGCTAAAAACTCGTGAGGGCCCGGCGTTGCGGCCGAGCATAAACCGCGCAGCGCTTTCTCGGTATTGAGGCCAACCGAATGGCGAGAACGAAAACAGGTGTGCTTGATTTGCAAAAAAAATAGACAATGGCGGCGATTTAACGATCCGAGTCTTCTGCCAGCATCGTTTAGTTCCGGTTTGCAATTTTTTGCCTATACGACGCCCATTTCGTATTTTCTTAGTGTACGACATTTTTATTAATTTGATCAATTTGATTAATTTTATTGAGTGGTAGTAATAATGGATTATTAACAATGTGCCAGGTGAAAGAGTTTTTTGAACATAGTATGACATAACGGAGATTGTCGTGAGAATTATTATATATAATAAAGTTGGGAGATCTTCCATGGGTTCCTAACGAACGCTCGATTTCGAGAGTATTGTTTTACAATCTGTCACCTGTCAAAATGTCACCTCTTGAGTTCTTGACCCTGTTAAATAATCTGCATGTCATTGACGTGCCAGGAAAGGTTAGAATATTCTGATTGGCATTTGAAACTTTATTTTGATTATCAAATAGATAGATATATAGCACGGGAGTAAAATCCGAAAATCATAAATCAATCCCTTATGTTATATTCTCGAGATTCCGTCGTTCATAGCATATAAGAGTGAAATTCGAAAATCATAAATCAGTCCGATATGCTATATTCTCGAGATTTCAGCATTCGTAGCGTATGGGAGTGGAATTTGAAAATCGTAAATCATTCCCATATGCTATTTTTGCAAAATTTCGGCATTCATAGCGTATCGGAATGGAACTTGGGAATCCTAATTCTCATATAGCACACAGGAGTGGAATTTGATATTCGAATCGAAAGTAAGATTCGGTTTCTTAAGAATATGTTATCCGGCGGTCGCGATTCAATAGACGAAGCTGTTTTCTAACCGAGCTGTCACGTTATGATATTTGAAAATATTTTACTAACCGAGCGAATGCAATTTCATTGGATTGCTTCATAGCATTTGTCATAATCTACTGCGTCGGGCGCGAAGCGTCCGATCGCTAGTATATATATATATATTGCCAATTGGCCATTGACCTAAGTCTTTCAGCCATAATTTTAGTGATTTCATTGATTTTATCAATCCTATTGATTGTATCAATTTTTGTTAATTTTATAATAGTATCGGTGAAACAGAAAGGCGAAAAGTAATGCAGCTTTTTTCCGAACTCCCGCAGGAGGATCTTGTGGCGAGACTGACGAGGGAAAAGGCCGAACAGCTGCGCACCCTGTCGTCGCAACTGTTGCTCTTCGAGTCGAGACTGTGCAGAAAACAGAAGGAGATCGAGGCCAGTTTGGCACAACGCGAAGCTATTATTCTGAGGCAACAGAGGGTCATCAGGCAATTGCAGAGTCGATTGGCGGAGAGAAACACCGGGACGAGGGATTCGCCACCTTGCGACGCTCTGGATCGACTAGATAGCCTCGGAGATAGCGACAGCGCTGTTGTTCTCGAGGAAGCCGCCGATGACCCCGCACCACCTAGGTACTTAAACATTCCAATTAAATCTCATACTCCGATGAAATAACTAAGTTGCACTTTCCGACAATTATCTTTCCGTTTATTTTTATTCTAAAATTTATCGACCGTATACTTCACATTTACAAAATGTGTAAAAAATGTAAAAACAGCATTTTTCAATAGCTATTATTTTTAACACATTCGGGCACAGAAAAATGTCGAATAGTTAAGAAAAATAATTTCTTTATTTATCACTTGCCTATTAAAGTGTTAAACTTAGTAATTTTTCGTTCTCTCAATTGATCGATAATTTTTGATAATTTTTTGTTTCTTGTCAATAATAGATTCCGCTCGAACATCACGGACGTGACTGTAATACGCTCGGTGTCGGACGCGGTCGAGCCGTCGAGCAAGTACTCGTCGATGCGCCGGAGCAACGGATATCTGCGAAGGCCGGAAATCCTCGAGACCGTTTATTCGGTCGAGGAGGACGTCGACAGCGAGAATATTCAGGAGCCATCGGAATCGACCGAAAATTCGGAAATCGATGAAAGACGTGCCAAGAGCTTGGGCACAGGCAAGGGGAGACTTCAGGATCTCTACGGTAGTTTTGAGCGTCTAGCGCAGGAAGCGGACTCTCCTCCTACTGAGAGACCGAGAGACGAGAGCCAGCAGGCACAGGTCACATACAACAGGGTAATGAGCAATCACAGATCCGTCACTAAGCCAAAAGACGTCAAGTACAAGAGAATAAACAAAGCGAAGTCGAAGAGTTTGGAGGAGCTGAGGGGTCGACTGAGAAATTGGGTCGAAAAGGGAAATAAAATAGCTATATCGTTGGATCAATCTTACGCCTGAGAAAGTAATTGATAAAAAAAAAAATTATTCTTCCTCTTTTTTCGATTTTACGTTTCGTTTCTCACGCGGCTTTGTACACTTTTGTCATTTTTTTTTCCTCGGAGGAACACGTTCCATTTTTTTGGATTACACTTTCCAACTTGTGATATTTAACGTAAAATATACGTATTCGATTGTTACTGTAAGCGCGGGTGTTACAGGCGATTGAAAGATTTTTTTTCAAACCGACTGGACCGAGCGGAGAGAGAATAGAGAGGTTCGGGGATTCGTCAATTTTTTTTATATCGTTTCGCGCCGAGTCCAAACGCTCGGTATCTTTGGAGTCTGTAGGGTGAAGAAAAAGAAAAAAAAATCGTAAACGCTCGCAACCCAACCACGGGGAGAGTGACGAATTCATTCGCGAATTATTCGAGATATATTCGAGCCAGTGTGCCAAAAACGAAGAGACAGCGCTAAAAAGAATTCATAAAGATAAATAAAAAATAAAAGCTGGTAAGTCGATGAGATGTCCCTTTTTGTCAATTATAAATATTTGTAATTACATCGCGCTCGGTGAGAGTGGCTCGTCGGCCGTTCGATAATTCGAAGCTCAATTTTTGCAATCGTTCTTGCCCACTTATCCAAAATGCATTTTAATCTCGGAATTCTGCGTTCAGTTTGTCTTTGAATTAAACGAGACGGTGAGAGAACGATCAACGATTGATCGTGGAAAATTAATCGAGAACAAAATATTAAAGCTCACAGCTCGTTATTTAAGTGTGAACTCGAAAGTTCGAAATTTCTACCGAACTCACCGTGTACCTCGTACAGATATATTGATAAATATATTATATGAACCGTATCGATAAGACGAATAGGCTTTCGAAGGTGCCGTATCTTGTAAAGATATACGTAAAACCGCCTCTCGATAACGGAACAACCGCAGGGAGACCATTAAGTACGTTCGGGCAATCCTTTTTCAAGCCGCAAGCTATTTTTCCTCCTTCGTGTAGTAAAAAGCTGACAAATTATTGAGTGATATACATATACCTTATTATATATATATATATATATATTCTGATACGAGAAATTACGAAAGAACCGCGTGGAAAGTGATTAAAAACAAAGAAACAAAAAAAACGCGTTAATCGCGAATTGAAATTACATAGTGAAGCTATCGACAATCTGCGATCACGACGATGCTGCGTGAGAGGAAAAGATTACAGTGTATAAAGTATGACAGTTACTTTTTTTTTGTCCTTCTGTAAATATATAAAAATACACGACGATGAAGTAGGATATCAAGGGCTTGAGTGGAATCGACGATTTCACGACAAGAGAGATTGTGTAGATAGAAAACGGCGTTTGTTAATTAAAAAATTGTCAACAATAAGTTAAATGAATTTTATGTTCCTGAGGGCCGTACGACACGGCCATTACGCGATCTCCTGCATAATATAAAAAAGCGTGTAATAGAGATTTACGCGTCCGAATTGTATAGGACACCAACATTATTGTGCAAAAATGCGCACGATGCGTTACGAGAATATTGAAAACACAAGTATATATATGGATATATATACACATATATAAACATACAAATTCTGCGCAAATTCAATCCCATTCGCGAGAAATTAACAAATACAGCAAAGCTTGTAATTACAAGTAGAAAGAAGAAAAAAAAACCTTTACAAATATTATACGAATATATAAGACGATAAAGCGATAATTGTAAAGCGTAAACGAGATTGATAAATGCAGAGAAGTCAATGATAACTATAATTTATATATAAAAGGAAAAACAAAAGAAAACAAGAAAATTATACAACACACGCCGTGTATTATCGACGTATGCCGTTGCTTGATTAGCAAAATCGTAGACTGCTATCGATATTATAGATAATCGTATGATTTAAAAATGAATTATTGAGTAATTAAATAAATTATAGTACGTAAAGGAGAAAAAAAAGCACCGTGTTTCATTTCTCGTTCCTATCCTCGCTGGCTGCCCTGGCGAAAAAAAACTACGAAAAACTATGCTATTTCAGCAATATATTATGTCTTCCTACAACAAAGTATCCAAGATCTACAACTCACGCAATTTGTAAAAAGTTGTACTGTAGCGTAGAAAATTTATATAAACTCCTACAATAAGCTACAACCATCTACAACACGAAATAGTTAGTTGTAGTTTTTCGTACAAATTATGAATATGTATGATAAATTATTACTTTCAACGGCGCAAATGGAAGGCGAAAACGTGGTGATGCATTTTTTTGTAACGTTTCATAGAAATAACAACTTTCTACAACAAAGCACGACTCTCTACACCATTATAGATATGGGTAAAAAATGAAAACAAGTAAAACATGATTACTTTCAATATGTAGTGGAAACTACAAATTTTTACGAATCACATCGATATTTTACAACTTCGATGTACTGTCCGGAGAAGTAAAAGTGTAATTTTTCGGATTTCGTATTTCGTAATTTTAAATAATTTTTCGTATCTCTTATTTAGTACGATTTTCTACAACACCCATCTTCCAATGAAAAATGTTCATTTGGATGCATGCATAGTTGTGGTGTACATGTACGTATGTGGTAGCACATAATTTGCTCGAGCTCGATGGTGGCGTTCAGTAAAGACAATATGCATACTGTGCGAAAAGGAATCGCACAGTTTTTAATGCACTACTTACCCTCGAAGTTCGGATGGCGTTAATTTGCAGCTAAGGACGATGAGTCTCGAGGCCGCGATGGAACCATCGAAAGTGAGGAAGCCCAACGACGGTCAGACTGTTCCGCGAAGCTCAAATTTCTTCGCGTTTCGCGCACATATATTTACCCGCGCGTAGTTCTGTTCATTTCTAGTTCGCAGTTTTTTATTGTAGTGACTACTATTAATATTATTATTGTTATGAAAGTGCGGGTCGCGCTGCAGTTGACAAAACTATCGATGCGTTAGATCGAAACGATTCTAACGGGTTAACTTTTCGATCAAATATTGTTCAAGCGATCGGACAAAGGAGACGCTCGGAGGACACCTTGGCAATGTACGAGAAGTAAACACCGGAAACATTCCTCTTGTTATGGAAGAACAACACGCCACTATAATGCACCACCGTCGTTTTCCTATCAATTCCTATTCTTCCTCATTAAGCTAATGAACGATCAGTGGTAAATCGGTTTGCACGCAACGAAATAAAAACACGTCGTACAAGCTGAACCGACAAGCCGGTGTGTACGAAAGCTCGCACTCTCTGCACCGATTGATAAATGCATCGCGATCATTGGCCAAATTTCAAAGATCAATTCGAGCCAATTGGAGTCGAGCCTCGCGACCGCCACAAGTGCAACAACAATATGGCCGCCGATGCGCCGACGATATGTCAGTGCAAATGATTGCGCGCACCGGGATTGTCGCACAAGCAATAAAAATTTTACGTTATTTTAATTTCAATTCGCACATAAACAAACATGATCATCGTATTCTTTCACGTGCTGTACCTGATCGGTAAAATGGTTTACGAGAATTATCATTCAGCGAGGGTGAAGGACGAGAACGCCAACGTCGAAGGCCAGCCGTCGTGCTTACCGGCGAAAAATTCAGGAATACGTCACGGCGATATTCCCGACACGGCATTCGACGACGACGAACTGCAGGCGCCGAGATTCTCGCCTCCGGCTTACCTGCAGCGATATATTGCCGTTCAGAAAGTACTCGCCGATCCGCGATACAAGGGAAAAATCAAAAAGGTAACTTTCGTCGAATCCCCCGCTGTGTTATTCAATCGCCATGTACCCAGTGCTTGCTCCTTTGTTCGGACTATCGGATAACCATTCGTTCCATTTACGTCGCCGCAGCGTATAAAAAAAAAATTAATGTAACAAAAAAATCTGAAATCGCGTCATTCGTTGGTCGCTGATGTCATTGCAACAGGTCGTAGATTTTGGCTGTTCCGAACTGGGTTTCATCACCCATCTGAAGAACACACCGGGCATCGAGGAGATTCTATGCGTCGACGTTGACCGCGACACGCTGGAGTGTCACAAGGACAAAGCCATACCGCTCAACGTGGATTATCTGCAGTTCAGGTCGAATCCTCTGACCATTCACGTCTACGAAGGCAGCGTCACGCACAGGGACAAGAAACTGGAGAACTGCGACGCGGTCGTTGCCATAGAGCTGTGAGTTCCGTTAACTCGGTTTACTTTCCATGTGAATTTTCGAGTGGAGACTAGCACAGCTGATTGCTTTTTATAATATTTGGCTTCCAATTGACTGATATGTAATTTATGATTGCGTACAACCAATCGGAAATGAGGGTTTTTGAACTGGCCAATTTTTCTCATTATGTCCATCTCTGATATACAACTTGGAATTGATGAATTGGTTTAAGATCATGTTAGATACAAGCATGTTCATGTGCAGACATAGTGCAAGTTTATTTATCTAGTTGCAGATTTTTATAAATTGTAAACTTACTATCTGTAAATAGAAATAATAATAATAATGATAGTAATAATAATAATACAAGAATTTTTAATGTTCAAGGATCGAGCATTTGTATCCGGAGACGCTGATGGATTTTCCCCACAACATTTTTGGGTATATAAGGCCGCTGATCGCTGCCGTAACAACACCCAATGCAGATTTCAATGTGTTGTTTCCACGTATGGGCAACAAATTTAGGCACTGGGATCACAAGTTTGAATGGACGAGGGAACAGTTTGAAGATTGGTGAGCATCCAGATTTGTTTTGTTGTATTATCAACGGTTGAGCTTGGAGCTTTTTTTAGTACAGGGTGGCCACTATTAGAGAAAATCTTGAAAACCAGAATATTTCAGGGAATTTGAAACGCGTCCGGAGACATAATAGAAATATCAATTAAATATTTGTGAGGGAAAATTTGTAAATTCAAGTCTTGAAATTTTATTAAGTTATCGTATACATTATCTTCCATAATGTGATGAAAAATACCAAAGAATCGACGTACAGATAATTCATATGCTCAATGTTTTTCTTTTTTTTCATTATGATTCCAAACAAGCTAATATCAGAATATAAAAAAAAGATCTGGGAAATCAGAGAAAAGCCCGAGAATTTTTGAATAGATCAGGAAAAATCAATCGCACTAAAGCGTTCAAAATTGAATTACATTTACATCAATAAATTATATAGACTAAATAGATTGTAAACGTTTCGTTGAATATCAATAAACTTGACTCTCCATTAATTACTTTCTCGTATCGGCACTATTCGTTAGATTTGTACCGAGGAAAAAATTACAACAGGATCAACGAAAAGTCGACGAATATTTCCCACCGTTTTCGTGGCTATCGCCAAGTGAAATAAATTTTTAAAAACTGTATTTCTTCTTACAGGGCGAACAACATAACGTCGCGGTATCCGGAGTACGAAGTTTCGTTCCACGGCATCGGTTCGGGACCCCCGGGAACTGAGGATCTCGGTTGTTGTTCGCAGATGGCAGTTTTCACGCGAACTCGCGAGTCCGATTGCCTCGCTGTGTACGGTATCGAAGGACTGCTAAAATCTGTAACGGTCCAAGAGTTTCCGCATCGAATCGACAATCGTTCGGACGAGCAGAAAATTCTCGACGAAGCCGCTTACTACATAAGACAATTCAGTAGCAACAATTCGGACTGCCTCGAGGAATATCCGCTCGCTAGTCTGCTGAGGAATCTCCAAAAGTTTTTCATAACAGCGGCGACACTGCGAGAAATATTGGAGAACGGTGGTTACACTGTGATAGATCGTCCGGAAGGGCCAGCTGTTATGTGCCCCGCAGGCTCGACCTTCTCCGATTACGACGCAGAGATGGACAACGACGATATCGAGGTCGACGACGACGATTACGTACATTCCGTTCATCGAAGCGAGGCCTTTACTTGGGAAACGGACAATGTCGAAGCCGCGTACGACGACAGTTGGGACGACGAGTACGAAATTCCGACGATCGATCGTCAGGTCAACGACGAATCGAACGTCTCGTATAGTCTCGAGGTCGAACTGTCCTCTTCGAGAAGCATCGATATAGCGGACTTAGATGAATTTGAAATTCCGTGTGCGAGCCCAGTACGATCAGCTTCCGGTTCCCTTCAGTCGGAGCGCCCGGCTCCGTTCCTCGAAACTTGCGACTCCCGTCCCGACTCGAGCGTCAATCAAAATCAAAATTCGCTGTCGGAAAGCGAGAGCCAGTCTGTGACTGGCAATTATTTCGATGTATCATCGAGTTCAATCAAAAGCCCAAAATCACCGGAACCGTTGAGACGCGCGTCGAACAGCGAGCTCGCGTTCGGAAACGGCGACACAACGGAGCTCGGTAGTTTGTGCAGCATGTACCTCGAAGCTTCTCGAAACGAGGGGGCCGACGAGTGTCCGGAGAACATAACAAATCCGAGCTTCGATTGCGGGCCTTTGGAAGTCACCTATGAGAATTCAAGAAAATCTACGAGCCCGGACTCGCAGCTGCGGGAAAGGCTCTCACTGCCGAACACTGATGTTTCCGCGCAACCACAATTCGCGAGCTCACCGAGGGCATCGTCCGAGCGTCGAGAAGAATCGCACAAAACTTGCACAGCAGAGAGCACCGATAATTTAAAGAGCTTCAGCCAAACTTCGTTGCGGAGTAACGGAAACTCCTCGAGCACAACGACGTCCTCCGGTTCGAGTTTCGCGACGATAAAGAAATTATATCCTCCGGAAGTCAATCCGATGTACAGTAGCGAGGACGCGGCGAAGTTGAAAGGCGGGAGCGAATTCTCCGACGATCCGATCGAGGAGCCAGCGTCCGAGAGCGGCGAGATAAGCCCGTCGGATAGTTTCATCGATGTTGAGCAGCGCAATTTTCATGTAACTCGATTGCAGCGGCAAAAAGCGCCGGAGAGCCTGAACCTTCGGAGTACCACGAGCTCCAGAGAAACTAACGTATCGACGTCGAATTTCACAGCGCCGGGCACGTTCTCGAGAAACTCTTCGCGAGTATACGACGAAGCGGTTGCCTCATCGGAACAATTGTCGAGTTACGTTGACTCGATCGTAAAGACTGTGGAGGAGAGTCTCGCAGTCACGGCCCACAGAAGCGGCAGTTTGAACGGAAGTTCCAGACTGGCGGAGGCCTCGGAAATCGCCGAAGCCAAACCAGCCTCACCGGAAACGCCGCCGAACAGTTGGTCGCCCGAAATAATGGACTCGGGCTATCCGAATTCGTCGTCGACCCAAGACATGACTCCCGAGTACGATCTATCGAGCATAGCTCAGGACAGAATATCGGACTCGGAATCGCCGAGCGTTGCCGAAGCTCCGCGTCTCGGATTTCTCGACCACGCCGATGTTGAGAACGGCGATTTGGCGAACAACAATCGCGACGACGAGGGCAACAACATGATTGCTGAAAACGATCTGGACGAAGACTTGCAGCCGCTGATCGACGTCCTGGAGAATGATATCGAAAACGAGAACGACATTTACGCTCTCGAAAATGATTTTCCTGTGTGGTTGCTCAGGATTTTGGAGAGAGGAAACGCCGTTGGAAGACAAGCGGTCGCCGAACTGAGAGTTCCCGCGGACGCGCTCGACGCAGACGTGCACGCGGCCGGAGACGCTGGACTGCCCGACCACGATGAGGGATTCGACAGCACCTCGTCGGAGAACGACGACAGCGAAGCTGACGACGACAATGGCGAGGAAATATCGACGGAAAGCAGCGAGGAAACTATCGACTGGAATGCCAGCGGAGATTACTGCTAGTTAAAAAAAAAGTATATCGCGATAAAAAGAGGTTACAAGTAATCTCGGAATACTACGGGTTCTTCCAAAGCGGATCATTAGCAAAATTTTCTCAATTAAATTTATAGTTGAAAACGGGAATGATCAAAATGAAAAAGACGAGAGATAGACGCACAAGTGGCGTTTTTACCACATTAAAAAAAATGCAAACATATATTTTCTTACGATTAGGCCACTGTGGTTTTTTTTTAGTATTCTCATTCATGCGATTCTGTTTTATTTGCTCTTGAAACTTCCTCGTGGCCATAAGATTTTTTTTTCTTTTCAAGAGTCTATCGTCGCGTTACATTTGTTTTGTTTATTATTTACCATTCTTCTTTTATTATCGTAACACGATAACGGAGTCTGCGGAAAGTTCGCGGACTCGCGAGATACCAATGATGTTTATTCATTTTTTTTTTCGACGATTATGACAAATTGATGAGTAGGTTAGAATGAGATTAAACATATTCTAAGACTGATACTGCATATCTTAATACCGTTCTCGATTAGACACGGAGACTGGTGTAATAAATAAAAGTTATTAGTTATCCCTGCAACAACGATGTTGGGTTTTTCGATCGATGATCTCCCGATGGAATTACGCTCGATGCACTCGATTGTCTTATCGTTTAGTTTTTTTTTTTGGTATCTTTCTTTATTTCGATAATGGCGGAATGAAATTACAGGGTGTCGAACGAACGCTACAGTATTACGGGGATGTAAATCTAAATAGACTTTACAAGATCGGTTAGAGATTAGCCTAAGCGTAAAGGTGATACTTCGATTTTTATTATCTTCGGTATTTACATTAAAATATTTGATTCGGCTTTTCGCAATTATAGTTTACGACGCACACGGCTATATCTAAAATTTCCCTCAACGGTGACGTAGACTACCGTGCGCTCGTGAATTATTATTCTTCACCTTCGTGATCGTATTTTATTTTAATCTTCTTTTTGTTTTTTTTTTTCGTATGCATTCTCTAACTCTCGATTCGAACGGAGTTTTGTGATTTACTAACGAAAAGAATTCTTTATTTTGTTTTCTCTTCCGGTGCTTCGGTGATTTAATTAATGTTTTCTTTCTTTTGCTGTATCCAGCAAGAACGACCTGTGAATTTATCATGCTCGGCAAGTAGTCTTGTGGTCATGGTCGCGCATGCTCTCGTGCTCGTTTTAAAAACTGTTTACGTACCTGCTGTTTGTGCACGGCGGATTACCGAAAAAATATTCTATCCGCGATCTTTATCGCGCGACCGATTGAACGCGGCAGCAACCGCGTGGAGGGAGATTTTCTTTAAAAGATTATACAGCTTCGATAGCGAAGTTAATTGGAATGTGTTATCGGGACATTGTTCAAGTTACAAAAAAAGAAAAAAAAAACAATCGAATCAAACAAGCATCGTTTCGGAGTTATCTCGATAAGGTGATTATTGCAATCTCGGAATTTTGTCGATTACCGGCGCGTCTTCCATATCCCTGTCCTCGATCATTTATCCTTAAAATCGTCGTTACGATTACACACATTTCTCGATTTTCTCTCCATCGTCGCGAATCCCTTAGACTAGTTTCATACAAAACACAGCATATACACTTAATGCTATCGTCTAGTGTCGTGGATATTTTTTCTCCTTGCTTCTCTATTTCTTTTACAATTATTGTAAGATCGACTTTCGCGCACCGAAAGCTTCCCGCGGCAAATTTTTTTATGGCAGCAGACTTAATCCCTCGAGAACGTCCTCTTTTTGGCGATACGAAGAAAAAAAAAGAAAAACGAAATGAACATCTTGCGGGGGAGAAAACTGAGCCGAAATGGAAAACGTAAGCCCAGAACTATCTCGACAAATGATTTTTTGATAATAATAATAATAATATAATAATAATAATAATCAATAATATCGATGAAGTTTGATGAAATGGCATGCGAGTAGTCTGACTAACGTAACATTATCGGACTATCAATAAAAACGAATATACTTGTAAAACGTAACAAAGTTTCCTAACAATTAAATGTCTTCCAAATATATATAATATCAATAACGTATATCGTTTTTTTTGTTTGGGAGCGGCGGTATGTTTCTCTGTTCATATTTATATTTAATATGTAAATTAGTTTTTTTATCCGGGTTTTTCATTATTAAATAATCGTGCTACGGTGCTCGGTAGCCGTGCGCGATATTTTTTCGATATTGTGTTTGCGTTACTTGAGAGAGTTCGGGGGGGGGGGGGGGGGGGAGAGGCCAAGAATTATCGTTATCCTGTTGACCACGCGCCTCTCCGATCGTGGCCAGTCCGCGAGTCTTTTATCGTAGGACACGTTATTCGCTCATTCGATCACACGACTTCCTTGAGATTGTCGCGGCTCTGCGAATGCAACGTGTGACGCATTTCACCGCCCGGCGCGCTCTCCCGCCTCAGAACACCAGGCGCGATGACCTCCCGCTTGTTCGCCGCTTCTTTTATACTCGAAAGAGTCTTGCTCAGCCACGGCCAACTGTTGCGCGCCGCTTGAAGCTCCGATGCCGTTGCGTGAAGTTGGTGGGTCAGATCCTGGAAAAATTTCATTCGGACTACGTTAATGTCTCCTTCGGCTAAAGACACATCGAAGCTTCATCGTACACAGTAAAATAAGTACCAACGTTTCTTGTCCACAAATGTCCACAATTATTTTCTTGTTAATTTTACAAAAAATAAAATAAAAATGTTAACTTCAGAAACATTTTTATAATTATTTGAAATAAACAAGGAAACAATTATCGACGTTTGCGGAGAAAAAGACAGTTTGTTAAAGGTACAAATCTTTTTTACTGTGTTGCTATCGTATAGTGTGCGGTATCCGTTCTAAAGTGTGCGGTATCTGCCGCGGTCAAATTCTCAGGAATACATTATCTACACGACTTACGCAATCTTACGCTGCAATGATCGGAGTCTATATTATTTCCGCGCTATGAATCCCGGTTTAATTTAAAAGATGCGATCGTCTATGTGTCATATTTCCGGTACAGTGTCAGTATCGTTTGCATGGTCACGGGCATTAAAAAAATAAAAAAAATAAAAAATAGATATAAACTTCAGTAAAACCGTGCGTCACATCTAAGTAATTTTTTTTTCTCGCTCCATCCTTTTCAGGGATAAAAAAAATGATAGAATCTCACTTGATTCCTACACTCGGCCTCGACATGCGCGAGCTTAGTCTGGGCCAATTCGAGCTCGAGTTCTCGAACTCTTTCCTGCGCCCTGTGAAGCAGCGGATCCGTGCGATTTTCCAACGGATGCCCGATATCCGTAGATAAATTAGAGACCTCCGTGAGAGTTCCCCTGCATTTTTCGCACTTCGATACTTTGACCTGCGAAACAATCAACGAAGCGTTACGCGCGCACTTTTTGTGCGGGAATTCTCAAGCGAGAGTCCGGATTCGTCGACGGATTTTTTAAACTCACTCGCAGATCACTGAGCGTCGACTTGGCCGCGTTATAGTCGTCCTCCAATCGCTGGCAAATCTGTGCGGGAACGAAAGTGAAAATCATTGAGAGACACTCGAATCGTCAGACCGCTCGGCCGACCGAGCGAAAGCGAAAGTCGTTTTCTTCATTACTCAATAACGCGTTAAAACTCCCGTTTACCTGTTTGTATTCGGTAATTATAATCACGCTCCTTCTGCTCTCGGCGTCGGCTCGTCCGACCTCGCGCTGCAGCATCTCCTTCACCTGCACGAGTTCGGCTTCCAGTCTCTGTTTTTCCTCCTCGTTCCTCGCGACGACACCCCGCAGCTGTTCGACCTCGTTGCTGTACTCGTCAGCATTCTCTTGCGCTTCTATATAAAAAAACAAACAAACAAACAAATAAAAAAAGTAAACGTGCCTCTATGTGTCAACCCTCGACGTTACACTCTCGAAACTCGTTACACGTTATCGTTGAACACAATATATATTTTTGTTTATCTACGTATTTTATTTGCTCGTATAATCGTTAAAAAAATATCGCTATCTCGTCGCTATTCACTTGTTCTGTCGTGTGTATTTAAATATCAACGATTTTTTTTTTGTTTATCTACGTGTTTTATTTGCTCGTATAGTCGTTAAAAACATGCCACTGTCCCATCACTTTTCATTTCTTCCGTCGTGTGTATTTAAATATCTACTATCTTTTTTTTATCGCAACGATGTGTTGTCGGAGAATTAATTATTTTTTTGAAAAATGGTTTCGTCGCTTTTCACTTCTTTCGTCATGTGCATTTACATATCAACTATCTTGATTTCTACTATTTTCTTAATCGCAACGATGTGTCGTTAGAGAATAAATTATTTCTTTTGAAAAGTGACTTCGTCGCTCTCTCACTTTGCAGCGCAGCTTTGGCAATGTGGCTCATTTCCCGGGTGACACACGAGTCATCGAGAAACGCCAACGGTCGAGCGTTTCAGGCGTCACTAATCGACACACGATACTTTGTCGAGTCTGGCATAACTTGAAACGCTTGCGAAACCTCTCTAGCTGTGGCCCATTTCTTTTTTTTCGATCACCCACGTATATAAGGCTTATCGATATATATATTACGAACACGATCGCGCACGTGTTTTCCTATGCTCGAAGCTCTCGGAATCTGTTCGCTGGCGTTTAAAATTAATCAATTAGATTGCGCACCGCGGGTGTGTATTGTAACGATAAACCCGTTTAGCGAGCACTCTCTCTGCTGTTCCGTTCCCTCCTCTGTGCGACGCAGAATCGCGCTCTAACTCTCCGTTCGCATAAGCATTGAGCGTCTCTTCGATTTTCCGATAAAACAGAGGAAAGTCTCGGAGCGAGGGCTGTTCGAATCCTGGTGTGAGATTGCGAGATTTTATTACCGAGAATCCCTCCTGCGTTTCTCGAACAAAAGTTAAAGCAGCCTTTACTACGGCTCTCGCGTAATCCACGTGCCCGTCTGGTAAATCTTTGCAGGAAACGAACAGCTGCGCGCGGCAGGAAATGCTGAAACATAACTGAGTACACACGTAAGCACTCGTACAAAAGCCGATCGTCTTGACTCGCTCTTATCAGTTCCTTTAACTACCTGTACGACAGACTCGCGATCTCGATTGCATTAACGTATTCGCCCGCGTCGCTAGCGATGTATAGCAAGATAATCGACGAATACGCTTCGCCGCTCGAATAACTTTTGAGCTTGAAGTTATCAATTACATTTTTTTTTTTTTTTAGTACGACTTCTAACGAAAATTGTTAGACCGGCGATCCACCGACGAGCCTGAGAACATGCATGAACCAACACAAGCGGATGCGAGTGAGTAAAACAGTGTGTGTATATCTGTATGATTCCCAAGCACATAATTTATTGCACACGAAATAGAGGCATTGGCGGTAGGTGGTTTGTGAGCGGGACATAAAGGGTTGTCGAGAATAACTAACGAAAGTTCTATGTCAGGACTATACATTTTATTCTTTTTTTTGTTTCTTATTTTTTTTTCTTTAACTTCGTTTTTTTTCAATAAATAATACGTGTGATGTATTTTTATAAACAGAACGGTGACATACAAGAGATTCTTTTTTTTGTTGCTTTGTTAATGGGAAAATGTACAAAAATAAAAAATATTTCAAATCTCAGAAATCTCAGGCGATCCTGCAAACGAAAGCTCTGCGAAGATATATATGCGTTTATATATATATATGTGTATAAATATAATTATTAATGTCGACAAAGCCGGACAAATTAACAACGCTCGAGAGTTAGAAGACACAAAAAAAAGTGAAGCGATCTGAGGGACTGGCCTTAACGAAAAGAAAAATATAGATATATGTATCGACATTCCATATGTTCAAGCAGACTCGGTCTGCCCGACTCTTGAATAATAAATATCGGGAGGACCGAATCTCTGATTAAAGTAGTTGCCCAATAGGCAACCGTATTTCTCGAATCCCGTTCTCCAAGAGGAATATCCGGTCCCGTTATCCCTGCCGCTCTCTGCAAAAGATATTTCATTTTCCTTCCCACCGCGATTGAGTATTCAAATGCAACTTTCATTTTCATTTTTTTTTCTCGATATTCTCAACGTTAAGATAACTGTGATACTACTCGGTCGGTAACAAAAACTGTACTCCAAATTTCTCTCGCACGCTCGATCTCTCGAACAAAATCGGAGAACGGTGATTTTCGCGTACCAATTCTGCACGACGACGTTCTCGTCTTTCATCCGATGGATTCGACCGTGCCAGAGAAATCTGGATTACAAGTTTTTCTACTGACGGGGCGCAGGCTCGGTGTGCGGGAGAGCGTACCACATTATCTTAAGGTTGCTTCGCTAACTCGTATACTTAATTATCTTTTGTTTGACTATTTGTCATTAAATAATAATATCTACGTACAGTTAATTCGAGACTAGAGAGAACATTTCAATTGGAATCATGCACTCGTCTAAGAGAATTTCAGCAGACCCATTCTAACTACGGAAGTAATGACTTTTCTAGGTACGCACAAGTGCTCGTTCATAGATTTTTTGTTCTGTCTAACAACGAGATTGAGATTCTTGTAAGTGCGGTGTTAACTCTAATGCTTCGTTACGGTACGATCGTCTCTACTCTATGACTACGTTCTAAGATCGAGTCTACGCAGAAGGAGACAGAGATAGATTGGCAACCAGCGGATAATTACTACGGATTTGCCTTGCGGCGGGATTTTGTGTGTTACGTGCAGCGAGACAATACAACATGGAACTATCGCTAATCGTGAATAACAATAGCGGTAACGTTTATAATTTGATTTTTGTTGTTTTCTTTTTGGTTTTTGTTTTTGATTATCTTGACTACGTGACGGACCGTTGGCTCATTCGTCTCATACGTAGAAGATGAAGTTACCTTTGAATGCCGTGAACTCAGCCTCGTACTTCTTCAGCTTTTTGAGGGTGACCGAACAAGCGAGTTTCATCACGTAACGCGAGACCTCCTCGTTGCGACAACGTTTCGGCAGATAGACGCGGAAGTATTTCAGTATGCTCTCGAAGTCCAGCTGAAGAAGTTCCTTCTTGCAGAGCTGTGAAAATTTTCGGCGTGAGAGTCGAGTGTTTCGGTGGTGAAAAAATAAAATAAAGCAAGGACGATATAAATAGATGCACGTATGGTTGTTACCATGAGCAAAGCGAGGGCGACTTGAAACAACGTGTCTAATCCTTGGAGCAGAAACACGTCGAGTATGTGAAACACGAGGTATAGCGGAAAACGAGCTGTGAACAGGGTGAGAAACCATTGTGCGGCAAACATGTGCGTCTCGACGCCACGATCACAGAAATGCTTGTACAGCTCTGGCAGTTGTTCCTCCATGAGACGGTTCAGTTGGTAGAATCTCATGTGAAGATTGTCGAATCTGTCCTTGTACAAGTCACGCAAACCGTAGTCGTACATCAACTTTACTAAAACGCAGAAAGCCTGTTCCTCCGGCATCTGAAGAGAGGGTAAACGAAAATTAGCTCGACTGTCGTACGTGCGATTCGATGACGCATAGTTTTTTTTACTTACGTGCAACAAGAGGCTGGCGACTAGAAAACTCAGTCCCTGACAATATCCGACCTCCTCGTCGTAAACCGCGTAGGCCTTGCTTATTCTGTACAGTGAGTCTTGTCCGAGGCCACCGGTTTCCTTGAAGAAATCGTGAGCCGGGAAGGTACGGTTTATGTCTCTGAGAATTACGCTTTCGCAGCTGCTTTCCTGTTTCCATAAAAAAAAAAAAAAAAAACAAAGTTATTGTGCGTTCGGAAAATGTTATGTTAGTTCAAAATTTGAACTAACCGTTATATCCCGTTGGAATGTTTCTCGTGATTATTTGATATTATCCGGATCCAAAACTATCCGGACTCGAAACTATCCAGACTCGAAACTGTCCGGATCCGAAACTATCCAGACCCGAAATTATCTGAAGCGTCATGTACGGCCGAAATTATCCGTGTACTGGGATAATTTCGGATTTTCCGATACTTCGGATATAAGTAGTTGTCCTAATTCGAATATGGTCTAAGGTTATAAATTTACCTTTGTTATCAGTGTTCTGTACTTGTCCATCATGTCCTGAGAGTTGTCACAGTTGCTGAGACGCTGCCAGACCTCGCCTCGCAGAGCCTCCGGAATTCCCTGGCGCGTCAACTTTATAAGTAGTTTGGGACGGTGCTCGTTCACTTGCCAGCTGTCCAGGACCTCTGCCCAACTCGCCAATTCGTCGGCCGAACAGTCTTTCGAAACTTCGCCGGTGCCGCTCAGCATCGGCTCGTCGCCGTCTGTTACAATCGACGAGTCATTTAAAGTACATATATATACAGAAGAACTTCGACCGAACACTCCATTATCCGAACTGCCACTTCCTTTATCTGAATTTCTATTATCCGAATAATGGTGCAAAATGTTGATGTCATTTAATCGTCGAGCATTTGCTACCTTTGTTGCAAGTGCGATCAAGCTTCCATCGCGCGTCTATGCGTTAGACGCTCGCACGTTGATTTTTCGCGCAACTTTCATTAGTTGTTGGCGACGCGTAGAGATATTCATATGCGTGCATGCTTTTTTTTGTCACTAAATAATAGTTTTTTGATCGAGTGGGTTGTGGCTTTGACAAACAATACTTCCACCTCTAAGCGGAAGCATCATGTTTTTACGGTGGAAAAATAATTGGAAATTTTTTGGAAGAGATAAGAGCACATCGTTTTTGGTGTTTTACGCTATTTTTCGCCTTCAAATTTCCATGATCCGAATGACCGTTCATCCGAACCAGATTCGACCCCAATTGATTCGAATAATAGAAGTTCTACTATCACGGAGAAAAATAGTTCTGTTTCTCTAACAAAATGTAGATCGTTAATAATTTATTGTTGTAGTAGCAAAAATATTTTGTTGCTACAGTAAAATATTTGTTGCCACAGCAAAATATTTGTTGCGGCAGCAAAATATTTTGTTATCCCAATATTAACCAGGTAAACCAGTTGTGGTAACAAAATTCTTGTTGTACCAACAATTTTTTTTTCTCCGTGATATACCTCTTCACATCGTTTACTCGACTGAATTTTCAGTTTAGAATTTCCTTCGTTTTCTCACCGGAGTCAATCTCCTCCTTCGGCGTTAGGGTGTCTATGCTCGTCAGAGACGGCGATCTTATCAAAGACGCCAAGTTCAGAGCGAGATTCAATCGATTTCTGTCCAGTTCCCCCGAAGTCTCGATACTCTGGACCTCGTAGTGAAGCTCCGAACCGTCGCCTGACAAAATCTGTGCAAGTCAAAAAATAAACGAACAAATACTTGTCGACTTTTCGCTCCGTACAGTTTTAATGGAAAAACGTCGAGAACTCACTTCTTTGGAATTTAGATAGAATTGTTGCACGAGATTTCTCTTAGTAAAGTACCAGAATCTCTCGTTCTGGGGAAAAACTTTTACGGACGTTTCGATCTGAAATCTAACGGGTTCCTGAATTCTTCGTATAACGAGATCCACAGCGACAGTCATGAACATTTCACCGTCGCGAGGGGTCTCGACATTGAGATTCGCAAGCGCCGGGTCGGCGGGGTCCCAACGGCCGCATATGCTATAGCACTGTTTGTCCTGGAGCACCGGTCCTGGAGTTATTTGCTGAAGAATGAAGGAAAAAAAAATATAGGATTAAAAATCATGACTCTATTGCGCGTGGAGATTTTAGTTCAGAGATTAAATGTCTGCGTCGACAATTATCACCATCTCGAGGAGTCTCATGTCGCTGTGTTTGACGTTTCGACCAGGGCTGACGAGAACACCGAAACACCTCTCGACCTCGAGGCTGTTGCCGCCGTCTTTGTTCGACACTTGCTGTATACTGAAGCAGACCTGCTTCGCCACGTTGCTGCGAAGCTTGAAACAGCTTCGGTCCTTTGGTACGGTGCTGTAGCTACCCTTGCCGTCCTCCTCCTTCACCTCCAGCGTCACCTCGAATATGAACACCCGCGAATTCATTTTCTCCGCTCCAGCGTTGAAACCGTTGAAGTCGCTGCCCGTGAGGGAATTCGTCATCGAACGTGGAATCCTCTGGAATGCTTTGAGGAAACACGTTGACACTTGGCCGACCTGAGATTAAAAGAAAAATGATCAGCTTCGTCATTAACTGTAACCGTCGATAGTTCAATAACGACGAAACCCGAACTCACAGCTTCCGGTATGTCGCATCGGAATACGTGACACTGATGAATCGCGGACTCGCGCGTCTCGCCGTGCGACCACGTGAAACCGAAGCACGCCGCGCAGCTTCCACCGCTGTCGCCGCGGGCGAAGAAGAGGATTCTCTGCACCTCGTAGTACGTTATCGCCTGTTGCGTTCCCGAGTCGTACAGACTGGAAAACCGAAATTGCTGAATTCAGTAGGAATGCACGGAGCTGCGGACGGACACGTGCAATTTTCTACGTACACGACAGAGCCTTGCGAACTACTCGGTATCGAGACGGAAACTTTGATTCCCATTTTCAAGCCCTGTTCCGCATTCAGTATACTCATGTTCCTCTGTAACTCGCTCTCGGACTTGGGAGCGTTCACCTTGGCAGCACCGAGATAAGTAACGCCGTTGAATATCGTGCACTCGTGCTGCATGTCCGTCGGCATGTTTACCTCTGTAATGGTCGAACGTAAACAAATTAATTCTCCTCAAAATGGACACATTTTGTCTCTTCCTGGATTTTTTCTTATTCTTCGTTTTTGTTATCTTACCTTCTTCGCCGTAATCGTCGGGTTTCATAACGTCCTGTTTTTCCGTCGCAACGACGCACGGCGTCACTTCGTAAAACTTACTCTGGCCAACTTTTTTCGTGTTATGGGAGCTGCCGATGATCTTTATGTCTCCCGTACCGTCCATCTTTGTGTCCTCCGTCAATACCTGAAATATTTCGTAAACGTTGGAATATTTTGCCTGCATTTTTTTTTTCTTGTGAGTCAGAAAAACAGCCAACAATTATCAAATTCTCAAGGATTACTGTGCTTTTCCCTCCTTCTGTACAGTCACTCTTTTTCATGAACCAATCAAAAAATTCTGTGATCATTATTCTTTCAAGTTTTATATGACTGCCAGGTATCTCGAAAAATTGTATAAACACACAGTAAAAAAGATTCGTGCTTTCAACAAACTTCTTTTTGTCCAGAAACGTCCGCAATTATTTTCTTGTCAACTTTACACAAAAATATTTTTGTAAAATATCAAACTTTTTTGTTAATTCAATTAATAGTTTTGTAAAATGCCCAGTGTTATTTTTGTAAAATGAAGACGAATATAATTGGGGATATTTGCGAACGAGAAACGTCGGTACCCATTTTATCGTGCACAATAGAACATACAAACTGTATTGTCACACGTATCATGCGCCATTGGAATTCCCAAATTTTTGTCTCCACCCAGTAAATCAAAGATCGAAGTATCTATCGGATGCACCGGCGCAGTTAAATATTCTGTATCGCAGCGATATAAATTAACATTTTCCTTGAAAAAACATGAAGAAAAAAAACAAAGTTATCCCCACCTCTCGCAGATTGTTCTGAAGATCCTCCAGATTGCCATTGTTAGCGATTTTAAGCATCGGCAGCTCGAGCAGGGTTTGCTGATTCTTGCCGGTTCCCTTGTCCGTCACGAATTCATATTCGTCGCTCGTCGCCACAGATTCCATTGACTTGACGCTCACGCTATCCTCCATAACTAAATCTGCAAAATAAGCAAAAAGATATAATCATGTCTAGGATAAAAAAAAATTAAAATGTTGTCACTACGGAATAATAGACGACACGTTGTACGGCCGTCGTATCTCCACAACTGAACCGTCCTACCTCACTCTCGTGTTAATTCCAACCCTGAACGTCGCAGCGGAGATACATAATATTTACAAACATTATCGATTGCGCAATGGCATTGAAAGAGCCGAGACATTAGCAACGGAGAGTCCGTTGGGTTGGGTCTGCGTATTCGCAGGGAGGAACTTCGTCAAGGAATCGTCGAGATTGCAGTTAGAACAGTTTTGCGGATTTGCGGGAAAGTCTCTTGTGAAATTTGTCAGAGCGTCGATTCACCGTGTCATTAAGACAACCGTTTTCCCACGCTCGCGCCGACGTCAAGCGAAAAGAATCGTCGCGCTCGGAAGACCCGACTCGTCACGCTCGTCCCACTGTTTTCGTTCGTTCCCTTTTTTGTGTTTTGCCTCATTCCAATCGAAAATCAATGAGGAAAGTTGTGTGATGTATAAAAAAAGCGTGGGACCGCGAGAAACACGGGCGTGACAATCGCGGCAATGTGATTACCGCCACGGCCGAAACGTCACAATGGGCAATTGATAGGAAAAAGAGACAGAAAAAACAAAACCGCCCATCTCGCGCGATCGCGGCGTAAACTGCGATAATCGTTGAAGCATTGCCGAAAGGATAGTTTAGTCGGAGGAGGGACGGAGCAACGCGCGTGTCTCCGAAGCGGACCAAAGTTCGAGAAGGCGATACACGCACAGGCCACGGGAGAGACACAAAAGTTTTGACTCACCTATCGTGTCGCGGTGTTATTTCCACTCGCCGATCATCTGGGAAGCATAATAAAGGGGTCTCGTCGTGTTTCTCTTTTCGACAGATCGAGTTACCGCACGAACAACGTTTCAACGTATTATCGAGGCTGGCTCGCGGTGTGTACGAATACCCGCGGGAGAGGACTCTCCCACCGCGAGAGAGCGAACAGCTCGCGAGAAACGTCAAGCGTTACTGCGAGTACGCGAAAACCCGCGACGGCATAGAAACTTCGTATTCGTCATTAACACGTCAAAGTCCCGTGACACTTGGGACGATGCGGGCGTCAACGAACCTTTCCGTCCACGGCGTACGAAGGCTTGCGAGTAATTATTACGTTTTGTCGTTACACATAGTTTTATCGTCGCAGAGATTTTTGTAAACCTCTCGCTGGTTGCGATGCGAGGGACGGCCAACGGCGTCGGCCATTCGGGCACTGCGATCGGCACCGGAAGTCGCGGCATCGGCATGCGCGCAGCACAAGAAATTTGAGTCTTTTTTCGCCTTAACTTTCCAGACATCTCGGCGTGTGTGTAATTCGACTGTTATATTATAACGATCGACCAAACTGCCGATAGCTCTCGGTGAATGTTACATACAGCGTTTGGAATTGAGCTTGCTGCACGAAGATCTAAGTGGGGACAATTTGCGACGTTGGGCCATCATCGATTGCTAGCCGCTGTCAATGTAATTCGAATAGCGTGGACTGGAAGCAAATGATACACAAAAACGCCCGCTATTCCTTTACTACGAGTGACCAATAAGAGACATTGACAGGCGTTGAAATACAAAAGACACCGTCAAATTAAAAAACAAAATTTTGAAACTCGTCCCAAAAGTCAAACCGGACTAAACCGGAAATGCACGCGACGGCATTCCAAAAACATTGACCCGCGCGCTGTTCGCGTGAGTCCGCAGCCTCGCAATTGTCTCGTCAGTAGGCGCGACGATCGCGCGGTGCGAGTATCTCCGCGTCAGTTCGCAGAGAACCTCACGCACCGACGGTACGCGAAACCGAGAGACGACCAAACGACAGAGGGACAGATCTTTTCGTGTGTGTGTGTTTTTTTTTTAAATAGTCGGTGCGCGCTCTCTCTCCGGCGACGGGAAATCGGCCGTCAGTCGGCGATACGTTCGGCGTGTACGGGTCTCTCCGTCTCGTGTTGAATCGTAAGTTGTCCGCGAGGGTGTGTGAAAGTTACTCTCGAGCGTCAAACGGGGAGGCGCGACGAGGGACGTCTCTCGGGTTAAGTCCTCTTCGGGAGCACACAACACGGTCGTGATAATGAGAAGTTCGAGGTGGTGCGAGATCGGTTAGAGAGGCTGCTCGTCGCAGGCCACGCAGTCCGCGCGTGGTTCGCTCAGTTAACGGGGTAAGCATCGATACGATAACATTTTTTTATTTCACTTTTTTTTTCTCGTCGCGTCTCACAGATTTCCTCGTGCAAGGAAATTCGGCGATGCTCAAAGAAGAAAAAAGAAAAAACAAAATAAAAATAAAAAACGCGGAAAGAACACGAAGAGAAAGATAGGCTGGTCCAGGAAACTAGATACGAGTGTAGTGAGCGAGTTACGGGGAACAGCGTCGATTCGGAACACAGCTCTCTCTCTCCCTCCCTCTCGCTCTCTCTTTTTCTCGCTCGTTCGTTCGATGCGTCCAAAGAGACGAGCGAGAGACGATTTTTTTTTTTTGTCTCTCGGTGAAACGATACTCGCTACAGGACGCATGCTTCGTGCTGTGCGAATCGAGTGGGCTCCTTCGGTGCCAGTGCATCGCGCGAGAGGTTATAACGCAAAGTGAAGTGTCGTACAAAGTCGGAAGTGCACCTGCCATTCGCTCGACAGCTGTTTTCCGACCTCGCTCTCGGCTCTCTCGCCCTGTCTCCCGTATAGTTATTCACGGTTCATCGTCGTTTGCGGCGATGGTCAATCGTTCGACGCGAATTTCTTAACCTCGCAGCTTCGGCAGCCGCGAACGGGACGGCGGGGCGGGGGAGTCGCACGGGTTCAGAGATATTGCGCGAAAACGAGCCAATTTAGGGGAGAGAAAAAAAAACGAAAAAAAGCCGTGGGAAAGTCAAGGAGTCCCGGAATCTCTCGCCCGAGATTTATCGACGGGGACACGACTCGCTGGAGCAACGAATGAGAGAAACGGGAGAACGTGAAAAAGCGAGACGGCGAGGGACGAGAGAAAAACGAGAAAGAGAAACGTAACTGGAGCAAGCGTTATTAAGCGCGACGATGCGTCGCGACGTCAAATTCGCGATGGAAATTTAACGAAGCCGCGACCGATTGGAGAGTCCCGGAGACTTCGAACTCTGTTATAAACGCTCCGAAGAGTGGGCTACGACAGATTCGCTGGTTTTATTATTCATTTACTTATTGGACGAAAAATACAACATTTTTATAATGTTAGATTCGTTGGGCGTTGTTAAAGAAATTTGTCGATAAAGAAGGTACTTTTTTTTAGATAGATATTTTATTGGTACTCGAATAAATCCTCTAAGTACTATAGCAATACAAAAGGTTACAGTGAGGTGTAGATTTTTCTTAGACTAAGGCAGTAGCTTATCGTGAAATATAAAAATACAGATTAGATTTATAGAATATATGTAGATATATATCTACATATATACATACATTTTTCATATTTCAACCTCTCTTTTAATGCTGCGAAGAATGGACTGGGAAAGCTCCTTTATTTTGTATTATAAATTTATTTTTTATTTACTTATAAGGCGAAAAATTAAACATTTTATAACATTAGATTGTTTAGCATTGTCAACGAAATTTGTCGATAAAGAAGGTACTTTTTTTGTTTATGGTGAAATATCTATATATATATTTGACATTTCGAATAGGAAATAGATAGAGGTCGATATCGAGGCTCGATTCGATTACCGCATTATATTAGTATTGAATTGAATCGTACGGGGACGAAGGTTTCCGGAATTATTTGGAAGGTTGCCAGAATCATTCATATCACTCATATCGAATACAGCGTACGGTTGATAATAGTCGGGGCTTTGTGCACCGTCAGTCTTTTCGATCTCGCATCTGCAAACGTTGTTGCTGTTATTATTATTTTTTGTTTCACTTTTTTTTTTGTTCTCTCGCTTCTCATTGCAGCGCAACGAGCAAAACATTTTTCACTCGTTATTCTGCAACACGCGTCACGCGATTCCAACCGTCTCTCCTACGATTTTTTGTCTTTGTCATCGTTCCCCGACCGGTCCATCGTTAGTTTGAAAACCACGCACTCATTCGACGATTAAAAAAAATAATAAAAATAAAAAATTAAAAAATAAAATGTCTGCAGCGTCGCGAACTTTCAACTGGTTTTATTTGATTTTTATTTCCTGCTGCTTTTTTTCTTCTTCGTTGTCTCTTACCGTTTCGTTTCGCGGGACCGCGTGCCGCCGATTGCGCAATCGAACGCACATAGAGGAACGCTCCTCTCTTTCCGAGCTTGGGCGGTCCAAGCTCGTAACGTTTATTTCCGATCTCGAACGTAAACACACACACACACACATGGAACGTTCACGAGGGCGGGATGAGAGACGGGAATCAACCCGCGGATGCTGCACGGAATTCATTCAAGCGGCGAGCGTAGGTTCCGCGATTTGGCGATAAAATTCCTTATTGCGTCATGGTTGCTACCGGACAGGAAAAACCTGGAAATCGGGCAAAAGTCGGGGTTTTTTTTTAATTATCAGTCTAGGAAATGTGTGACCATTACGGAACGAGGAAAAATTAATTCCATTAACGAGGAAGTAAAATTCGCGAAGTAATTTATTTATTTATTCGCATAATAGACATTCTTAATAAATTTATATAAAGTGTTGAAAATTGAATTACATTTACGTCGAAAATAATATCGTACTATACACAAACGACGTCTGAATATTATGTTCCATTTTAATTACATTTATAACAAACGCGTTTTTAATACCGTTTAATTTGGAGCTTCACTTATCGGTTACTTGTGTTAGCACCATCAGTTTGAATTATAATCCGGGAAAAATCACATGGTGGTGGCGGTCAGGAAAATCCGTGTAAACCGGGAAATATCAGTGAACAAAAAATTGCACAGGCTATTAGGAAATCGCCAGAGAATTTCAAAATAGGTCACAAAAATCAAAAGTGACCGAACAAAATTAAGAAATGACAAAGATGCTTATTTTGAAAAACAATTTTTTTTATTAACAATAAGTTATTGAAATTATTATATTGCCAAACATTTTTGAAAAATCAAACAAAAATCCAAATCAACTTCGACGCAATCTTCTCGCCCAAAACTTTACTTAACTTGAGTGAAATGACAACAGTTTAAGTTTCGCGTGTATCTCTGCCGTACTGACGTAGCATAGAATTCGATAGTGTTAATTGACCGCTTTAACAGATACGACGAGAACTTTGGTCCAGGAAAATAAAAATCAACCAACCGATCGAAGCAACTCGACCGCCCAATTAATCGACTAATTGGTCGGTGAAAGTCGGGAAATTTTTTTCTTCCCGAATAAAGTGGCCGCGGTAAATTACAATTTGATGAGGGAAAGTCAGGGAAGACCCCGGAAATTTTTTCACTAACTTGTAAAGACCGCCACGCTGCATTATCGAAATAGATTTTTTTAATCCAGTTTTTACCTAAATATTAATTTTTCTTTCGCCCCGGAAAACAAGTACTGAAGCTCACAAGTATCGAAAAAAAGAAAAAAAAACACTTATTCATTAATCAATCTTTCTCAAGAACCACTCGTAATTGAATCGAGTCACAGAGTGCGTCACGTCCTCGTGAAAGTAAAGATAACGAAGAATCCAGCTCGATAAGAATTTCGCAGGATTTACGAAGATCAGGTCTGCCCGTAATTTCTGTGCGGACCGAATGCGATACCGATCGGGGTTTGCATTGTCACCAGAGCGCGCGCCACTTGACAATTTCGTTTCTCAAAATTCTATTTGGAGCGACATTTTATACGGTAAATAAAAAAAAGTTGGAGGAAATTTCTGCGACCCCCGGCGTCGATTAACGTAGCCAAGATAACAGTGTAGCGAGAACCCGGAATCGCTCACTTGACGGCGTCCGACGTGTTTGCCCGAGTAAACAAATATATCTACAGCTACTGGCAGTTTGTTATTGTACGCGGGTGGGTCATTACGCCTAGCCGTCAGGCACGCACATGACCGAAGCGCGCCGCTGGCCATCCCTTTCTAAATTTCACGTCACGTGCAACTTTCAGGCCCGGGCGATATATATATATATATATATATATACATCATTATTATATATAAAATTGTTAATATATAAAAGAAAATAATACTATACTAGCAGTTTTGTTGGCTCGCAGTATCTGCATGTGCCTGTGAGTATCTGCGAGTATTCGTGAGTGTCAGTGAGAGTGTCCAATCGACATGAACTTTGTTATTATGTAGATATAAAGATGTAACAATTTTTTTCGGCGGGTCGCAATCTTCGATCACATGTATTTTGTTTTCATATAAAAATATATATATATTTTTATTTGCTCCTTGGGCGACACGTGCTCGTCGTCGGCATCGGCCGTTGAGTCACGGTCACTGTAAACTCTCGGCGATAACGCGTCTGCGAGTTCGAGAGTCTCGTCCGTGTCAATGGCACACGCTACGATACCGCCGGCCGATACGACCTTCCGCGGCTTAATCCTTTCTCCAATTATTATCTAACGGCCTTTAGCTTTGAAACTGTGGCAACGCGACGATAACGTAGATAAAAAAAAGGAAGAAAAAAGAATAACATAAACAAACAACGTCAGTGTCTGGACCGAGTAGTCGTACACGCGGACTGAGCAAACACAGAGGAACGCGGTAAGGAATATAAATTCGCGACGCGACGCGCGCGATAACACTTTTTTTTTATTGGCGATGGAAATTGATAAATTTATAAAATTTGCGTTTTACACTTTATTCACGCTTATTTCGTTTTTCTGTCCAATCGCAGATTCGAGAGGCTCCACGGGTTCATGATGCAGCGAGAATCGAGAGGACGAGGCCGAAGCCACATCGGAGGTACGACTGACAACGAGAAATCACAACAATTGCGACACGAGGCGTGTCGCAATTGAGAAAATTTCGTCGAAGAAAGATAAAAAAAAATTGAAAAAAATTTAAATTACATAAAAATAATAAGAAGAATTTTAAAAAATCGGCGATTTTGGTGGCGATGTCGAGAAGGTATCGTAGAGTCGTGGAGAACCCCGTCGTCGTCTTCCCAATACTACATCGTTGCCGCATACATCGCGTGGAATTCGAGGGATAATTTCGAGTCGATTGAAGAAGCGAGCTGGGCAACAGCTCGGGGACCAGAGTTTGAGAAAAAAGGAAGAATAAAAAAATACATACATATATCTTATAATATATATGTACATACATATATATACACACATCAGCGTAATGCGAATATCATTATCGGCGCTCCAGGTGAGCACGCGGCAAAAAAATCGAGGGGACTGAGAGAAGAAAAATAAAAATAAATAAAAATTAACGAAGCTAACTCGAAACTCGATTCCTGAAAGGACTTTGCGAGACCTCGAAGAGGCCTGATAAATTGAGTGTTCGTTTTTGTAGAAAAAAAAGACATCAACGAGTAAAGTTCGAAAGCGCGCGACAGTGTCGAGCAAGAAACGCCGGAGAGGCGCGAGCCACGGAGGTGGTCCGAGCAAGCGTTCAAAGTGAAGTGCCCAGGGCTCGGTGAGATGGCCTTCATGATGAAGAAGAAGAAGTACAAATTCTCGGTGGAGGTCGGCCTCGAGGAGCTAACCGCAGTGCCTTTCGTCAGCGCCGTGTTGTTCGCTAAACTGCGACTCCTGGACGGCGGCTTCATGGATCATTCCACTAGGTAACGAAACTTGCCTCATTTATCTATTCTCTTGTACATAGAATAACGGCTTTTAATATTCATAAGCTCGAAGTTCAAAGGCTCGGATGAAATTATTCAACAATTCGCACGGACACACAGTAAAAAATATTTCTACTTTCAACAAACTTTTTTGGCCACAAACGTTCACGATTTATTTTCTTGGTAATTTCACAAAATATATTTGTAAAATTAACAAATCTTGTTGTAACATTGACAAATTTTGTTATAAAATTGACAATTCGTTTATAAAATCGAGAATTTTTAATAAAAATAAAATATTTCTTTGCAAAATTGACAAGAAAAGAATTCTGGACGTTTGTGGAAAAGAAACGTTGGTACCCATTTTACTGCGTAAGTCTCCACTTTCGTATATTCCACGCACTGCACCACCTACGAGAACACTTCAAGCACCCAAAAATCACCCGATATGACGTTGAAAATCAACCTCGGAAATAGTTCGAACATAAGCAGCGTGATACTCCATTTTTATTCATTATTTTTTTTGTTGCAATTTACAATATACCATTTTGAATGTCGAAATGTCGCACAAGCAATATTCGCCATTATTCACAGCGTACCGTTCGAACGATTTGAATTTGTTTCGGTATTTAATACCAAGCATTCGATGCCCAGTGCACCATATTTGCTACGTCAGTAAAAAAGTTAATTTTCTTTAAATAAATATATCTTCTCTATTATTAATTTAAAAATTCTGAAAAAAAAAATTGACGAACGGTAACGCAATCGAAGAAAGTTTTGTTCAATAGCATAACATTCAAAAAAAATTCGACGTCAACACTGAATAACCGAATGTTTCTAAAAGTTGCACTTTTTCTAATATTTTGATGCAGAATACTTTTTTTTCAAATCCGAGAAGCTTCAGATTGATCAATCGGATATAGCATCTATAAATAATCATCGTGAACAAACTCCCGAAAGAGAGAGGGACGTTGGGGATTATTTTTCTGTTAGTTTTCATTTTTATTTGATTTTTTTTCAGAAACACAATCCGACTGTATCGCGCGAACAATATTTCGGTATTATTCTCGCGTTAAGCCATCGTGCTCGTACGGCGCTCGTAAAGCTCTTCAGCGAGGATTTTCCGTAGTTTGCATGAAAAGCGAGCTGAGGAACGGCCTCGATTTTTTTCCCCCTACCCGTTCGACATGCCCAAAATCCCTCGGGCTCTCGATCGAGTGAATTTCGATACCCGTTGTTCCACCGGTCGTTCGAGCTCCGACCTGAAATCTGAATCGCTTCCACTGTGCGGCGTATACCGAATTACCTACCACGTGTACTCGATGCGCCGTGCACTCGTTCTCTCCCGCTGGAGAGCTTCGCGAAAGCTTGGGGCGTAAGCCGGGCAGAGTTCGGAACGGGACACTACTATTCGATATTCGCCTATCGATTCTGCTCGCCAACGGTGAGAGAACGAGGGAGGTGCGGAGCGACCGCACGAAGGAACGTGGATTGCGATGGAAACACACGCGCGCGCGCACGCACGCTTTTACAGTAGAACTCCGTTTATCCGAAGTAATGTGGGGAGAGTGCACGTCGGATAAGCGAAATCTCCGATAACATGGATAATGTACTCAAGTCAAACTTGTACTACTATTATATATAAAAAAAAATAACGCATTACTTCATATAAATATTAACTTTATTAATTACTGTAGTTATTTTTTAAATATAATTATAATTTAGTTTATTAACATTAACTTTGTAGAAACACAATACCGTGACTCTAGAATCGGAACTGTCGTATCTGTAGCTCGCAATACAAAGACGCAGCACATTTGCACAAGTTCAACGGGCTACTCTGCGCGTGGGCATTGCTGCTTCATCCGTTTTATCCGAGTTTTCCGTTTTCCGAACGGTACCAAAGAAGTGTTTGTAATTCCCTCTGATTTCTTTGAAACTTATGCGAAGTGAACACTATTCGCAAAGACTACCTTAACGCGGAGGGCTCGGATGAGTTGAGCACCTCTGATAACGCGGGGGCTCGGTTGATCGAAGGTCCAATAAGCGAGGTTCTACTGTTTGTACTGAACGGGGAGTGCTACGGAGCGGAGAATTCCGCTCATCTCCGTGCCTCCGTCTAAACGAGCGTGCGCGCCACTACTCAGGATCCTCTTTTATTTTAATTTATTTATTTATTTACTTTTTTTCCAGTCTTTCATTCTTCCTCTCGGTGCACTTTTCTTTGACCCGGTATACACACCGACTGTTCATTCCATGTTACTCGCGCTAGCCTCTCACTTATTCCAGTCTCCCGTGGGATCCGGAGTAACACTATTTCACGACTTGCAGCTATTTTCTGCTTCATTCATTCGCTCATGTTTATTTTTATTTTTTCGCACGGTCCCTCGAGGATTCTGCTCCGGAGCGTTACTGATGAATATAAAGTAGGTTCGCTGTCTTGAAAGTAATTTTTATTTGTATTTCTTATTTTATTATAATTTTTTTTATTGAAAATTTTCCCAAGCTTGTTTATGTTTATCGGCAGTCAAACGCGGGCTTCCGGTTTTCTTATTAATGCGATGTTGTGTATTTCGAACAGAATTCTTTAAGAATTCTGCTCTAGAGTGTTATAGAGGAATATGAAGTCGGTCTGCTGGCTTAAACATCATTAATTTTATTATTTTATTTATTCACTTATTTATTTTCCTTGGGTCGAACATTTTTACAACTTCGACCATTTTTGTTGGTGTTCTATTCGAGCACTTTTTTGCACGGAGGAATATTAATTAGGTTTGCTGCCACATTGACACAGTTTTTATATTTATTTTATTCATTTATTCTTAAATTGAACATTTTCGCAACTTTGTCTATTTTCGTCGGCTGCCAATTCGCGCTCGCTTCCGGTTTCTTTATTATTGCGATATTATATACTCCCCCTCCCCCGCTTTCTCCGAAAGGATGAGGAAAATACCGGAGGCCAGTTGTTGGAAGTTTGCCAGATTGCCGCCGAGTGTACCAGATGAGAAAGCCCCACGAGAGCTTCTATACGCGGGAACGATGTAGAGAGGACTTCCAGTGCGTGCAACAGTGACGTCTTATATTCATGTATACAACGTAGGATTTGGATGAAAATCGCGCGGAAGCTATTAAGCGAGCGACAAAAATATATACAGTCGGGCGATACACGAATGCGGCGAAACGAAAAATCCTCCCGAATGTGAAACACACACTATAAAATAAGTACCAACGTTTCTTGTAGACGTTTCCTACCACATGAGTCCATAATCACTCTCGTTGTAATTTTACAGATATTTTGAATACAATATTTTACAATTTTACGATCTTGCAATTGTATACTTTCCCATTTTTACAGTTTTACAGTTTTGCAATTTTACAATTCCACAATCCACAATTTTATAATTTTACGATTTTACGATTTCATAAATTTACTTTCTTCGGTAATTTAACAAGAAATGAATTGCGGAAGTTTGCAAAGAAAAAAAGTTTGTTAAAAATGTAAACCTTTTTTAGTGTGCACAAGGCGCGTGCGCAGGCTCGAAGACTCGACTGGGGGTAACGAGAAAACATGTATATTCGTGACTGGCCAAAGAACGATAGTGATAAGTTATCGCGAGAGGCGTGAGTCTCGTGCTTCAGCTGGCTTTGCGATGCACATAGCGCGCACAATGTACACAGTGGCGATGCTTCTCCATGATATTCGTCGCGGCGCACGCCTGCGTGGCTACCGTGTCTGCCGTTCGGGAGTCTCGCCATTGCCGTGGGTATCTAAAACCGGGCACAGTTTTGTGACACGACCGACAGCCGGTCATTGTATCGCAAAACGGTCGTGAGATGTTCCAAGCAAAGATGTGACTCGTTAAAAATATATGGGATTCAACATTTTTTACCTCTTCAATCGTGCAAAGGCAATTTTTTTTTACCGAACGGAATTTCTTTACGTCCCGAACGAGTTCATGCACAGATTCGAAAGTTTTGACATTTTTTTTTCGACTTGGGACTCGGTCTTACTGTCCAATTTATAGTCCCAAATTTGGACTCAAAACCGATTAACAAAAGTAAAATATGTTTACTTATTAATACAAGAAAAAGGCGCAAAATAATTTACACATGGTTTCCTAATTTTTTTGTCGTATTCTGAAGGAAACAAAAATTCAGTATTTAAACTAAGTGAAACGCCTTCCCCACACAGTAAAATAGGACCAAAATTTCTTGTCCACAAACGTCCACAATTCTTTTCATGTTAATTTTACGAGAAAATCTTGTCCATTTTACAACAATGTCTGTCAATTCTACAAATATTTTTGGTGAAAACAACAACAAAATAATCGTGGACGTTCGTGGACAAAAAAGGTTTGTTACCATTAAATGTAACAGGTTGATTAAATGTACAAATCTTTTTTACTGTGCAGGACCAGTCGGTGTTAAAAAATCTGTAAGCAACTCTTTTCGCGGATACTGGCATCTACCCATAAAAAAAAGTCTCGTCGAAAGCTGACATGATATCCGCTCTCGACGAGACTTCCAATTCCTCCGTACACGCCGCAAGCCGTGAAAAAAAAGTTCATAACAGTTTAACATTACCGACCGTGGTATCTCACATATTGACAAGCAGTCCGAGGTGAAACCTCGCAGGAAGTTTTTCTTGAAATTCTCTTCCGATTTTCGCTCTTCGAAAAGTCCGACCCGCATTGCCCTCGAAATGCCGGGCTATGGTTTCGTGCTACGGCGCGACGTCTTTCGGCAGGAAACTCGAAGGTTTTGCCGTCGCCTTACACTTGTCACCCGACTCGTCATCCTTGCTCCGTTCGCCGGCCATGTATCGCTCCTTCCGCACTGCAGCAGCGGCGACGGCGAGCGTGGCGAAATAATGCTTCTTTGGCCTTTTCACGAGAGTTGGATGCGAGACCGATGCGAGCGAGACACCCGGCTCGTATTTCAACCCATAAAGAAGTGCTACTGAACCGTGAGGCGAGTTAGTTTTGACCGACCCTTGACCTTAAGCCGTCGGCGGCTCTACGTGGCGCTCATGTATGCACCACGCTCTCTCCGGAGGAAGTGTACACTCTGCTCACAGTTTCCTCCTCCCATCCCGCAGTGCAGTATAACGTCCCAATGTGTACATTGTTTGACCTATTCCCTCTAACCCAGTTATGTTCCCGGGCTGTTACGATTAATAAGGCAAAATTGTTCTTACAACTTTCGGCTTTAGTTCTTATCTGCGCCGTTAACGACGCAGACATTCTTAACGAAAATTTCGTGGTGTCCGGGTTCTTTATTGTTATTTAAAAAATTATAAACATTCGAGTCAGTAATGGATTTTTTGTCTTCTCTCCGACATTTCTATTCGAATTCGTCTAACTTGTTGACTAATTGGTAAGTTTACTTTTTGGAAATGCGTAGCTCACAGTCTGGCGTTTTGACTATGTCCTCATTAAAAGGTAATGAGATACCGCAGTCTAGAGTTACAGAGCGGTCCGTCGGCTGGGTTACCCTGAGGACCACAAAGGTTGTCTTCCCTTATAGGGTCATATATTATAATACATTATGATAATTATTGCAAAATATTATAATATATTATACTAGCAGGTTGCAATTTAGATTTCTGGAGCTTTGTACCAGAAATGTGTTACTTCCGGTTTGACAATCTCATCTTTCGACCGGAAGTAACGTCATACTGGAAATACCTTACTTCCGACTTGGCCCGGTTTTTTATCGAAAATAGAAATTTTCAAACCGGAAGTGACTTACTTCCAGTCTGAAGTCACTTCCGGCCGAAAAATTAGATTTTCAACCCGGAAACGACGTATGTCCGAACGAAAATGAGTTTTTTTTTAACACGACGATAGTGCACAGCGTTGTCGTGCAGTGAATTATTGTGCCCAACTCACCCAAGCGCATAGAATAGTACCAGAATAGTATAATCAGGGAAAGGTTATCAGTGACTAGGAGGACGAGGTGAGTGTCTTTAGGGGGACTTGGAATAATCAGCCCCTCCCCCAGGGTGTCGAACAAATACACAAACAAAACCCCAACTCTCTAAAATATCTAGCAGATCATTATAATAATATATTATAAAATATCACAAAGCGATAAAAAAATTTACAAAGTGTAATCAACGATTTTGCTTAAAAATATCTCCACGAAGTTTTACTGTTCCGTGCATCGTTCCTGTCCGACCGTTATCTTCCGCTCGGTCGTTCGTTCTCCCGATCCGCATATCATTTCTCGGCCACCTACGGACCACGCTGCTATCACGTTTTAACAGCGAGAATAGCTGCGTGCGAGCGAGTGGGGAAAAAAATAAAAATAAAATAGTGTGCGAGCCGCATACGATAATGGACAATGTCCTGTCGACGCCGAGCGTCCGTCGGTGTCCCTGCGACAAGTCCGGCCTCACGGGCGAACGCGCGAGGCGAACCGCCAGAGAAGAGCTCCTCTCTCTTGTGCGTAAGCGAGGACCTGACACCGTCGAGCTTTGCGAACGCGCGATCTCTCGGCGTTCTGCCGGAGCGGCATCAGCACCAGCAACGTTGATGAGGAAACGTCCGATTACAACGACAGTGCGCGGACGAAGGTATCCCATCGGTGGTCTCCTTTACACCGACACCGGATCAGCGTTAGTGCACTTTGAGCCATTCGATCATTGTTAAATATCCGTCTCGTATCTCGCTGGATTTAACGATGACTAATTTTATGTCTTTCGGTTGCAGATTCGTTATCGCCCGAATCGCATTAATCATATTTAGGAATGGCGTAACTTACCGTACCCGACCGGATGCAGAAGAGAGCAGGAGAACCTCCGATCATCCATCAGATGATGATAGGCTGATAAGGGCCCTTCCAAGATTATATTAACCCTTGGCCGGAAACGTCGGTTTTTCGAGGCACGTTGGCTGTGGAAAATATACGTGATTGTGATGCAGAGGATTTGGTGCAGGGAATTATTTTGGTTTATAGTAAAAATCACTTTACATCCCCCGATGCGAGAATGGCGGTTTTACGCACGCGTGCGCAACACCTCTATTTTTCACACCGTGTGAAGTACAATTTGGGGCGATACTCGTGCGAAAAACTTTTTCTGTAATCGTGTAGTTGCAGCACTCGTGAGAACAAGTTTTATCGCACTAGTATCGTAAATTACTATTGTGGACTTTGCTTTGCTAGCTTCACGGAGATTATGTAGGTAGGATAATTTCACGATTATAGCCGTGGGTTTCCATCGTGATTAGAGTTTTCTTCGAGATTTATCTCGTTGACAATTGATCTTCGCCCTTTTCTCTGGTCTGGCCTAGAACATTAGCGTCCTCCCAGTGACCCAGTTGTATGTACAATATTACAGAATATTCTACACAACTTTATGCATGAGATGTGAAATATTGCAGAAAATTCTACATGGCTTTACGCACGATATGTGAAATATTACAGAAAATTATACATGATTAAGGTTAACTCCCCAGTGGTCCATTGGACGATAATGTGTTGATCCCTTTCGAAGATCATCTTAACTCTTCGCCGGTGGGTCTTTCGAGGCAGTTTCGCCATATAAGAATAAATTTGGTATTGGCAATTTTGGTCCATAATCAACTCATTTCGGGGACTTTGCTCTGCTACTTTTACACAGGCAATATGTACGCAGCATGATTTCATGCCAGCATCGTTTGCATCAATATCAAGGTATACTCCGAGATTTATCCCATTGTCATTCACTCTTCGGGCTTTTTCACTGGCCTACGACATCAGCCTACGAAAAAATATATTCAGTTTTGGTGTAGGATATAAATATAATAAATTTGGTATTGGCAATTTTGCTCGCCAGTCAATTCATTTCGGGGACTTTGCTCTGCTACTTTCACACAGGCAATATGTACGCAGCATGATTTCATCCTAGCATCGTTTGCATCAGTATCAAGGTTATTTCCGAGATTTATCCCATTGTCATTCATTCTTCGGGCTTTTTCACCGGCCCACGACATCTGCCTACGACATCCTCGGCTGACCCAGTTGCGCGCGTGAGATCTCGCTGAAAATCGTGCTCCGCTACACGTACCTTCCCCAACTCCACGGCCTCGCCAAAGTGGACAACTCCGTGTGCACAAGCCGGAAAACTTTGAATCCTCCGGAGGATTCGTAGAAACTCCGTGTGCCTATATATACCTATAGTCGGAATAAATCTTGTCCCGAACTTTCTCCGTTACGCGCCATTTGCGTCGAAGGATGGAGAGAAGTGAGCCAGACTGTATTCGCCAGAGTCTCGAATCGTCGGGGGCTGCACGAAGTCATGAATAATTTCATTGATCAACCGAGGGCGCGCCTATATCGTCGGGATAATTCGATTCGACGTTATTTCGCTCGGCCCCCGGAGATTTCCTCGTTTGTTTCATCACGAGGAAAATTTGTGGGGGACGCAAGGAACATGTATAGATAGAGATGTGTGCATCGAAGCCTCGGGAGCGAGAGGCGACTTGTTAGCTCGCACGTTCTTCATCTACTTTTTTTTTATTCCTTTTTTTTTCGCGCCGTCAAAGCTCCCCTCCGGGGCTTCCGACGCCTCGAAAGCTTGAATCCGTCGACGCCAGCTGTCGGAAGTCAATGGAAACGTACGTTTTTGCCCCGCCGGAAGGCTCCGGCTTTCCCGTCGCTGAAATCTCGACTTTTTCGAAGTTAGGACGTTCTCGTAGTCGGGTTTGAAGAGGGGCGAAACGCACTCCGCTCAGAGAGAATAAATAACTTTGTTTTCACTGCACCGAGGTTGTTACGGCAGCGAGTATACTTTTTTTTTTGTAATACTAATTACAGCCAGTCAGGAACAATGGGGAACAATGGGCTTCGAAATAGAATTTAGGAACAATGTGCGGACTTTTGTAAACAGACTCGGCTGAAGAGTAGACGAAAGACCTCTCGCCGCCCAAGCCCGCGCTCTGTCGGTGTCGAAAACTGTAACTGTGGGCCTTCTTCACGGGTAGCGGCACGTGCGGTCGAAAGATAAGTTTCATCGAAAGCTGACAGGATATCCGGTCGGGATGAGAGTTTAATATCGACCGTATAGGCCGGTAATCACGAAAAAAATTTATCACAGTTTATGTTACCGACCGCGGTTTTTTACCGTAGGCGGAAAAAATACTCCCGACAAAATACCCCCTGGAAAAAAATCTCCTTGGAAAAAAACTCCTTGGAAAAAAATACTCCCTGGAAAAAATACCTCTTGGAAAAAATAACCACGTGTATGCGTTTGTGTGTGGGTATTTTTTCCGGGCCCGTATTTCACACCATCGTAACACGTAACTGTGCTTGGCAGTCGCAATATTTACTCTTCAAGAGTATAAAACTTTAATTCCATTTGCTTCATCGATATTAATGTCTCGACTAATCTGGAACAAGTTTTGATTGCTTTCCGGGTTAACAGGAAATTGGATTATTCTTATTATACATTCAGTTGGAGCTCAAACTGCAGACCCGGCGCTTTCAGTCAACATCTCCAGGGGCGTCGAATATTAAATGTTGTTTCGCTATTCATCTACTGCGGAACGTTAGGTGTTTATCGTAACATCGCGGTGTTCGCTGGAAGCTCGACCGTATTGTCGTCTCGTCTCTTACATCGGAACATTGTTCCAGTGCTACCGTAAGTCGTGCCGAGTTGTTCACGTAAACATTGGAATCTCCGGGAATAGGCCCGTTACCCGACTACACCCGGCGCAAGTTTAAAGCCGCTGGCGCAAGATACAGCGTTGGCAACGCGCCGGTGCACAGATAGCCGGTCGGACGTATAACACTAAACAGCGATTGGCTGGCGCTTACGTGGCTCGTCTGTGCACCGGCAAACCGCACGCGCTGCTTCACGCGCCAATACCCTTGCCATGGTTTCCCTACGATCTTGGATATTATCAGCGTTTTCAACGCCATCCATCCTATGAAATAAATAATACATTTATGAGTGTAAATATTTTATACACAATATAATCGGTCGTGTGGTTTTCAATTTTTTTTTAAATACATATATATATTTTTTCTTCACATTTGCTGCAATATTTTTTTGCACAGTATAAGCGAAGTGCAACCAATTTTTTAAATAATAAAGTTGGCAGTTTAGCAGCACGCAATTTACTGAAATAATCGGTACTTCATTGTGGAAATTTCGCAACTAGTTAATATTAGTTGTAATAATATCAATTATAATTATAATATTGTTTATTTTAATTATAAGATGGTATTAAATGTTTAATTGATTGTTTTGTTAATATTATTATTAGTTAGCTTTGTGAATTCATTAAATCAAATTATATGAAAAAAATGTAATATACGCAATTTACACTTATTCCAGTTTCGTGGAAACCGTAATTTTCCCAGAAAATCGTTTAACGCCAAGTACTTAAATGACTTTTTTTAATATCGATATTACAGTAAATTTCCCGGTCCGATTCTATCGCGCGCAGCCTGCTCTTTTCCCCCTAAAAACCGCCAAGGACTTAAAAGCTCGAAGCGCGCCATAACCATTGGGACGTTAGCCAGCATCGTGTGGTGCATGGAAGTCTCCTTCGTCTCCTTTTTATTCTTGCTGCATATATATACATATATAAATATACAGTACCGACGAGTGTCCTCGGTCCCATTCAGCCTTGACCGGATTTATTCTTCACCAATTCGACAATACATATATACACACATAAACGCACGCACACAGCCCAGCAAAGTACAGAAGCAGGTTGCATATCAAATACGTAAGACACCCGATACGAAATAAGCTTCGAACAGTTTAGCGTCCCGAGTCAATAACGACGAGGTACACAGTAAAATAGCCACCAAAATTTATTCTCCACAAAACTCCACAATTCTTTCCCTGTTTATTTTGCAAAAATGTGTTTCTCATTTTACAAAAATGTTTTCTCTTTAATCAAAAAAATCTTGTTTCTAAAATTATCAAGAAAACAGTTACGGCCTTTCGTGGATAAAAAGCTTGTTGTGCGAACAAATATTTTTTATTCCGCTCAAGCCCGCCGTAGCTTTGCGAAATTTTGGTATCACAGCGGAGTCGATCCCACCCTCGTACATTTTTTTCTATCTCTCCCCCCTCGAATCAACGTCATCAGCTCTCGACGCCCGGTAGACGAGAGTGGAGCTCGTCGTTGTGGACGAGTATCATCGCTGTCACAACCGGCGGCAAGAGGGACTTATCGATTGCCTTCTCACGCACGAACACACCGGCGCGTGTTGCGTGATCGGCGGCGTACAGTTTCACGGAACGAAGGAGAACGACCATTGTGTGTGCACGTCGGTGTGCCGGCCTCGCTCTCCCGACGGGGCTGTTATCATACAGCGTGTACCTAACACGGAGGATATGGGATGCAGAGAATCTGCGTGTATCCTGGCTACATCCAACGCCCTTGACGAGCTCTCCATCTTCTTGGGTATAAACTGCGAGTCGGGATACGGGAGCCTCAGGGAGCTCCTCCCTCAAGAACTTGAGGGCGGTCGATATATAACACTGGCAAACGCCATTCAAATTATGCGGTCGCCTCTCTCCCCTCCCCTCCCCCCTCCCGCCTTGGCCACGGTCCTCGAACACGTGTAGACTAACAACGCTCGCTTACGTGATCGTTCTCATCGTCGCGGCTACACGCTTCTGGGCACGGCGACTCGAGGAGCTAATGCTTCGGCGAAATACCGCTCCACGAGTTGTTGACTCCTTGTCGATGGATTGCGATTAGAAACCTTCTTTTTTTTCGATGAACTTTAAAGGAAGGAATTATACGAATCGTTTGTAATGATAGGATTCATAATTCTTATGATTGGTGCCTTTTAATATTAATGATTAATTCGTTATTAATAATGTTATTAATAATGAATTGTTTTATTTTTAAGACGCTCGTAATGGATCAAATGGTTCATAGCATGTGGAGATCGATTCCATGTGGAATGGAATTTTGAAATTTTGAAAGGAGGGGGTGGTCAGCTTCCGCATACGGGGAGAGGCTCCCGGGATAATGAAGCTGACATTTTCGTCTTACGATGGGGGGGGGGGGGGGGGGGAAGGAGTTCGGCCATAAAAAGGGATCACAATTTTTATTTTTAGATTATTTTAGATATACTGATACTCAAATCTTGATTTTTGTATTTAATTTTTTAAATAAAAATACATCGTTCTCTATGAATGACATATGGGGAGCGGGGCAAAATGGGACAAAGGGGCAAAACGCAATCTTCCAATAATGTTTGGATGCCGAATTTTGCCCCGTTGATATGTCCGTGGGTCGGGAATATTCTACCCTGTTTTGCGTCATAGCTCCATTTTGCCCCGTCCTTCAGTATAAATCAGCGCAGCTTGAAATTTCTAAATTCTTCGGCACAGTTGATTTCTTAAATAGACGGGTGCGTGAGCGGATTGTGATTTTTTCTACCGTTTGGATCCTCGGCTTCATAGAGCGCATAGTTGATTTATACCTGTTACAATGTGCAGAACTCCTACACAGTTCCTACACAAATACACATACACAAATCCGAACCCCAACCTAAATTCATATTTTTCGGTTTTAGACTATTTTAAATATACTGACACTAAAATCTTGATTTTTTTCACGAAAACAGTTTCTTTTGTGAAAAAAGCAAAAAAGAACCACCGAAAGATATATAAAATCAACTAAGTTAAAATCGGTTAGAAAATGGTTAGATCTTTCGCCGCAGTTCTTAAATAGACGGGTGCGTGAGCGGGCTGTGATTTTTCTACCCTTTGGACCCTCGGCTACGACGAGCGCGTAGGTGATGTATCCCCGTCGGAGTGTACAGAGTTCGCGACCTCCCCTCGGCCGGGAGAGAGGTTCGGGCTTTGTGTGTCCGGCCGGTCGTCGCTTAATCGAGATACGGGACGCAAATGTCGTGCGTCGACGACGAGGGGGACGACAAAGAGCCAGGGACGAGTATATCATCCATCTCGTACAAACACCGCCGGCCGGTACCCTCGCCCTCTTTCCCTCTTCGGCTCTCTCAATCTCTCTTCGTGGCTGTGGCCCGGAGAAATCGATCGATTTCGAAAAGGTTGACTGCCGACGGTAGACGCTGGAACGTGTACGAGAACACGCCGCAGACAGTTCAAAGAGGCTATCGTTGGCTCCGATGGTCCCACGCTGTTCTCTCTCGCCCCCCCCCCCCCCCGCTCCCTCCATCTTCTGTGTTTCTGCTCGGAGAGAAACGAAAACGATGAGGCATGCTCGCCCGTTTATAACGATCCGAAAAGTATCACGAGAATCCGAGATGACTTACGAGGAACAGAGAATTCGTTGTTCCTCGCTCGTTCGACCAATTTTACTCTTCGCTCTACATTCACTCATTTCTTTATTCGGTCCCTTCGAGTCAGTTCTACACCCTTCTGTGCACGCTCACGGCTCGTATGGAGCGTTTTTTTCCTTTCGATTCATGCCCGAATCGTGCGAAACTCAGTTTTTTCAATAATTTTTGGATCCCCGTTTGGGTCCCAACGGGACATCCGGATTTTCAACCCACTTACTTCACCGCCACCATCCAAAAGTCATTGGAATATTGCGTTTTGCCGCATTATCCCATTTTGCCCCACCGTCTCATTTTGCCCCGCTCTCCCCTACATATATATATATATATATATGCCTACTGTACACACTTCAGCCGATTTCGACATCACCCGTGTCAGCCAGTGCTGTTATTACGATCATGTCGGCTCGCTAATAGCAAAGTCGAATATAGCTGGCGGAAAAAAAGAGATGAAAAAATTAAACACACGCCGGTCTCGAGGAAGATTGAAAAAAAAAACGAAAAGAATTACGTAAGTGCGAAGTACGAAGATGGACGATGACGAAGATGACCAGTATGGATCCACAGCGCGAGTGGCGCATCGTGTAATCATAGACCTGACGAGAAAAGTAGATACGAAGCTGGCGAGATCGTCACAATCGTAAAGGAGAAGTTTCTCGCTATGTGTAGACATGTATCTATATGTATGTTCATAAGAACATACATGTATATCAATATATGCAATCAACCGGGCGTTCCGGGTTTGATTCCTCGACTTTGTCCACGTCATTTTCGAAGATAGGAGGACGATCTTAGCGAGATCGCCGATACTGGTAATTTTTTCCAAGAATCCTTACAATTCACAGCTTTGTGTGTATGTGTGTTTTCACTGTCGCGTAAAAACATCGTTTGTAGATTCAATATGCAATCGATCGATGTTGAATACTCGGCATCGGTCACTGAGTGTCTTACATACGATTCGTCATATTTCTATACTGGGATCTCACGTTCTTATAATACGGTGTGCAAACGGTGAGAAAGTATTCCGAAACGTTTATCATTCTATTGTTATTTTGCTTCCTCATAGACGAAGCTGCGTATGCGGAAAAAAATTATTTTGAGATTTTCGTGTCAGAATACTTAAAATAGACTGAAACGTCGAGAAATGTGATTTTTAGCTGGCGCCTGATTGTGTGCATGGAATTTATTATGGGCCTTTAACATCGCTATAACTAGCGAACGGTTTGAGCCAGTGTTTCAAAACTGCGAGCTCACGTTGCTATAATGTCGTGTGCAAACGGCATTAAAGGGACATTTAGTTTTTTAAAACTTATTAATTATTTATTAATTGTTTATCATTGTTATATTGTTATATAGGGTATGTTATATGTTTCGTATATACATATACTATTATTATATATACATTACAACCCCGATTAACTGGGGTGTCCGACCTCCTTAGATAATTGTAAATTCTTACTTAATCCTAAAGGTCCTAATGTTCGATGAGGTAAAAAATTGTTCACTTTCTTTTATTTTGGGTTTTTGAATTTCGCGCTCGCATATGCTTTTACGATTCGCAAAATGTGATTTTCATTTTTGTAACAAGGATATGTTGATGTAAAAAAAGACACTCGGGCGGCGGACGTTTAATTAATGCGAAAACTCGCAAACATTCACAAACACTCGAACACATTCCAAGACACTATCGGACACTCACAGACACAAACACTCTCACAGACACTCGTACTGATACATCAATAAAGGCGCATGTCCATTAAAGGGACTTAGAATAATAACGGAACTAATAAGGAATAAGAAGAGAAGAATTTAAGGGAAATTAGAGTAATAATTGAGCCCCCCCCCCGCTATTCCTGACACGGCGGCGACGATGAGATTAAAAAATATATATTATGGGAAGATATATATGAATATATATTATACTATATTACACGAGTCTCACAGTTGAAGAACGTTTCATTCGAGGGTTTCCCGACATTATACGAGGTTTCTTATCGGCAGGCGAAAATTTATTTTTACGTCTCGAGCGTGGAGTACGGGAGAGGGAGCGAGAAACCTCGATCTCGATCTGTAACGACCGTGATAATGTCGACTCGTGATCGCGGTAGCAATGCGAGCGACGCGTGCACGGAGACATACACACATAGCTCCTTGTGTTATCGATGTCGCCTTGAATTTTTACGAGTTCGAGAACGCCCACGTACCTCTGTGTTGCATTAGATATCGGCGCCGTTGAATCGCACTGTGTGCACGGTTTGTTACGGTGTAACAAACCGACTGTCGACCGAGCGTGTGTAACGGGCGTGGATACGCAATTACGATGGGTTAACTTTGATTCCCGAGCAACGAGAGAAATAAAATAAATTATTTGATGCAGAGTGACTTCTTCCGATTGATTCTCGTGAGAATTGCTTGTGGACTCTCTGGATCGATGATCGTAGGATTTTACTCGTGGATCAATGATCCGTAACGCGATCGAACGAATATGCTATTAGCGGTGCGGAAGGCTTTAATTAATTAAGGAAGTTAAATAGATGGATACGTTTTTTTGATGCAAAGTCACTTATTCGGATGAATTCTCGTGAAAATTGCTCGCGAGCTCTCCTGATCGATGATCGTAGGCTTTTGCTCGTGGGTCGTTGATCCGTAAAGTGATACAACGAATATATTATTCGCGGTACAAAAGGTTTTAATTAATTAAATAAATAAAATAGATGAAATCAATTATTTGATGGAAAGTCACTTTTTCGGATGAATTCTCGTGAAAATTGCTCGCGAGCTCTTCCGACCGATGATCATAGGCTTTTGCTTGTAGATCATTTATGCATAATGTGGATTTAACGCATATATTCGCGCCACGCGCTACGATTTTATTAATTTCACAGACTGGCAATTTCTGTTTCCTTCGTTCGTTTTTTTCCGTTTATTTTTGTGTTATCTACACTGACATAACAACGACTATGTATTTCTATCCGTGTTTTGCCAGTTCGACTGTTCACCCATCTCTATAATTAAACCCGACTCGCAACAGTATTTTTCATGCACAACGGATTTGAAAAAAAAATCACTGCGTCATAGCGAGTCGCGATTCTTCGAATTTTACATTTTTTCTACATGTAAAAAACTCAGTTGTTCGTGTTCGGAAAAAAAAAAAAAAATAATTTCATACGATCTCCGTCACCCGACGTGCCATTTCTACTAACCACCGGTTCTTTGGCCCCCACCACGCAGCTTCCACCACCGAGATAAATAAACTATACATACATATATATAGAATTCGAATTGATCGACATCCTTAATTACCTCCGGTGACGATGCTGTTGTATAACACGTTACAAATAGTGAGGCTTTTGTGCGCGTGTCTCGCCGCGAGAGCTATCCAGTTAGGCATCAGGAAGGAAATATCGATTATCGGCGAGGAGACAGGAGCTAGATGAAACGAGGTATGCATTCAAGCGGAGCTCACCTAGCTACGAGGTGCCCGCAGGAACACCTTGCCCACTTTATATCTATATATATCGCCCGTAGACGCCGCAATCGACTTTTCACTAAGGCACGGCAGTGCCGCAACCGTCGGAAACTACTTGCTCGATTGACCAAAATTTGTTTTGGTAAAATAAGATTTTTTTTTAAATACCACTCTACCAGACCACTTGGTACACTATTGTTCATCAATGCCTGAATTTCCTTGCTTCCATCCATCCGACATCCAGAAAGATAAAAAATCAGAAAAATCAGCCATTCATGAACAGCAGTGTACGATAATATTGAAACAAATGTACCAAACTTATTTCGTTCGAACAAATAACTTCTCCAGATCTACGGCCGTATCGTCATCGACGAATTCGCGCTGCACCGATCACCGCCGAGTCGTATTTCCGAAGATTACACCGAGATTTTTTTTTATTTATCGTTCCTTCGCGCACGAGAGTCGATTTATTTCCTCGATCGATCTAAATGTTATTTTGGTAAAATAACTTTTTTTTTTCAAATACCAGTCTACCAGACCACTTGCTAAGACGGTATTAAAACAGATGTACCAAATTTATTTCCTTCAAACGAATACCTTCTCCGGACGTACGGCTGTACCGTCATCGACGTATTCACGCTGTACCGATCATCGCCGAGTCGTATTTCCGAAGCTAACACCGAGATTCTTTTTTTATTTTCCTGGATTCATCGTTCCCTCGAGCACGAGAGTGAGGTCGTTCGACGAGTCGATTTGTTGCACGCTGCCTTGATTAAAATTCCGATCCGCTGTAGGTCAATCGTATATACCATATACAATCGTTTATGTACTTCGCCATATATCTATATATTTTATATAGGGGAGAGCGGGGCAAAATAGAACGGTGGGGCAAAACGGGCAGAGGAGCAAAACCCAAGTTTCCAACAATTTTTTGATGCCCCATTTTGCCCCATAGGATACATCCGGTTTTTCTGCCCCTTTTTAAAATGATTGGAGAATTGCGTTTTGCCTCACTGTCCCGTTTTGCCCCACTGTCCCATTTTGCCCTACTCTTCCCTATATATGTATTTTTTTTCTTTTACGGTTTATATAGAGTGCAATATACGGAGCCAAGCTGGCACGAGGCGCATAGTCGATCGAAAGATCTTCCTTCGTCTGTGAGACTCGTCGATCGCCGATCGCCCGGAATGCGGAGACTCGATTGCGTTATAACGGTGCGGCGATCGGTCTCGTCCCCAAAGTCGCGTTACCCACCGAGGACAACGACTATGGTATAAAACGACGCGCCTTCCCTCTCTCCGCATATCTCTGCGTCGGGCTTCTCGAATGTGCAATAACTTTTCGGTCGTACGGCTGACCTCGAACGCCCTCCTGGAGCAAGGTTCCACCTTAATTGGCGTTTGCGCAAGCGAGAGACAGCCTTTCGTATTTTGGCTCGAAAGCGGAGGCGAACGCATTTTATAAATACACAACTGCAACGACGCCGTAATATCGTGGAGAACGATAACTGGTTGAAAAAGAGAGCGCGCACAAAATATGAAGTACAGAAGTAAATGTAACAACTAAACGAAACGTATCAAGGTCGCGAAACGCGACTTTCTCGTCGCATTTGTTGTCGTGAATTTAGTGAGGTAAATTCAGGATGGGTGAAAGATCAACATAAACCCAAAATATTTTTTTATCTGTTTTCTGCGAAACTGTTTTTCATATTATCAAATCGTTTCGGAGAAAATGATAGATTCAACATTTTTACGATGTCTCTATCTCACTCACACGTGTTTGGCCTCGCCTTAAGGAGGATTTAAAGAGACATTTTTTTATTTCGTGGTATAATTGTAATGTGGGTTTTCGTTAGAATTTTGTAATGTCGCGTTACGCCGCGAGAGGCGCGACGAGCTCACAACGCCAGTCGCGCCTCTTGCGGTTGGCGAGTGAACTTCGGTTGAGGATCGCTACACGGAGAAAAAATATTTGTTGGGACAGCAAAAATGTTGATGCCGCAATTAATTTACCTACTTAATGTACGGACACGAAATTACTTTGCCGTGGTAGCAAATTTTTTTTGCTGCGGCAACAATAAATTATTAACGACCTACACTTTTATATAGGAACAGACCTACTTTTTCTCCGTGTAACAACGTTCTCTTAGTGGCTGGGGGAAATAATGTATCGAGATAATAACAATTTCGTCATCGTAAATAATGTATGTACTTAATACAGGGACAACAAACTATCTTGCAGTGGCAATTTTTTTCTGTATTGGAAATTTTTTGTTGGAGCCAGAAACAATTTTTTTTTTCGATAGTTCTTTACTTCTCGTCACTGATTGTATGAAACTAAAAAATTGTACAAACAATTATCGCGCGTAGATTGCTAGGACACAGCTGTATACACATCTGATTTTAAACACGGTGACAGATCGTTTTTATTAAATGTCGCGTCAGCGATAAAGTTTATATGTGTGCCCAATGTGATTAACACTGATTATGACTAATTATACATATATTCCTCATCGACACCTGCTCAAGGTTACTTCGCGATAATATTTTTTTACACCTTTTTAAGTAGACTTGCGACAAGATCCACATTTCACTCAAAGAATTTTTTTTTTTTTTTACCAATGACTTCCTTCTGTCTCATTCGATTGACTGAACTGCAACTAATTTTCTGCTGGCCACTTGGTTCTAGTCTATCTGCGAATAAAACATAAACTTTTATAATTATTTTATTCTATGTTTTCACATTTAACTAATTGCACCAAACAAAATCGATTAATAAATTCGAAATTCAATATCAAAACTATATTTTATGTGTCGAAGGCACACACTGAATTTTGCTGCGATTTGAAGTCTTTGCGAAAAGCTACTGTTTTCAGACACATAGACAGACGGACGGACAGATAGACAGATAGGCAGGCAGACCGAAAGGGGAAAATGTTTTTCATCACTCGGTGCGGAAATGGACACTTTTCCGCCCGCTTCGCGTGCGTAAAAACGCCATTTTCGCACCTTGTGATGAAAAATTTCGTACATCCCTCGTGCGAAACACTTTTTCTAACTCGTGTGATTACAGCACTCGCTTTCGGCTCGTGCTGCAAACTCACACTCGTTAGAAAAACGTTTTTCGCCCTCGTGGAGTAATGTACTATTTTTCCCGATTTCGCTAAAATAGCCAGATTGCTTGCGTGCAACACGGGTGGAAAATAGCCCATTATTGACTGATGATCATTATTAACCTGTGCGCATGCGCAGTACAGTTTCATTACTCCCTAGGGAGTAATAGGGCACATTACTCCCTCTGGAAGCTCTATTACTCCCGGGAGAATAATGGTAATTGCGACGCCAGAAATGTGATTATTTTAACGAAGTCGGGAAGAAAATTATCGTATCCTGCATGGGAGGGAGTGCGTTTTCACCTCGTGTGATTTCTGCCTTCGCTTCGCTCGGGCATCAAACTTCGCAGTCGGTGAAAATCGCGCACTTCGCTCCTTTGAAGCATAATATAATATAATTCCAGACCATAATCGGACAGTCCAATCTTTTTTGGATTGCAATCATTTCTCTCTTCACATACTCCGTATGTGGCGAGAAAGTAAAGAGATCCCGGTCGCCGATGTGGCGACCGTGAAAGGTCGACTGCCGAAGAGATAATTGACTGGTTCGTGAAAATTCGTATCATTACGAGGGTCTAAATGAAGCGCTCTCGTGTCTCGAGAGCGTAAAGCGCTTCCTCGACTTAATTGCGCTTCTATTATTAAACCCGGGGAACACCCTGGTAGGACCCGTTTTCGGTTGACTCGGTGGTTCACGATTCTGGATGTGACGTGTACGCGTACGTGTTTCTCGCGATACTGGCGTGGGGGAACTGGCCAAGGCAATAAATGGCCAGCTTGTCGCGGGTACGTCGCAGGTTTCCCGTTTGTTTTTCCGGCGTCGATGGCCTCGATTCTTCGAGTCCGTCGTGCTCGTACACTCTTATAGCTGCGGCAATCTAATGTCACGCGTCTACCGCGGCACAGATATTCGATAATGGCGTCGAAGGGCGGACCCGTTGGCTACGTGATTGTGGTTGTATAATCGATTTGATGGAATCGAACAAATTGACGCTCGCTTATTGATAAAAAAAAATCTTCGACGAACCTAGACAAGCAGATAGGCAGACCGATAAACCGACAGATAGACAGATATAGGAGCATTTTTTTGTATCTCAGGGTAAACATGTGTTTTTTACCGACTTCGCTAAAATAACGACATTCCTAGCGTGCAACTCGGGCGGAAAATCGTTTATTACTTGCCAATAATCATTATAAACCTGTGCGAAAGTGGCCAAGGTAATAAATGGCCAACTTGTCGCGGGTACGTCGCGGGTATCCCGTTTGTTTTTCCAGCGTCGCAGGGGGGACACATTGGCTAAGTCTCTTTACGTGATTCTGGTTGTATAATCGATTTGATGGAATCGAATAAATCGACGCTCACTCGTCGATTCAAAGGACTTACGACGAATCTCGATAGGCAGATAGACAGATAGACAGAAATGGGAGCATGTGTATTTTCGTATGCCAAAGTAAACATATGTTTTATCCCGACTTCGCTAAAATAACCACATTCCTTGCACGCAACACGGGCTGAAAATAGCCTATTATTGACCGATGATCATTATTAACCTGTGCGCATGCGCAGTACTGTTTCATTACTCCCTACAAAGTAATAGGGCTCATTACTTCTTCTGGAAGCTCTATTACTCCTGAGGGACAAATGGTCATTGGTGAATATGACGATTTTTGCGACGCAAGAAATGTGGTTATTTTAACGAAGTCGAAAAAAAAGTATCGTACGCCACAAGTGAGGAAGTGCATTTTCACCTCGTGTGAATTTCTACCCTCGCTTCGCTTGAGCATTAAGCTTCACACGAGGTGAAAAAATGCACTTTCCTCTCTTGTGCGTGTAGGTTGTACGACTTCGCTAAAATAACCACATTCCTTGCGCGCAACACGGGCTGAAAATAGCCTATTATTGACCGATGATCATTATTAACCTGTGCGCATGCGCAGTACAGTTTCACTACTTCCTAAGGAGTAATAGGGCTCATTACTTCCTCTTGAAGCTCCATTACTTCCGGGGGAGAAATGGTCATTGGCGAATATGACGATTTCTGCGACGCAAGAAATGTGGTTATTTTAAGGAAGTCGGAAAAAAAGTATTGTAGCCTACATGGGAGGGAGTGCGTTTTCACCTCGTGTGATTTCACACTCGGTGACAATCGCGCACTTCCCTCCCTTGAGGCATAATATACAAATTTTTATCGACTTCGCTAAAATAGCCACATTCCTTGCATGCAATACGGGTGGAAAATAGCCTATTATTGACCGATGATCATTATTAACCTGTGCGAAACCGTCCAAGGTAATAATTTATCAGCTTGTCGCACGTACGTCGCAGGTTTCCAGTTTATTTTTCCGGCGTCGATGGCCTCGATTCTTCGGGTTCGTCGTTCTCGTACATTTGAATAGCGATAAGCTAATGTCACGCGGCTACTGCGTCACAGATATTTCATAATTACGTCGAAGGGCGCACCCAGAATAAAAATTTATTTGACGATCACCGTTTATTTGGTTTAAGTAAAATATTTATTTGATTTAAGTAAATATTTAGTTAAATTAAGTAAATAGTTACATAAGTGAAATAAATATTTATTTAAATCAAATAAATATTTTACTTAAACCAAATAAACGGTGACCGTCAGATAAATTATTTTTCTGAGTGCGAAGACATTGGCTAAGTCGCTGTACGTGACTCGCGATGTGTAATCGATTTGATGGGATCGAACAAATCGACGCTCGCGCGTCGGTTCAAAGAACCTACGACACGAACGCGACGACTTTTCTTGACTGGGAGAGTATTCGAAAATAATTCAATAAGCCTTTAAACGGCTTCTGTGGGCGTGCATTAAAAATCGCCAATACCGAGAGAAAAGCTACGACGGACTAGAGAGGAATGGGTAACTATAGTCGTTTGTAGATTGGAACGGGCTTTCAGTTGCAGCTCAAAGGTTTCCACGCAAAAACTATTATCGCAAGTGACTAGAAATAATAAAAATGGAGAAGATAAAAAAAACATTAAAGAAAACGCTCCAACCCCAGGTTGGGTTGATGGGATTATCACCCTAAAGATATCTGCGCGAGACTAAATTTCATCGAGTAATAACGGCTGTGTTTTGCATCGTGCAAACTTCGCTCGGCGAATTTCATTTGGTAGAATAAAATTCTGCGAGTGACTAATTGTTTTTTTTCTTCCTAAAATCGGGTAACGATAGAGACTTGCCGAATATGAAATTTGATGTCATGCGGACATTTTCAGGACCATGCAGTAAAAAATAATTTCGTCAAATCGGAATACGAAGTTTAGTAAAAATAATTTTGTTAAATAAGTGACAAACTCATTTGCTAATGCTTCAATATACAAACTTGCCGTTTTATATCCCTTGTTAACAAATTTAGTTTGTACTTTTGTTCGTAAAACTACAGACGGATGGTGCGAGCGGAAAATTAACAAATGAAAAATGCGGACGTTTGTGGACACTAAGTTGTTGTAAAAAGTACAAACTTTTTTTTGACCGTGGTTTGATTGGTCCCGTCGTTTGGACGCGGTGGGATTGGCTTTTACAATCGTGACATTCTATCTGGGGTTGCAGAAACCGAGAGTGAATAGAATAACTCCATTCGTTAGTAAGTTGGAGCAATGGGCTTCGAGTTGCGGCAGTTCGAAGGTTTCTTCGAGTAAAATTATTATCGCAAACAGCTCCGAAGAGGCGTTGGGAACGAAAGCTGCGTCGCGGAGTCGTGGCACGAGTAGAACGGACAACTTTTGTCCGTTCTACTCCGAAGATTTCTTCGATCAATGTTATCGCGGATAGCCCCATCGGCCGAATTTATAGTGCCAAGGCTGATCCCAAGTTTTAACTCGAGTTCGGATTTTTCTTTCTGGTCTAAGTTACAGCTTATGTTCGATCGAAGATCAACAATACATAGTAACTCTCCCATCGATCGTCACTATTGTAAACTATTATTCATTATTGAACTATTTTAAATTACTTATGGTCGACCGCTTTATCGCTACCGAACGTAGAAAGTTTAAGTATCCAATCTACAGTAAAAATGTGTTGCACTTCAAACTTAAACAAACAAAAATATAGTTCCAACTTAAGTTAGAACTCGAGTTCGAACTCGGGACTATAAATTCAGCTCTTAAAAGAATAATGTCGAAAAATGCTCCACTTCACAAATCTAAGCACGAATATAACAATAACAATAATAATAATAATAATAATAATAATAATAATAATAATAATAATAATAATAATAATAATAATAATAATAATAATAATAATAATAATAATAATAATAATAATAATAATAATAATAATAATAATAATAATTTGCACTTCACTCGAGGCCATCTCTCTTTAAGATTGAATACGCTTCCATGCAAAAGCGAAAGCCGCCAATGAATTTGCGTATAATCGAAGCAATTGACAGTGCACGCTCTACGGTTCGCGCGACTTCCGGCACTCTCGGAGCCTTCACTCCGGATTAATTATCCCCTCTGGGTGTCCGGTGTCCCATCTTGCAGCCCGCACGGCAGAGGGAGAGACGCCCGATCTTACCGATCAATTTTACTCCCGTCTGTGGTATGATACAATTGGTCGTTGTTCGCTCGCACGGTCACGGCTCGTGTGGGCGTTGAATTATAATCGAGAATTGCCGCAGCTCAAATTATATTCGCCACGGTGGAAGATGCAACAAAACGCTATTGCGACGAGATAGCCGCTGGGATCTCCGAACGAGGCGTACATAAAAAATAAATGTGCGAGTACGGAGCGTACACAAACTCGCGGCAACGCGGCAACACACGGTCATGGTCGTGACGGTGACAATGAATTTTTTCCTTTTTTTTTTTAACAGTCTCCGTGGGAAGTTCGTCGTTTCAACTGCGCTGACTGTTACACGATTCATCGGTGGCTCCGGCTGATTGTTGTTGAATCGGGCACGTGAATCCAATTGCGAATCGTCGCAAACGCTCGACACTCGCGCCTCGGGTTCGACGTTAATTATCGCGTCTGGTTCACGGCCGTACGTTGCGACAGAACTATTAATTATAGGGTAATTCAGGATGATATCAGAGAATAGACATAGCTTCTTACGTGGCGAGCAAATCGCGAAGCCGTTTCCCAGGAATTCGAATTTATGATGCCGATAGTGAAATTCCCGGCGGACCGGCACGATTTGCATGCCGAAGAGCATGCGGTCGAGGAAATTTTGCCAGACTTACGGGAGCTTCCCAGAGGAGCGGATAGGGTCATTAAAAATAGTTTCTTTGTTTCGCATAGTGATATATTTTCGCATAGCGATATATATTTCGTTAAATAATGGAAAGTACTTACCTTCTCTACGTGGAGGAGTTTAGATATTATTAATGGAATTGTTGCTTTTCACAATTTCTGAATCGTTTAGACTTTTCCGGGAATTCGAGCTTGCGACAGAGTGAAATTTTGTTGGAATATTTGGAATTTTGAAAGTCTCTCCAGCATGGTATTGAGGAAGATATTCGGAAAAATACCAATGAATATATTTAGAAAGATATCAAGGAAGATATTCAGACACATATCAAGAAAAATATTCAGATTAGAATATATTCTGAAAGATGTCGGCCAAGATGTCCATCCAAGTCTGCCCCCAAGATACTAAGTCGCCCGCTCAGGCAGATACATTAGCCTATTATAACGTGTCTGCCTGAAGAATTAATAGATTATAATACAATACAATCGAGTTTATTCGTGTTTAGGTTAGAACCTATTACGAACAGGTAAAGCCTCGACTTTCCATCCTAGGCTTACCCAAAAAACCCAATTCTTAACTACGTCTTGCATGTCTTATTTAATATCGTAACGTAATCATAAAGGAATTTTATTATGACACAGACTTAGCAATTGGTATCTGTTAAATCTTCTCATTACGTCTTCAGTGTTATTTCTCAGTGTTATTGTTCGATTCCAATCTTTCCAGTCAAGAATTGAGAAACTATAATGAATGCCGTTTCGAGACCGCAGATTGAAAAGGAAAATTCTCTTTTCCTGTCGCTAGCAATTCTCTGCCGAAAGATCACTTTCTCTTTCGTCGGCTCTTTGTGCGGTCCAAAAACGGCATTCATTGCAGATTTTCTTACCGACTGCGGTAATTCAAATAACCCTAAACCATCCTCTTAGAATTGAATAAAAATATGTTGTTTCCAGTCTTTCCAGTCAAGAATTGAAAAACTGCAATGAATGACGTTTCGAACCGCAGATAGAAAAGCAAGATTGTCTTCTCCTATGGCTACCAATTACCTGATGAAATATCACTTTCTCTTTCGTCGGCTCTTTGTGCGGTCCAAAAAGGCATTCATTGCAGATTTCCTTACCGACTGCAGAAATTCAAATAACCCTAAAACATCCTCTTGGAATTGAACAAAATCGTTTGTTTCCAATCAAACAAACGAGCGAGACGTGCAGATCGGATGACACAACGTTGAAGGGACTTTCGGATCCTTCGAATTGTCTTTGTACAGTCGACAACACGTCGACATTTCTGTATCGCCTCATTGTCCCTCGATAATCGGAAACCTCACTCCAGCTCCGGTACATCGTCGTCGCCGTTAAGTGCAACGTCTGTGAGGCACACAATGCGACCCGCACCGCATCGTCGTCGCACACCAGCAGCATCGGCACCACGTATTATATTTATAGCTTTCTGGAGTGTGTCACGGATAGAGTCGAACACGCGAGCTCGACACAGCAATGTGGAGACAAACATTGACGATGCCGATGATGGCCTCTTAATTGCGGCCTACCGTGGCTAAAGATGGTATAAATACGGTTGAACATTCGTGCACGGTTACGCTAGTCCGAAGGACAACAGCTTTTCACTTGCTTAGGCAGCCGTAAACAGGTAGCGATAAATTGGCTCGATGTTTCGAATATAACAGAAGGTTTCGAAATTTCTTTGGAATTAAAAAAAAAAACAGCACTGTTTCATTGACCCGAAAATAGCCGAAGAAGTTTCTCAATGCCAATGCCTCTTCCGTACAGAGCGCTAATGTTATATTCGCTCACTTACACTTTTAAGTGAAACAAACTTGTATTCTTATGATTTTTGGATAAGAAAATGTATTGTTTGGAATAATAGATCATATAAATCGCAGAATCGTTTTTGTCTTCAATTTTGCAATAATTGGTACAACCGGGAAGAACATTTGTTTGGCGTTAAAACTCTAAGGATGTTTGAGGATGAGTACTAAGTGTCGTCTTATTAGAATCAGCGTTCGTCGAACCTCGCCCTTTTTTTTATCTCAGCTCCGGTTTCAAGAAGGGGAATTCCTGATTGGGTTGCCCTCGGCATTTAGAAACTGCGTTCTTTTAGCTCAAATAGAAAAACAAAAAAAAATTATATTCTGATTTTCGGTCACAAAAATAAAACTATTGCATCATTTGCAAAAATTGTTAATCTATAGGGTAAGCGTGACGAACATGGTCCATATATCATTGTTTTACATGTTAATTGAGGTGGTCCTCCTTTACCCTACAGTAGAGTCTTTGTTTTCCGATTTTGCAATAATCTACGTACAATCAGATAAATAAATTTAGCTGAACGTCGAAAACCCCAAGGACGGTTGTTTCGGGATAGGTGCGGCAGTTCGTATTTTTAGAATTACCGATCATCAAACCACGCTGTTTTTGATCTCAACTTCGATTGCGAGAAGGAGAATCCCCCGTCGGAATTCCCTCGCGCGATCGTCAACAACATTTCCCAGAAAAATCGTTCTGCAAACAACATTCGCTGCATCCTTCCATCAGCATACATATTGTTAAAACATACATATTGTTAAAACAGAGCGAAATCAACAACAAGCGTATTTGCTTTTATTGATTTGCACTAACATTTACTGGTAAGAAACAGAAGGGCGTAAACCACATACCTTCACATGGTAAATGTCGTGGGATACGCCCTTCTAATTCTTAGCGATCGATATAGGTATTTTTATCGCTATACCGAGAAGCATAATCTAATAAAGTGTGTCTTGTCCAACGAACTTCGAGCTGCGGTGCTCGAAGTTCTTCGGAAAAGGGTCAACGCAGTAATAAATGCATAGGTCGCACTTTGTCGCTTTTTCCTGTGTTATACGTTTACTGTTTATCCTTCTATCAGTATAAATATTGTTACGACCGAAAGGAATCAACAACACGCCTATTTGCTTTAGGGACGGAGATTATTAATTGCAATCACCAACATCTACTGCTGAGAACCAGAAGGGCGTAACCCACATACCTTCGCATGTTAAATGCCGTGCGATACGCCCTTTCGTTTCTCAGCTATCGATATCATTTTATCGCAATACCGACAGTGGTTGATGCATGGTTGGCGCACGGCTCCGGTAGTCTCCCAAGTCAAGCAACAACGTGCTTGGATGGTCGACTTTCTTCTGAAACTTTGGTGTTTCTGCAAAAGTGCTTTACTCAAGTGCAAAAATACCAGATGATCAGTTGAATATGGCCGTGTGTACTGGCACGGGTTTTCCGTAGTTTCCCCGTGTCCCCGGCAAATGCGGTACAGTGTAGCTAGGCGAGACCGAGGCAAAATGGCACAGAGGGGCAAAACGGGACAGTGAGGGCGAAACACAATTTTCCAATAATTGTTGCATGCCATATTTTGTCCCAACGATACATTCGGATTTCAAAACCCGTTTTGCCCCACCTACCACCATCGCAATTATCCAAAAGTTATTGGATAATTGCGTTTTGTCTCATTATCCCGTTTTGCCCCGGTATGCCATTTTGCCCCGCACTCCTCTAAGTCGGCTACGGAGGCACTGGAAGTAAGGTAGCTTAGCTGAGTGCGGGTCGGGAGTGCCAGGGGGGGAATCGGGATGAGGTTCCCTAAAAACCCAGAAGGGTATACGGTGGAAAAATGGAACAAATATAAAAATAAAAAAAATATATTTTTATCTCAATACCAAGAGTCATAATTGAACAAAGTGTGCCTTGTCCAACGAACTTCGAGCTGCTGTGCTCGGAATTCTTGGGAAAAGGGTCAACGCAGTAATAAATGCACAAGGGCGCACTATGTTGTTCTTTCGCTGTCATACGTAAAAATCGCTTTAGCGGCAAAGTTCCATCGGCGATAGAGTCGCGCTTCGACTCCCAGCCATACATGCGCCACATTATCCTATACCACACTTGCCGTTTCCCGTTCCTCGTTTAGAAAGTGGTATTGCGATTGCGGAGAACTCTTTTACTACACGCGAGGCAACGCGATGACTGCAGCCGACCGGTTGCAGTTTTGCCTCTGTTGCCTCTTTGCTTTTTCTTCAGATGGACGTTCAGGTGTCCGGTTGGTCCATCGGCGCCCCCCCCCCCTCTTTTTCCCCCTCTCCAGCGGACGAGTCGCGCTTTTAGAGCAAAACGCGTCTCTCGAACGGATTACGAAATCGAAACGAGCCTCTTGGGTCTCAACAGTTTTCCCCCTACCGGTCGGGTCCGTCTCGAGAGCCTTGAACAGCCTTGCCCACGGCTCTCTGTGAACTCTCCTGGGCGCGGCGGGGGACCACGTGTTGTATCAGCGACGGCAACGGACCAGACAGACGGAGAGATAATATGTACGTACCGATACACACTCCGTGGCGCGGCGAAACGACGTCGTCGTGTCTGCTGCTGCAATGGTCGACTTTGTCTTGCAGCGAAAAACTGGAGCAACCAAAGCAACGGAAGGCGCTCACTGGCTATCGCGAATTCGCGACGGGCGGATTGAGTTTGGAGCTTTCTTAAACAGAGATGTTTTTTTGTTCTTTTTCTGTACATTTTGTGTTTGATTTAATGTATAAAAGATGAAGAGAAACTTCGAGTTTCAGTAGTCGTTAAGAAATAGGTGGGGAAATGTTCGCTCGGAGTTCTGTTTAAATAATCGCTAAGGAGAAGATAAGTTTTGAAAGAGTTTTCTTCAACTCCTCTTAAAAAAAATCAAAAAATGTAAACTTTTATATCTTCGAGAAATCGTTTTCTAGCGGTGTTTTGCCTTTCATGACATTTTTCTGCAGTCCATTTTTTTTTACTGACTTCTTATGAAGTTGTCATTAGGTGTTCATTAAGACGGGTATTTATTGATACGGTTGTTTATTGACGAAAGCGTTTTCTCGCTTTCTACGAGCCGTAAAGCAGAAGTATAATTACGTAGCACTTTGTAATTACAGAATTCTTCTGCTAAATTAATCTGTAATTTTCGTTTGTTCAATTTTGTGAAATGTAAAAGCGTCACGCCCCTCGTGCCATTATTCTGCAATGAGGGTAAAAATTTGGTCAGATTTTACTTAGCCATCTCCGAGAAAAGTGCGTTTGAAATCTTGAGGTGGGAGCGCCGGTATTTGGGCTCGCCTCGAGACTAAGTGAGCGAAACACCTCCCTAACCCGGGCTCAATCGGTATCAAAAACTGTAAAAAAACTCTTTTCACAGTAACCTTCACGTACCGGCAAAAATAAAAGTCTCATCGAAAGCTGACATGATATCAGTTTTCGACGACTTCCCTTTTCATCGTAGATGTCACCACCTGCGAAAAGAAATTGATTACAGTTTTTATTATCGACCACGGTACTTCGCGCACTTTTAACAGCACTTATAAAGAAATACGGTTGAATCAATTAAAGATTCGGGCAGGAACGTTAAATAAATAACGTAACAACGTAACGTAATAACGTTAAATAAATATTGTGTTGGTACAGCTGAAAAATTGGTTAGTTGAACAATGTTTTTTTCATAATTTCACCAAAATATTTACCAGACATTAAAAAAATTTCCCCGACCGACAAAATATTTATTTGAACGTTCCTGGCTGAATCCTTAGTTGATTCAAGCTCATTTTTTATCAGTGTATAAACTACCTTCGGTGACGAAAATTTTAGCTCCACATTTTTCAACAGTGTTCCACCTAAAAATCTGTCGATCGCATTAACGCAATTTTTAATGTGTCCCGGGGGGAATGACAGTGCAACTTTGCCGTCGTTAGGAAGCATAAAACTAACAATAGAAAACTCCTTAGCGTCGTTCTCGTTGCTCACTCGATGTACATTTGTCACGCAAAGTGCATGTCTGTGCGCACGTAGCAACATTCGCCACTCCGTTTCGCGTGCAGCCTCACTTTTATCCGTCAGGCGAATCCGCTAGACGGGATCGTGAAAGGTCACTCGAGCGAGGGCGCCCTGTTACCAAAATGTGTCGCCTCTAGTTGATTGCATTGCTACGCACGGCAAAAAAATAATTCCCATAAAAAACTTTTCCACGAGATAATTGAATAAAACCGCGAATTGGTCCCACGAGTGTATCGCTATATTCGCGAAATAACAGGGAGCGAACAAGAGCGATTGTTGGATAGAATTTTTGAGGCTCCGGTCGATGCTCGGAAACCATTAGCCGCAACGAAGCGCGAGAGAATCGCTCGGACCACGTACCCGTTGGGCAGAAACCGACGGAGCCAAGAGCCACAGCAGCTCGAAAGTTTGCTGGACAAGAGAGAAGTGAGGCGAGAAGGGGGTGGCATTCGAATTTCGCCACGGTGACAGGGGAACGGTATACATATATATATATACGGTACATATAAACAGGGCGATTCAAAATAAACGTCCCGAGTAAAGCTCGTAATACGCAAAAAATTATTTTTGCTAATTAAATTCTCAAAATTGAAATAAAATGTCAAATCAACTTTTTGAGAATTTGCGAATTCTCTGCATGTAATTCAATCTCCATTGCATCCTTAATCCTTTATGGGCAAAGGCTTTTCCATGAAAAATCCGATTGTTTTCAACTGCTCAAGTCGTTTTTGGTGTTGAAATATCACACTAATTCATTTTAAAAAAGAATGTATGAAATTTAATCGACCGGTCTGGAAGTTTTTATGCAAAAACTGGTATATTAAATTTCATGTACAAATTTGTAGTGAAAAATTAATGTTCGGTGTATTAAAAACATCAGGAATACTTTATTCCTAATAACGTACTTTAAGTTCACTATGAAAGTACAATCATTCTCATAATTCACTTCAATTTCAATGAAAAAGTATATTAACTTTTCATCACAATTGTACATTAAATTTACAATTTCTTTTACAGTGTTTAAACACTTTAGTCAAATCGATAAAAAAAAAGTAAAAAAAAATGAATGACTGCACCCGAACGAAGAAATAAATTGTATTAATGTCCAATCGAAAGGACTTTCTTCGGGCCGTATTGGCACTCGTAAAATTATTCCAGAATTTCTTTTCATGAAAATTAACGAAGATATTTTTTTAAATGCCTGCCAGCTTAAAGGCTTAACCTTTCTAGACCTTCGAGTAACTATTACAAATTCCTGCGTCACACTCAGTGTCAGCTACCACAATTTTAGAAAATCACTGTCTTTTCCCAAAAATGTATCCACAATAAAACTCTTATTATTATTTTGGCAATGTAATAAAAAAAACAAGGCAATCGAGGCAATTTCTATGTCCCTCGTGAATCATCCTGTACAATACCGCTGAGGACGTGCACGATTGCCCCCGGGGTTGGTTGGCCAACTGCACGGTAGCTCCCCGCAATCGTCCTCGACTTCAACGTCCACCGGTGCTGCGGCGACTCTCCTCTCTCGTTCCGACATATTTCGGACTCGAGGTATATTTTCGTGCCATTTCTGGCGGGTCCTTTCATTCTCGTTGCATTAACGTCGAAGAGGGAGAGGCGGACCGAGAGATGCTGGAAGAATTATTTTTTTTTTCCGCGAAACACCGTCGCCACACCGCAAACCCGCCCGATGACATTGCGGCACTGCAGTCGCAATAATTCATTCCCCAACTTTGCGAAACGTCTCCTCAGCTACTCTCTCCATAGCTGTTTTTTTTTTATTTTTCCTCCAAGTTTGCTGGCTCTCGGGCCACTTAACCGAGAAATTAAGATCAGCGGCAGAAGGGTGTGTTCATACATGCAGTGGATCTCTGCGTGTGTGTGTATATATAGAGCAAAGAGCTATTAGCAACTGCTCAACGCCGACGAGAGAGACTCCCCGACTGGGACACTGAGCGATCATAGCCGACGATACCTGCTCTAAACGGATCGATCAATCGCTTATTAAATTTTCACGCCCGCTGAACCGGCGAACTTGGTTTGTTGACAATACGGGGGATAGACGACCCCTTGACAAACGAGAACGTGGCACCCTAGCAATTTATTTCAAACATAAACACGCCTGAATAATACACCTTGCGGGGGAGCGAAGGACACCGGCTTTAAAAAAAGACTGCATGCTAGCGGGTTACAGCTAATTTTTATTTAAATTGCTTTCTAACGTTCTTAGCGGCTCTTTTTTCATTTCTCTACTGTAGTTACTCCTTACAATTTTTTTTGTGTAACTTGTTTTTCTGATTTTTCGATCAAAATTCATTTCGAACGATCTTATTTTTAATCATTTCTAACAACCACTATACTTGAGCGTTGCATTAAAAAAAATTTAACTTTTTTTTTTTCTAATTTTTTATTAAAATTATCTTTGAGCGTCCTTAATATTAAAAAAAATTATTTCTAATTTTTACTATAGTTGCTCGTTACATTTTTTAAAAATACAACGTATTTTTCTGATTTTTGATAAAGATTGTTTTCGAACTTACTCTTATTTCTCTCATAATTTCTATTGCCTACCCCAGCTTTCGATTTATACATTTTTTCCACCGCCCAACATCGTTGAACCCTACTGCAAGTGAGTTCTAACGCCGAAGTCAAAGATTGCATCGAAATAGGGAACTGATGATTCTTTTTTTTATTATTCCGTTATCGTCTCTCGGCGTTCGCTGCCCTTTCTTCTTTTATCATATTTCTTTTCGACACGCTATACACGACATTGTACAGAAGCTATTAGCACAAGAGTATTAGATTCGGTCGGTGTATCTGACAGGAGTGGAGAATGAGACACGTGCGGTCCGGGAACGATGAGGATATTTAATGGCCACCCCTCTGCGCTGTGCCGTTACATATTCTACAAGGGCACAAATGCGCCTGGCACAACAGCGCTCTCACGTATCTCGTTATATTAAAACACGCACACACGCACACCCAAATATATATATATATACATGCATAGAACGGATATATAGAGCACAGCCCCCAATCGATAGAAACTTTTCATTCGCACGCGATACAGAACGAATAAAAAAAAACTAGACATGCTGCGAGATTTTGTACGCATGTATATACATATGTTTCGGAAAGGTAGCCATGGTAACTGCGACTCTTTCAACATCTTGATAAAAGATTCGGCTGTCAACATTATTATCAGTAACATAATAATAACAATGATAATAATAATAATAACAACAACAATAATAATAATAATGATGATGATCAGCCGGGAAGCTCGGGTCCGTGATTTTCCTGGAATGTCCTTGAATTTCATCTTATCTCCTTGAATTTTTTATTTCCCCGAAAATTTGACTTTGTTTTAAAATGTATATTTAGTTTAGTAAATGTTTTTGTCCTGTTTTAAAAAACGAACTGCCACGTATGTCGACGTATTTTTTCCCGCTCAACACGAATCCCCTGGCCTTTTTAGGCCTAGAGTGCAGTGAGCCATTGAAAATGTCGATTTTATGCACACAAAATCGTGTTTTTCGGATGTAAATCTAAAATATTGGGCTCGGAGCAAAATGAACGTCATATTCGTGATCAAGTGACCCCTGTAGGGGTCCCGTCGAGGCTCCTTCGATTTTTTTTCTCAGATTCGCTGAGATACATATATACATTCGTGCATAGTGAGTGGTTTTGGTTTCTGAACCCATTCCAACGTAAACGAAAGCGATTATCGAACTAAATGTTATTTCGTACGTGGCGCGCGATATGCATATTTTCCTTTTCTTTTTATAAATGTCCCAACACAACCTCGAAATTGTTCTTGGATGTCCTTAAATTTCGTACCGACTTTCTTACTGGACGCCATGTTAAATTAAACGAATTAAAATTTAATAAAACTGCATGTACGATTATATAAATGAATTTATCAGATTTCAATAAAACTCTATTAAGTCCATATCCAAATAAGCAATTACATTTGGTTTTAATTTTTGCAAAATGTGTTCACCGAATATCCAAATGACGATTAAAAAAAAATCGATCGACATAACGGGACATAATGTTCGATGAGGAAAAAAATGACTCAACTTGATTAATTTTTTGGTTCAATTAAATGAAATAAAATGTAATAAAACTGAATGTACAATTAGATAAATTAATTTACCAGATTTCAATAAAACTCTATCAAGCCCATATCCAAATGAGAAATTTCATTTGTTCCAAATTAATTTTATTTCGTTTTAATAAATACTTATTGCTGTACGATGGGACGAAGCTGCGCAGCGCGCGGCGGGGAAACTTGGTCCATGCCCTCCGCACGGGGTTGGCCTGGTTTCCACGGTAATTGGCTCGTCGCGCTTCTCCGAGCGTCCTCCGACCGCGCTCGCCCCGACGGCACACACGAATCTCCGCCGATATTGCATCGGTGGTTTTCCCCGCGGCCGTACTTTTCCCGCGACCCTCGCACCGCTCGATATTACGTCACGAGTGTGGACGGACGCGCTCCATCCCTCTCTCGTACGAGACCCTCGACCGGAGAAACTCTCGTCGAAGCCCCCGAGGTGTACGCGAGACGCGCTCCGCGCCGGCGAGACGAGGCTTTATCGTGTCATTTAATTAATGCGACTGGGAGATCCGGGGAGGGCCGTTTAGAGGCGAGATCAAAAGCGAGGGAAACGATGCTCCACGACGGGGAAAAACTTTGCGCATCTCGCCGGCTCGAAACTCACCGGACGCCCAGTCCGAATTCGCTGGGTCCTCATTTTTCATTTTATTTTTATTTTTTTATTTTTTTATCTGGGGAATAAATCGGTCCGTTCGTCATCGCGGTGGGACGGTGTCGGAGATGAAATAAAATGCGACCGAGAGAAAGAGATTGCACGAGAGGAATGACTGCGAGCGTTTTAAAATGCAAAAACCTCCCGGCGTTAAAGCTCGAACGGACGACGGGGAAGCACGTAACTCCGCGCCCTCGACGGAATAGCCTTTTATAATATCTCACTCGCCACTTCCTTCGACCTATATAAATTTCTCTGGTCGTAACTTTCCTTCCCATTACAGCCGAGAGGGCTGTAATGGGCGACCAGCTTTTCATATCTTTGTGCCAACGACGTTTGTTATTAAATTTCTTTATTTTCGCGACCATCCTCGCCACCTGAGGAACCTCACGTTTTCGAAGCGGAAATAGATATGTGCGATTAATTCGACGATTATCACTTCGATATCTTTTCATATATTTGCACAGATATTTTTTCTTCCGTGTATATTTTTAGTACCCGATGAGTTTCCCGTTTTCTCGACTATTTCTGTCTACGACAGCGTGAAATATTAATCGTGCCTTCCAATAGAATATCGACATTTTACCACTCAAAGGATGTCTATGTAAATTAATTAACGTTTCAATTGCAGCTCGGTAAATAAGTGATTTATCAGCCGAGTAAATTCTTTTTATCGGTACATTTATAGACCTCAAGTTGATTGATTCGATCGTAATAAAAAAAATGTCTGACCAATTTTATTTTTACTTACACGTAAGCTGTGATCATTCGCGTGCTACGTCGAGCAAAGGGCACGCGTGCAGTCCGTGCTTCGAACCGGCTCGAAGGTCGATCATACATCTTTTTTTTTGCCTCCCTAGATCGCTCGATATTTTTCCGCCGAAGCGTCTCCACCACTTTTTTTCTTATCCAATATTACGATGAAAAAAAAATTGCTCGCTGGTTCGCGATTTTTCGATGGACTTGCAATTATTTTTTGCTTCGTGAGTTTCAACACGTTCGATCATGCGAGTTTTTCCGAGTTGTCTCCTCGAGATGGTTCGAGCAAGGCCGCGCGCGCTCTGCGGACGGATAATTCCGCCGAGCCACGCAGGGAAAACTGGCTAAGCCGAGTAATGTCGTTAGAGAACTAGATTCACTCGTTCTAGCTCATTCCGGCTCGAACTCTCTGTTCCTTTCCTGCTCGCTCCGCTTGACGTTCATTTTTTTTTTTTTTTTTTTTTCTTTTCTTCTCTTTTTCTCACTCAACTTCGAAGCACAGCGAGAGAAACAGCCAAGCACGTTGCCCGAGCGCGGCAGCCAGAGCATGACGCCCCGCTCTCGTGCACGCCACTATAACTCTTCTCCGCCTTCGCGCGTTGCTTCTGCCTTTTGGTATAATACACTCGCGGCAACGATATTGCGCGACGCCGGGGCGATTCCTGTTTCGAGAAAAACGAACGTTTCATTTACCAGCGAAATTATTACTCTTATTACATCCTTCCTCTCTCCGTTACCCCGTACAGATACACATTTTATACATGGAAATAATACCGCTGAAGATTATATAAAATCTCGCTGGTAATGTCAATTTTCTTCCAACGTGGAATCACGCACACTGCGAGCGGTGATAAAAGCAATTATTGAAGCGAAACACCGATAACATTTTTTCTATCGCAATTAGTATCTTATATATTGTATCTTATATATAGTGAAAAAATTGTTTGTTTATCTCAATTTTTCATCGATCCACAAGCCCAATAATACGGTGAACAACAGCGCGATTTACTATCGTTGTTTACACAAACAACTAATTTTTCAACCGGAAATACGTCACTTACGGTCCATAAAACTCATTTTTCAATCGGAAGTGACGTCATACCGGAAATACCTCATTTCCGGTCGACAAATGAGTGTTTGAAACTGGAAGTGACGTCACTTTCGCTTGAAAAATGAGAGTCTTTCAAACCAGAATTGAGATATTTCCGGTAGATCTCTGGAAATCTAAACTTTCGTTTTCTGAATTCCACAATCCATAGCGAAGACGCGAAGCACCCGACCCACAACCATCTGCTAGTATGTATACGTATGTTAAGAGCTCGGTGTAATCGTATCTCTTTCGATTCGGCGTTTCGGAGACGACAATGAAGCCGCGAGCGAGTGGGAGAAACGAGCGTGTCTTGCGGTTCACCGCTTCGAGGCAAATTGATATTTCCTTTTTTTTTTCTTCGCTTCGATCATTTCTTTGATTGGATTTTTTTTATCGGAACGGATGTTCGATTTACCTCTCTAAGTCTGGTGGTTAATGGACAAAAGGGGGGGGGGCGATGTGGTCCAGAAGCCTCCCGATAATTGGAGTGGATAGGCGGAGAGAAAAATCTTCTCGCACCGGAAATCAATGCGCGATCATCAATATTAATGTTTTTTTATTTTGTTTGTTGCAGGGAAGAAGTGCAAGAGCACACGGTCAGGTGGAACGCGAAATTCGAGTTCCCGTGCAAGATGAGCGCAAACGCGTCTACCGGTGTCCTGGATCCTTGCATCCTCAGGATATCTGTGAGAAAAGTGAGTTCGATTATTTGAAATGTTCGTACGTCGCAATGCTCGACATGATTTCTGCACCGGAGAACTGCAATCGATGTAACTAAGGCACACGATACAGCAAGAATAGAGAAAAAAATGCATCTAATGGCTTACTACACGGAAAACAATTATTTGTCATCATAACAATAATCTTTCGTCAAAACAATTATTTGTCATCAGAACATTTATTTTTCATTAAAATTATTATATTTCGTTAAAATAATTATTTTTCGTCGAAACAATCATTTTTCGTAAAAAATATTATTTCTCGTTAGCCTGATTTACCAGCCACTGATTACTGGCCATACTGATTTGGAGTTTTAACAGTGCAAACTTTAATCTTCTGAGCGAAAAAATCTTCGCCGGATGCAAAAAAAAAAAGTAAATAACTGTTGGTGTTTGTACCATGTGCATTTAAGTTAGATGAATCTCATGCATTCAATGAATTCGTTTTTTTTAAGGAACTGAAGGGAGGCAGGTCCTTCCAGAAGCTGGGCTTCACAGACCTCAACCTCGCAGAGTTCGCTGGCGCTGGCCTCTGCAGAACGAGATGTCTCCTCGAGGGCTACGACGCTCGACACCGGCAGGACAACTCAATGCTCGGTGTTGCTATCAAAATGAATATGTTGTCCGGAGATATTCTCTTCAAAGTGTGAGTTCACTTGCGTTTACTTGTGCAACAAATATTTGAACCTACATAGTTTTAACTCTGAACCTTTCCGCCCGTTTTGGAGTTGGTTTTAAAGTTGGTACTAAAACGCGAAAAAATAAATCGAGCAAATGAATTTGCATACAACGTCGTTACTGTTCAAGATTATTCACATTTTTGGCCGTATCACATGCCCACATGCAACCATACATCAAGTCATTTTTCCTAAATGTGATTTTTCGACGATTTGAAACATTCTAAAAAAAAAAAAAAAAAAATGGAGCTAATTAATTTACGCACAACGTCCTTATTATTCAAGATTTTTCACATTTTCGGGCGTATCACGTACACGCACACATGCAAACATTCATCAAGACATTTTTTCGACGATTTGAAACATTCAACGGAAAAAAAATTACAATTTATTATATTTCATCAATCCGGACGAGAGCGAAGCCGTTTCGAGGCTGAATATATTGACGACTGAAACTCCATACTAAATTAATGACATTTTTGCAGACCCACGCCATCAGCGAAACCAGCGCAGCTGGCGGTGCCCGGTGCCCCAGGGATTCCCGGTGGCCCGTCGGACGAAGTGACAGGATCGGAGAGAGGCGTGAATCGCGACGATTACGTCTCCAGTGGTTCCCTCGCCGGAAGTATAGCTAGTGCGAGTAGCGGTTTTGGCAGTCTTCCGAAGAAGAGGCCCGCGTTATTCTCTTCCGGTAAGTATCACACCAAAGTCCATTTCCGGATTACCCCAGCCTGTTTTCATTTTCATTTTCATTTTTTTTAAATGTCACGACGATATTTTTTTACAGAACTTTTGAGCGGCACGGAGTCTTACGATCCGATGACCCTGAGCGAGATCGTACCCTCGGCGATTCCCGTGGAGAGCCTCGCGGAGGCTCACACGGAGTCCGGACACTCGAGGAACAGTAGCAACACGAGTCAGTTGAGCAAAGGCTCGGGTTACGGATCTCTGAACTCCCACAGTCAACACAGCAGACAGAGCAGTAGCGGTGACAGTGGTCACATCAGGTAACAAAAAATCGCCTCTTCTTTTCTCATCCGATCTCCCAACATTACACCGAAGCTCGATTATATAAAAATAAAAGTACTTGGGAGACTAATTTCCATTGACGAATACGAGATTTTTTCGGTCTCGGCTTCGACGTGGCTTGGAGCTCTATCTAAATATAATTCATAAATAAATATTTCCCTCTTCGACGAAAAATTCAAGAATCCCGAATAATTACCACGGAATATAAATCGATCAGCGGAAACGTTTTTTTTGTCGAATGACCTCTCGCGTTTAAAGCCTACAGTCGTAGACTCCGTCTTATAGCGCGCCGCAAGGATTCTTAAAATAGGAACTTTACCGTTGCGTTGACGGATGTCACGTTGTCCATCGCGGAGACTATCTAGACCCGCATAAAAAAAAACCTTGCCACGTTGTACATACGCACCCGTAACGCTCACTTATTATCCGCCCAGTCTATCCGTCTTTCTCGCTCGTTTTCTTCATCTCTATCTATCTCTAATCCAATGCGTATGGCGGTACGAAGCGAACAAAATTAAAAGTCATGTACTAAATTCGCTGTATAACTAACATCCACGCTAACGACTCATCAGTTTCGTCACTCACTAACTTTACAATAAAAATTAACCAAGTGAAAAAAAAACATTAAAAATATATACGCTAAATTATTAACATCCCGACGCGCCCGAGGAGTCCAGAAAAAACAAACAAAAATAAGTAATCCAATATCTCATACTTGTTATCTCTCTACCTCCTTCGATTTTCTATAGATGTGTTTTTGTTTCTTTTTTTTCTTCAATTTTTTGAAATATTTATTATTATCGTTATTATAATTTTCATTTTTTTCCGTAACTTTTTTTCCTCCAAAATGGCCCTTTTCAATTAACGAGGCTGAGTTTTATAAGAGCCAAGAATTTTTATGATTTTTGCATGCCTGAACAATTTGTGTTGTGATCTTTGTAGGTCACCCTCCTGGCCGGTATGGGCTCCACGCCTCCCGACCCTATCCCAAAATCAATGTTACACCGGCAAGGCCGATGCCTCCGGTAGCGAGTCTTCGGCGTCCGTAATGTCCCCACCCTCGCCGTCCTTACTTCCAATGGAATCCCGTAACCGGTTCTGGTCAGCCTCGAGTCCGCTTAGTTCGAGACGGGTCGAGGATGTCGGAGCGATAAGCAATCGGAGAGTGCCTCGAGTTACCGGCCAGAGTGTCGCGGCAGCGACGAGCGTTCATCATCATCATCATCACCATCATCATCGAAGAAGCGCAGAGATCAACGGTTCGCCGAGAAACGGAATACCGGACAACAACAACGTCGCGATGGAGAAGAAAAGTCGAATAATCGACGGCGCGACCGGCGGAACTTTCAGAATTCCGGGAATACAAGACGTGCCGCGACACTCTCGCAGGAATTACGAGAGAAACGGTCCCGATACGCGAAGCTTGCGCGACAATTATTCGCCACTGGCTACGATAAAGAACGTCAAGAACGTCGTACCGATCGTTAAACCGAGAATCGGCCAGTCTGGCTGGCGAAACATGTCGAAAACATGCGACTGCATAGAGAAGGGAAAGACGAGCCCGGTATTGCGATTGGCTCAGCAAGCTCGAGCGGTTTCCTCTCCCGATCCTCTCCACAGGCCCGAAACTCCCAGAGCCTCGCTTCTCTCCGCGACGGCAGCTCAGACCCTCAGGTAGGTCTCACCAGTCAATTCAAAATTCATTTTTGTACATATACATATTTTTTGTTCTCATCGGTTCTTTGGTTCTTTTTTTCACGATTTCTATTTTTTTTATTTTTTTTTTTACTTTCAGTTTCTTACAAATTATCCAATTCACCGTCTCTCACTAACACACCCTGTTTGCCTTGTGTTTCATCGATGCGTTAATTATTTATTTTTGTTTCATCCGTTCCCACAAAAGATTTATCGTCAATGCGAGTCTCGCGTGTTCGTGATCTATACGGAAATTCGTTGCTACCGAGCGGAAGGATGTTTTTCCACGAGGCATGATGGGTACGGGCGTATTTCTACGCTACGCGACGAAATTTATACGGTTCTAACGCCGGCTCGCGTGTACATTCGGCACGAGGGAGTAAACGAGAGGAAATGTCGTATCTCCGGAAGAGTTTATTTCTATCGTCGTGAGGTAACGTCACCGATGCTCGGACATGTCCCAGTCATCGGACACTCCTATGCGGATCTGATTTATTACGAATTTAAGTATTAGAAATCCAATTCGGCACTTGTAATCGTATCTACAAACATTGTTTGACGCACAGAAAAAAGTCATGCAAGATTTAAGTCTAAATTATCCTCTATCATTGCATTGTGTTAAAATACGGTCGATATAATGTCCGGAAATTGGTAGAAGCTTTACTACATAACCGTTCCATTAATCGAACAGTTCGAAGAAGTTAGGCTAGCCAGCTTACTACGTAGCTCATCTTCAGTATTGTTTCGCGTAAATATAATTTTCTCATTGATTTAATTAATAAGTGGCAAAGAAATTCTTTTAGTTAATGTGAACGAGTTCAGTTCGCAAATCTGTGATTGTCCGAAACATTAAGATATACGGTATCCGAATATAGATACGTATCGAAAAACGTAGACTGGTACATTTCGACTCTCATGTTATTTTCTTCCGGAATAAAAAAATGTGTCTTTTTGTAATTAATCGATGTATTTTGGAAACTGGAAACTATCAGCTTGACACTCGTTTCGGTTATTTTCACAAAAAATTTGTTCTCGACCAATTAATAACTACCGGAATCTGGGGATGTTCTTAACCGTCCGAGCATCGGTACCAATTTTACCTTACCAAGTGGAAGGACATTTGTCCACGAAGTCTGATGGGCATGGGCGTATTTCTACGCGACGCGACGAAATTTATACGGTTCTAACGCCGGCTCGCGTGTGCATTCGGCACGAGGGAGTGAACGAGAGGAAATATCGTATCTCCCGAAGAGTTTAATTCTATCGTCGCAGAACGAGCGGAGATCGGAGCCTCTTTCGAGTCCCAGAATTAATGCTGCTCCGACCCGATACGAACTCGAGACACGCAGTGACGTCGGGTCTCACGCAAATGCAAAACTCCACCAATATACGTCACTCATATATACATATACATACCATCTGTGTTACCCGCGGGCGCTCGCGCTGCAGCAGCAACAAGCTTTGTGTGCATAACTCACGCGCGTTACTTACCGATGATCGTACACGATCATCGCGCAAAATAGACACCGCGTCCTCGCGAAGGCCGCGGGATAAACTTCGCCCGATCGCTTGCTTCGATTTTTTACGAGAAATCTTTGCAGGCTTAAAAAATAAAAATAAAACGTAATTGCAATAATAATAATCGCCGTTCGACGCGATGACCCTTGTGAATTTAATCCAGCTGTTAATTCAATCTCGCTTCTTGCGCGCCTACGAATGTCCTCGTTGCTACGAGCTCACTTTTCGTCGTTCTTAAGTCTCCCGACCGGGGACTCAAGTACAGCTCGGTTTTTCGACACTGCGGTGTCAATCCTTAAAAAACCCACGTATCCATTACCACGACCGGACCGAAGCTTTCTAGTTTAGAAAAACGGCTGTTTTTTTTTTTTTTTTTTTATATATCCTCTTTCAGGGGTATCGGAGGATGTCATAGGAAGTTGCTGGACGGTGCGGGCGGCAAATTGGCGACGGTGACCACCAGTCCAGACTCCGAGGAGTCCTCGTTAGGCGGGCCGGAAGTCGTTGTTCCAGTACCCGCAATCGCACAGCACCGAAACAGCATTACCCCACCGTCGACAGTTCATTCTTCCGTTTTCTCGTACGTGCGTTCGTGCTCAATCGAGGAACGTTGCTCGGCCACGTGAACTGCAAAATTTCTGTTTTTTTTTCTTAGTGTTTTTTTTTTCAATTATCGAAACGAGCCTCTTTGAGCCACTGGCTCGTTTTATTCGAACGGCGAGACAGAAATTTTGAAGTCACCTCGAGACCACTCGATACGAATGCGGATTGAACGAATTTTTATATCTTTCCCCCTCCCCCCCACCCCCAAGACCCCCTGCCGCCTGACCTCGCTTGCTTGACGATTCTTTTGCTAAATCCGATGAAGATATTTCGAAGATCAAACTATATCCGGACTGTCTTGTTTACCTCGCTTTTTTTCTTACTAAACTAAAACTGGATCGCTTGCCAAAATTTGGAAAAAAAAATTAACGCTTGCTTAATTGATCAAGCATTTTTATTCGCTTTTCCGCATGAATCACGCAACGACACATCATCTTCGCTTGCCTTTCACGCTTCCGATGTATTCTATTCCTTCGAACACTGTACACACTATCGAAAAATCAATGAAATTTTCCATAACGACACACACGATGTTTGTCTCCAGTAGCAAAGTAGTAATTCGACACTAAGTATCTTTCTGTCTCTATACTTTTTTATGACGAATAACACTCACGTAGAATTGAGGATTAATAGAGGCACTCTCGATGCATCCAATGTTGAATTTATTAATCTACTTTTATCTATTACACTCTTAGAAGAAAAAGAAAGAAAATAAAAACAAGCAAAGTCTGAACATGAATAGCGTGCTGTTGAGACTTTTATCGCCTTAGAGACGAAGAAGCATATTTATTAACAGTCGTAAATGTTGCCTTAGGAATCCATCGGGAGGTTCCGGACTCAGCGAGACCGGTTCGTTGGACAGAGCCAAGGCCGCACTGGAACGCCGGAAAAAGGCCGAGGACGGAAGCGGAAATGCTGTGCTGTGCAGAGTCGAAGTAACGAGGCCGAATCCGGACTCATTAATAGACGAACTGTTGAAGGCAACGAATCTGGAACAGACCGATCTCGAGAGTGCGGAAAGTAAGTTTCACCGACTTAGCAACAAAGTCTGCCCTAACGAGCCAATCACTGAACATTTGATCAACTTTCATTTTTTGCTCTGTTCATGCCAAATGCAATAAAATTTTTAAACACTATTTCACTTGATGCGTGAACTTAAGCTAAGGGCTTAAGAGCTCACGCCACAGTAAATGAGTAGAAAACGCGTGATTCTTTTTTTGGTTGGCGTAAACAATTTTTTTTGTCCGTTCCTTTGCGGTGTCCCCGATTTCAACTTGTCATTTTATCAGAAACAAATTTTTTTATTGTTTCTTAACAAATTATATATATAACGCGGTCCTTGACGACAGAAAAAAATTGGCTAAATGTTGGCCGTTTGAAAAAAAGAACGTCGGTTTTTACCTATTCTTCAACACCGATTCATTTTTTAAAGGATTTTTTATTATTTTTAAAAAATATGAGACCGTCAAGGACTAACGAATCTGCTGAAGTATATTGGTAAAAATTTTCGTAAAAATCCATCGAGCCATTTTTTAGATATCTGGAACACCGATCTTGAAAATCACGTTTTAAGAAAAACGCGTTCAAAGGTCGACCGCTCCGCCACTTTCGTAATTCCTTGAATTCCGACATAAGAATTTAACAGAATATTCTTGACACTATAAAGTATTGAAAAAAATCGAAATTTTACTGCGGCATAACCCCTTAAATATACATATAAACTTCATTTGATTTGCACATAGTTTGTTAATCCATTTATTCAGCAAAATAATGAACGATAATGCGTCCATTAATTGGCTTAGATATCAAATTGCACGTACCATTCTGATGAACTCGATTTTAATTTCATTTTCCTTTTTTTTCTACAGCTTCCGGTCTTCAGCTCTTCATAGCGAAAGACGGAACAACGGCCCTCGGCAGTCACGAGGTGAAGAGTCAAATGCCGGCCGGTGTGTTCAAGCAGGTCGTCATGGAGGAGAACAACAGGTAACACGAAGTTACGACTTCGCGTCGACAGTACTCGAGACAAGCGACAGCAACATTTTCGCTGGCTCTTGTGCCGGAGCTGGTTTACGAGGCCTGCGAGCCGCGGTAGTGACGCTAGTAAAGGGCCAAGCTTGATATTATCATCGAGGGATTTGTTCGGGAATGGACTTTCCGTCTGTTCGAAATGGACTCGACGCCCAAGCCCCGACGGAATATCTCGGTGTGTCGGACAAACCCAACGACCCGTCTCTCAGGTTCTCTTCTCGCTCATCGATCCTCAAAGTTTCGATTGAACGAACGTACACCTCGAGGAATTCACGACGCTGATCGGTTGGAAAATCTACCGACGTGGTGGGGGGGAGGCAAACGTGTCGACGAAAGCTTTTGCCGTGAACGGCAATCACAGCAGCAGCTTACTCACATCGGCGTAGCGTCGAAACGCTCGTTACAAATCTCCAGTATAATCAAGGGGACCCGGGTTCGCAACAAACTCGAAGCACTCGCAGCACTCGAAGTTAACGGAAGCAGTGTGAGGAGAGAAATAAACGTGAATTCGACCGAGGAGGCTGAAGATTAAACGTGCTTAGAACAATAATAAATCTCAAAAGAAAAAAAAAGAAAAAAACAAAAAAAAAACAAAAAAATATGAAATCTATTATAAAAATATTTTCTTCCGTTGTAAACTGAGGCACAATCGTTCCGTCGTTCGGGGCACACTGTCCGTCTCGTCGGTCGGAGCGTTAGTCAATAAAATATAATAGCGCGAGATTCACTGAGCCGCGAACGATAGGAGGATCGTTAGTTAACGAGCGTGAGAGAAAGATGATAGCGTAAGAACGAGAGGGAGAAAGTGAGAGAGATGGAGAGAGAAAAAGAGAGAGAGAGAGAGAGGAAGAGTTCGCGTAGGTCGTAGCGCCCCGAGGGATGTTACCAAGACGGACGCTCGATCTTCCGCGAACTCATGAATGTTAATTAATATTAAAAGCCGCGCTTGCACCAACGCTTGAAAGTCCGGTGATAATTACGTCTCGCCGTATTAATTTTTATCCATTGCGTTCGCTTTTTCTTTACAGAGTGCCAAATCTCTGTTATTGTTTTTAATTTTTTTTTCTCCTTTTTTTATTATCGTACCTACATGATCAGCTCCGAGTGACGGAGCCGGACGAAAATGCAAGGGAATCCAAGTATTAATCGATCGAAGCCATTCGATGGGCAATGCGTTAGTTATTTTTATTTCGAAAGAATGACGGAAATAAATTCCGATATTTAAAATAAGAAACGCAACGCGTTGTCACAGCAAAGATTGGTGCAACCGGCCTCATCCCCCCCCCCGTACGATATAGCAATTTGTATATATAGCGTAGTGATTGTTATGTAGCTAAGTGGCCGATGTTACATACATACCGTTCTCTCCGTATTCGAAAAAAAAGTAATGTTATGGCTAGGGTGTGTTTATGCGATGTAAAATTGTCCGAGACCTTTTGCGAGTCTGTCGAGTGTGAGTGAATGAATACCGGTGGAGTCGATGCTGCGGCGTCAAAAGCGATAATGTAATGAGGTTCGGGGATGGTCGGCGATGAATGAGCTCCCACGAGCGAGGAAGAACCATTCGCCGCGATGCGGATGTGCGGCTACGAGGTAAACGCGAAACCGGTGTGTGAGCGTGTGAGACTGTGTGCGCATCACGAAAAAAGAATAAATAGAACGCGTATGTTCGAGTCGCGGGTGGAAGCAACGTTGCGAAACGATGCACGAGATTGAAAACTGCAGATATGCGCCCGCTAAAACGTCGTATGAATACGCTCGTTACACGCGTATAAACTTTGATTTTTTTTTCTTTTTTATACGAGAGTACCTTTCGACATATGCCTGCTGCGTGTGCCACTTTAATTTTTCGTTTGCCATAATCATTGTATCGACGCGCATACAAAAATGCGACGGTGTACCGGAATACACATGGAATTGATTATCGAAGCATCAGGAATTTTTGTTGTTGTTAGTTTCAACACTCACGAGAGTTCTAAATAACCGCGGTTGCAACTGGGACTACACTTGCCAAAACTTGCTATCCAAATGTTTTCCTCATCGAAGCTAGGGCGACGACTTTATTGCGAAACGTTCGAGGCTACGCTCTTCATTCGACGCTTTATCGAGCGACTCTTCACATTGTCACTGACGCTTTCTTTGTAGGTCTTTCCGTATTTCTCCTTTACTCTTTTTACACCGCATCGACTGACTGCGATAGGTATTATACGATATTAACAACAAACAAAAACGTTGCGCGACATTTTTTCTTTTTTTCCAACTAGATTGCCGTTGCCCGTAATTGTTATTTTTTTTTTGCCTCTACGGATCGCCGCCAAATAAGAGACACACGACTCCCCGGCTTCATTAATTTCTTTTTCGCTAACGTGTCACGCGAATGAATTAATTTTCTTTTTTAATTTATCTGCCAGCGTTATCACGTAGCTCGAACGATGCGGAGGAGGACGAGCGTGATCGTCGACGCTGCGACAATTGTACATTCTTGATGAGACGGGCTCGGACGAGAGACGAAAGTACGACAAACGATATTTTCATTTTTGCGTATTTCCTAACCGTGCGAGACACGCGCGGTTATCTAAGTCAAACAGAGTGCGGACGTTATCCTCGACGAACGAACCGGGACGTTCTTGACGCTCGGTTTCTCGGGTCTGCGACGTCCCTTTCGGGCAATTAACGAAGATTGATAAGAGCAAACGTAAGGAAGGGAAGAAAGATGAACATGATATAAAAAAACCCGGTCTTTTGTTAATTTGGCTTGAGACACAGATATTAATGTTGTGATATTTACAATATTGTAATAATTACCCTCGTTATTACCGTATTATCGATTGTATTATACTTATTACTTTTTATTTTAGAAACCTTGCCCCACGGCACGTCTGCTCGCGAGACTTCTGTGAGATGTTCGCGAACGAATGGCCTCGTCCCTGTACGGGACCTGCGATTTATATTATTTACCGTTGTTGACAACTTCGTCTAATCTGAATGAAAGAGAGAAATGAAGACAAACAAAAAAAAACAACAAAACACACACACAATGAAAACCAGAAAATATGTGAGAGAGATTATGCGAACTTCCATGTGCTGATAATAACATCTTAAAAATCAGAAGATATGTCTTGAGTTTCAATTACCTTGAACATACCTTGAAAAAAAAAATCCTTCCGGCAGGTAAATTGTGTTTAAGAGGGGTCTTCCGTTATCTCGATGTGATGCCAGCTTTTCGAAATTTAAACAGCGTGATTATTAGTAACATCTTCATGAAACGGTAAGGTTTCGACTAGACTGTCTGCACTATATAAAAAATTTAGAAATTTACGAAATTGAGCGATTTAAGGCGGTTGGAGGGCTTCATACTAGTCAAATGAGTGTTACATTTTTAAAGTCGGTTACACGAACTTTCACGAATCTATTTAATTATTCAGGAGAAGCCAGTTTATCCGAGGTAATGTGGGAAGAGCGTACGTTGGATAAGGGAAATATTTGATAACACGGATAGCTCCAAAGTAGCAGTTACGGACTACTCCGCGCTTTTCGTATATTTACAAACACAGTACCGGCCTTTCGGCAGGTAAGTTCAATGTATAGTCAAGTATGATACTTTTTATTAATAACGTTTTATTTTTTCAGGACGAATACCTTCGGTTCCTCGTATGATAACAAGATTGGAAAGAACAAACAGATCATAACAAAGTCGGTTCCGGGCCTCAAGCTTGACATCGATGTTAGTAAACGACTGGCCAGATGTAATATCTGACGTTCAAGAAGTTTCTTCTACTCGATCTACGGCACGTCGAGAGATGATTACTGCGTAATAACAAAATAAGAAAATAGTATATTTGTGTGCAGATTTAGGGCGAGAGCTCAAAATTTACGCAAATTAGAGCTACGACAGAAAATTTTCAAAAAATTTAAAATCGCGTAAAATCTTGAATCAGGACTCAATCTTCGCATGATCGCTCTACCAGTGCACTAAATTTCAACTCGTTGTCTCAAGCCCATTTCCGAGTTATAACGGTTTTAAGCGATGCAAATCCATCCATAAGAAATCGCATTTCTCGACGTTTTAGACTATTTTAAGTACTCCGATATTAAAATCTAAAAGAATGTATTTACGGAAATTTAAAAACACCTTCATAGAAATCAAGGAGCTCGCTATCCTGGAGACAACGGATAAAGCAAATACTCTCGATAAAGTGGATACTCTTTGAATGTTCAAGGTAGCATTCGATCAAGCCCACGACCCATGAGCACGGCTCAATGAAGTCAAAAACGCACTACCGAGTTATTGTCTATCGTTACTTGTTCATCTTCCAGTGAACCGTGATCTCACTCAGATGGGAAGGACGTCACATTATCACGTAGGAAATTAATCATACCTATATGCTACAGGTTTATTTCGAGACCTTCGTTTTTTGTTTGTTTTTCGTACGCAAACGATTACGTCAAAGCCGATTGCCTAAGAATGATCTACCTATGAATTGCCTATGAATATTGCTTAAGAATGAACGCCAAGCGAACTAGAAGGAGAAATTTTATTTACGTGTTTTCGAGACCGCGATTTAACGATAATATCGAAACCGCGGTCTTCATTAGATTCGACCTTCGCCTAAATGTCACAGTCTGGATCGATTTCGATAGTAAATCTTCGAGGCTTCATCGGCCACCAGATCGCGACCGGATGCGCGTGGATCGTTCGAGTGGTACCAAAATGGCGTCTCCGTGATTTTCATCCGGGAAAACCCGGAAAGCGGACGTGAACGCTTTCTCTGCTTGTCAAATGTCGATCCGCGTTAACAGTACCGAGTCATTGAGAGTGTGCGAGGGAGCTGAGAAATGGCGTAACGTCCGGTCCTGTAAGTATACAGTAAGTATACAGGGGATATCGATTTATATATATATGTATGGATATACATGTGTAATACCGCGTCTTTGCTGCTTTCACGATGGGAAGCGTTTTGCGCACCGGCTCAATATAATTACCCTTTGCAGTACGTGGCCATTTTTAAAAATTCTTCAACAGTACACGCAATATCTTTGCGTGCGTGCATTTTATATATTTTTTAACACATGTAACATACACATAATTGTTTATAGAAGATTTCTGAAGATTGCAATGAGAGGAAAGGACCATAACTGTACTTGGGGTTGAATGAAGCTAGACTGTAAACAAGAAACGAAATTTAATATACTCATACTGAAAATTCTTATGCATAAACCGGTATATTAAATTTCATGTATAATTATGATGAAAAATAAATGAACAGTAATATTAAAATCTTTGGAAATACTTTACTTTTGACAATTTGCTTTAATTTTACTATAAAAGTACTTTGATTCCAATAATTAACTTTAATAACACTGTAAAAGTATATTCAATTTTCATCACAATTGTACATTAAATGTACCAGTTTGTGACAGAAATATTTCAGTCCGGTACGTTAAATTTATTTTAATTTTAAAATTTTTAAATTTATATTAAGTTTATTTTTCTAACATTGGATAAACCGTCGGTAACGGCTATTGGGATTGGCGCGTTGTGAACGGGTTGACTGTTGGGACAATACAAGTACATAGTGGCCATCACATAACGAATCTGCAACTGCGAGACGGAAGACATAGAGCCTATCCGGTCGGGTACCGTGGTTGCTGCTGCTCGTGCTACCGGAGAACGGAGTCACTCGCTCCGAGAGTGAAAACCTCTATTGCGTAAGAGGACACATCAGGACACTTATTGGTGAGAAGATAGCGCGGTTCGATTCTCTTATGCATACATGCCAAATGTACGGTTTCGCTTAAAGATTTCAGTTAACCCGAGTCGTATTACGCAAAGAAACGCCTATTTTTTCGGCTTTATGTATTCTTCGAGTACTTCCTACACGAACAAAAATTAATTTGACGTCAGCAAAGATTTACTTGGTAATCGATTTCGGGAGACGTCTCGCGCTATCCAGGGAATATACTCGAGTCAGTGAGTGAGAAAATTTTAAACTGACAACATTCTTACGCAACTCCGAGCTACGTCGGTTTTGGCTTGGGCAATTACATGGGTACACGAAACAAAATAATCTATAGGTTGATTTTAAATATTACCTCTCTAAATATTACCTTGACCTCTCCATCTCGCCTGATTAATGTTTCAAAATCATTTCCGCAGGGCTCGATTACTGTGACGTGTGGATGACGCACTTCTCTTTCTTGCAGTTCTTCAAGTTCGACGTTCAGCACGCATAAGTCAAGAGAAACCCTGTGAGAAAGAATTTACCGATATCCCTCGGGTTCATATTAATAATATTTTCCGCTCGATTTTTCTTTGCATCGACCAAAAACGTCAAAGAGATGTTCTCGTCCAGATAGTCTCACAAATTGTTTGCCGTCGAATACGAACCCATAATTCTAAATCCGTTGTTAACGAAAACAAAAACTTCACAATAAACAAAACTTCCTCTATGAGGAAGCAAAACAGCAGAGATCTAATTATGAATCGTACGGAATTAAGCGATAAAAATATCTTATCGTCGTAAGATCCCGCACGTGCCCCATCCTGATAATAAGATAGCCGATCGACCCGCCGATTGGAGCAGCGCCATAATGATCCAACGACATTCGCGATCCGCGTATCTCTTCGATCGCCAGAGTGTCACGAACGAGGCGATCGTTTCGTGCCGAAGATGTAAAACAATGTTTCGTCGAAGGAAGCGGTCGTCTTCCTTTCGGAGGAGTAAAACAAACATCACTTTGCCCCGTCGACGGTGACCTGCCGATTTGTCCAAATGCTGTTCCGATACCCCCATTGATGCTGGTGGGGTGAAATGCCGTGAGCAGGTATTTCACGCTACTTTCCTCCGTAGATCCCGGGTTTCGAATTCATACCGGAGACTGCGGCAGTTCTCTCGCGGCACCTCGAACTCGACGGTTCGGCGGCCAAGACGTCGTTCCCTATAATTCATCAATAATACAGTAAAAAAAAAATTACAATCCCTTGTCCGACTTACACGAAGAGTTGCTTGCAAAATCGTCGGCACACGATTGAAAATTCCTTTAAATCATCGCGATCCATTGAGACTCGCTTTATTATTATTTACTGTAAGAAATATAAAGGTGCGACGATGAGAGATGAACGGAGGTTGTTGACGAAGAAGGAAACGACGGCTTCGCTGTTGTTTCTTCTTCTGATTGCTTCGTCAATAGTGAGCACCGCGTCCGGCGGGAGCCCGATGGAGACCGTGCGACGGGTGTTACCGGCATACGCGATAGCCCTGAACGCCGAGACGACCCTAAATTCGAGCTCCTGCAGCCGAGACCTCGGTCTCTTCAGGAACGCCGTTGACATTCGGAAACTTTGGGCCCTCAAAGGTCAGTACGATCTTACATTTGATTTTTGGATTTGTCGGACTTGATTGGCGGAGGATTTTTGCGAGTCAACCGATGCTCTTGCAGCGTGCAATTTTTACGAATGATCCATGCTGATCCATCCTGATCCATCCTGCGCGGCGACTGTCGTCAACGAGCGCGTAGAATTTCGTTGATCGAATGCATACAGACGAACGGTTTAGCGCGGGTATTCGACTTTCGCGTCGCGGTAACTCGTGCATCAGGAGTTTAGTTACACAAGAAACTCGTTCTACGGACAGTCATTGCCGTCGAGTTCCGTCACCCCGAGAAAAGTGGCGACGGTTCGATCGTTTACGGTTTTACTTTTATCGTGGGATATTATGATTTATTATATCTGCATTCCTATGTAGGTCGATCTATGACTTAATGCAACGATAACGATGCTCGGACACGGCCCATGCGGTCATCGGACGACTACTGTGCGCATTCCGGTTTATCGCAGGTTTAATTATCAGGAAGCCAAAATTTACACACGAAATCGTACTCGCACGGAGGAAAATGGTTTAGCTGCCCTAACAAAATGAGTTTCGCTGACAATGACCTCGTTCCCGCAGCAAAAATATTAGTAAAAGCATTAGTATTGATTCATCTGAAGTTGTTGCAATTATTAAAAATAATTGTCGGGCATTGATTCATCCGAAGTTGTTGCAATTATTAAAAATAATTGTCAGGCATTGATTCATCCGAAGTTGTTGCAATGATTAAAAATTATTTTCGGGCATTGATTCTTCCGAAGTTGTTGCAATGATTCAAAGAAAAATCCGAACCTACAGAACGCGAGTATTTGTTTTCCCAAACGTATATAAACTCGAGGGCAGGCAGCTAAACAATATTGTCTTGCGTCACGACTATAACCCGATGACGTTGGAAAAACTATCAGGACGTGTATTATTCCTAATGCCGAGCGCCCGCGGACCTTGCGAAATTCTACTGTCCCTGTCCCAAGCACCGGTCATTAGTTCCCAGCCGTTGGACAAATTTCGTATATAATATGCAACCGAATGCGCTGACTAAATGACAAACTATCGCGTACCTCGCGTACCTTGGACTTTCTACCTGTTCGCGAAACAGAAGACAGGAATTTAGTACAGCAAGCGCATACTTCGATTTTTTAAGATAGTTGTGTCGAAGTTTTTCAAACTCGGAAATATGATTTCTTATATTCCCATTCCTCACTTTTAGTATAAAAAATGAAATTCGCCACAAATTCGCTACGGCAGCCCTTCTTCGACGCACAATTCGATTCGCAACAGCGACGATCCAACCGAGTCGTTCTGTGAGTTTCTTTATAATTTTATATGTTCACACTCTATTTCCAAGACACTTGGTAATGTACACGTTTCGATTCTGCACATTGATTTTTAATAATCATTTTGTAATAAAAACGAACGGATTGTGGAGCGAGAAATGTGCATTAACGAAATGCGCAAGATCGGAATGTAATGAAAAAAGTGTGCAGACATCAGAAATTCAAAGAAAAATAAGAACAAAAAGCCGTCTGGACGAATGAATTTGTGGAGAAACGAACGTATCGATTAGAGACCGTGGTGTATCGGCTGGTAGTCGACTGCGCGTCTTAAAAGGGATTTGTGCGAAAAGCAGTGTTCATAATCGTAATGTGCAAGATCAGTGCACAGAATCGTAATATGAACAGCATGTAAAATACCCCGTTAGATAATAAAAACTGTAATTAATTTTTTCAACTATGCTGACTATTCACGTTCGAAAGAAAATTCTTAGGTTGGCCTGAATTGGTATCCGTATTGTGTAAGATTCTGCCTTCAACCGGAAATGGAAAAAAATTAATTACAGTTTTTGTTACTGACCGAACCCGAGTTGAGCAGGGCGAAGGAAGCGTCGCATCATAAAAGGATCGTAAACGTCGCACTTCTTGTGGAATCCTTCAAGACGTCTGCCGGATTTAATGATGACTACATTACACAAACTTTTCTTTTTTGTTTCTTTTTCAATGTGGGCAAACGAAACACTCTGCAGTGCTCGACTCTAGTGGGAAACCGAAGGCGGGATTCATATTCGGCAACAATTACTGGCTCGGTAGCCGAACCCAGTGCTTCGATGCCGGAAACAAGAATCCTTTTTTACTTCACCACGAAGCCGTGAAAAATGCTTCGAGATTTAGAAAGCCCGAGGACGAATTTCCACCGTACAAGCTCAACTACTTTGTGGCACATTTTCGGCACAATGGAACGATCCAGTATCACGTCAGACTTCCGAACGAGGCGAGTCAACGAAATGCACACCCATGAAAAAAAATATATATGTACCAAAAAATATTTTCCATAACTAAATATACTTTTCACGAAAGATTGTATAAACTTCATATATTATGAGGCATATGTCATAGATATATCTGAGCACATATTAAAAACATTTTCGCGTATATGAAAATTATATCATTTATGTAAAGAATATATTTTTCCGCGTAAAAATTGGTTACATTTTTTAGACGCTTTTCGCATATACTTTTTTCCGTGCGAACCTTATTTCGATGAAACGCTACGTCATTTTTTGTTTAAGAAACGAATACATATAATACCTTCATCATGCGCGTTCACAGGATTTGGTAACACTCGGACTCTGCCTTCCTGCCTCCTGCACGACCGATGAGCTAAGTTCGATCCTCGAAACGATATTTCAGGAACGAACGCTCGTGATCGGTGAGCTGTACGCAATGGATTTCAAGCTGGAGAACGTCAGGGATCTGAAGGACGATCATACCTGGATGATAAACGCGAGAATGATAATAGTTATTTCAGTTCTGGCAATTACGCTTCTGTTGATGATTGTGGGAACGGTTTACGACGTTCTCGTTTATCAGAAATATGATCGAGTCAAGAAAGCGATTCGCGACACTTACTGGAACAACAATACGTCGAACGGTAATTTTGTTTAACGCTTAGGTGTAATTTGTCTCACAAAGTTCATGATTTACTGTATTATGGAAAAAAAATGAAATAAACAACAACAGGTGTGAAACTCACGTCGGAAATACCGGAACTTGGGATACCAGTGAAGATAAAACGTCCCGGTTTTCTCGGTGAAGTAATCCGGTGTTTCTCGGTCTACACGAACACGAAGATAATATTTGGCACGAAATTGTCAGCTGACTCGGTCGGGCCTATTCATGGTTTGAGATTCCTCGGGATGTTGTGGATCATCCTGATCCATACGATATTCTACATGGCTGATTTCATTGGTGAGTTGGTAAAAAAAATCCTCTCGCTGCGAGTCCTTTTGTAAATCTTTAATTTGTTCTCTGCGCAGACAATAAGCCATGGTCTTGGAGGATGTCCGAAGGATTCGCAGTGCAGGTCATCAGCAACTCGACCCTCTCGGTCGATACCTTCTTCTTCCTCGGTGGCTTCCTGTTGGCTTATCTCTACTTCAAGTCGAACCAGAAGAGTGCGAAGGAGGAGGAGAGCGTCGATTGCAAGATCAAAGTAATCGAGTTTTTTGGAGCGATACTGAAAAGATTTGTCAGGTGAGATAGAACGGTCGAGTAAATGCAATTTCTCTTTTTACTCCCGAATAAAATTGCAATACAGTAGAACCTCGATTGACCGAGGTCTCATTATCCAGGTAGTTAATTAAAACAAATCTTTATTACATGAATCAACATTACATTTTAGTAGTCGCGAAGACGTGTGCGAACGCGCAATTAAAAAATTCAAAACATACGTATCTGACTAATTGTTATAAAAAAGCAGGAGTAACTTATGCAACGTATGCAAAAAAAGAGAGTTTTGTATACTACTACATACTCGTAATTAATTAACCCAATGTCCAGTTTACCATACTTGACGCGTTGGTAAAACCGCCATAAAAAAATCTTCAATTTCATTCTGAACGTTTTGGAGAAATTTAACGAATAGTCATGCTTACTAATGCATTCTAATTCATGTTTTTCGTAGAACATGGTGTGTAAAAAAATTTAGTCGTAAATATTAACAGTTCGGATTTTTAGTACTGCGCTGTTGAGAATTAATTTTTTTCAGCAACCTTACAATGCTTAGAATCCTTAGAATTTAAAGGGTTAAGTAAGAATTCGTATGTACCAGATTGGAATTGAACTTGTTTAAACTTAAAAAAAAAAATAATGACAATTAAATCGGTTTCCATTATCCGGGGGTTTCTTCCGTCTCTAACTGTATTTCGTAATTCGTAATAAAAAAAAAATACTCGATGATCGATTAAATTTCGCAGACTCACACCAGCTTACATGATGGCGATCGGTATAGTCGAAATAAATGCAGCCTGGTACGGCGAAACTTCGATGTTCTACATGGGCGAGAGACCGCAGGAGGCTTGCGCGAAATACTGGTGGAGGAATTTGCTCTACATAAACAATTTCTTCGGACGCGAAGACATGGTACCATTTTTTTTTTCCTCGTGAATGAATTAACTGTCAACGCATGACTGATCTGTTAAAACAATTGTGACATTGTTACAGTGCTTGTCCTGGAGCTGGTACCTCTCGAACGACATGCAGTTCTTCGTCATCGGAACTTTCATATTGATATTGTCTTCTGTGTGAGTTAATCGGTACCACGAATCCCCGAATAGAAGAAATGGCAACTACATTAACGCTGTTATTAATTAATCTCACCGACATGCACAAACACCCGTAAAAATCCACGATTCATTATCTGTTTCAGATATTTCTACACCGCCCTGACGATCCTCGGTTTCATCCTCGTCAGTTCGAGTGTTCTCACCGGTTACGTGTCCTACATTTACGGATACGTGCCAACGTAAGTGTAAAAAAAAAGTTCCGAAAAATAAAAATAAAATTATCAGTAAACGATGCCCCATACTCCAATTACCTTGTTAATGAACAAATTTTTAATGTTCATTTTTCAGTATGGATCAGCAGCTCAATATGCTCGATCTACTGTACGATCCTCCATGGACGAGAATCGGTCCCTACATAGTCGGTATCGTCACGGCTTACATTCTCGTCCGGCTGAATAACACATTGACACTCCGAAGGGTAAATCGCTAAATTTGGCCGATTCATCGCGATGAAACGAGCACGTCTCTGACAGTAACATTTTTACAGAGACACGTCGTTCCTCTTTGGTTGCTCGGAAGTGCTTGCAACCTATTCGTTCTTTTTGGTATCTGGGAGAGACACATATCCGTGATTTCTTCCGCGTTTTACGTAGCTCTGAGCCGAACCGTCTGGGGAGTTGGTCTTGCTTGGCTATTAATCGCCTGTTGCACCAAACACGGCGGTAAATTCTTGTCTATAACTAATTGAAATTAAATCGTACTATAATTCCACGCTTATCTATCCGTTATGTTACAGGCATCATAAACACGATTCTCACGTTCAGAGTATGGATACCACTTAGCAGATTGACTTACTGCGCTTACCTGCTCAATCCGTTTCTCATAAGTTCCGTTTATCTGCACAGCGAGACATCGATGCACATTGACTTTTTGCACACCGGGGCGATATTCCTCGGAAACTTAGTCGTAACTTACTGCTGCAGCTACGCGTTTTCCTTGATGATGGAAACCCCGTATGTACTCATTATGAGATTGTTGACGAAATCCCATGCGCGATGACACGATATTTTGTGTCAACGAATTCTCCGATAATTGTAGATATTTATGATCGGAACAATAAAGACAATTGTATTTACAACAAACTTCCATTGTGAAACGTGAAGTAATACGGCGGAGGATATTTTGTCGTTGAACCAGCATTAATGTACATAGTTGAACTGACTATAATCACAAAGGTAAATCAAATGCCTTTTTCACGGTACATATCGAAAAACTCGATGAGTGAGACTGCTGCAATTATCGATAAAACCTCGACAGAATGTATACGAGATATTCAACACATTTGTTTGATCAACAGTGATACATGAGCTCTCTGTCTGCTTTGTCATAAAGCAGATTTCAGTGGGGTGAGAGATGTCTACTATATATACCTCTCGCCACTTCGGCCCGAAGAGCCTGAAGTTCGAATCGACACCGGTGACTGGCCATCCTATCGCTGCACCTCAGACTCGACCGGTCGACTGATAAAACGTCTTCACCTATAATCCACCAATAGTACAGTCAAAAAAATTGCGATCATTCATTCGACTCGCTCAAAGAATTAGTCAATCATCGATAAATAATATGGGATTCCGTTAACGATTGTGCACCGTTGACGCTTGTTTTACTATCGATATTTATTGGGATGAATAAAAGTGCGACGATGACCGATCGTTGGATTACGGCAGGAAGGAACGAAGCGACGGCTTTCCTGTTTTTTCTTCTGGTTCTTTCGTCGATCGTGTGTGTCACATCCGGAGAGAGCTCGATCGACACCGCGCGGCGAACGTTACCGGCATACGCGGTAGCTCTGAATGCCGAGACGACCCTGAACTCGAGCACTTGCAGCAGACAACTTGGTGTCTTCAGGGATGCCGTTGATATCCGGAAATTGTGGGCTCTCAGAGGTCAGTATCAACTTCCGGTTCATTTTTATACGAACGAACCAGCTGTCGGATAGTAATGTAAGAGATAAAGTAAAAATCAAGAGGATTGTTCAATTTTGCAAAAAAAAAAATGTTAAAAAAACTTTTCGCTTTTTTCTTTAATCCGGATGGTCGGGAAACGCTGCAGTGCTCGACTCGAGTGGAGAACCGAAGCCGGGATTCTTGTACGGCAACAATTACTGGCTCGGCAGCCGGGCACAGTGCTTCGATACCATCAACAAAAATTCTTTGCAAATTCATACAGAATTACTATGGAACGCGTCGAAATTTCGAAAAATCGATGAAGAATATTCGCCGTACAAGCTCAACTACTTCGTGGCGAATTTTCGACACAACAGCAAGCTGCAGTATCACATCGCGCTTCCGAACGAGGCGAGCTATCGAAATGCATTCTTATGATAATTCGCTTCGTCGAGGTTACTTGAAAAAAATTAATAAAAAAAAAGAAAATTATTGTCATTACTATTCTCGTTCACAGGATGTGGTGACACTGGGACTTTGCCTTCCCGCCTCTTGCACCGCCGATCAGCTAAGCTCGGTCCTGAGAAAGACATTTCAGAACCGAACTATGATGATCAGTAAACTATACGCGGCGGATTTTAAGCTACTGAACGTTGCGGATTTGCAGAACGATCACGTTTTCGTAAACGAAAGGATGATTTTTTTTGGATCAGTTCTCGTGATTACACTGATCTTAATGATAGCGGCAACAGCTTACGACGTTCTCGTCTATCAGAAATATCTCCGTGTCAAAAGAGCGATTCGCGACACAGACGAGATCGATACTATTAACGGTATCTTTATTCAATGTTTATCGGTAAAAAAATTTCTCACGATGTTCATACAATTTATCGTAATGTCATAAATAAAACAGATGCGGACATTGCGGAATTTGTGGTACCCGTGAAAATCAAGCGTCCCGGCTTGTTCGGCGAAACACTGAAGTGTTTCTCGATCTACACGAACACAAAGATTATATTTGGCACGAAATTGGCACCCGACGCAATTGGACCGATCAATGGATTGAGATTTCTCGTAATGGTTTGGATCATTGTGGTCCATACGGTATTGTACATGGCGGATTTTATGGGTGAGCCTTTGATCCTGTTGCCTCATAGTTTGATTAAGTATCCGCAGCGTGCTATTGTCTGCAATGTAACGGCTGAATTAACAACAGCTGTAAAAGACTTGAGGTGAAGTGTAAAAACTTTATACGCAGAGGAAATCTCTGTGTTAATATACGCATTTTTTCCTTGACTTTAGTTTTTATCTATAGCTTCTAACACCCTGAGTAGAAGGTTGCGACTAGCGATATCCCGACCGTCACATTTGATGAAATTTACTAATTTAATCAAGAATTTAAGGCACTAACACAAGGATTTGATAAAAAAAAAAACAGGTCGACTTACAACATATTTTTTACTCAGGTATTAGAAGGACAGGATCGAGTTTTTACACACAGTTAGTACAAAGTGTCATGGAGTTTGAGTTTCTTTATTGAAAAATATTACTTAACAATTGACTTATTAACTTCTTAACAATTAACAATTAACAACGGACATCGTATCTTAAAATCTATTCCCCCGATCGAGTTAAAATTTTGGCAGATCCTCGATTATAACATTTTCTATCTAATGAACAAACGATTAAGGTCGTTTGTTATTAACAAATAAATTAACATTTTTTCTTATCATCCGGTCATTAGGCAGAAAATGTTATAATCAAGGATCTATCAAAATTACAACTCAATCGGACGAATAGGTTTTGAGATGCGATGTTCGTTGTTAATTGTTAATAAGTCCGATGTTAATTGATATTTTTCAGTAAATAAATATCAAACTTCGTAACACCTCGTACGAACTGTGTGTAAAAGGCGACTCTGTTCTATCAATATAATAAATACCCGTCTCAAAAAAAATGTTGAAAATCGACCTGTTTTTTGACCAAATCCTTATGCTAGTGCCTTAATAAACATGAATCTATCGTGCAGATAACAAGCTATGGTTGTCGAGACTGTCCGAAGAATTTGGTCCACTGTTACTTAGCAATGCAACCCTCGCGGTCGATACCTTCTTCTTCCTCGGTGGCTTCCTCATGGCTTATCTCCAATTCAAGCCGAACTTGAGTAAAACGGCCGACGAGACCGTCAGCTGCAGGGCTAAAATAATCGAGTTCTTCGGCGCTATAGCGAAAAGATTCATAAGGTGAGATGGAGACATTAAGATCGCGCGAGAAAGCTTCTTCGACCTACCCAATGATCTTCGTCGTTCAGTGAATATTTTAAAAAATGTCTTCTTCGATCAAACTGCAATAGTTTACTTTTATAATTAAGTTGAATGCTGCAGACTGACACCAGCTTACATTATGGCGATCGGTATAGTCGAAATACATTCGGCCTGGTACAACGAAACTTCCTTATTCTTCATGAGCGAGAGACCGCACGAAACTTGCGCCAAATACTGGTGGAGAAATTTGCTCTACATAAACAATTTCTTCGGACGCGAAGAGATGGTACAAATTATTTGTTTTTAATATCGAATAAATTAATAGCCAATGTTTAGCTGAGCGGTCGTGGTGATGAAACGGCAAACCCTCCTGCTCAATAAACCCGCGCCCGGTCGGTAACAAAAACTATAATCCACTTTTTTGCAGGTTCTTCGACATTTGAAGCTGAACGGAAATGATCAGCGTCTTCATCTAGTAGTTTAATGGCCGCTGATAATTTTCTTTGACGCAACAAATTTTAGCACCATTGAAAAAAAAGGATTACAGTTTTTATAACCGACCGGGCGCGGGAGGGTTTACCACTTCATCGTCGTGACCGCTCAGGTTTTATTGCAGTGCTTATCCTGGAGCTGGTACCTTTCAAGCGACATGCAACTTTACGTTATCGGAATTTTTCTAGTCATGCTATCTTCTATGTGAGTTCGTTGTTCAAAAACGTCTCCATTTGAGAAATTTAAAATCACATTAACTCTGAGGCCCTAAGAATCCGCTGTTCATTATCCATTGCAGATATTTCTACACCGCACTGACGATCCTCGCCTTTATTCTTTTCGGTTCAACGGTTCTCAGCTATTTCACGTCTTGCCTCAACGCATACGTGCCAACGTAAGTCTCTGCTATGTACAAGTAGGAATATTGAACAAATATTTCAATTAGTAAAAGCATTAAAAAATGAGTCGTCGTTCAGACAACAATTAAGTGGTCGATAAATTTATTTATTATTATTTTTTTTCAGTATAGACCACCAGATTAATAAGATCAGTGTACTGTACGATCTTCCATGGATGAGAGTCGGTCCCTACATCGTTGGAATAGTCGCGGCTTACGTCGTCGTCAGGCTCAACAACAAGTTGACGGTCCAAAAGGTAAATTGCGTAATTGCGTTCATCGCAGCGCGATCAATAAATCTATGGGATATTTATCTATTGAATTTTCAGAGAACCGTCGTTGCTCTTTGGTTACTCGGAATTGCTTGCAACCTAGCAGTCCTCTTCGGTATCTGGGAGAGGCAGATATCCGCGTTTGCTGCGGCGTTTTACGTAGCTCTCGGCGGTACGGTTTGGGGAGTTGGTCTCTGTTGGTTGTTAGTCGCCTGTTGCACGGATCACGGCGGTAAGATTCTACCGATCGTCAGATTGAAATTGAATATGTCACTGAAGATATGTGCATGACATCAAATTTCATCTATGGAAAGTCTATCAGTGCACGGTTTTAGAAAGAATAAACAATTGTTCACTTTTAGAATCTTATTTTCCACGTGAACTTCCTCGAGCAAAGTTTGTGCGATGCAAAATATAGTAGTTATTACTTTATGAAATTTTGTCTCATGCAGATATCTTCAGGGTCATAATTGAATCTCTATATACGAAACGACGTTTATCGCTCGTTATGTTTCAGGCATCATCAACACGATCCTGACGTTCAGAGGATGGACGCCACTGAGCAGATTGAGTTATTGCGCTTACTTGCTCAACCCATTTATCATACGATCCGTATATCTGCACAGTGAAAGTTCGATGCACCTCGACATTTTACCGATCGTGACGATGGCCCTTGGAATCTTAGTTTCGACGTATTTGTTCAGCTACGCTTATTCCCTTATGATGGAAACACCGTATATACTTGTCGTCAGGCTATTCGCCAAGTCCCGCACGCAGCATTATTTATCAATCGATCGATAGAACATAATATAGAGATATTGAATAATGAATTGTCGATATTTGAATAATCGTAGTGGCATCCCACATAGCACGAAATATTTTGTAATCAATTTAGAAACATTTTCGATATTTCAAATCTTACGACATATTTCTGAAATGTAGTGATAAAATGTTTTGTAATATTTTTATTCTCATGTTTCACCGAAATATTTCTGCGAATGTTTCCGTGTTTATGCGGGTGTGTATATTAAATCTTTCACATTTCGCTGAGATGTTAGAAAAAACATATCAGGGAAGCATTTCTAAAACATTTGAACGTAAGACTTATTAACGGACAAACAAATATTTTCAAAACGTTTAAAAAAAATTGACAAATATTTCCGTGCTATGTGGGATTAACGGCAAGCACAGGGAAAGATTTTATGGTATACCGTAATCGAGTGCACGAATTACAAATCGTTTTTATTAACGGGATCTTTGTACACGGTGGAAGCTAAGTTCAGTCGATAAAAGAAGAATAAGAAAGAGAGGACGTACGTTAGAGATTCTCCCGTGGAAAATGAGTGTTGTTTTTTTTTTCACGTGAGATCGGGTAAGCGTGAATTTTCATCATTTACATAACTAGCGATAGGCCGAGGGATCGAGGGCGACGACGAATCGAAAAGCTTCTCGACCGGAGGTCAGCGGGGCTATGAGTGAATCGGGGAATGTATCCTTGGTGGCGCGGGCGAGGTCAGTGACCTGTTGGCTCGCGACGCTTGCTCCCTTCTGCCCTCGTCAACTTGTTTCTCGAGCTGCTCTTTCAAGACTAGAAGTTCCCTCGTACGTTGATAAACAGGATCCTATTGCAAAAAAATATTATCATTGATGTCTATTAGATAAAGACAAAGTTACTCTACAGTTTCGTAGGGATCGATATGGAAATTGTTGTCTACCTGCTGTCGCATACTAGGATTCCATCGGCAGTACAAACTTTTCCACGGCTTTATGTGCCTCATACTCGCGATCGGTATGAGTACGAGTTGATAGTGCGGTCCCGCTCTGTAGAGTGGATTTTGGTAGAGGGACAATTGGCTGTTCGTGTAAGACCACAAGGACACCGTTCGTTGCTTCACCTGTTCCTGAACTCGTTCGCGTTCGCTGCGAATTAAATTCGTTGAGTCATTCGAACTGCAAAAGCTTCACGCAAACCGACAGAATGTTAGACGGAGTAGCTCACCTGCTAAATAGAAACGTGCCGAATCTACAGGAATAAAGGTGATCGAGTATCGTGATGAGAAAGTGTTCGTTGAATTGAAAGTCGTTTGGGAATTGTTGGCTTATCTGCCACACGCAATCGATGAACTGGAGGAAGACCGGCGATCGATCTGCATCACTGTGATGCTCATCGCCGTGGCCGATCCTCTGAAAAAAAAAAAAAATTAAGTAACACACCGTTTACTTGGCAGATCAGAGTTATCTCCGCTTCGAAGAGCGCATGCGCGAGACTGCGGCGTAAATACTCAACCTCCAGTTTCGTACCTGTTGAAACTTGTGACCGAAACTCAGCCACTCTTTCTCTATCAGAACTTGAAAACCTTTGATAGTTCTATAGTAGGGATCGAGCATCAACATCGCCAGTGCTGTGAGCTGTAGTAATAAAGTCGATTAATTTATTAGTCGAGCGAGCAATTTAGAATTTTCTGCCGCGTTGCCGCGAGTATTTAAGATAGCATAGTTTACCTGTGCGGTTCGATCCCAACCATCGGAACAGTGTACCAGTACAGAAGTTTTGTGATTCTCGACTTTGTCAACTATTCTAACAGCACCGGCGAGTATGCACTTGATGTGCTTGAGCCAAACCGTAGATTCGATGCCCGATAACCATCGAGCCTCGTCGATCGTCGGGAAACATAGCTCTGTAATCATAGAAATTATTATTACTTATCACGAAAGCAGAATCGACATGTTCTTATTCTATTATAAATTCGCAGCTTTTACCTTTGAGCTTTCTCAAACTCTCCCGCATAACGTGAATATTATGAATATCGAGAAAAACTACTTCGGCATTTTGATAGGAATCTTCGCTCTCGTAACCCCCGCCCTTAGCCTTATTGGCAACTGCGTTGGTCATCGGTCTGGCGTCCATTATAAAGAGCTTGTGACTCTGTGCGTTAGCGTCCATTATCAATTGCACGTATCGCTCGTCTTCGCGGCTCCGTTTGCCACTGACACCGACAAGAGGTTGTGCACAACGCGTTATCGTAGCTTGACTCTCCGGATGAATCCACGAGAGAACCGGAAGTCGGCCGCGGCTACGAAAAGCCGCCGAAGCCTGGAGATCCTCGTCGGTCGCGGCTGCAGGAACGGCCCATATTGCCGGATAACTGTCGCAGAGACTGTAAGTGTCGTTCATCTTCGATATTTTCCACATGTCGTTGTTTACACCCTGTAAAAACACCAACAAAATATTTAATCGATAGATCGATATTGAACGCCACTTCCGGTTCAAATCGTCACTTCCGGTGTAAACCATCACTTCCGGTTTACGCCGTCGTTCGAACCGGTTCAAACCGGTTCGAACGACGGTTACGCTAACTTCCGCCATATTGGCCGTTGGCTCACCATTCGCTTCAGTTCGGCTATCGGTTCGTACACGTTCCAACCGTTCTCCGGAAAGTTCTCCGAGTACTCGAAGGCGAACAACGGAAGTTTGTGCGACAGTGGAAATGAATACTGCTGTAGTTTCTCGAAGACATCGCGTCGCGAGTGTTTCTCCTGTTTGTGAGCGAATCGAAGATTTCTCATGTCCTTGCAGAAAACTTCGATCCCGTATGAATTCTCGCCCCGGCTCGACGCACCGCCAACCTTCTCGATTCGACTGACAACTCCAAGCGGCACCTCGACGACGTGCGGCGTTTCTCGATCGATGCTGCGGAAGTGGAGCTTGTAGTTCGTCACGCTGAGAACTCCACGAGCCGGTCCGGAGTAAGGACAGAGGTAAGTCACTTCCCGCGCTACTCCTTGCTTTCTTTCGCCGTTCAGCAACGGCGGTCCCGTGTCGCCTCCCGATAAATTCTGTTCGAGAAATTCAATTTTCATTATTGATTCACAAACGTCGCACATAAAGTTTTAGGCGCATGAACGGTGCAATTGTTTGAAGAAGAAACAAAAGAAACGTTCGTAACTGTGAATGGTTAAAAAAAATTGTCTAATGGAAAGAAATAAAACGCAACGAAAATTTGAACATTGCAGTTGCGGGACAAACAAAATGGCGGAATAAAAATGCATCGATATCGTTCCGCAAGCGATACAAAGTATTCGATTGCGAAATTTCGTATCTATGCGGGTAGAAACTGTGCTGTCGGAGGAAATAATCGTTTCATCTACGAAACGTGCGTCGTGGTGAGTGATCGATAATCGAAGGTCTAATAAAAAAAGAAAAAGAAATTCTAACGTGCTCTAGGGTCGTCGCTCGCCGTTAAACTGGCGGACTCACTTTTCCGTCGATCTCTTTTTTCGCTTCTAGAGCCGACACGATATTGTTATCTGTCGAAGTGGAGCTCGTCGAAAAGCTCTTAGAATGCGACGCTTTCTCCCAACTCTCCTGCAGCAATGTCCGCGATTAGCACATTCGGGAAGAAAATTATTATATATATATATATACATATATATAAATATTTTTTATGGTCAAATTATCGTTAGTATCCTCGTTGGGTCAAGATTTTGTGATTAGAATAACAATCAACAAGCGACATTACCGACTCCTGGCCCATCTTCGAATTGAGCGAACTGCTCTTGCTGTCCGAATTGAGCGAATCCGAGCTGGCATTTTTTGAATTGTTCTCGACTCCCAAAAGCTCCGCGCTTCCCCTCTTCTCCATACTCGACTCGAGAATGGCTTCCAGTATCTCTACTCCCGCCGCTCTCGCATCATCCGTCTTGGGCTTCCCGGTTGGACGTGCTGCGCTGATTCTCTTGAAAAGCTGCAATTATTTTAATGACCGCTTATTCGTTTGTCAGCCTCTCCTTCTCTCGGACACAAAACAATGTCGTACGTGACTAGAAAAACTGAGATTGCTGAGACCCGGCAAGGCGATTTCTCTAGACAGCATGAAAACATGAGCGCAGGAAGGAAGTTTCGCATTTGCAGGAATTTTACGCTTGTTCTTCTCGGCAACCAAGGATTTTACTTCGCGGATACGATCATGCTCCATGGAAAAATTAGATATTCTTCTTTGGAGACGTTTGACGTATTATCCATGTGAGATGGTTCCAGGATGCTCCGGGTCTTAATCGAGTCGAAAAGGAAGGACAGGAACGCATGAATGCAAGGAATGAGTCTGTGTAGGGGGAAATAAAAGAGGCCAGTAAGGTATCGAAGCATCAAAGATAACCTGTATTCTCATAAATGTTTGTTTATAATTACTGTAAAAGAAAAAAACCAAAGAAAGCAGATTCAGTTTTAATAGAAATTGTGCGTAGTTAGTTCGGTGCTGTATTCCGTGATTATCAGGATTATAAGTCGGGAGCACTCGACAGTATATATCGTGAAAGCTGAAACATCAACAGGATAGTGTCAGAATTAAGATGTAAGCTGTGCCACGCCCAGAGGTAAGAAAAACGTGTTTTTTTTGTTTTTTTCATTGAACAATGATAATTTGCGAGAATAATTTTGATTGTCTCACCGGTATCAGGTATGTCCTTAACTTCGAAGAATCCCAATAACGTGATCCTAATTTCGGTCTCAACTTCTGTCACTCCGACTTGTATCTGACAGAAGCGGCCATTTTGCTCTCGGGAACCGCCAGGCGTCAGCACTGATGCAATTTCGATTCCCACGTGGAGATTATGCACCTGTTTGCTCATTTTTATTTTGTATCTTCCTTAGTCACAACAATAAAGAGACCGTTACGCCGCACCCCGTAAAACTTCCGCGGATCGAAACATTTACTTTTTCTTCGATTTATTTTTTTACTTCGTCGACATGCCGCTCTTGGCTGCTGTCGTTTCCGGCTCGCTTCGCATCGCTACTTTGCGCAATGTCGAATAACAGCTTACCGTGCATTTCGCATAAATTCAGTTACATTCGGAGCAGGCCCTGACACGGAATTACGAGATAAGTTGACAAAAGTACACCGCAAGTGGGCAACAACGTCTGTTCGAGGTCGTAAATGCGATTACAAACGTATCGTAAAGGTTTCGGTCCAGCCCAACGTGGTATCTTGTTAGCAAAGTGTCAAATCGGATTAGGCGGTACGTCTGTCATTCCCAATAGGGCTAGTTGATCGATGTCTCGGTTCTTTTCCATGCACGGCTCCAGACACGCCTTATTTTACCCATCGCTGAGAAAATTAATGTAGACAATACGAATTTGCAGGGGGCAATTACGATTTTTTTTTATTTATCAAAACGAAAAACATGTTTTTTTTTCTTGTTTTTAAGGAACTAAAGTTTTGGTAGTCGGGGCGCACGCAGGCGCGGTCGTAGGGAAACGATTATTTCATTCTCTTGCATCTTCCCTTCCTTTTTTCTTTCTTTTAATCACTTTGCTCTGTTTTCCTTCCACAATGCGTATAATATAATAGCGACAAATCGTTAACATGAAATATAAAACTCTCTCAATCATCAACTATTATATCGATAGCATTTTTCTTTTTTTTTATATTTTGATTAGTTCTTTCTTTTCTTTTTTTTCTTTAAACATTGTGAACATATAAATATAGTACAGTCATCACGTCAATGTTTGAGAAGTGTGTATGTATAACCGAGTATTTCACGAGTAGATACAACGAAAACTTCATCTATACACGGCCATATAGTTAGCGGATTTCTAAATCGAATTTTCCTTTTTTGACTTACACATAAACATGTATTTATAGTGTGTGTATATATATATACTATTTATATATGTATATCGATGTCTGCCCCGTCCAATCGCCGCTAATACATTTATACAAAATTCTAACGTCAGACTCGCGTGCTGCGCACGTTTCATTGTTATCATTTTCTCTTGTTTTCTTATATTCCATTTATACATACGAAACATCGAAACGGCGTCGCGTCGACAACGTTATCATCGTTTATTTGTTTGTCGTTAAGCCGGTTGACAAAAAGAATCAGACAATAATTCTCGACCGATGGTAAAGTCGACTCGGTATAATTATTATTTTTTTCTTCCTTTTGGCACTTAAAAACGAAGAATTCGTAAGTCTAGAGTCACGTCGCTCCGCCGTAGTTCGATTGTTCTCCGTGACGCGTGGCGCTGGGACAAGTCGAATGTGTTTCGAGTGCTCGGAATTAGCTTAGGCCAACGTCGAGACGAGTCCCCGCCTACGTCGCCTCTCCGAAGTAACGCCGCACCGCGAAAATTTTACAGAGACCGTTCATTCGACCGTCGCGCTGTAAAGAGATTCAAGGAAGAATGCGAGAAAAAAAAATCGGCTCCGGCTGAAGTATCCGAGTCGCTATCCGAACAATCCAGTGCTCCGAGTCATCGTTGAAGAAACGGACGCCTGAGTTTGAATCCGCGAGCACCGGCGGGTGCAGAATGAAGTTGCGTCCGTTTGTTGTTTCTTTATGTTGCTGTTGTTTTTGTTCTTGCGATTGCGTCGACGAAGATCCCATCCGTGGTAACTTTCTTCCATCTTCGATAATCCTTCTTCTGACGTTTTTTTGCCTGACGTTTTTTTTTTATCTCCGGGTTTCGCTTCAGTCTCTCTCTCTGTACCCCGAAGCGACCCGATGCGATCTCCCCTCGACTTCGCAGAGTTCAGTCTTATCTGGTGGTCCAGCCGGGTCCGGGTCACGTCATTTGGGCGGCGTTGAAGCCGCGCTTTCTCGGGGCGCCGAAGTGTTGGGGACTCGTCGCCAGTTGGAACTGTTGTACGTACGGATTGTTCCTGAGCACGTTGCCGACGACCGGCGAGCCAGTGCCGACGTACTGCGGCTGCACGGCTATTATGCCGGTCTGCTGTAGGTACTGTTCGCGATAGAGCGCCTGCTGCGTCACGTATTCGCCGTTAACCGGACCGCTCTGGGACTGATAGTGAGAGCGGGTTATCCTTCCGCCTCCACCTCCACCTCCGCCGCCCCCGCCCACGCTCGCCGGGCCATTCGCGTTGTATTCCTTGGCGTTGTAGTCCTGATAACGGAGGCTCGTCGGGGATTCCGTGCAGGACACCGCTCCGGTGTTCTTCAAACTCTGCGTAGGACTCTGCGTTATCGACTCGAGGACGTGCCTCGGCATGCTCGGCGACGGACAGTGCACCTCCTGAAGACCGTCGACCCGATTCGCGTTTCTCACGAATACGGGAGCACTCTCGGGACGTCCGCCGATTATGTTTCTCATACCCTCGCGATCCTTCGCGCTCAGACTCTGACGCGAACTGGCCAGCCCCGACGACGGTCCGAGGAAACTCGTGGAATTGTTCAGATCAGCGACGCTTGACCAACTCATGCTTGCCAATTCCCAGCGACGCATCAAATCGGATATCCTCTCGGCCTTCATTGTCGCGTCCAAACTCTCGTCGTAGTCCGGTCCCTGGAAAATATAATTATATAAATAATTTTATTAATTTAATTAATTTAAAAAATGTTCTTCGCGTGGTTGGTTAACGAAAGATGGGTGCGATTTGTTGACTTCTCTGTGGATACTTTGTATTGCGAAATTTATTATTCCGAGCAGGTATTTTATATTCTTCATAGGCTACGTTACGCAATTGTTTGTATCCGCTTTACAATGTCTCGACTACGCGTTTGATGATCGCAAAAACAAAGACGACAGACAACGTTGTCGCGATTCAAACGAATCCGTAGAATTGGCACAATTTTTCTGACATACAAATCGATCGAACAATCCTCGAGAACAATTTTTCTTTTATTATTACTTTTTTAACCGGAACTTACGTTTTCAATTTTTTCATCCAGCATCTTGAAAAAGTCCAGCTGGCTCGATGACACCTCACTGCGAAAAAAAGAATTAATTAATTTTAAGGTTGAATAAATAATATAAAAAAAAAACAATCACTCTGAGACCGTAGAGAGAACAAATACCTCGAAGCACAATATACTCAGCGAAGCATCAACAACGTTGGTAATTGGAAACTTACGCCTGCTGTAAGAGAGGTCCGCTTCCTGGTCCGCCGGACTTCTTCTTCGCCTGGGACTTGACGTCGACCGAGCCGTTCTGATTATCCTCGTTTCTATTCACTTCAGCCCCATTGTTGTTTGTCTTGTTGCTCTTGGTACTTCCGTTCTTGTGCTCGATTGACGCGGAGCCTGCGACACGTTAAAAAGAAAACAACAACGTAAATAAAGAAAAAATTCATGTTTTAACGATAAATGAAAATAAATTTTAATTTATTTTTATAGAGACGCGCTGAACAATTTCGCGACATTGCGTTAATTTGTATTTTCCGTAAATAGACCGGGAAGCATCGTGGTCGATGGGGTGGAAGTTATACAAGGGCTTCTCGAGGTCAAGACCCGGACCTCGGAAACTCCCGATTCAATGGACATAAGTAGCGTTCTGCGAACGAGGAAGAAAAACAAGACTAATCACGTGCGCGTCGCGAGCTCTTTTTTTTCTTCCCCCTCCGCTTATGCAAAAATCGTTCGCGACTGTTTACCCAAACAAACTCAAACCCAAATGAGACATCAGTGGAAGCGTCGTCTATTTCTGTTACATGATAAATAAAATGCATCGGTTGCTTATAGACCGGCGCATGTAGTGTCGCCACTTCAAAGTCAAAGGTCGGTAATTAATGCGCTGGAAACTACGGTAAACACGACTAATCTTATCGCTTCTAATGCGCGTTTCGTCGCTGTAACGCGATCGCGGTAATTTATTGGATCGACTACGATCGTTAAGCGTGAACAAAGTAGGGTAATTTCTTTTTCCTCAAGAATTTGATCAAACTTGGCGTACACATCATTCAACGTGTTACCGAAACTTCTGTGTAAACAAAGTAAGATTTAGCGTCCTTGAGCGGAGATGTTTACACTCGGAGCTGACATGACTTGTATATCCTATAAATGAAACACGGACAAAGGACACGTTTCAGGTTCTGTCATCTGAACGATATTTAAGAATTGCACAATAAACTAGAGTATGATAGAGAAATATACCACGAATATGCTAAAAAAAAAAACTTAGAAAATGTTTCGACGTTCAATTATTGAGATATCGTCATTTAAAGAGGAACTTGGTCTAATCCGTGAGTAGTGCACGTATCTGCCGCACATAACCGCGGCGCCACATCCGTTCCCACAGCTGCAACGTGACTGCTGCCTTAAACGTGCATTCGATCGCTATGAGCTATAACGAATATGTACAACTTAGATTCGAGGGAGTGCGCGAGTACTCTACACCCCGAAGGATTGATTTACCGCCGCGAACGATCTCCCGACAGTTGTAGGACGCGGTCCATTAATTGTTTGCTGTTGGCTCGTACGAGCAAAGGAGAACGAACTCGTATCACAATGGGAACGCAAATAAACGTGCGATACAGGCGCTGAGACGTTATAGGCGAGTAACCGGGGTATACAGAGAATGGGACGTCTGTTGGCGGCAGACCTGTGCGAGGCTCACGTGCGACGAAACAGCCGGTCGGGACAGAATGAGTCTTCGAGGTGCTTCCACTGCTTCGGCTAACGTATCTAACTCGCGTGTGTCACTCGAACGTATAGCCGTTACGGCGAGAGGACAGAGCGACGATAAAATATTACTTTTCTGGCGATCGTCGTTCGTAAACTGTTTCTAACCTAAAATTCGCACGGTTGAATCATCAGGCGGAACTATTAAGTCCTTTTAACCAATATAAATTTTTCCACACATCGCGCATGTCTCAAGATACATTCTGCAAATTACATTGAACAAATCGCTGCGAGTGAGGGACTCTGAAGGGAAAAACAACAAAGATTCGCCGGAGTTCACGTAACGTGTAAATGTCCCTCTGTCGGTAAAACAGGAACTTCGTTATCCCCGCGTTCTTTGGACCTCGAGGTCCTTTGGAAGGGAATCCGAGTGTTTACCCGAGTCCGAGCGTCGAAACTATTCTCGGAAGCGACTCAGCGGTGGAATTAATATTTGTTAACGTTTCTTGACTGTATTAACATGATTAGATGCAACGATGAGTCAGTGAGGTTATTTGAGGAATGGAGACGTTTTCTGCACAGCCGTTTTACGTAGGCTTTGGGGATAAAGAAGTTAAGAAGAAAATCTCTTAATTATATTGCGCCATTGAATTATTGTAGTATCCCACGTCACGCGGAAAGAGTCGTCAGATCGCAGAGGCGCTCCTCTCCTCGATCAATCGGACCGACGTAATTTCGCGTTCGCTAAATTCTTCACCTCCCATATAAATGAGTACAATAGCGCATACCCGCGTACGTCACGTAAGCGTCATAACGGGTCCCGTGTGTGAGGAGCTTCCGTCACGAGGAAATGCATTATTCACCACTTGGGGTTATTATTAGGCGCATCGGTTATTGCGTATATCGTAGGAAAACGCGTCACACGGATTGTTCATGGATGAGGCAGCGCGACCAACAATATAATATCGAACTATCGGCTTCTTCGTTCTTCGTTAAACCAAACACTCGGCAGATTTTATAGACGAGTTGAAATACCTCTGCTCTCTCTCGTAATTATTCAAAGGTGGACGGGAGAGACGGCGAACAATACCGTCAGAACTCTCCCGTAATTACCAACTGCTCTTGGTCTTTCTGCATAAATACATATACATCAATATATATATAATGAGTTCGCAGAGAGAATTTTAATCGAGGAAAAGAGGGTGGTAGAATCGCGACGGAAAAGAAAATTGGAACGTGGATCAAAAGGACCAGGACATGAAAGCGAGAACCGACGTGATTATAAAGAACGGAGACAATCTATTATTATTTTGTTTTGCCTCTTTGCCGAGTCGTAGAGCTGCGGCGAGTAGGCGATATTTTTTTTCGACGATGCAAACTCGAACCGCCTCTATTCATGGCAGGATGAAAAACGAAAATATGATGAATCCGTAAGTAGGGGAAGCTCGCGTGTATAATTTACATAACTCGATTCGCTCCATTGCCCCCGATGATTCATCGGCATTTACGACGCTGCTTTTCGCCATAGGCGGAAATATTATATGCACGCGTGTATAATATTGCTGAAGGACGCGACGTGTGACGATCTTTTTTACATAAAAGAATTATTAAATTTATAAGTCTTGAGGACAATTCCAAAATCCATTATAGATTTTTTTTTTTACATATATATAGTTTGTCATTTGTCGTCAAGTTGTTTGTGTCGAGTGGCGCAAGAGTTAGATCGTCGAACTCTCGGCTCGTTTACGAGAGGCAAAACACAGTGAAACAGGCACATCTGCCGATGGCTCACGTTTCGCATCGTTGTCCCCAGCCGGGGCGGATACAATCGGCCAAGCGCGTGAAATACCAATATGAATTCTGGAGCGTGACAAATTTCCGGCAACCTGAAGCTGAGCTCGATTTCCCAATACACAAAACAAAACAAAAACTCACCTCCGTGATAAAATGTACATTGATTCTCGCCGAGCGTCAAAAATACATTTTTTCATTCATCGATGAAAAAATGGACAAAAAAAGCAAATTTTTCACGCTCAGCGGACGATTATTGAATAATTTAATTAAAATAAAACTAAAATTCTTGTGAAATTTTATGCATAAACTGGCATATTAAATTTCATGTACACTTGTGACGAAAGATTAATGTACGATATATTTTTGAAAAATTCAGAAATACTTAACTTTTAATAATTGACTTTAATTTCACTGTAAAAGTATATTAAATTTTCATCACAATTTTACACTAAATTTAATGTATCGGTTTTTGCACAAAAACTTCCTATCCGATACATTAAATTGACATTTTTTTTTACAGTGCACCTGGCCATTTATGTCGAAAAGAAAAATTGGTTCTATCGCACAAGTTGACATTGCATTTGTTTTTTTCCGCAAAAATTTGACAATTGACAAGTGAACGGCTTTCATCCCCGAGATCCTTAAGAGGCGCGAGGAGAGATAAAAAAAAGAATATTCCAACGATGCATCGCCCGTTTCCTGCTAGGCCCACGTAAAAAAGGGTTTCTAGCGAATCTGTTGCGCTCCGGCGGTTCTACGAGCTCTTATTTTATACTGCACGGCTCCTCATCTATCTATATTTAGATAAAGAGAACCGTGCCACGGAGCTGGCGTCGGCTCGCGGTTTTACGTCAGAATTTGTACCGAGAGAGTGCTAAAGCACCGGACGACGAGTAGCGAGCGGAGAAGAGACGGAATAGACGGGCGGCTCACGAGTCTCCGCCGTACGTAAGCACGTGCGACGTTCACAACGTGCAAACGTATAGTTACGCCGACCGAGATATCGTCACGAGTCTAGCCCGGAGGGCGCCCAGCGGAGAATAAAGAATTCCCAAGAGAAATAAAAAAAGAAAAAAAAACCATATAAAGGATATAAAGAATACGCGAGAGAGTTGAAATGGCACAATGAAACAAACCGTTCGCTCACTTTGCCGGGCTTTCCGAGGGAACGAAGCTCTGCTCGTGTGTACACGACTGTCCATAGTTAAAAAAAATAGACGCATAAAAAGTGTAATGTACAATTTAACAGCGAAGCTCGCTAATTCTTCGCCAGTCTACCTCGTACAAAGAGAAAGATTGTTAGGAGGCGGGGCAGCGTGTTGAATTAATTAATTAATTAATTAACTGCCCGCGAGTTGTAGCGAGCGTTTCGCTCGCCATAACGCGCGAAATACAAAAGCCGCTAATCAGTTTACGCCTCGGGGCTGCGGAATTAAATAACAACGCCCGTTGAAATTATATTTTCATTTTATGTTGCTGCAAACGATTTTTCATTCTTTTTTTTCCCCGGGCTGAAATACACTTTTGAGAAATTGGCGCTGGTTTGACGAAAAGCCGTAATTAATTAATTAATTGCCCGCGAGTTGTAGCGAGCGTTTCGCTTGCTATAACGCTTCAAATACAAAAACCGCTAATCAGTTTAAGCTGCGGAGCTGCGGAATTAAATAACAACGGCTATTGAAATTATAATTTCAATTTATGTCGCTGCAAATGATTTTTTATTTTATTTTATTTTTTTACCGGACTGAAATACTTTTTTGAGACATTTTGAGAAAAGGTGTACCGGAAGTGGCTCGCTCCACCCTTTCGAACGGAGTCACCCGGTATAAGAGCGCGGGAGCGCAGAGTGAAGAGGATCGGGCAGTGCTCCTAGCCCGGATATCGATCGGGTTACTCCGAAGTGCGCGATCCACTATGGTACATCAGGCCTCGCCTAGTTCCAGAGGAAATTGGTTAACCTCGGGTGAGCAGCTGATACCTAAAGCGCCCTCCCCCCCTTCGTCTCCCCCCCTCTCTTCTCATCGCCGTCCCCTCAGCCTCGCGTATTTGCGCGGCCTGGGAAATTAATAGGATAGGGATACCGAAGACTTCGCGGGGAGGAGCGAGCAACGCAATTTACCGCAGTAGCAAGGCAGCTGCTTGCCTCCTACGCCGATAAAAATGTACACGGGGTGACAAAGGTTTGTTTTTTTGACGGTGGTAGCTAAAAATGTGTTCTGTGTGTATAGTTTTTTCTGCGCACAATGATAGAATAGCAATTTTCGATAATAGTGCGATAATCGTAATTTGCAATACAAGTGCGATAAAGCAAACATTATACTCACGCTGTGAAGTGCGTATAAAGTAGCACTTTTCATGCATGAGTTACATAAACTGACATTTTCGCAACGAGTGGAGAAAAAGCTGTTGTATTTTTTTTTACAAATATCTAGCCTGACGATCTTAAAGTAAAAGGGCGCCAGTAACGCAGACTGCGTAACGGATATCAATACGATATCGTTGTTGTCTAATGGTCAATGTATGTATACATATATATTTAAGCTTGAAAAGATCGCTCGTGCGAGATTTGTAGACGACGACATATCTCTAATGCGATATCTCGTGTCACCGTAAGACAAGCTTCGAGTACCCAGTGAGATAATGGATCGAAGAAAAATTACCGTCGCATCGACCGGACATCGCATCGACCGGATGTTGATGAACAAATGCAAAAAATATACATATCGCCGTCACGAGAAAAATTACAGTTTAGATCAAAAGCTGTTATCATTTTACACACGACTGAAAGATATTGATGTCATTAAGAGAAAATTAAAAAATTGTCGCCCTACACAGTAAAACAGGTACCAAACTTTCTTGTCCACAAGCGTCCACAATGTCTTTTCTCGTTCATTTTCCAAATACAAAAAATGTGTATTTTAGAAAAAATATTTATCATTTTTACTAATATTTTTTGTAAAATTACCAAGAAAATAATTGCGGAAGTTCGTGCATAAAAAAGTTTGTGAAGAGCACAAATTTTTTTTCCGCTTATGAAAAGCTAGGTATAGGATTCCGGTCGCAGAGAATCCAAACCGGAAGTAAATCGCAGCTGTCGAGGCGCGTTCGCAGCGAGAGCTGCTTGCGACAAAGATCGGCGCGAGGGGGGGGGGGGGGGGGCGGCGGTACACGAGAGGGTCTGCACGCCCTTGTTTTGCCCCACCGAACGCGCGAAGCGGCAGCGGCAGCTGCTTCGGGAGGGCGCCGAGGACAAAGTAGTAGCCAAACTCGACGAGAGTTCGCCAACGGTGAAACGAGTTCACCTTGAGTACGATCGTAGTTGCCCGAGCGAATTTCTCGCGTATCCTGCACACATTCGATTTTTCATGCTCGACGGTCGGTGGGTGTTTATTATTTAGAGGCGCGGGATCGATGGGTACGTTTATGTGTGGTATTTAACGACTGAGGCCATCCGCGCGAAGTCCGTATCCGCTGCGGATATTAGCACAGACTATTATGTTTGCACGACGAATTGTATGTACTAGCGGAGGTTCGCGCGCGTCACGGAGAGAAAGAGACGAACGAGAAACGGAAAGGCTATCCGGCCGACTCGTGTCGCGATGACACGAGGCGATACGTTTTATTTTACGAACCATGGCGGCCGTTCCGTGGGCGTAATTCACGTCCCTCTTTCGTTACTCGATCGGATCGCCGACGAAAAAAGTCGCCGAGTCCGCCTTCGACAAAAACACACACTGTTTCATTGTACCGTTCCCCGAAATTTTTTTTCCTGGTAAAAGGTTGAAGATATTCTTTTCTCAAAGCTCGCAAGACGAATCGAGCTGTCGGATTTTCGTCACGGTTGGGCCGGTAGTTTTTCGAGACGGCATCTATCAGTAGAGACGGTGACTAGAGGGGAAGGTCGTCAACGGCGATGGTGGAGGGGATACCCGTTGAGCGAGTCGCGACCCACCGGCGCCAAAAACGTCGTTCATCCAAAACACGATATAACATGCAGAGAGTCTTCTATTCGTTAGGTAGAGCTTCCTCTGAAAAATAGAGTCTCCGAGAAGCGACGAGTTCGCGACACGTCATTTGACGTCTATATACAGATATATATATATGTTTCGTAACAATCTACTGCAAGGCAACACAAATTCGTACTGTGCGAATGGCTATTGTATCCAGTTTGTGAAGCCTTCCGCGCTCGCCAGAGTGAGTCTATAGACGCGGCATTTAGAACGGTCAATGTGCAAAGCGACGAAGAGACGCGAAGCTTCGGGCTCGATGAATCTACTGTGGTCGACTGTGTATATGTAGTCCGTGACGGAAGGTCCAGCGGCTCGCGTTTCCGATTACTCAAAAAATAGATCTCGGATATATATATATATTTTTAATATCGACCCTTCAACTCCAGTTATTTTTTTCGTACGGAAACACAATTTCGGTACTGGTTATTTGTTAAAAGTATTTAACTTTTTTTAAATGATGGAAAAAAATTCGAATAATATTATGAAACCGAAAAACGGTGTGTTTCGAGACTTAAGAAGGGGCGAAGCGGGCGACTCGTCTCAGAGTCATGCCCATGCCACAACGCGAATCATCAAGGCCTCGGTAGTTCCCCCCCCCTTTTTCTTCTTCCTTGCCTCGCTCCCTCTCCAATATCGTACACCTATGACAACATGTATACACGTTGGCCGCTGTTGGCCGAGGTTGAAGCGAACGAGCGTGCGGGCCTACATCCCGCGTGAAAACGCCGGCAGCTGTTTACACCCGGGTCGTGCATACACGTTGTTACATGCTTACTTGCTCGTTCGCAAGCCCGTGTAACTCCGAAAGTAAACAACCTATTTCTCCCCTCTTTCTTCGTACGTTTCTGCGATCTCCCCCCTCTGTCTCTCTCTCTCTCTCTTTTCCATTTTGTACCATTTGTTATTCTAGTCTATTTTGTATGAACAGTTTATAGCACTCGTTTTTTACTACTGGGCGTTAGTATTTTTGTCAATACACTCTTCTCATTATTTCAAGATACATTGGGTCTTTACCGTTTTTTTATCGGTATTCTATTTTTGCGATTGAAGTTTTTCCTTCGTTGCTGTGTACGATTTGCCTCGCGGTCTAACTAAGGCATTAATAAACAATCAGTCAGTCAATCAATCAATCAATCAATCTCTCTCGCTGCCTATCTTTTCTTTCGGTGCTTCGACGATTTATCACATCTCGCGTGCGTTTTATTACAGACTTCGCAGAATGATCGACCTGGTTACCTAATACAGTGTGCATTACACCGCTCAGTAACGATATACGATCCTCTTGGCCCCAATCGGTGGTGTAAATAAAAAATTTCTTACAACACGCGAATCGTTATAGTGCAGTTGATCTCAATGTTATACGCGTGCCATATGTTCAAACACCGGGGTTCTTCGTATGGAGACAAGACACGTTTAAATACAAAATTAAAGAAAATCCCCGTGAAGATCAAGAAGATGAGAGACTTGCGAACATAGTAAAACTCCATCTACGTTTTTGTTTCCTATTAATTTCTTATAAAAATCAACTCTCACAAAATGTCAATAAACACATAAAATAATATTTGCATAGTAATAAAACAATGATAATGATAAAGCAATGATTTATACAATATATAAAAGTTATATAAAAGCTCAAATGTAACTAACTTAGTAGAAATCTACTTGACTTTCGCCCAATAAATTTATCTATATATTTCTTGAGCACACAAAAAATCAAATTCGCGTAAATTCCATTTTATATAAAATTAGATCTACGACACGAGAACCTACGTTAAATTAGCAATTGCCAGTGCGATCTCGTGCCGTTCCGAGTCCGGTAATGATATTTCATCGGGCATAACGCTCGCGAATTTTACGTTGTGCATAGAACAGTTATAAGACAGACGGCCAGAGTGGATATTCTATTTAAAGCGTCGGACATTCAAGACTCCCTTCTATTTCGGTGCTTTCATTGCTTCGGAACAGAACTCCCCGTATTCACCTACACAAAAACGCACACGAGCGTTTGTCCCGAAGCTCGTCCGTGTTAGAGACGTGACGAAGACGTCGACGAGGGCGCTATTTTTATTGCCACCGGGCCCGCGATACGCGATAATCGGGCACGAGCTTCGATAAGCGTTACCGCGTATATAATACATATGGACGAACGACGGCGAGCGTGAACAACGATGGTTATCGTGTACGAGCGGAGTGCGAGCAGGACAAGTAACGAAAGTCGTAAGCGTTGTACGAAAGATAATAAATATAATAATGGCCGCAGACGGCCGGTTCGAATGTCCGGTAGTTCATGCTCCGTCTTTCGCCGCGCTGTATCTTATCTGCAGTCGTTAAGTCGTGCCCTAGCGGCGCAAGGACGTACCTCGAACTAACGTCACGACCGCCGGGCGCGATCTTGTGGTTATTGGCGCGCGAGCCGAACTTCCCATTGGCCAATGGCGGCACGACGGCCGTAAATAACGCGTCACGAGCCCACACGGGAGAGAGAGAGAGAGAGAGAGAGAGAGAGAGAGTATATTTTTTAATGAAATTTTTTCTCGCACCTGCACAAAAAGTTTCGATTTTCGTACATGTAACGCGCGGCGAAAGTGGCGCTTTTGAGTAAGGCGTGCAAAAACAATACTGCGCATGCGCAAATCACACTAGTTTCTTTTTTCGCCTGTTTTTTTACACTCTAGTTACCTTTTCGCACGCTTTCGCCACGCTACAGGCATAAAAGTGAAGAGGTTTTGTGCAGTTGTTACAAAAAGCAGCATGCGATGCGTGTACAAAAAAACGAAAGTCGAAAGTCCGCTTTTTCCTGCTAATATCGCAGATGACTATTTTGTAACAGTTGTGCAACATTCGATGAAAGGATTTGGTGCTCTGGTAGAAAAAAAAATACCTTCCCAACGCGATTTCTCGATTGCATACTGCTGCGCAACAGACGTAACCGGTATATTCTGGAACAAAGTCAAATATTCCAGCCCGCCCCCGTCGCACACGTCGCCGACGACGTACGAAGCGCTCGAACTGATTTTTATCACCGACCTATCGCCCGTGCGTTTCTAAAAATGATCTTGAAATTGTGACTAATAGGTTATCTGATAAGATGTCAAGAGCTGTTCGAGGCGGAAGAAGGTGTACGCGTCTTTATATATAATACAAGTGCCTCTTTGCTTCACACCTTGTGAAGTATAATTTGGTACGAATACGCACACGAAAAACTTTTCCTTAACCAACATTCGGCTCGTGCCGCAAACTCACACCCGTCAGAAAAAGTTTTATAGCACTAGTGTCGTAAATTAGAGTAGAGCCCCGATTAACCGGAATGCTCGGGACTGGAGAGTCCCCGGATAATCGAAATTCCGGTTAATCCGAACTGGACAGCAAAAGTAAGTAAATAATGGTAAGTAAATAATGGCTAATGATACAACTTTATTGTGACTAGTTGCAATGACATTTGGCACACCTTGCACCTAATTGTTAAATAGTGTAAACTAGAATGTAAAGCTTTGGATTTTTTTTTCAATAATAGTACGTAAGCTGGTATTTTTTTTCAGTACTCAGTCACTTTGGTTAGGTCCGCGCATTAAAAAAAAAAAAAAAAAAAAAAAAAAAAAACTCGTTAGAAGCACGGTTAATTCGACCCCGGTTAATCGGAGTTCTACTGTACAATTAAATAATCACAACATGGGCAGCCCAAGGCGTCGAAATAATCAGCCCCTCTCGACCCCCCCGCGCTAAGGGTACTTAGAATACTTTAGCTGACGGGCAAGGAATGTTTATAGTAATATTTATGCCGACAGGTGGAGGGGCGTCAGCTTCATAAAAAGGGACCTCCGTCTCTGTATGGTTCAGCTGACGCACACCCTTCGATTTTTGACACTGCGATGACACCTTATTATATTATAGAGAAATATATATATAGATATAGCTGACATTCGGAAGATTCGAGACGCGAGATGGAACCTAGAACCCCCGTGTTTATCGCGAACGATTTGTCGACTGTTGTGACGCGGGAGTGGCGACGAAAAAAAAAACCTGCCATGACGATCGTGAACGATAAACGAGCACGCGGAATAATGCGCCCGAGCGAGTGAATTCGACGATAACGATCGCGGGCGTTTAATCCCCCTCGCGTACTCTCGATAGTCTTCGTCGTCTTACTTTTGCCTCGTTCGATACGAAAACAAGATAATTCGTCGAGGTAAGAGAAAGAAAGAAAAAAGAAAAAGACGCAAAACAAAACAAAAATAAAACTGCGAGTTGCCACCACGCGAACAATAATCTTCGTCACGTTTCGATCGTAGCTTAAAAAATAAAGAGATGATAATAACTTAATCGCTCATGGCGCACGGAATGTGAGCCTGGTTAAATATTTTTCGAAGCCTCGATGGTACGACCAAACGCGAAATGTTTGTCGACGGATTTCACGGAGGTACACGAAGGCGCGTTAATATTCGAGGACACGTGATCCGTCGGTGAGACGAGATAGATGTAAACAACCGGAGAAACGGGGAAGGTGGGAAACCTTGCTTGAGACAAAAACCCGTCACCGAACTATGTCCATTCGATTTGCATTCGGTTGACCTTAAGCCAGTTAGGGCCCTGTGCCGCGCAGTGCGCGCTATACCAGGCAGAGAGTGGACTCCATGGACGTTCCATGAGACTTTCTATTAATAGAATTTGTCTCGCGCTCAGCCGAGTCGTACTAACGATCGTGGTCTATGGAATTTCAGATCGGAACTGGACACAGCTGCGCGCGTCGCAGGCACTTTGACGTTGCAACGACGCTGCTCGGACTCCGGCCTTGGAAAGTCGTGTATAGTTCCAAAACGATTCTCGTCGATGTAACGTCTCGCGGTGAGTGCTTTGCATTTTTTTATTTTACTTTTTTCGACACGAGCTACCTGTAGGAATCCACGTGTCCGAAGCACTCGCGATTGTGTAAGACGAATCGTGACGCTCTTTTTTTCGACTAGATCGATGCTAATTTTTTTGCTTCGCGTAACGCTTCGGAAGAATTGTGCGATTATTTCGTCGCGTTACCGAAGAGGCCTTGGATATAATGATCTGAGAATGTGAACCGAATTTTCAACAGTACGAGAAAAAAAAGTTGATGACTCGAAAAGAATTTTCTGGAAACAGGAATGAGTCGAAAAATTATTTTTAGTGGCATTCGAGAGCCCATAAAAAGTAGGTTATTTCGAGATGTTTGCAAACAGTTTTTGGGCGTAGTGCGGCAGCCTCCTTAATACACTTCAGAGGAAGCTTTGTTTTCATCGAAAATGTTGTTTTTGGGATTTTCATGTAAACACGTTCGGAACATTCCGGAACGTGAAAAAATTACATCTAGAAAAAAATGTCTGGATGGATGTGCCGGATTTCCAAAATGTTTACCTCTAACTTCAAGAACGATTGCATCGATCGGGCTGCAATTTGGCATGCAACTAGTGCAGGTAAGCGCCTCTTGTTTATTATGAGATGCACAATAATTGAAAACACCCGTTCAGATTTTATGTATTGGTAACTTTGATTGTAATTTTTACAATTCTATCCGAGGTCAAAACAATAACGTGCAATTGTGAACGTTTTTCCATTATTGTCTTAATCGCATGTTGAACTGCAAGAATTATAATCAAAGTTGAAATAATTTTTTCTAGTCTATCCTCTCGTGGTTTCCAACATATTTTCTATCGACAAACTTTGTCCATATCCCAATTTCATCGGAGTTTGATCCCCGTGCGTAAGGTAACAGTACCAATGCTCGGACATGTCCCAGTCGTTGGACACTCCTATGCAGATTTAATTGACTTCGAATTTAAGTATTAAAAAACTAATTCGCTACTTGTAATCGTATCTACAAACATTATTTGATACACAGAAAAAAGTTATACGAGGTTCAAGCCTAAATGATTTTCTATTATTCAGATGTTAAAAGACAGACGATATAACCGTCTCTTAACCGTCCGAGCTCTTCCTCTTACCTTATAACGCACTGCGCGCGCAGGATAAACTGCACATAGGTAGAGACGCGAGAGTGAGTCAGATTAGTCCGTTTGGAATTTGAGTCCGAGTCGTATAATGCAACGAGGACGAGTTTTGGCGCCATATATTCCGAGAACCGCTGGGTGACGCGGCGGAGACTCGCAGCTTCGGCTTTGGTTTCACCGACGCAGGACGGAACGAGCGCTCTCACACGAGCGCGGGGGTTAATAATCTTGGAACAATGCGAGTTAGCGGACACGCCTCCGAGAGCTAGCGGCCGTTCGGGAATTTTAAGAGCGCTTAACGTTTCGCGATTTCTCGTAACAACAATAAAACGACGCCGTGTTAATCGCACTTTTGGCCCGCAACTTGCCACCCCCCCCCCCCCTCTCTCGGTTGTTTCTCGCGTCCGTCTCGTGCTAACCAGCGGAACACAGACCACCTACGACGAGATAAATTATCATTGAGTCGTTAATGCGCGAGTGCGCCAGCGCGTCGTACCTACGCGCTGTACGAAGCGCCCCGTACAAAAAAAAAAAAAACTGGATGACGTCAGCGAATCCAATAACAGAATCGTCGACGGCAAGGAGCCTGAGGTAATTGCAGGGATCGCGAAGAAACCGAGTGACTGGCCGTCAGGTGCATTTGAGCCGCCTTGCCGTTTTCATTACCGTTCAATCTATTCTTAATGCATTTACTGGATGCTCCGTAGAACTGGATAAATTCACGAGGAAAAAAAGAAGAGAAAAAAAGCAGAGAGTTCGTCGTCGCATTGAGATGAGATGAGAAATGATGTTTCTCGGTATTAACTGTGGACTCTTGTGCAAAGCCTGACCTTTGATCGATTGAAGAAATCATTAGGAGATTAAACGATCGAAAAGTTTCGCCGTTCGAATAAGCTGTACGAAATAATCGAATGATACTTAATTTTTCTTGCGCTAAACAGAGGCACGTGTTTCCGCACGAACGGTTGAAAGGATGAAAAAAATCTATGTACATAAAACAGCGCGTAGATAATAGTTTTCTTTTCTCTAAATTTCTCGACTTTGATAAATCCGATATTTCTTCATTAAAAAAAAAAAAAAAAAATGTGCGGAATTGAAAATTGAGATTATAAATAGAGATCGTGCAATGAAGACGAAACCTTTCAGGGCCGCGCGAAACCTCGCCAATGGAAGGAAAGCTGTCACACAAGTACGGAGCATGTAAGTAATGCGGCACACTGGCGAGTTTCTATTTCGATCGATGCAGTTGTGTTTGTCAACGAATTTTAGACTAAACACGCATGTATTTGCGCGTCACATACGTACGTACTGCTTTAGCATCTGGCTCCTAATGCCTCTCGTGTACCTAGAATATAAACGTTCCCGAGCGTCGAGGGACGAGTAGGGGGGGAGCGGACGAAGGGGGGAGGCGCATGGAGCCATGCCGGTATTATAAATAGTCCCGAAACTCTTGACGTCGCGAATATAATTTATCTGACCCTGGAATCGTTTCCTGCGCGTGCGTACGAATTTTCTGTAAATTTAATTAAACATTGCTCTTTCTACTCCTCCAGATTGAAGATCCTCGAGAGCCGCCAATCCACAGTCCAACGAGCGATTTCGCAATACGATTATTATATACTTTCGGGCGATAACGTATGCCAAAAATTCTTGGACTTACGGCCGATCCAGAGAGTATATATATATATATATATATATATATATATATTTTTTTTTTTTTTTATTCACGAGAAATCGACTTACCCTTGGCTCTACGAGCCAGGTGGCTTATGTTCTGCCTCAAAATCTTAAGCCACATAGCGGCGCGCTGTCGCTTTCTACTCGGCGGTTCCGAAGTTATTCCGACCAGCGTGACGGCGATGGTGGCCGGTTGAGCGGAGTCGCGGCGCAAAGCCGAAGTAAACGTGTTTGAGGAGAGTGAGAGAACTCGATACGTGGCTCTTTTTGCCGCAAACGGCAAGCAAGCTACCTCACTCGACACGATTGTCTTCACAATAGTCTTTTTTAAAATAATTGTTATTATGATTATTATTAAACGTTTATCGTAACTCAATTATTTTTTTATCGTCTCTGATCCGAAAGTAATCGGTGCGTCAGCGATTTATTAGTCGTTCTCTTTTTTAAATACAGCTCAATATTGAGACCCTTTGCGGGTTCTCAATATTCGCTCCAAATCTTCAAGGTCTTTTGTGTGAGCAATTGATACACCGAAGTTAAATGGCGAACATTCAACTGTCAATAGACAAATCTGTTACTCCACACTTTTGTTGTCTCGTCTTTTACGAAAAATTAACACTCGGACGGTCGTTGCGTAGATAAAATGGTCTCGCGCACGAAGCGTGAGAAACTCGTCGATAGAGGGCTCTTCGGGAGATCTCGACTGTACGAGGGTCCGTTGAAGACTGAACGAACGCACGAACGGCGTTGCGGCTTCGACCGTTGAAAATTACTACGCGAAACAAGTGGGACGACGCGGCACTTTATACGGGGCGTCGATCACGTAGGCAGACCGGAGAGCGCGGGCAGCCAGCGGGCTAGCCCGGTGTGTCGCTGCTATACTATCGAGAACGATAATGTCGACCCCGTGACGGTCCTTGGAACAAGGTCTGGTGGCGTCGTGCAAACGTTCGCTGCCACTATGTGAATCAAGATGCCGGTTAAGACCCGTACGCTCCGGAGGAACGACGCATCAAACTCACGCAGCGTCGCAGTTGTATATCGTAAACGTCGAACGACGTTCCGCGCCGATACACAGCTGCGCGGCCAAATACACCCCGGCGAATTGGCAATGCCCACGACGTTCGCGCTAACTCGTGGCTCTACACTCACGCGAGGCAATTGGGAGAATGAGAAGAAAACAAACATTTGAATTCGGAAAACAAATGTTTCGGAGACAAAATATCGTATTTTCATTTGGGATTTTTTTAACAGCGGATATAAAACGGATTAAAATCTTTCCGAAATTATTGTCAAAGTGCTGGGGTGGCAAATACTCCTGCGTTTGTATTATATAACTCGTGGCTCTACAGAAAACTCGCCAAAGGCAATTGGGCGAATGAGAAGAAAACAAAGATTTGAGTTCGAAAAACAAATGTTTCAGAGACAAAATATCGTATTTTCATTGGGATTTTTTTTAATACCGTTTACAATACGGAGTAGAATGTTTTCTAAATTATTGTCAAAGTGCAGAGCTGGCAAATACTGCTGCAGTTGATCGTAGGTAAATAGCGGATTGCTAACGAAGTTTGAATAGGTCGGAACGATTTTTCCAAGCTAGTTTGAGTCTCGCTTTCACAATTTATATTTGTTACTTAACTTTGAGACTTATCGCGCCCCCTCGGCTTATCGCGAGATTATCGCGGGACACTTTTAGCCGAATCAGCGACAACTTCGCTACGACTGACCGGCGTATCGTCAACAAGCTGCGCGCGCAAGTAAATCCCTCCCCCCCCCCCCCCTCGCCCGATCCCGAGTCGCAACGAGAATCGCATACACGATGGAACACAAAGGAGGATAATAGACTCGGCGAAGTAAGAGAGGGAATGTTTGTTATTCGCTTCTCGTAATATCCTGCTAAGCCCGGATTTTCTCACATACGTCAATCACAGGACTTTCCGAGTTTTGTTGATTTGTTTTCCTTTTGCGCGTCTGTCGGCTCGACCGACGAATAGTTATACGTTATATAGTACGACGATGTTATTAACCCTTGACGTGCGCACCTCCGTGGCGAATGTTCGAGTGAAATTAGGTGGCAACAAATCGGCCTCGAATGTTTATCCATACACTTGAAAAAAAAAAAAAAATCAACGTTTTTTCCAGCGAATTTATTCGACATAATTTCAGTTATCGAAAAAAAATGTGTCCGAAGTCGAATCTGCGCATAATCTTACTCGACGACTGTGTGGTCAGAGTGACCCTAAAATATCGTTTAAGCGGTCGAAAAGTTAAAGCTTGAACAGCACGTTACAGTGAGTTTAATTATAAATTACAAACGTTAGATTGGATAGAAAAATAACCGAGGCAGCAATCTTCTGTGAGCTCTGAGGCTGGTCTCTAATAACTTTTCTATCAAAGAAAAAAAAATTACGCTAGTTATTATTTTTCTCGGAAGCCATAATAGGGACCACAAGTCTGGTTTAAATAAATTATTTTATATTAAATATTGATTAAATAAATTGATATAAAAGATTGGAAGAGTTGGCCTTGGAACTGATAGCAACACAAAAAAATTGTGCGAGTATAGAAGAGCGTTCGAGCGTATGACATGGAAGGGAACCGAGCTTAACAAAGGAAGAATGACACAAGAAGCGGTTTTAAGCGGAAGAATAATTAATTATAAAGATAAAGAGAATGCATGGAAAGGAGAAGAAAATGAAGATAATGCAAGTCATATTATTATTGGTTATGGAAAACGGAACCGCGGATCAGAACAGCAAAGATGTACATATATTAAATTGATATAAAACTAAGAAAACAGCTAGAATGTTATTATAAGAATGTTAATTACGGAAAAATGACAGAGCCTTACCCTGTAAAAAAAATGCGCATAAAATTTAATGTACCGGACTGGAAGTTTTTATGACAAAACTGGTATATTAAATTTAAAGTACAATGGTGATGAAAAATTAATGTTCAGTGTATTAAAAACATTGGAAATACTTTATTTTTAACCATTTACTTTAATTTTACTATGAAAGGACTTTAATTTTTATAATTTACTTTAATTTCAATGAAAAAGTACATTCATTTTTCATCACAATTGTACATTAAAATGAATGTACCAGTTTTTGCATAAACCTTCTAGTCCGGTACATTGAACTTATAATTTTTTTTTCACAGTGTAAGAAGAGAGGCCAATGTAAAAGGTTGAAAAAACCATATATGGAAATATTAACACAATCTATCTAGAAACGATTGGGGACCCGTTGCCGAAACGTTCCGGTTCCTTTCCTTTCGTATTTCGCGAGTTTTCACTGCGACCCAAGATTTTCTCACATACGTCAATCTCGCCCAACCGCCGTTGCGTCGCGTCGGTCGCGTTGACTGAATTGTTATGAAAATCTCCCTAATGGACGCGGAAAGCTTCCGGGGCTCAGTCGATATCGGACAGGGGACAGATAATGGGAGCGGACAGATCGATCGAGACCTGTTGCTTGAACGTCGAACCTTCACCCAGCCGGTATCGCCCGGGAACGACGAGGGTCGCCCTCGCGGGAGCAGAATGTGAGATTCCTCGTCACGCGTAATTGGACCGGAAGTGGTCGACCGCAGCTACGCCGACAATGGCCGCTCCCCGCTGGCGATTATTTCGCTATGTATACGCGAATCGAAACTTCTCCCTGCCAGGCTCGATTGAACGACCAAAAGCAATTCATATTCGGTTTCCCCGATCACCAATCGCAATTCGTCGAGGCAAATTGTCCCATCGCTTTATTGGTCAGATTTGTCGAACACCATTCATTACACGTAACCCGCACGCTTATCTCGTCCGCCCCGCGGCTGAACACGAATAAAACATTATCGCGCCGTTATTCATATCTATCGCGAAGCTTATATTTAGCCACTGTAAACAAGCTGTTCTGCACTTTTTTTTTGGCACGAGTGCAGATGAAATATCAAATAGACAAAGTATGCGGACTTTGATCAAGAGTGTGAAATACCACGGTCGGTAATAAAAACTGTTATACAAATTTTTCTTTCGAGGCTGGTATTTACGATAAAATGAGAAGACTCATCGAAGGAGGATATCGTGTCGGCTCTCGATGACCCTTTTCTATTGACCGTACATGATAGTAAACGTGAAAAAAATTAACAACAGTTTTTGGCACCGACCGAGGAGGCGTTGAGCGCGAAGGGCGATGTTTCACGTAGTCGTAAGGTGAAACACCCTTCCTCTCGTCCACATTACGCCCCCAGTCGGTAATAAAAACTGTAATGCTACTTTTCCTAGGATGCTGAAACTTTATCGCATAATGAACATAGAGTGCCACTGCGTCTATAAATTCTACAGTGGGATTCTATTTATTCTAAATACTAAAGTTTCAGCGCCCCTGAAAAAAATAGCATAACAGTTTTTAGTAACAACAGCGGCATCTTACATGCTGTTGAGGGCACATGAAATACCGCGGTCGGTAACAAAACCTGTAATTAATTATCGTTTTTAACCATACCGACCATTTATGTTTCTGACCAACTTTTCACATAAATTCGCATAGATATCAGTTTAATGTAAGAATATGTTTTCAACCGGAAATGGTCAGCATACGTAAAAATAAAATTAATTACGATTTTCGTTACCGACCGAGCCCAGGTTGGATGGAAGGGAGCCGGTTTTACATCGCCCTAAACTTCTGTAAAAAAAAAATTTAATCGTTTATTTTTTAAATATCGTTTTGCGACTAAAACATGAGCTCTCGAGTTTTTGCCGTGAGACCAGTGCAATCCAGTGAGAGTAATGCGTCCTAACGAGTATCTCGAGAGGGAGGGACATAGAGTGAGACTCGTGCGAAGCGCATTGTTTCTCCGGAGCGCGAAGCCGAGGGAGCTCTCGAGATAGACATAGGAAGAATCGAGTTTGGTACGCGAACCAGTTAGATCCGAAACAAATGTAATGTCCTTAAAAGACTATGTGACATTCCCGGTTTTCTGCGTCGTACGCGTACATGGTAATGTACCGTAGGCTATACAAATGGAACGCATGCGTATACAACAACTACCAATAGAGATCACGTGACAGCGTCGTGTGTCGGTGAGAAAAAAGGAGAAACTCTCGGCGCTCTCGGTAGCTCGGAGAAACCTAAACTAAAACTTTCGAGGAAGTAATACAAATGCAACAAACTCTAAAAACTCAAAATATCTAATTTTCGATCTAACTCCGTTTTTATATATGAATATAGAGTGAGCAAATGAATAACTGGAGTCTTTGGTTTTGGGGCGGTTATTATTATATATAATCGCGCTTAAATATCCGTTCTCTTTGAAAGTCCGATCGGGATTCTCGTCATCTCGTCAATCGCTAATCTATTCCAGTCATGTATGTAATCCCATGCGTCTCAGTCAATCCTCGTCTTTATTTATTTTATTTATTTTATTTATTTTATTTATTTTATTTATTTTATTTATTTTATTTATTTTATTTATTTTATTTATTTTATTTATTTTATTTATTTTATTTATTTTATTTATTTTATTTATTTTATTTATTTCAATGCCGCGCACTACTTTACAGTGCGGCATTATCTGCTCGGTTCTCGTGCCTGCGCACTTCCTTAATTCGGTAGCTCCTCGGAAGCTACACTAGCGCGCTCGAGGAAGCAATAAAAAGTTCAACGAAATTTCCGAATTCTAAACACTCCAAATATCAACCCACCGCGATAACATTTATTTTTATTTTTAATGTCTCTTCCTTAATTCACAAACGAAGATTTACCACGGCGAATCAAATCGCGTCACGATAACTCTCCCGGCTGTCAGTAGTTTCGAGAATCTTAAAAGCGAGCGTTCGAGGAAGCAATAAAAAATTCAACGAAATCCCGGAATTCAAAAAACTCAAAATATCAACCCACCGCAATGACCTTTCAATTTTATTTTATTGTAATATCATTCAGCATTTTACCGTACGGCGATTATCATGCACGTGCCACGTGCCTGCGTACTTCCTCAATTCTCAAACGAAGATTTACCGACGGTGAATCGGGTCGCCTCTCAACGACTCTTGCGGCCTCTCAATATACGTTTATGTATTACACGCATCCATAGTACAAACGCATTACACATTATAGTATGCACATACACTCTTATATATTTATATATATATACATGCATGTAAAGGAAGAAATATTCGCCAATGGTGCGAGGTCGTCGGGCACCTCGGCATCTCGAACGGTCAGTGGTGACGCAAAGCGTTTGATGGAGAGGCATTAATTCTCGTCGGGGTGGCATCGCGCGCGACTACTGTGCACACAGATAAACACAGAAACCGCCGCCACTTCGTCTTCGTCGCCGTAGCCGAAGTAGATCCCACGTGAATGTAGCTCTAGCGCACATAAACATTGTGACGCACGCGAATCTCGAACGGGAGTGCGAGACGACTGGGGCAGCGAAGAGGAGCCCGATCGGCGAAATCGAAGAGAAGAAAAGAAAGGGAGCAAAAGCCGAAAGAACGAGAGAACACGACGATGATGAGAGCAGCGAGCGAAACGAAGAGCAACAGACAGAACGTGCGATCTCTTCATCGTCCCTCTCTTCGCTCTATTCGTCGATTCAGTTTCTTTTTCATCTCATTCCTTCTTACTCTACTTCGACGATATCAACAATGGATCTCGGAGCACCTTACACTTTCTTATACTTTCTCTTTCGTGATTGAAATATTTTTTGGAAATAGATTAACATTTTTTAAAAAGTAAGTATGAAGAATATTGGGAAGCACGAGCGACCTTCATCGTCCTTCTCTTCGCTTTATTGGTCGAAGCGATTGGTTTTTTTTCATCTCTTCCGTCTACTTCGACGATAACAATCGATTACAGAGCCACGACGTGCAACTCAACTTTCTTTGCAACAGTTGGAAGAGGCTCCGACAACTTATTTCGCTCCAGTCGAATCCACACGAATGACTCTTCTTCGGCGCTTCGCGCAGCTGCCAATGGAAACGAAAGAAGGATAAGAAACGACCTTTTCGAGACAAAGAGCAGAGTCGGATGCTGCGAAAGCATCAATATTATTGCACGTGCCGAGCGCAAACAAAATCCACGGCCCAAGCGCTGCAGCAACACCTCCTTCATATACTTTTGCATATTCCATTTTTTTATTTTTATTTTTTTTAAGAAGGAATATTCGAGAGGCTGCCATTCTTGTAGGTGTCTCCGATTTATCTTGTTATGACAACTGTTGCGTGAGACAACGCAGAACGGGTCACGCGCAGGTCTCGATAGATATTCAACAATGTTTTTCTGATCTTCAGGCGGATACACGCTGTGACTCATCGACGATTTTGTTAGATCGATGAGGTATCTAATTGGGGAATTCGCGAATCTATAGTGTAAAGTTCCAAACGCGCGTGACTCCAGTCACATCGCGCACGATTTCTCATTATTATTATATATATTGCATTGTCATGAAATTTGTCAGAGAAATCAATGTGACAGGTACTTGAGGGTGTTTCGATAACATTCGGCGAAGTTTCTCGTACGTACGTGCGAAGTTCCGAGCTCGAACGTCGGCGCGATAGCAAACACGATAGGGACGGTTATATCGTCGGCGGTTTATCGTTCGGTCGATTGAAAGCTTCGCGACTATACACGGCTGTACAGAATTATACGAGTGTGCGATAATATATTGGAGCTGTACAGAGAGCGGCATTCTACGCCCACATAGGCACGCGTATCCTCTCGACTTATGTGAAACAAAAATTACAAATTACATTTTTAAAAATCCACGACTCAAAAAGTATAGAAGTCGAAAGTATTGGTGTCGTTACATACAAAAAATTTGATCGATGAAATTCTCAGTTTTAATCCACGAAATTCTTAGTTTTAATCCATGAAATTGTGAGTTTTAATCCACGAAATTACTTAGTTTTATCCACGCAATTCTTAGCCAGCTATGCAAAATGTTGCCAACCCGACTTCCTAAAAAAATTACCACACGGCTTGGGTAAAAATTACATTGGCCCCTGTGAAAGTTTCACATATCGCTGGTGGTGACGCTGATGCATCATGTTACCTGGTCGAAATTTACCATATGACTTCGTAGTTTTCCGAGATCCTTGTCTCAGTGCAGCTATAGCTCAATATTTTATATCCGCGCAAAGATTTAAAAAATAGTACACTACGATACTCGTGCGATAAAACTTTTTCTGATGAGTGTTGCAATCAAACGAGTTAAGAAGAAGTTTTTTTTCCTAGCACATGTACGTAAGATCACGTTTTCCGTTCCTGTGAAGTGTGCGCAGAAAGGCACTTTTTCGCATTGCGTGCGGGAAAAATACTGCGCATGCGTACAAACGCAGTATGATCTTTTTCTCGCACTAGTGAGGAAAAGTGCCTTTATACGCACACTTCTCAAAAACGAAAAGCGTGATTTTCGTGCAGTTTTAGGAAAAATTATGTGGATGACATGGACGTAGAAAAGGGACTTTTAACTCGTGTGAAGGCCGCACTCGCCTCCGGCATTTTCACACTCGTCCAGAACTCCCTTTCTACGCCCTTGCCATACAAATAACTATTGCATGAGCGTCGTACAACATTTTTTGTAACTCATGCATGGAAAGTGATACATTTCGTGCCTGCCGAGAGTGTCGAAAGTGACGCTTTATAGCCAAATTTTACTTTACGCATGGTTTTCGTACTTTACGCATGTTTCTCGCACTTTACGCAAGTTTCTCGTACTGTACGCACGTGTCTAGTACTTTACGCCCGTTTCTCGTACTTTCAAGCACAGTGTACCACTTCTCCTGCATCGTTACAAAAATATTATACTGCATTCGGCTCCTGTGTATATAAAGTTCGCTTTACCGCACTTGTATCGCAAATTACTATTATTTCACGCGGTGTGAAAATGGGGACCATTTTCACACCGCGTGACGACTATATCTGTGGTGTTTGCCACAATATTTGGAAGGGCGCTTACGCTGCTTGTTACTGAGTACATAGATTCGTCGATAATTGAATCTTTTTTTTTATATGTTTTCATGAACGTGATCGTGCATCGCTAGTTAATCCCAAAGTCTGGTAGGCGGGAACGGTGGGGAATAGAATCGACAGTGGCATAGCAAGAGAGGTGCGGATAAATAGAAACGAGGCCAGCTTACGCGCGGCTCTAGCTCCCATTAGAGACAATCTGGGTCGTGCTGCGTCAACGAGAGATTCGGCGTGATAAGCCAATTTATTATTACGAATTGTGTATGACGTTGCGCGTCTTACACGCCACGAAATAGACGAATGACGTTTCAACATTACGCGCCTTGCACGATACGGTATAAACGAATTGACGCTTTTTATATGACGCCATAGACGAAATTTCAATAATTCAGAAGATCGTGTATTTAAGCATTAACTTTGTCGATTTCAATTTCTCTCCGCGCAATATCATTTTTTCCACGCTGGGGTGCAGATTCTGGGAAGTACTAACATAGTCAATGCACATGCAAAATGTTAACTCATTTCACCGCGTTTTATTCGCATATCACAGCCGTTTCCGGTACGATCGACAGTATAAGGTACGTTTCGGTAAGGTAAGGCTCGTTTGATATACGCTCTTATACTTAAGGTGAAGCGAAAGAGAGGGACAGAGAACGTGTTTCACTTCACCTTAAGAACGTACCTTATACTTGTTTTTTTATGCTTACAAAATTTTTCATAACAGATTAAAATTTTGTTTTCAAACAACTATGAAGAGTTATTCGTTAAAACGGTTTTTTTTTGCATCACAGAAATCACCGTATAATTTATTATACTTTCGTTTTTATACTTTAAAAAGTGTTAGTAAACAGATTTCTTTGTTTTTCGTTTAAGTAACTATGAAGAGTACTGGAAAGTATGAGCGATCTCTTTGTCGTTCCTCTATTCGTTTTAATCGTCCCAACAGTTTTTTTTTTTCACCTTTTTTCTTTCTTCTACTGCGACGATAACAACAATGGATTACCGAGCCACTCCGCGAAACTCAACTTTCTTTAGAACAGGTTAACAGCCTCCGGCGACTTATTTCGCTTTAGTCTAATCCTTACAAAGGGCTTTTCCACGGAGCTTTGCGTAGCTGGGAATGGAAAAAAACTACTTGTTCGAGACAAAGAGAAGAGTCGTATGCTACGAAAACATCAATATTATTGCACGTGCTTCTCGTAAACAAAATTCACGTCCCGAGAGCGACAGCAACAACTCCTTGACATACTTTTGCATATTCAATTTTTTGTTTCATATATACTGCATATACGTGCAAACAGTTAGCTCATTCCGCCACATTTCGTTCACAAATCACAACCGATTGATATGTGAATTCTCTTACGGTTAAAAAAATTATTGTAAACAGATTTTCAATTTTTTTTTTTCAATTAACTATTCTCGATTAATTTTACTCACGTAACGAGTCTCCGTTCTTCTTGGCCGAGCCGTTCTTATTTTTTTTATTCTTCGAATAGATGTTACCGATCTTGCTCTGTCCGCAACCCATCCTGGTCGCGAGCCTTTCGACAGCTCGTCCGCTAATGTAATCCCACACCCGAACTCTATTATTCACAATAGAGAAATAATCGGCGATTTTTATTTATTTATTTTTCAAATTATTTCCCTCGCACGAGCACTGTTATACCGACGGTGACGAAAACTTCGGACTCTTCTACACTCGCGCACGAACACAAGCACCTATCGAGCGAATTTCACATTTTCTGATTTTTGTTTTTTTTATCTTCGCCTCGGACGAAAAATTAAGTCGATCACGAATAAATAATTCCAGGGACAATTCTCATCGTCGATCAGCGGCGGTTGTCATTAGGCGCAGGACCACGTACCGATCGCCTTGGCGCCGGATCCAAGCTTCACCTCCGATGACTCGTTCGATTGCACAACGAATCGACCGCGACGATTTCTAATGTACGATTAGGTCGATCTGCAGCCTGTCGATCGTATCGTTCGATCGCTGCGTTTTCTTCCTCTTCTCTCGTTATTGTTCAAAGCTCATTATATATAAATATACAGATATAAACATACATATATATGGATATATAAATTTACATAATATTTATACAATTCGTCTGTTCATATATTGTTTAGGCAAATATATAATCTCGCGATTTTCGGCGTAAGAGTGGGATATATGAGTTTTGGTTCAGTGTGGCGTCGAGCCACGTCTACGCGAACGGTCGGTTCTACGTGGATATGTAATATGTACTTGATTTATGGTATTTCGTGTCTAACGATCGACGCTTGGCGTCCCGCTTGATAATAGATCTATTTCTGTATGTATGTCTCGTTAACGATCGATCCTCCCGAGATCTCGATCAGTCTTTGGATTTTAATAGCTTCTTCGTTTATTATATTATTATTTTTTCTTCTATTGGTTTTCTCGTGATTTCTTCCACCGTTGACTCTGATATATATATATATTTATATATATTATTTTCTTATTTTTTTCACGGGATATGCGATTGATCTAATTCGTTTCGTCTGTTTTTTTTATCCTTTTTTCCTCTCTTCGATAGGCTACCTGAACAACGTGGGCGGCCAATCCATGTTATTTCCTCGCTCACTCCACGTCTCTGGATTCTTTACAATTTTTTTTTTTTCCTTGCCTCACGTATCAGTCTCGACCTCTCTGAGTTTCCAAGGCGTACATCGTCTACCCCATGTCGCGATCACGAGCTTGCAGTCGCCGGCGTCCCATAATCGAGGCGACGAACATTGTCAGAATCTCGCTGCGATGTAGTGTGAGAATCGCACGTGCGACGAGCCCGAACTTGATGCACTTCCGGACGATTCTGCCGCCGGAAATTAGGGGAGGCTTTCGATGCTTTTCGCCGTTTCCACGTAGCCTCAGCTCCGCGACGACGCCTCGGGTCTCGTGGTAGCGCCACAAGAGCCAGTCATTTCACAAACGAGATTTAGGCGCGATAAAAAAAAAAATTAATAAAAAAAATTTATAAAACAAGAAATAAATTTCCTCGTGGCGATATCGTCGGTCGGTGTTGCCAAGAAAAATCCAGAGATCGTTGGAGCTGCCGGGTGTTCCAGATTCTCGAAATAGCCGCGGAGCGGGCGGCGGGCGAAAGACGAAATAAAGAAAGGCAGATGTTGAAAAGAAGGCAGGAAGACGCGAGTGGCAAAGAAACTGCGAAAGAGTGAGTTTCGATATTATCTATCGACCGGCCACTCTCGACTGCGAATAAAACACAAGCGCTGTTGATCCCGTCTCCGTTGCTCTCTCTCTCTCTCTCTCCTCGCCGGCGCGCTTTCGACTTATCGTTCCTCGACGGTGTCGAAGGTCACTCTTCCCCGTTCGTCGGAACGAGAGTGAAACCGTATAGGAGTTCGCCGAGCCTGCTCGACGCGGTGTAATTCCGCGGATCGACGACTCCGCTTACCGAGAATCCGGATTTGCGTTCTGCAAAAAGAGTAGAAAAAATAATCTAGATGGAGATAGAGAAATTAAGTGGCGGGAGGGGCGGACGGTTCGGGAGATTATTGGCGCTCGGAAAAAAATGGCGTCGAGGTCGCTCGACTGTATGAAAAATAATAAATATAATAAAGTCACGCCCAGAACTTTTCCCTTCCATTTCGTCCGCCCGACTGTTCTAATTGCCCCGGGGAATATGCAAGAGGTAATGCAATTATGTATTTCCCTCGGCGCTTATCAGACGGATTTATCTAAAAAAAAAACAAATTGGAAATATCAAATTATGTATTAATTGCCCAGTTTTGATTTTATTTATTTTTTCTTAAAAATATAAAGTCATTGATATCTCCTTAAGACCGCTACTCCATTCCAGTATCTCCTTATCACTACACTGTGATACATCGCGTAATCCTTTGTAATATCACGCAATTTTTTTTTCTCGCTTATCCGCCGGGTGAGCAAGCCGATACGCTTCGCCTCGCTCACCCGGCGAATTAGCTTCAGTTACTTCGCCCCGCCAACAAAATCCGTCTAGAATAACAGTGCAATTCAAATAAATTTTGCCGGATCAAAAATATATTAGTAGTCAATTTTTTTTTTTTTTTTTAGAGTTGACTACTGGAGTGAAGGAGCCATTAAAGTTTTCACGATAGAGAATCAAATTACAGCTTAAAATTATTCTCACTGAGTACTCCATGTCGGCGTAAAAAGAGATTCATTCAACACCCACGTATACAGTATTGATAGGTCGATTCACACCGAGCTCTTTCTCTGGACCCCCCGGTCGAAAGCAATTAGCGCGCTGCAAGTTCTATATAATCCACCTCGTACAAACGACCAGTGTTAATCCAAACGATACACAAACGAATGGAAGCTTAAACCATATATATATATATATATATATATATATATATATATATATATATATATATATATATATATATATATATATATATATATATATATATATATATATATATATATATATATATATATATTACTGCTTTTGGTGGCTCGCGCGCTCGCATAAAAAATCTCCCAAAAAATAAAAATAATAGCGCCTGGGCAGGACGCCCCCCACTTCCTTTAGGGACTTAAGCCCTTATTATTCTACGTCCCTTTGAAAGACTTATGCCCTTGCAGTTCCAAGCCCCGCTAAATGGTAGACTTAAGGGACTTAGGATAATAAAGGCGTAAGTCTATTAAGTGGGCCTCAAAATTCCAAAGGCGTAGGTCATTTAAAAGGACTCAAGTTCATGGTGGGAGGACTTAAGCTCTTATTATTCTAAGTTCCTTAAGTCTGTTAAGCGGAGCTTAGAATTGTAGGGGCTTAAGTATTCCCTTTCTTATTGACTCATGCCCGTATTGTTCTAAGTCCGTTAAAGGGACTTGAAATTATAAGGACCTAAGTCCTTTAAGGGGGGGGGGGGGTTAGAATATTAAGGGCTTAACTTCCCCACTCCTCCGATTCCTGATACGGAGACGGCGGCGAAACTTTTATATGTTATGTATTGTCCTGTATATAACATAAATACACATAAACATATTATAGAGAGATACCCGACATACCGTGACTCGTCGTGCCAATGCACAAAGGCGATAGGTCGATACATAGAGCATTATTGTAAACACGACTGACGAGTGCGTCGAAAAACAATATGGACGTGCGAGTGTAAAACTTATTAGTACAAATACGGCTCTAATTATAGCTACGGACGAATAACTGCATTAACGTGACAAATGAAAATCGAGTAACGTTGGTATTGAATTTTCCACTTTAACCCTTCACGAAGCCTCGTTCCCATTGAGAAAAAAAATGATCAACAGTTTAACGCTTCTCTGAATAAAAATGGGCGAAAAAAATATAACTATAAAAAATGTACATTTTTCAATTTTCACGCTTAAACATCGAACATTGGACATCGAAGGGTCAACCGGTTCTGCAGGTTGCTCTTTGTGGCCACAAAATAAATACCTCGTGAATGCTAAGCTCGTTGGCGTAAATAAAAGTACAATTATAGCCACCAACGAATAACTGCGCAAACGTGGACAAATAAACGTCCCAATAACGTCTGTGAATTTAAACTTATTCTTACCGTCCAAAAAAAAAAAAACCATTCCGCCTATATAAAGCTCATTAGCAAAAGAAAAAAAAACTCTAATTTCACAGCCACAGTTAATCTACTTTAATTCGCAACCAATTACATACAAAATAAATTAAAAAAAAACAAATCAATTATAGTTGAATTTTCTACTCTAACGAACGTACCTACGTGAATTCGCGTCTGTTCTCGCTCTTTGGGTCGGAAGTGTCGAAAAAATAAGAAAAGAGATTCACACGAAGGCAGTGATTCCTCACCGGCGTAGCACGAATAAAAAATATATATATATATATATCCGGGTTCGCGTTTCGCTACGGTACAATACGCACAGTCGTGACCGCGATTAAGGAGGTCCGCGGTCTTCGGGTACGTCGTTCACCTCTACCGTACACTGCATCCTTAATAACAATATACACGTTTCTCTCGGATTCCTCTGGGCGATAGAGTTGGAGAGAGTGGTTTCGCGTGCTGCACACTGTATCCTCCCGTTTATATATTCGTGTATAATTATGCGCTATACGTATATCGTATACGTTCAATTTAAAAATCGTACATATATATGTGTCTATATATACATATATATAGTAGTGTGTCAAAGTACTGGAAGGGTTATTCGCTCTGGAATCTAGGATTGTCCGGGGCCGCGGCGGGCAACGCTCTCTCGCGCCCTCCTCCTCCTCCTACGCCTCCTTCTCTATTGTACGACGTCGTACACTCCTCCCGCCGATCGCCCCTCGATCGAACTCATATCTCGTGCCGCTTCTGCTTCTTCTCTACCTCCCTCCTTCCATTTATTTGATATCTCTTATTTTATCCTCGACACCCTCGAGGCACGGCTCTGTGTTTTCCGAATTTTTTTTTTCGTCCTCCCCTTCAACTCTATCGTTTCAAATTCCATCGTGGAAACATTGCGGGAACATGTTTTCTTGGGTCTTTTTCCGGAGGGTCTCGATATACTGTTGAAGTAATCTATGCTTTTTTTTCGAAATTGTATTGCGATCCGACGATGAGGTTTTTTTTTCTTAAATGGCGATGATTATATGCTTCCGTTTTTGGACTCAAGTCCCTTTCTTTTCCATTCGGAGGGGAACTCTGTGATGACAATGACGGTGTATGAAGCGATGAACTTTGGACGCAGTATTTTTATTTTTATTTTATTTTTTATTTTTATACTACTATGTTTATAATAAACGAGTGTGTGCGTTTAACACACGATGATACGATGACAGAGTGCGGGGTACACGTCCACCCGCCACGATGTTCCAGCATCGACTGGCGTAGGCGCCAGAACGCGGGGCGCATGCGCGTACACGGACACTGACTGTCGTACCTGTGTACAAACGAGTCCCACCGAGCCTAATGTATAGAGGCTACCATCGCCACCAGGCGAACTCAGCTGTACCGGGTGAATCAGAATAAACACGGAGACGATAGCCAATCGTCCGGCAAATGAAACTATAATTAGTCATTTCTTTATTTTTATTCGCTATTTAAAGAAATATAACAAAATGTATAATAGTGTGTGAGAAGAATCGAGGAACCATAATTAGATTGTGGAATTCTCGCGCGCTGGAGGTCGGCAGAAGGCAAAGTGGAAGAATCGATTCGAAGACTTTGATCGTGTCTTCGAGTCCGTGAAGAGAATTCGAATGAGATGCGCTGCGATAAAAAAAATTTGTATGAAATTTAATGCACAGATATCAGAAATTTTTCTTGCATAAGCTGGTATACTAAATTTCATGTACAATGGTTAAAAAATTAATGTACAGTACTTTAAAGACTTTAGAAATATTGTATTTTTAAATAATTTCGTCTAATTTTACTATAAGAACATATTAATTTTTCATCGCAAGTGTGCATTATGTATATTTAATTTGCCGGTTTATGCATAAAAACTTCCAGTGCGGTGTATTATTAGATTTATCATTTTATTTAACAGTTTTATTTAACGCCGATGTGGTTAGGGAAAGATTCTAGGCTGCGATTGGTTGCTCGCTGTATCTTACCTAAATATCGCGAATTTTTATAGGCGAATATTTACTCGAGGCACATTGACGCCAACGATCCAGTAGCGAGATCAAGATTTCTTCTGAATGATCCTGTATGCGCTCACACAGAGAAACGCGCGATACCGACGGCAGTAATATGTTATGTGGTTTTTACAGGTCGATTCAGCGGCGAAATTTCATGCGCGAATGGAGCGGGTAAACAAAACAGTTTCGATCGTTCGAAATCAACGACTTAATTTTTTTTATTACTAAAACGGATTTTTGTAAAAACAAAATAAAAATAAAGTTCAACGAAATTTTTAAAAAATTGTACCCACACGAAAGCTTCGCGGGATTTACGAAAGATGCTTTATGAACCGCTCTCTATGTCAATACTGAATCTCTGGCACAACGCTCCGCCGCCTACATAGACGAGACCTCGTGACGGTAACGGGTTGTATCGCTCCTCTCGAAAAATGTACACCAGACATATACTAGAGGATATGTAAAAAAATTATGTCTGTATTGGATTGAACACTCACTGCGAGTGAGCCCCCTAACACATTATTCAAAACGATCGCTTACTTTACACTCCTGGTGGTGCGTAAAATCTAAATCTACAATTCCATATGTACCAGTGCAATTAAAACGCATGTAAAAAAAATGTCATTCCATTGTTTCCCAGAATCGAGAAGAAATCGGTTTTTCTGCGATTACATTTTTTTTAGGACTACAATTGTTTTTCGAGTTTATTATTATTTTACTGTCAAAGTATCGGTAAGTCCATTTCGAGACTCTCCAAAACCGCATGTTCGAGCCCAAATTATATCTAAATAAAAAACGAAACCTTTATTGCATTGCTCCACGAAAACAAGAAAAAAAAAACTTCTTTTTGGGCGATCATCGTTTGCATGAGTCCCAGTCTGCACGATTAATAAAATTTTACCGTTAAAGTATCCGTAAGTTTCTTTCGAGACTCTCCAATACCATAAGTTCCAGCGTAAAATATGTATGTAAAAAAAACCTTTATTCCATTGCTTGCCAGAAACGAAGAAAAAATATTAGTTTTGGGCGATCACCGTTTTCGTGAATTTCAATCTTCCACGTTTATTTCCATATTTCTCCAAAGTAACCGCAAGTCCCTTTCGAGACTCTTCCATTCCGTACGTTCCGGCGCATTTGCGCGAACACCCCACTTCGAGACCATGAACTATTTTCCGCGTCGATAGATTCTCTAAAGCTTCCTCCATCTGTCTCTCGCAGATACAGTGTGAAACGGCGTGTGTGCAAACACAGGTCGAGTCTGTTGCACATTTGTTACGTACACGTGTAGCAGAGAACGTTATTCGCCGTATAGTACGCGCGTGTTGAAATTTCCAAGGATGACGTCGACGCCGGGAGCCGTGCTAGAGGGATGGAAAAAAAGAGAGACCGTAAGAGAGGAGGATAGTCCGAACGGAAAGGCCTCGCTACGGGATTACTAGCTCGGCGAGCGCAAAGTCACGACCTTCCGGCGGGGATTCTCGGCTTTGCTGCCACCGGCTGCTACGCCACTCGACCGCGCGTATGCCGGAGAGACGACGTGATTCCGTGCCGGACTAACACTCGCCGTTGCTGCTCGATACCGGAGGCTTTATAGTCATCCTGCCACGTACCCGCTCCTATGAACAAATCCCGGGCTCGAGCCGCGATGAATGACCCAAAAAGGGACGGGAAGACTGCACCTGATAATTCATGCTATGTCAAAAGATCTTATTAAAATTCTGAATCAATTCTAGATCTACGCGGAAAAACAGAAAGGCATCTGCGTTAAATTTTTTTATAAAGCGAAACGTTTTTGTAAACAATATTTTCCATGATAATCCAATACTCCATTTTTTCTTAAAACAATATTGGAAATCGATTTTTTTTTTATTTTTTAAAAACTAATATTGAAAATTCTTTTCGCAATCTTTTTTTTTACGATATGAAAAAATTGAAGTCGTACAATTGTCCGTATTTGGGTTCGGAGATTTTGTTGCATCATCAGAGCATCGTTACGCACGATCCGACGTGGAGGATTTTTCGACCAATTTCGCTTCCTTATAGAGGAAGCTTTCTTCATTACTGAGAAAAGATAATAAAACACGGTTTTTTTTGCATGAAAACGATGACAACCTCGTTGAATACCGGGTTTTTTACCGCACTGAGGAAACGTGTTAGTAACAGCCAGACGAGATTATTACAAAATACGTCAGAGTATTTTGCATAAACGGAAACTTTTCATATATATACCGAGTGCTAAGAAACGAGGGATACGAGGGATACGCCTTTTTGTCTTTTAGCAGTTGATATATTATTTTACATGAAAGATTTCTTGCGTAAAATACAAACGGGTTAGTTTATATTTTATATAAGCGGTGAAGTCCCGACGACGCTATATATATAATATATATAGCAAGTACGGCGGGTCGACAACACGCGACTGGAATTGAGACAGACCGCACGGGTCGATCATTTAATATTAATTAGCAACTGTATTCCGACGTATTTGTCAGCACGGTAAAGCGGGACGGTTCGTCGTACAGGAGGATATATTGGCGCTGAGCAGCCGCCTAGCAAGAAAAACGTCGAGGTACCCGATTGGGCATTCCTGGCACCGAGTTAACACTTATTATTATTCACGACGGTACAACACTTTTCTCGCTCGTCACAGACGAACCTATCCGAACGCAATGTCGCCGAGTGACGCGAATCGAGGTAATAAATTCGACGCACAGCGAGCTTAAGTTTCATTAGTGTGAACTCATTACCTGAAAAAAAATTGTTTCACTGAGGTAATTGGAATAGGATTGAGAGACAAATAGCCAAGGCATTTCCATTGCGAAGATCAAGTCAATTTATTTTTAGTATTTTTTTTGTCAGTATTTTTTAATTTTTTTTTGTTAGATACAATTAATGCTTCTCGATCGATAGATCTCTGACGAGATTGTTTTCTTTAATTATATTATCTCAACGCGTGCGCGCGGATCCTGCGAAATTTTGTAACTTTTCAGTTTCATAATTCAATCGTTATTCATTGATTTTTTTTTTTTGGCAAACTGAAAGAAGAGTACAGGTTCTCTCGGGCGCTTGCGTTGCTTCGAGGTCCTTCGGATCAATGTACTCGGAGAGGCTACAGGAGAAGGCCTCGAAGATCGCCCGAGCAGCGTCGAATCAATCGTGCAACTCTTCTCGCTCTTACGACCGATCGTCGCTCTTTTCATTCTTACACATAACGTTTACAATAAGTTTCTTTTTTTTTTGTTTTTTTTTTTCGTTTTTTTTTTGTCAAGCAAATGTACAATGGAGGAATGTCTTGCCGAGACGCGCGGCAGACAAAAGGACTTTCGGCCGCGCTTTCGAATAACGGAAAACAAAAATTCGACCGAATTACTCACACACTCACACGCACACACACGCACACACACACCTATCATCATCATAATCATCATCAGCTCCTCGCCACTTTTACGTGACGCGAATAATTAAATGCATAATCGTTTCGGTAATAGTTAATAGCAGTATAATTACATCGTACCGAGAGCAAGATAATAATAACGAAGATTACAACGAAATAAAAACTTTGAAGATGAAAACGTTCTGGTAAAACGACTTGGAAAAGAGATTGATTGATCGAGAGATCGATAGAGAAAGAGAGAGAAAGACGGTGTTATTTATTATCGGTGAGATGAGATTGAAATCTAATTTCCCGTCGCACACGGCCGGAGAGAGACTCGTCGGATTATTTTTCGCCAGTCCTTTTCCGCCGATCTCCTTCTCTCTTCTCCGCTCGACGCTCTCTCATTTACAATTATTCATTAATTATGTTTCACGGGTTCGCAGCTTCTCCGATTGGGAGGAAGCGTCGTTTATAATAGTTTAGTAGAGTTCATTTTATATTTTCGTTTTTTGTTTGTTTGTTTTCTTTATTTTTTTTTGTCGTTTATATATTTTTATCTTGTTTCGTATTCCTATCTTCGAATGTCCGATCACATTGCGCATCATCACTATAACGATGTCACTTTGCATTCACACTATCATCGAGAAACGAGGGTTTAAACCTAATCTGCTCCTCGTTTCCATCCGATCACATAAATAAATAAATAAATCCTGTGGAAGCCGGAAGTTCGAAAGATTTTTTTTTTTTAACTTATCGCATATAAGATGCCCGACACCTTGCACCGGCGAGATCTGTTTGTATGTTTTTTTTTTACTTTTAGGCCCATTAGTCGTTCGTCCCGATATTCCGACGAAATATCCTCGCAAAGTGTGTGGATAGTTATCGCGAGTTATTCGACGGTTTCGAATTGATTAATTTCCCTCCCCAAGTCTCACGTTCAGCGTTAGCCGCGCAATTATCAACGAGAGATTTACAATTAAATACAGAGTTTCGTAGGACGTGATTTTCGTAATTGATTAAAATCGATGAGATCGAACAATTGGGGGGAGGGCTCGAGAAAACGATGATTGACAGATCCGAGAGCTTGTTTGAGAGTCTCGACGTTCGCTGGAATTGGCAAAACCAGCTAACTATTAATATATATATATATGCATATATATTTAATCCTTTCACAGGCAGTATATGCACTGCAAATAATCTTCACGCGAAAAATCGTTTTCTATGCAACGCATGCTCACGTCCCTTTAATTTCGCACGACAAAAAGTCTCGTTGTCCGTTAAATATCCGTTTTGTTCATGAATCGGCGAAGCGGATGAGATTATTTAGCTATGCGAAAAAAAAACACTCAGTTTTATTACTCGAGGCGACAGATTAAAGTGATCCGGACAACGAAGCCTTTCAGGAGACGAAGATGACGGAGACACGTTGGCAAAAAAAAAGGAAAGAAAAAAACCTAGCGATCCACGCGATTTTAAATGCTGTTTACTCCTAATACGATTACGATTTTTTACATCCTTTTCAAGGATCTCCATACACAATCAACGGCTGCCACGCACGCGCCCGTACGTTACTTTTTTCATAAAAATTAACATCATTATATATACAGATAATAGATACTGCGATTCGTGAGAGTGTACCGACGTGTGCATTTTTTTTATATGCAGTAGAGTGTCTGTGTTTTGCTGAGTGACTGAGAGAAGTGGTGAATTTATTTTTTCGGAATGGCGTGTGTTAACCCTCTGAAAGGAAGTTTTTCAATGTTCGATTTACAAGCCAATTTCAAAGCTATCGAACATCATCGATAACAAATAAAATATTTCTCTAATATAAATATGAACCATCGTCGTACGAATTTTTGACAACTATCGAAGAAGACCTTCTCAAACTTAATCGCCACGAAGAAAAAAAAAAAAAATGAACGAAACGCGCCTTCAGAGTTAAATTGTGGAAACACGCGCCGGTTCGCGGTTTGTTCTTAAACATAAATCGATAAATTATCCCTCGATCTCCCATGCACACTGTCGAGCCCTCTCGTAATGTTTTATATTCCTCGATACTTTTTTTCCCCCTTCACGCTCATCATCGCCAACAGTGCGCGTCCGAGTGTCTCCGTACGACAGCGATCGGCAAGCTTTTTCTCACGGTACCGCCACTCTGGCGATAGCGTCCCTAAATGTTTCCACCCGTAGGATAAAACGGGAATCCACCGAACTGAAAATTGACCGGTGTCTTGGGCGATGCGCAAGCGTAAAGAAAATCATCGGACTGCAATTGCGTCCTGTTTAGATTGGGCTCCGACGCCGATCTCGTAATCTTCGGCAGGCCGCGTATGAGAGCCTCGAGGCTGGCGAGTATCTGTCGGAATATCGGTCTGTCATCGCGCGAAAATTTAATGCAATCCTCCGTCAGTCTCTTCAATGCTTTCGGCGTGTCCGAACGAAGTTTCATGAGATCCGGTTGAAGATAACCGCTGCCGACTTTCCACAGTATCAAATCTTTCTCGCTTACGTTTGAGTACGGAAGTTGACCGGCGAGAAGCTCGAAGAGAACGATACCGAAAGCGTAAACGTCCGACTGAAAGCTGTAAGGATTTTCCTTCTTCTCCATTCTTATGACTTCCGGCGCCATCCACAAAATCGAGCCGGTCGGCTGATGGGACTGCTGGGAGCCCGACCATCGGGTCTTCGCAGTGGCGAGACCAAAGTCACCGATCTTCACCGTGAGATCGTCGTGAAGAAATATATTATTGCTCTTTAGATCCCGATGTATGATATTTTTAGCGTGCAGATAATCCATACCCTGAGCGGTCTGTCTGCCAATCTCGATGAGCGTGAGAAGCTCGAATTTCGACTCGAATACGTGAAGATGCTTGTACAGGGACGAGCCCTCGCACCACTGAGTGACGATAGCGAGATCGGGTTTGCTCACGCACCCCATGAACAGTAGAATATTGACGTGGCGTGTTTTTCGCAAAACGGCTACCTCGTTCTTGAACGCCTGGAGCTGAGCTGGCGTCGGTATCTTGACGTTGAGTGTTTTAATGGCGACGTAACCGTGCCAGTGGGCTTTGTAAACGGTACCGAACGAGCCCGAGCCAATTCGCTGTCCCATCAGTATCTCACCGGCCGGAATTTCCCAATCCTCGATCGATTCGCGAGGGGCGAGAAGATTCTTGGAAGACTCGTCGGCCGAACGAGCGCGTGGACGCTTCGGTCGAAGAGTGCTCGTGGGACTCGCCTGGGTCGATTGACTGTGCTTCGTCGGGCTGCTGCCCGGCGACACCGGACTCTGCGTCGTTCCGACCGGACGTCCCAGGCTCTGCGATCTCGCGTACTCGTCGCCGCTTCCCGGCTCGCCACCCGGTTTTACCATGTTTATGCAGACGTTTGGCGCCGAACTCGAACGATCCTGCTGGCCGAGTGTCCGCGGGTGTCGCTGGTTCCTCGAGGGCGCCAATGACGGCGACATTACCGGCAGCAAAAGTCCCGGACTCGTCTCGAGATTCTGAGCCAGCAGTGCCTGATAGTAAGCATTCTGCATCCTCACCTGATGACACAGCGCCGGCACGCCTCCTGCGCATCTCTGATGAAATCTGTAGTTGCACGTTCTGCAGTAAAATCCTTGAAACAACAATTTTCTGCAACACTCGCAGAACGCGAGCGTGAAGAAGGTCTTGCGAACGAAATTGTGCGATATCGACGTAGCTATGGGAAACTTGTCGAGTATCTCAACAAATATCTCGTCGCACTCCAGCGACGATATATTCGTGTCCCAGGGTATGGGAAACTTGGAGTTGTCCGAGCCTACTATGTACACGACGCACATCTCAGTCGTCAGATTACGAAGCTTCATCGCTTTCGCCAGAGCGTCACGCAACGACAATCCGTCTCGAACCTGAAATTAGATGAGAAAAATAATAAAAAATTACATATATAATGAAAAAGAAAAGAAAGAAACAACACCCGCCAGTTCTCTTTAAAATAAAAATCTATGTGCGACTTTATGAGAAGGGCAAAGGACTCTCCGCTCGAGTCTGACGCACCTGCACGCTGGTCCTCTGCTGGTTTGGCAGATGCGCCCTCAGCAGGGACTTTGAGGGTGTTCTGGGACATCTGTACACCGCCGACGCGTTGCAGTCCTCCTGCGATCCAACGCCGCTCGAATTACGAAGCTCAATGAGCTTCTGTTCCTTTGACTCGAGCTCGTGGAGTTTGCTCGTAAGTTCGTGATACTCGGTCAGGTATATCGACGGAGGATGTTGAAAGCCGGCGAAACGATTGTTAAGAGCGTCGATGTTTTGTCTCGTCACCTTGATGACGCTCTGTATATTGTGGAGCTCGTACCTGTGCGGATCAATGTCGACGTAGGCGTCCTCCGGGTCGCTGAGCTCGCCCGGATCGAGGCCGACTCGGTTCCACGACGACGACATTGCCCGTTCCCGTACGAGCCCACCGGTATTCCCGTAAGACGCGGATATTCCGTCGCGTCGACGAAACGACTCCCGTACTCCGCTGACGGAACACCTGGGACCCGATAATCCCACGAATTGGCTATCATGGACCGAGTTCAACCTGGGCTCCCCGATCACGGCCATTTTCCAGCGTCGAACAGCATCGTGGACAGTTGCGTCGCCTTAGTCGCGCACTACCACTACTAACCGGCAGGGATACCCTCCTCGGTGTTCTTCCTCGCGCTACGCTGTTGCCCCGGCGGTTGCGTTCGCGGCGAGCTCTACCTCAACATGTTACACTCCCCACCCTCTAGCGTTTTGCTTGCGCGATTTATCCTCCGTCTCTCTCTACCTCATACGAAATTTGTTGCGTGCGAGCGAGCACACTCGGCGCAGCATCGAACCGGCTGCTCGTTCATCCTCGACCATGGAATCGCACGAGATCTATCGCGGAGCGCGGAGAGAGAGACACGGATTAATCTCGAGGATCTCTATTGCGTGTCATTCAAAATTCTTGCTTTCTGAACGTTTTTATTTTCCAATCTAATTTGCTGCTTTTGCAATAACTGCTTCTTGGACACATTTTTTTTACATACTCTGTACGTTTTTTACATACTCTGTACAATACGGAACAAGTATTTTTTTTGTTTTTTATTAATTATTTAATTTTATTAATTATTTATTTAAATACAATCAAATACAGTTTGCATTTCGAAACTCGACGTTTATAGATCGACGAATTAGATTTGCGCACGGAGATATAACTTTCTACCTCTGTTCTGCTTCAATGCCCCCGTCGACGATCTCTCTCTCGCGATTTACGTCAGCGCGTGGTTGCGTTCGATGCCCGTCGAGACTTCGACTGTACGAAATTTCGTGCATGCCCGTTGCTACTCCTGTCGCCGATGTGTCGCATTGTTGTTCCAAGTACGACGACGCTTTTGTTTCCTGCGAAACAATTCGTTGCTTTCGTATCGTCGAATCTCTCTTTTTTATCCTCGATCGACACTCCAGAGTTGTCAGTGGCAAAATTGTATATATATATATGACGATTCTGTAAACACGACAAGTTGCATTCTCTGACGTCACTGCGGACGCCGTTGACGTCAGTGGGCAAATGATACCGTTGCCAGGGCAACGAAAGTCGATCCTAATTGGACCGACGGAGCTCTTCCCTCTCCCGTGTTGCACATCCATTTACTTTCGGAGAGATAATATAGAGAGATGATTTTTAAGCTTTAACAGTGTGTATCTCACGAGAAACTCTAGTATGTCGAAGATTCGCAAGAAACTTCGATCGCGCCATCGTTATCTTGTATCTTAATGTGACGTATTCGTAGTTCGTGCATAAACGGTCAAGGCTTTAGTATTTCCATGTTTTAAAAATCATTTCACTGTCTTCCAACGACACTCCGACGATAAGTCTCAGTTCGATCTACTGCGTTGGATATGTTGGCAGGGAAACTCGCATTCGTTACAGGTCTGTAGGATAAAATGTTAAATAAGCTCGATAAATAGCTGATTAAAAGTTCTCCTACTTTTCTCATGTTTTGGCTCTGGTGGGTACAATGTTGCGGCACCTCCATACGGCCATTGGACGAAACAATAGTCTAACGCATGATTGTGGAATTCGCAGGCGCCGGTAGCGGCATCGGCAGAGCGGCTTGCAAGGCCCTCGCGCGGGAAGGTGCAAAGGTCATCACTGCTGATCAAAATGCCAAAAGTGCAGAGGACACTGCATCGCTTTTGGACGGTTAATATTCGTCTCGAACAATATGCAGCAGAATGTTATAAAATATCTAGTAATTCTCCAGGTGTCGACCATCTCGCTATCGACCTTGACGTATCGCAAGCCGAGAGCGTTCACGGAGCTTTCGCGAAGTGTGTAAATCACTTCGGAAAAGCCCCGACGATCTTGGTGAACTCGGCGGGTATCGTGAGGGACAATTTCTTACTGAAATTGAGCGAAATGGACTTCGACAGAGTCATGGAAGTAAACTTGAAAGGAACGTTTCTTGTTATGCAAACTGGAGTCAATAAGATGATAGAATTCGAGTCTGGCACAGGCGGCACAGGCGGCTCGATCGTCAATATAGGTTCGATCATAGGAAAAACTGGTAACATCGGTCAATGCAATTACAGCGCGTCCAAAGCCGGAGTCGAAGCGTTGACGAAGAGCGCGTCGATGGAATTTGGAAAGTACGATTTACCACGACTCTTCTCGCAAATCGACTTTGCCGAGTCTCGCTCTAATCTGTAACGTTTTTTTTTCTTTTCTGTTTGCAAAGATTCGGAGTTCGAGTAAACGCCGTTCTGCCGGGGATCATAGAAACGCCAATTATAAAAACTATTCCCGAAAAAGTTAAAGAGATGTTTCTCAAAAAGATTCCATTGGGAAGGATCGGCAATCCCGAGGAAGTCGCGGAACTCGTGCTTTTCTTGGCTTCGGACAAGAGCTCTTACGTTAACGGCGCTTCGATCGAAATAACGGGCGGCCTACATTAGCCGTTTGAGGCAAATATTTTTCAATTATTTTTTTACTGTACAATCTAAAAATCAATTATAAAATATAAAGGTGTATTATGTGAATTATGTTTCAGCTACTTCTTCTTTCCCTTCAGTTTTTTCGAGTGTTTATGCGCCTTGTAGTGCAGCTTGCGCTTCTCATCTACGATCTCTTTGTACTTCCTCTTGTTGAATTTCGAGAATTCCGCGTCGGCCATAAGCTCGTCGACTATGGTGCGTTTTCGTTGCTTCTTTGTCAGACGGCTGTTGTAGTAGTCCAGTGGCGAATCTATCACCTTGCCGATCTGGAAGTACTTCGGCAGCGCCTTAATGTCGTTCTTCTTGTAGAAATGCTTTGGATCAAGCACGGATCTCATTTGAATGATCTCCAAGTCGTGTTTTATCTCCTCCGTCATTTCCGGTGCAGGCATGTCGAACCATTTCTTTCCCTTGGTCTTCTCCCGTTCCTTCTGTCTCAGCAGACGTAGCCTCTTCTCGCTTACGTTGTATCTTGGCACAGCCTCCTGTTGTTCGAAACCTGGCTTTATCGCCGTCTTCTGCAGCACCTTTTCCACTGGATCTACGGCTCTGGTTATCTTTGCCACATTCATGCGTTTTTTTGCCTGAGTTCGACGCTTACTGGTCCATCCCATTTCTCTCTCGAATTCGTCGAGGTCTACGTCTTTACTGGAATTTTTCGTTACGCATTGCGTCTTCGTTTCATCCTGACGCTTCCGCTTCTTGGACCTTTTTTTCTTGGTCGACAGTTTTGCCGGTTCTAAACCTGTTAATTTTATTGCAGATATTAAACGTGTTTATTTCGACGACATAACCTCAAATTCTTTTTTTTTTTATTGAATTCTATAGGTAGTTGGAAGTGAGGCAAAGTCAACTTACCGATGTCCTCGAGTACAACGTCATCGTCGTCACTTTCCAGTAGTTGATCCTTCGACACAAGATCCGCTTGGCCCTTCGTATCGATTATTATATCCATTTTGGATGTTCGACGACTGTTTACCTCGCTGTCGTGAGGCGCGCTGAGGCAACATGTGTATTCTCCTACTACCATGCGCTGAAGAGGTCACGTGACTGCGAAATATACTATTCAGAACATTCCGAAAGTTCAACGATTAAGGCGATGCAGCAGCCAGTCGGTAATAAAATCTGTAATGCATTTTTTTCTAGGGTGCTCAAATTTGATTCTCTATCGGCAATTTTTTAAGCTTTTGGTTCATAATATTTCTGGTCACTATCTACGAATTGGCTTTAACTAAGTTTAATTTAAAAAGTGAATGTTTACTTTTTGCAAATTTGACTTAACTTCCACCAAGTTAATTTTTTTAACTGAATGTATTTGGGAACACATGTGAAGAGCGGTTTGAATATTTGTCTACTTTTTGCAAAATTGCAACAATATTACGTTATGTACATCAAGTCTTTTGGTCCTTTTCCGTTGTTATTACGCTTTTGAAGTTTTTTTTTACATTTATTGTGTCTTTTGGGTTTAAATTTACTCATCGCAAGTTTTTACACCATTTATGGTGTTTTTGTGCTCTTTAGGAAAACTCCGAAAGTTCAACGATTAAGGTGAAGTGAAAGTCAAGTGACGGAGCCAAGAGTGTGAGAGAGATAGCGGCATTGGTCTTACGGTGGAGCGAGAGAGAGCGGCAGAGATTGTGTTTCACTTCTCCTTAAAGCGATGTGAATAATCCCCTCTCTCCCGCCCATACCGCAGTGAGTCGGTAATAAAAAGTGTAATGCCATTTTTTTCTCGAGCCCTGAATCTTTATTCTCGCACGGAAAAAAATGACTCTGCGTCTGTAAATTCACCTTTTTTCTATGTACGCCAAAGTTTCGGCACCCGTAGATTTTTGCTTTGCTGTTCTGAAGAACAGCCAAGCATTACTGAAGATTTATGATGATGGAGTTGACGATAATTGAAGCGAATTTGTAATTAACAATATACCTGTTAGAAGTATGGACTGATGTTTGGAGGTGAGAAAATATTGTAATTCTTGCAGGTTTTTTTCCCGATTATTTGGAGACTCACATTTTTAATTCATTGTGAAACAATTTGTTAAACTTTAAGAGTAGTTTCATTTATTTATTTTATACTATTTATTGATTTTAAGCTCACAGCATAGTATTTATGTGACGACGACACAGTCGTCCAATATGAGGCAAACGTTCGCGTATTGCGAAGTCCAAAGTCAACGAGTATGAGAGATGCAGAGCTTATTCTACGATAATCTGACTCTTCCACACGGAAATAACGCAATAGTCCAAATTGCTGTATATTCAAGATAAATTGTATGTTTTTCCAGCGAGAGAAGTTTGTTCGTTTGCATAGTAATTTTTTCTTCTATCGGCAGAAGAACTGTCCAGCTTTCGCCAGTAGTAAGACACGTACTTTTCTGGATAGCAATTTCTACCGTTCTACTTTTGTGTGCGCGCGTCTTATAACATTTGTCGATCTTTAATGTGGTTTTTCAATTTTATTTTTTTAAATCGTTTAAATCGTGTAATATTTCCCATACAATGTTTTTAAAGCCTCATTCCCTGAAGCCTCTATGTACTAGGATAACAAAATTGCAATATAGTGTCGAACGATACGCTGAAACGAAATATCGCGTTAAAAGTCGTCGGCAAATGAAAAATGAAAGGGCCTCAATAAAATATGCTCAATATCGTACGGTGATTCGGCGATAATTATAATTATATAAAGTTACAAGTCGGCCCTTATTATATAAAGACTCAAGTCGTCCACTTCCGGGAGACTCTAATGCGCCAGAGCTTGCATAATCGTGATAGGAGATAGGCACCGGATGTGAGATGAGTATGCCACCGACTCGCGCGATTGCCGAACAAAAAGTCGAGAATTTCTCATTAGATACCTTGGTGCTACCGTCCTGGCTATAGTTAAGCGACTCGAGTGCTCGAGCTTGTAACGCTAATAACTCTCGTTTGCTTGGAAAGCGCCTCGGCGCACGTGAAGCGACGATATATCGTACAGCTGAAAATCGTGCTCGCCGGAGCGGTCGTTGAATGGTGGGAGAACCACACAATATATCCCAAGTGCATTTGACCGCCTTGGCACAGTAGGCGGGAAACTGTTCGTGCTTTATTTTCGCCACATCGTTCGTGCGCGAACCAAAAACAAAATAGTTTTCGATCGATAAATTAAAAATTACGTTCGAATCTTTATCTTCGATCGGTTCGAATAAATTTTCAACGTTTTTACAAATGAGGTGAACATACCGAAACAATGAAGACGATATTCGTGAGTTTGTGTTGTATACTGCTGTGCAGTGCTACGGTCGATTCTCACGAGAATTCGTCACTGGCGAACGTGACTTCCGGTTCACCGATCGCGGAGACATCGCTCAAGAAGATCGCTCCTCAACTTCCGGTGCAGCTCAACTATTCCACGAATCTCGAACAACTTCTCGATATATGGAATCCGTATTTATTGATTCCCGTTTGGAACAACAGAGATTCCGGGGATGTTAAAATTTCGATGAAATGCGACGACGAAGTCACCCGATTTCTGATGGCGCTCGCTTCCGGTTCGAGCTGGGCTCTCAAAAGTATGATCAATTGTTTTCATTGTTTTTGTTTGATCTTTTTTTTCGTGATATTTTTACTCACGATTGATAACTTTCTATTATTTCGCACGAGCGGAGAATGTCGATCACAGATTTTTGTTCGAGTCTCGGACAGTGCACACAATGTAAATATGCGGAAGACAATCTCTATAAAAATCTAACTGCGCTTGTATAATCGTGGGCGCTGAAACTAGTAGCGTAGCGACTTATCGGAGACCGGTCTTGCATCGGTTCGTCACTCGTGAACACATGATTTCCAATTTACTTTCTTCTCGATCGAGGCGCGGTGATCTGGAGAATAGTATCATGGTCGAGTTCAAGAATATAATTTACATACTGTGTGGGCTCGACAGTTATATATCAACTCTGTACAATCATAGACAAAAACGCGGAAATACTCTCTCGATGAAATTGAACAATTTTACATTTTATAAAAATACTAAAGCTTGTCCATATGTCGATATCATTGGGCTGCTAACTTTTTGTTTTATTATTAATTGAAATATTTTTTTACATTTTTTACAAACATTGTAACTATATGGAAAGGAAATTGTTGAATTGTTGGCACACTTATAAACATATACACACATATTTATATATATGGAATAAAAAAGAGATTGTTGCTTAGTTGCTATTTTCGCCATTCCGTGACAATTAGAATGAAATAAAAGTGCCATTTACGGCTTTGATAAGTCGTCAGAGTGAACGCGCGCATCATTTTTATCCCAAATCTCTAAACCTCCTTGGGAACAAATGCGGAAACACCTTTTGTTACCGACCGAAGCGTCACATCTTTTTTACCTGAAATGAAGAAGCACATGTAAATAACACGGATGCATGATGCAAGTCCTCCTCGATAATACACATTATAACTCGTCCAACGGACGGATCGTTGAGCTAATCGCTTCCGCGAATACATTGTCGCTAAAACGCACAGCTTGTCTCGCATGCAGAAATAAAATGAACAATTTTTATAATCGCGCGATTGCACACCCAGAAATATAATTTATTTGTCGGGAACCCGCAAATTAATATTTATTTGGCTTAGGTAAAATATTTATTTGCGGGTGCCCGCCAAATAAATTATTTTTTTGGGTGCATTTCTAATATGACTTAAAGCTATGCAAGACTTACGATGTGTCAAGAATGGCACAAGGTTTTCGACACGCTTAGCTGTTCCATTACAATGGCCCTTTTCGCTTTTCTAACCCTTACATAGGTGTCTTTGTTCGTCCAATACATAATCCGGAAAATTTCTATACGTTGCGTAATACAATTATCGAATGACACGCCCATAGTTACGAGAGTGTTACAGAACTTCGTAACACGCCGAGGCTTCGTGATGCGAATCCCGTTTGCAATTAAAATGCGAGGCCGTTCATTACCCGGATAGTAAAAGTCTAAATAAAGGAATGTTTTTTATCGATGAGAAAGTAACGCTTTATCACGGAAATCCGCATATGCCGAGCCTCTCGTCGAGACAATCTTTCCCTTATTCTCATATTTTTTCCTACCCAATTTTTTTTTTTTTATTTTCATGTAAACACGTTCGGAATGTTCAAAAAGCATCCAAAAAATCAGATGTGGAATAAGTATCTGGATGTGTGCGTGTCTGTATATTTGTGCGTCAATAATCCGAAAATATTGAAACTCTCGAATACCGCTTATCGTTGAACTCCCATAATATCCGCTTTCGTTTAAACGTCGTCGACTCGGTAGTCGAAGTAATAGGATAATAATTCTATATGATAGAATTCGCGTTCGTGCAAACACTGCCAACATATTCCTGGATCGCTCACAAGCTCGTACGGATCATGCACGTAATTGTAAAAAAAAAAAAAAAAATGATTCGCTGCAACAGATGTGGGATGGGAGAGGCGAGGTACGACATTGCCCTGGTAGTCGAAATGTTTTCCTGTAGAAAGCGAGAAAGTAGTTTTACCGGCATGAGGCGAGATCGGCTTGCCTTGCAATCCGGCACGGTGTTTTTTTATTTTGATTTATTTTACACTGATCTACCGCAGTTATGTTTTATAGTGGTGTATCGACGAATATGCCCGGAGTATATCGTAATACTCACCCGCACTTGTACATCTTCGGCGCTGCTAATGAATGTAATGTACCCAATAATAATCATTATATAATGATCGTGTAATAGCGTGACGATCGCGAGGAAACTTACTGAAATAATTACTGGAGAGATCGAAGAGATACGCTTACTGAGTTACACAGTATATTATTAACACACTGTCCGTATTAAGGGGGTTCGTCAGCTTCGTGCAAAAAAACGGGTTTTATTATTTTTCTTGGAAAAAAAAATTGGGTCACCGTAATTGATTTGAGATTCGATTACGTGAAAAAAAAGCTTCAGGAAAATAATGTCTTTGAGAACATATTTAAGGATTTGGTAAAAAAAAAGGCCGATAAAAAAAATTAACGCAGGTATTAGAATGACAAGGTGGGGTTTTTACACACAGCTAGTACAAGCCCAGATAGAAAAATGCCGGCACGGCGACGGAACGGTGGCGATACCAATGGTACGATACCCGTTTCACGGCACGTTTTTCTATCTGGGAGTAGTTATGAAGTTGGAATTTTTTTAATTGGAAAATATCAATTAACAACTGTCTGGAGCTTGTTTCAAGAGCAAGAAATATCTGAGACTATAATATATAGGTACATACAGTAGAACCCCAATTAACCGGGATGCTCGGAACCGAAGAGTACCCGGATAATCGAAAGCCCGGTTAGTCCGAATTAGACAGCAAAAGTATATAAGTCAATAATGGCTAATGATACAACTTTATTTTGACTAGTTACAATGACATTTGGTACAACTTGCACTTAATTGTTAAATAGTATGAACTAGAATGTCAAGCGTTGGATTTTTTTTCATTAATAGTACCTAAGCTGGTCTTTTTTTTTTAAGTACTCAGTGACTGGTTTGCTCCGAACATTAAAAAAAATACCTCGGAAGAGGCACGGTTAATCCGACCCCAGTTAATCAGGGTTCTACTGTACTTCAGATAGTGAATATAAAAATTCCGCGTACCACTACTACGACCCAGACTCTGACACTACCACAGAGCCGTTTCTCACCGTTTACTCTCTACCCGACAGTCAATCTTAGCTTAAGAAAATACTATACGATACGCCTGGAGCAAAGAAAATAACATGTGATACGCCTTGTAGACCTGCGATGGTCAGAAAATAGAAATACGAAGAAATCTTTACGATACGCATTGTAGATCTGAAATGGTCATAATTTAGAAATACGAAGCAATTCTTACGATAATTACTATGCATCATCGGTCATCGGAAAAATGTCTATTATCGGTGAACCGTACTCACAAATGTACTCAATGTAAAACGGTTCGTCCCGTGAACTTAATAAAAAAAAATATATGTGGAGGATATCGTCCGTTTCTTTCGTTACAGTGTTGGACGCCAGCGGAAGACACGCGTGGGGCTTATTCTCCGGTAGTAAATACTGGATGGGAGCTTCTGATCAGTGTCGAGAGATGGAAAATCATTTCGTCGATTCGATGAATAAAAATCGAAGCAATGAAAGACCGGATGTTCCGCCGTTTCGAGTCTGCGTAAATGCTGTGAGACTCGAGCTCGAGATCTTCGGCTCCGAAATAAATGGGGTTTGTAAAGAAAAAAAATTTGTTCCGCCCTTCGTACACGAGAACTTCCCCGGAAGCAAAGTGTCTTATCTTGCTTGATTTATAACAATGATACGGATATTTGAATAGAATTTCTTGTCTTTTTTGATCACATCTTTCTTTGAGATTCAATAGAAAAATTGTCCCACCCTTTCTTCTAAGATAATACTTTTCTCCACTGTCAAAAACTATTACTGTAAAGGGTTAAGTATTCAAGAAAGGGTTGAGGCTTCAGAAGAACATTTCAGATTTTTTTCAATCTCACTTTATATATATTTTTTTTCCAAATGAACACATTTAATTTTGAACCCCTGCGCGAAGGCTCGACAGTAGAGCAAAAAATCTACATGGCTGCTGTAAGGAATTTCATTTTTCAGACTCATGACATAATATTGGGTGTCTGCATGCCGGCGAGTTGTCGACCCGACGACGTAGCTGAACTTTTGCGCTATTCCACGAACGGGCTGCATCCAAATTTACCCAGAGAAGTGACTATCGATCACGTGAGAAATTTGTCTGAGGGATACAACTTGTGGGACGACACGATTTTCTATGTTATACTGTAGGATATGAATTGAGCTGTCTTTCAGTATAATTTATATAAGATCCGTTTAATTATAATTGTAGAGTTAATAATTTATATTATTATTATTGTCAATGATTAACTTACGCGTGTAGCATCGCGACTGATATTGCGTGACTGAAAGCAGCAGGGCGTATTTTATATGCTTGTACACAGATGATACGTTCTTCTCATTTTAGTCCCGCACTATGTTATCATAATATACCGTGTTGCAAAAGCGTGGAGCTCGCAAGGCAAAAAAAGGTTTGCACATTTAACAAACATTTTTTATTCCAAACGTGTGCAACTTCTTTCATTGTTTAAATTAACAACTTTGTTAAGTAAGAAAGTTAAGAATGATCGGTTTATTGTAAAAAAAAAAGCAAAATGAACTGGAAAAAATATTGTGATTTGTTGTGAAAAAAAATGTTTGTTACATGTGCAAACATTTTTTCACCGTGCGACGAACCGTGCATTTTTTCACCGTTGAGACGAATTCCGTGTTGTACAGCGATGCATGACGGGTTGTCTGTTCGCAGGATCTCCTTCGTTCTCGTCATCCTTCTCGTTATTCTCGGTTCCTCGTACGATATTGCACTTCGTTATCAAGTTGTGAGTCGAGAGGAAGCGAAGCGAGCCAACGGGTCTGTGGGCGTTCGAAGCGTGGGCGATATTTTCGCACCTTCGAAAATAATGAGGACCGAAGATGATCTTAACGAGGGAATCACAATCTCGAAACTTTGGTCCATCAAACAGCACAATGGGTCTCTTGGTATTGTTCGAAACAAGTGCTTCCATTTTTTTAAACTTTTTGTTTATAAGTAATAATTTTATTAAATAAAATATACATGTATATGTATTTTTTTCAGATGTCTTTAATAACAAAGACGTTCCGAGACCGATGTCCGAAGCTCTTCTATCCTTCAGTGTTCTCCTAAATATATCGAAACTTGGCAGTCAGGCCGTAGGAAGCGATACCCTGGCTCCGATTCACGGTTTGCGTTTCATATCGATGCTCTGGATAATAATGGTACACACTTGTCTGCTGGCCAACGAAGTATCCGGTAGAGTTAACTCGCACCACTGAGAAGATTACGTGACGCCTCGTAACGAAGCTCATAAACGTATATTGCAATTTTGTTCAGCGTACGTTGTGTTCTTGATTTTTATTCTTTGTTCTAGATAATAAGATGTTTCGCACGAAGGCGGAAGAGGACTTTCTCTATCAGACAATTAGCAACGGCACCTACGCCGTCGATACGTTTTTCTTCATAAGGTGGGTAGCGATTTGAATCAAATCAGTGGCGTAATTTCGGACGGACAAATATTCTCTGTGTGACCGGTAATATTTTTAATATGTATACTTTTTTGTTTTTTTAAATCAGCGGTTGCTTGGTATCCTTTCTCTACTTTCGCACGATGTCAAAGCAGAGAATGAAGGAGAAAAAGATAACGCAAGGTTTCATCGGCAAAATAATGCAATTCTTGGGCATGATGTCCTACCGATACTTTCGACTGACACCGCCGTACTTGCTCGTCATCGGATTGATACAGATATCCATGAAGTGGTACCACGATCATTCGATAATAGAGCTTACGTCGCTCGATCATCAGACCTGCGAGAAATTTTGGTGGAGAAATGCGCTATACCTCAACACCTACTTCGACATGGATGACAGAGTGAGGACAACAGCAACAACAAACAATTGTTACTTAAAAATTGTATCTTAATAATTTATCAAAGTCGCGAAATGCCTCGACAAATTTTTTTTTTTACAAATTTAATAATACGATGTCTAAATGAGGCGCCTTCAATTGTATACTCGCTCGTTATAGCGGACATAAATCGTACTGCCAAAAAAATGTTACAAACGTTCAGAACTTCGTTCAAATGTGCACCGCAAATATTAACACTTGGTTTATTAACGGATCGAAAACTGTACACCGTCGTTTCCTTACGATACATAAAATTTACGCATACATAACACATTTGTAATCCGTTAATGAAGCACGTGTTGGATATTTGTGGTACACACTTGAACGAAACTGTGAACGTTTGTAACATTTTTTTCGGTGTACGATTTATTTCCGTTTTAACGAATGAGTGTGCGATTGAACTGTGTACGATTGGAGGCGTCTCTCTCAAAGATGCCTGAAAGATGTCGAAGTATGAATGTTTTTATTAAACATAAGGCATTGGACGACCAGAAAATTTATTCGGACATTATTTGTCAATACTATATATTTTTTGCTGCAGAGATGGATTACATCATTTTTATTCTTTCAACAGTGCATGACTTGGAGTTGGTACTTGGCGAACGACACCCAATTCTATACCATTGGAATAATAATCCTGATCGTCGCAGCCAGGTACAAAAAAAATGATCAATAAGTCTACAGAGAAACGATATGTGTTCAATAGAATTTTTGAAATCCATATTTTTTATTAATTTCAGCTTCGTCTCTGTAGGAGCAGCTATGGGTGTTTTCTTCTTAATCGCATCGTGGATCACGACATCGATAATTACATTGAATACCAAACACATACCAACGTTAGTGGCTAAAAAAATTACTTTTCGATAGACAAATTTATCGCATACGAATCTTTAATAATTTTTCAACAGAATTCAAGAGCCCTTCGCCCATTACGAGAGTCTATACGACAAACCATGGACGCGAATAGGCCCATACTTGATTGGAATGGCAATGGGATGGTATTTGTGCAGAGTCGAATGTAAATTGAAGTTGAGCAAAACTGTTATCGCTCTCGGCTGGACCATTTCCATCGCCACATTGATCAGTATAGTTTACGGACTTTACGGAAATAATTTGGATCCCTTGTCGTCAGCGCTGTACACTGCGCTCTCGCATTCAGGATGGGCAGTCAGCATCGGATTTATCCTCATGGCTTGCGTGACCGGAAACGGTGGTAAGCAATTTTTTAAAATGTTTTTGTTCCCTCATCGAGAAAGCTATGACAAAAAGAAACAAAATCGATAATTTAATCAAGGTATTTAAGATAGGCTAAAACATCGAGAAATGCGATTTTTACCTGCCGTCTTGCTGCGTGTTTGTGCTCAAAAAGTTGAGCTGAAATTTGAAACAATTATTCAAAATAGAGAAAGAAACACTAGAGAGGTGTTTGATACAAGTCATTGTAAATGTAATTACTGACAATATTTATGCATGATACGGACGTTGATACATTTTAAAAAATAATTACAATATATGTATCTATTGCCCGCCGGGCCATCGACGCTCTTCAGCCCGTTTGATATAAAATGTTGAGGAATTTAGAAAAAATATTATTATTAATTCTTCACATTTTAACGGCAAGAAATTCGTATAGCTTCTTCTACAAGGGAATCAAAATTATTCAACTTCCTCGTAGAGAAAATCTGCTCGCGCCGGACGGAAAACATTTTTTTTTCCGTCCAATGTGAAAATTGAATTTCCACCTTTATGTATTTCATCTTTCATTCTAAAAACGGTTTGTTCATTGCGTCTGTTGCAGGATTGGCGAATAAAATCTTGTCGTGGAAATACATCTATCCACTCTCGAGACTGACCTACTGCGCCTATCTGGTGCACCCCACGCTAACGCGAGCAATGATATTACGCGGCGAGAGTACTTTCCATCTCACCGAAGGATTCGTGGTAAGATAACGCTATTTCATAGCTGATATAAGGTGAGCTGAAACATGTACCACGTGACATATGAGTGCAAGAGAGATACTTGCATTTTTAGAATTAATGCCATAAAAAGCGAAGTATCATCGGACGCAGTATTGAATTCTACATCATCTAATACTTTCCTTTTATACAAAATGTTTACCATCTCCGAATGCTATTCATTACAGTTTTTATTACCAACTGAGTCTGTTTCACCTCGCCATATAAGATTTTAAAAAAACCCAAATTTTACCGACTGGGGTAAGGAAAGGGAATCGTGTTTCTCGGATGCTCCGATGTAGATAGCGAGATCGTCTTGGCATCCTGAAGAAAGTGTTTTTCTTCGCTTACCTAGCTCCACCTCTTCTGTTTGTACGACCGTCGATAACAGCAGAGCACTGCATATCCTAACTTGTCCTTGCAGGCAATTCTTTTCTTCGGCATAACGGTCGCATCTTACGCGGTCTCATTGGTCCTGAGCCTTCTCTTCGAGGCCCCGATGGTGTCCCTGCTCAGGATCGTTCATCCAATGCGCCAGTGGAAACAGGAATGACATTCTCGAAAAGGCGCAGATTAAGATCGCGCACGAACAAATGAGAAATTCAAGGAAACGATAAGACTACCAAGATCTCATCTTAATCCATCGTAGCGATCGGAGTAGATTCCTTGATTATACTTAGCGAACGACACGTTTCCTTGACGCGAGCCGCATGCAGTCGCGCGGTGCCTCGTTAGCGAATTTCTTCGATGCTGTCGGCGAATCATCTTTTAATTAAAAGTCATTTCGCTAACGACGAAGAAAGTTCGCCGGGAGATACCGTGGCAAATGTTCTCAAGATAATTTTACTCTCTCTGGATTAAAACGAGAGCGCAATTCTTCGCTATGGTTGCCCCGCCCTCATCTCGGAGCATTGAATAGCAAATTAATTAATTGAAATGAGATCTTTCTTTCTTCTTTGTACGTATAAACCGATAAGAATCCGAGGCTATTCGAGGGCTGCAACGAAGTTGACGACCTTAAGGAGGCTCTGTCTCGTTGCCCTTGCAAGCAAACGACACGCCGGCCTCAGCTTATTTTGTTTCTTTTTTTATTACACAGGCACAATCGTCAGCAAACTCTTCTTAATTCAAGTAATTGTAACGCGAGCTTCGCAAGCAAGAAAAGACTTATACATTACTAACGTAACTCTAATGTCATCATCGATTTTATATTTTTATAATTTGTTTGAATAAATAATCGATAAAAAAATTAAGCTATGGCGTCAGATATTCGTCGTCTGCCGTCGAGATCGAGCGCGAAATAATATTCCGAGGTGTTACTCCTGAAATTATGAGAACTCGGTTGTGGGAAAGAAACTCGAAGGCAAAGATACAAGCGCGCGGCCGCGAAGGGTCAGAAGAGGGCGAGGCAAAAGAGAAATCCGAAGAATTCAAAGCCACTTTGACCAGCGTATGTGAGATGAAAGTTCTTAGCCCGGAAGATGAGGGACCCGATTACGGACCTTTAACAGGTATAACTTAAATTTGAATTTCTTTTCGTCATAATTAGGCTCATTTCAAACCCTTATCAAAAATTATTTTATATGAATCATACGAATTATTCATTTTTTTCTAGATTGTGTCAAAAACCTGGAAGGAGAACCCGAATGTTTCTGGAAGCGATGGCAATGCACCCGATACGCGAACAGAAAAAATAAGACACGCATGAAGGATCGCGGAGTTAAATGACATGACTTTCGAAGCGAGTTTTTCAGGACTTGCGTCAACAGACAATAACGCTGTATAATGTCATAAATTTTGCAGGTGAAACTCCGTCGCGGTGTCTTCTTCGACGATTATATCGCAAGAGCAACTCACGCGAATCCTTTCGACGGACGATTGAATCTTACCCGAAGCCGTGTCTATCATTCTGCTGGTTATCGCATTCATTATGCAAAGGTAAATAGCAAAAAACAAAAAAATGTCTACAACATTCTGAGTCATATTTGCAAATTTTTGGAAGGTCACGTAGCAGCGAGCTGTTTGAAGATTCCGGTTCGTCTAGATTCGCCGAGAAAAAAATAAAAATAAGATAATGGCGTAAATTTCGGGAGTGTTAAATATCAACCGAATGCTTTAGGAACCGGAGATAAACGCGTTGATACCGTTGCGATGAAAGACCCAGGATCGGTCGAAGAGAAAGACGTTTCTCGTCTCTACTAACATTGCGCAACTTATAGAGATTCTCGGGCGCGATGTAAGAACGATGAGTCGCGAATTCTCGAGGCTTTCTTCCCTTTCTATCTATAATTTCATTACTGACTTCTGCAAATAACGAAATCGACTCGAAACGGCTCAGATTACTTCCCGACGGTGTGACTAAGCGTTCACAGATTTCCGCGCTGCAATTCGCTCCACGACAACATTGTCTTTTTTTTCCTCTTCCTTCCTCATCGAGGAAAAGTTTCAATCGTATGAATGTGACGTCATACGGGAAAATGTGACTTCCGGAGATCTTCAAATCGGAAGTGAAGTTTCTTCGTATGACGTTACTTCCGGTAAAAAAAAACAAGATCTTGAAACCGGAAGTGCCGTTGCAGAGAACATTTCTCACAAAAGTTCTCCACGAGGAAGTCAAAAAATTAACCAGCACACTTCCTCGCGCAATTCTTTGTGAGCAATCTTCGACAATAAGGAAGCAATGTGCAAATTCATTTGCACACTTTTTCGAATAGAGCAAACGTACCATTGGGAAAGTGATGACTTTCAGTTTATGCGGACGTGGGATTTAGCAGCTGTAAACGTATCGGCGCAATCATTACGTTTGCAGCTCAATAATTATTAAATCTCGCATGCTCTGTCTCCGATATAACGCATGTTTTACGTACACACATGTTCCACACTTTTGCGTATATATTTCATTGGTACGCACAATATTTGGCTATCATATTACGACAATTAAAAGATATTGTGTTACTACTTCAATTATCGTGAAGTGACACATGTTTCTGTCATTCACTTCACCTTAATTCAAAACGTTCTCGACGAACGTTCTGACTTTATAAACGTTTATTTATTTTTATAATAGAACTAATTATAGTTCAAACTCATTTCTCATCTACAGACATAAGTGCTTGCCGTTGCATTGCGAGACTCCACGTGACAGCCGGAGTTTTGATGCTGCTTTCTTATTGTAACTTTGATCCTTCGACTGACTTCCGGTCTAAGAATGTTTTTTTTTAACCCGAATTTTTCAGTTTCCTGATGTTTCATTAAAAAAAAACCCGGCTGTCACGCAGTCGGATTACAGTACACGATGACACAACGGGGCCGCACTCTTACCATGAAGCTAATTATATTTCTTGCTCAAGTAAACAAACAATTAGCTGGTATGTATAATAGGGAGAAGCTTTAAGGCCGACAGCTCGGAAGATAAAAAAATCCGATATTTTTTATCTTCCGAATCAAAATATTCGTTAATAAAATTAGTCTTTGCGATTGATGAATGAAAGAGACGCGTATCACATGTTTTTTTTACCATCTTTCTTAATCCAATACTTCACCCATGTTTTTCGGACTTCCAAACTAACGAAATGACCGATTACATTGTCGAGCGATTCTATTGTCTGGAGGGTGTAATAATTCGCATTTCCCAAGCACATAACGGATTCAAAAGCACGACTATAATCGATTAAATAACGTAATAATAATAATAACATTATTAGATGTCAAAGATAATTTATAACCAATACGTATTAAATATTAATAATAATTAATCATGTATTAAAGAACGTATATGAACTATTAGATCCCGACTGTATTTATGTTGAATCAACGTGAGGATGGGAAAGCCGAAGAATTTTGGAAAGGCCACCTCTCATTTCTGATTATCGAAAGTGTGGGTCCGTCCGGCTATTATTACGCCAGGCTAATTGACACAGATATCGTTATAGCGTTACCCGGAAATTTACTTTTAGATGGACACATCGCGTCAACGATCATTTCCATTTTAATCGATATTAATCGCACGGAAAAACATTCCACCTTACACCCACTAAGGCCAGAAAAAGCTGTTTTTTGTGCCTGTACACAGAAAATAAGATTCATTCGATCTTACCAACACGCCATTAGAACACGGAACTAACATGCCTATGGAATTCTTCGCAAGAGCCCGTGGAGCAAGCGAGACGACTCGTGAGAGATTCAAAACGAAAGAGAATTTAACGAAGAAAAAGTGAGAGAGTAAAAGCGTCTGCAGCGACTCGTAGCACAGGTAGTTCTGCTGCTATCCCACCGACCCTAGAGGGGGCGTGCGGAGTGTGGTGTGGTCAGTGTGCGATAGAGACAGCAGCGCGATTAACGCCCGGGCGAACGCTACGAAGATGTCTACAAATGAATTTATCTCGACAACTATATTGCGAATCGATCTGAATTCTCTATGTATAGTTGATCGGGGCTACCTTTTATCCCGTCCGTGAAACTCTTGCCCGGTCTAAAATTTTTCTAAGCGCTCGATTACAGTTTACACAGCGAAAGGCCAATCTAACCTACGCGGCCAACGTTAAACCGCACAGCTTCGATGGGACGTATCTCGAAAACGGGACAGCCAAGCGGATTCAGATTGCACAGCGAGAAGTCGAGGGTCCTCACGAAGGTAGCATAGAAGTTTCAAGACCCTTACATTTTTTTAAGATACCCCCTCCAAAAGCCTCCTGGGTTTTCGGTTTTCACTGAGCTATGCTGTATATCCCCACTATTGAGAAACGGGCCCCCGAGACTCTCGCGGCTCGTTTCTGGGTTCGGACGCGAACGTGTGTAGTCCTCGTCGCTACGGTGTCTCGGCGCGAGACGCAAAGCACCATTTCTTCGCTTGACTGTACCTCGAACAATACAGTGCCTCGGCGAGCATCGTGCTAAGAGGGTACCGGGAGCGATACTGTAAACATCGAACGGACGTGTACAAAGAGTGAAGATAAAAACCTCGGAAAATTGATTGATCATTGATCTTTCAGAAAAATTGAGAGTTATCTTAAATTACCTTAAAAAAACGAAAGGACAATTATGATCTAGCACATTACTGAGCGTTTCATTGATTAGTGACAAAATTACAATAAGTATTTTTTTTAAATTCACCGAATCTCAGTGCCGCGTTTGTGCGATTGTTCGCCGTGAAAGTCGAGCAGCGAAAGTCAATGAATCGACAAGTTCGATACACATCGAGGGCTCGGTGCGAAACGCCTTGAAAATGAAGACGTAGCGCGAACCATCGGGTCGTTGCAAATAAAAGATCTTTCAAAAATTTCAGTATCGCTTAATTTTCCCGCCTTTTTCGACTGAACCGGGATACAAAGATACGTAGAGAAGCAACGATGAGTGGTTTTAAGTGTTTGACGATAATATTAGGGTGCCTCGCTGTGGGAACTCTCACGGACGACTCGGGCCTCGTTTCGTCAGCCGGAAGTGCACTGGATCCGCAAGTGGCCGAGAGTACGGTTCATCGAACGAGAAGTTTGCCCGAGCACGATGACGAGGTATTTGCAAGTCGCAATTGGACGACGATTTCCGAGATGTTGGATGTTTACAGCTCGAAGCATCTCGCTGCCAATTGGGAAGAGGGAAAGTATCCTGTGGGAGCTGAGTGCGATCGTGACGTCACCAGATTCGTCGAGGGTCTGAGGAAACACGAGATGTGGGCGCTGAAAGGTGATTAAAAAAAATACACAGACACACACTGGGAATTAACGAATAAACGCTGGAATTGCGCATTGCTTCCTCATTGTTCATAATCGCCTACAAAACGCGAAGGAGTTCGCTGGTTAATTTTATTTGCCTGCTCGTAGAGGAGCTTTTTCAACGATAGGGAAAAATTTAAAAGCCCTTGCAGCTTTTGCATTTAAAAAGAATCGTGCAAAAACTAAGCGAGCTTATAAACAATTGGATTAATGGATGAGAGAGAGACATTTATAAACTGAACATACATTTAGTTTACATAATGCCAAAGTTGTACCATAATAACAAATTTAAACATTTATAACACTATAATAGCACTTACAGCATTAATAACAGTATCATATAAATAAGATACATAATAAAGTTAAATAAATTTTTGAGTAAAAAATGAACAGGTGAGAATATACGCAGTGGAATAAATGAATGCAAATGTGACAACATATGTTTAAAAAAATCAGTTATCAAATCGAAAATATTACATAACGTATCCGTCAAGGCGTTCGAGGTGAGGCTCGAATCGTAGCTGCACCCTTGACTGATTTACCTAACTACCTAAGTAATAGTAGTAATAGACGTAAACAACGAAGATGGCAACGGGAAATCAATGATGGCATTTGAAGTTGAAAATTGTGTTGATACTCAATTCTTTTTTTTTTTTTTATGACAATTATAATAACTCGAATCATTCCTCTCTCAGTCAGCCTCTTTCACTTTCTTCTCGGCCGATTCTGCAATTTTTTTTACCTTGCTTCTCTGAAATCTCCGCGCTTACGGTGCCCATGAATGACTCGTATATATTAGTAACGTGAGAGAAAAGGCTAACGATAGCTTGTTAAATTTATTGTACCAATAGAAAGCTTACGAGCCTCAGTGGTCAGTGCGGAGTAATACGGCGAATAGCGAGCTCGAAGGTTCCTCGAGTCTGGGCATTAAATTTTAGTTGGACCATTGACGATCTCCTAACTTTACGCGCGATATATTATCTCGAATGAACGCTCGAAACAGCAATATCCCGACAGTCCGAAGCGTTCGAGCATATCTCGACTTTTACTACTTGGCAATCCACCCTCGATAGATCAAACGTGAGAGTTAACCACATGGGCAAAAGCACACGTGGCATAAATCTAAAAATATATTTTCCATTTTTCTCTCCTTTCCCTCCTTACTTAAAAAGTTGGTGTATCGAAGATGTCGCTGGCTCGATACACAAACTCTGCTTTATTGTTGCCTGTTGCTAGTCTGAAATGCAAATTACATTTTTGCCGAAAAATACCATATTTCGGATATATTTTGAAATATATTTTTGCAAATATGTTTACAAGTATATAACAATTCATACTTCAAAAAATTTAGATTATATTAAAACGTCGAACAAAACATATTTAGAATAAATCTTTGCGCATACTCGGTTTTCATGGAGGATTCTTCGATCGAATGAGATTGGGCGTCCAACTATATCATGTCTAACTATATAGGCAACCGTCCCGATAACCGTTTCTCTACTTTATAATGTTTGTGCAATAGCCTCATCCCCGTCGCTCGCGAAAACGTTCCGTCATCGCCGAGATGACGAGAAAAAGGTAAAAGTGAAAGAAAGTGAGACGACGATCGTGCACGATGATCCTTGTCGTCGAAAAGTGATCCATCGACCGGACCCGCGAAACGCTTTCACCGCAAAGTTGTTTCGTCAAACAGTGCCGGATCTCGCGGTTGAGAAATGAAATTCATAAGAATTCGTAAGATAAGATATGGCAACCCGGTAGTTTTGACGATTCCCAATCTGTAAATAGAAATTTCAAATGTTTTAACATTTCTCGGCTAAGCTAATTGTCGAATAGCGAATATCGAACGATACTTAGCGATTCCGAGAGAAATATTTTTATGGATAGAAATGAGGGTCGAGGTGACTCTCGGTAACGCGCAAACTTGGGCCCACTTTCATCCGGGAGGAGGTTTCACTTTTAGCGAGAACGTCGCTGTACAGCGTCGGACAGCTACGACAACTGTCTCGCCAATGTAATCGTACTCGTAAGCGCTGTATACTTATACTCGACTCGCGTGTATACAAGAAAAAGTCCCAAGATGATTTCATGCTCCGCGTTCAGGTTGACGTGCAGGTATGTCCGTGAAACATTGCGGAGTGCATTTTTTCGCAAACTACGCCACAATGCAATGTGGCATTGCCGTGCAGTCTCGGTCAATGCCACTTTGTCCCACGATCCACATAAACCGATTGATACAAAATATACACTGAGAGAAGGATCTAGTAAATATTACTATGTTGCTTGCACTGTAAAAAAAAAAAAAATGGGTATGAAATTTAATATACCGGACTGGAAGTTTTTATGCGAAAACTGATATGTCAAATTTCATATACAATTGTGATGAAAAATTAATGTTCTGTGGATTAAAAACACTGTAAGTACTTTATTTTTAATTGTTTGCTTTCATTTTACTATAAAAGTACTTTAATCAAGAGATTATTATAATTTACTTCAATTTCCATGAAAAAGTATATTAATTTTTCATCATAATTGTACATTAAATTTAATGTACCAGTTTTTGCATAAAAACTTCCAGTACGGTACATTAAATTCACCATTTTTTTTCAGTGTGAGATTACACTGTAAAAATAAATTGTAAATTCAATGTACCGGAACTTGAAAAGTGCTAACATTACTTACATTAATTGAACATGAGTATACTTTGCTTGTAAAATAACAGATATTAAAGTGATCAGTTCTTTGCTTGAAATTCACAAAAATTTTCATTAAAAATACAAATTTTATTGTAACATCGCAACGCACATGTGTTTGAAATTTCAGACACAGTTTATGTAAGACAGGTTCCAATACTGTTCTTTTTCGAACAACATTTTTTCACAGTGCACCATAGTACATAGTTATACGGAACTAAGGCGCCACCTACGTAAGGAAGAAGATTTATACGAATTTTTTGTAGATATTAGGTATGGTAAAAATCCTTGAAAAATCTGGCACTTTCTGCCATCGGTAGCGTCCCAGTTGCTTACTACGATGAGCTATAGTAATTTTTCTTAGACGGCCGATAGTTTTTACTATATTCTTCTCTCGTTGTATATTTTTAAAAATCATTTATCAATCCCCAAACTTTGATTTTAATGCAACTGCGACTAATATTCGTTAAGTACACCGTTCTTCTTGATTACATTTGAATATATTTGAATACCCTTTGCCGCTCAGTAGATGACGATTGAAAATTTTCGAACCTTAACACGGCCGGATGAAATTTCGCTCCGGCAAGAAAGAAGAAACCGGTGGCGTTGCTACCTAGAAAGTTTGGCCTCGGTATCTTCTCGTTTTCTCCGTCCACTCTCTTCTTCTCTCGTCGGTACATCTCTCCGCCGGACCCGACACAGCCGTGGTCCAGAGCGAAGAGATTTACATATAAGTCTGGCCTTGAGCCTCGAACCGACGCGCCGTGAAAAGATCACTTCCCATCCACGTGGGCGCGTTCCAGACACCCAAAGTGTCTACAACCATCGGTTCGATTCTGACCTACTGAGAGCTACGTCTTTGAGAAATTAACTCTCTATTGCCCAATGAGTTACAATTAATTTTCCCGGAAATTCTGTGCAACTATCCTTTTGCCCCGTGTCTGCATTTTACAGCGTGTCCATTTTGCCTCTACGGATGATGATGCGTTTGCGTGCTGAATCATAGAACTTAAGGCTCGATCACTCATTCGCTTTGATGAATCGCCGCGTCGTTGCGATATCAGCGTAAGATATTTAATTATTACATTACACACTTGACGCCTTCCCGAAGCGGCGGTGAACGAGACGACGGATTCACGCAATTTTGCGTCTACGTATCGTCTCGTTTTTTTTCTCGTAACATTACGTTAATGACCCCGCGAGAATCGCGGTATGTTTCAACATATCTCGCGTACAATTCTTCGTCTGTCGGATCACTAAAAAAAAAAATATATATATACATTTGCAATGAAAACGTGCGATAACTAATGAAATTGAACGATAGAAGAATTGACACGCATCAGTGCTGGTAGCTGGGTTAATGCTTCTGGCGTTAGAAAGTCGAAGGAAGTTATATAGACGGAGGAAGGTAGTCTTTAGTGAGAGTCCACCTTATTGCTATGATAATAAAGATATCATGCGTGCCTAAACCACTCGCACTCTCTCTCGGTAACTAATTCACCTTAGCAAGGTAGGTATATATAGAAACGTTGAAAAATATATACATTTATTAGTAAAAGAAGATATATATACATATATATATATTAGTCAGTTATTTGCAAATTTCTGTATCTTGCAACACGCTATCAATTTTTTTTTTTTCAATTGAAGAAAATTTGTTAAAATCAAATGAAATTTATTTGGATCAAACACATTCATATGCGTGGGTCGATCAGCAGATATTCTCTTTCGACTGTCCTTTTGTCGACGACGCTAGAAGAAATCATTTTTTGTAACTCAACTAAGTTTGTTCCAATGAAATTTATTCAATTGTCCTTTTACATGGTCATGCAATTGGCTGTTTCCAGTTTTAATGGAATCAAATAAATGCGATCTCTTGAGTGATTAAGAATGCAGCCGCCAAAGATTATGTGGCGATTATATTCTTATTAGCTTGTTACCACGTTTTGCAAAACAACTACCGATTATCGCACCGGCTATAGCGTTAATTATCGGAAGTTGCGTAACTTTCGAGTCTCGTATACTTGCGCTCGTATACTTGAGTTGTAAAATCGTAGAAAGGGGGGGAGGGAAACGAGAGAAGAGGGAACGAATCGGTTACGTGTGTCCTACAGAAGAGAAAGAGGCACGGTCTGATCAGCACGTCGATACATACTATACACATTTACATAAATACATATATATACGGAAGAGAGATCGGGGCAAAACGGACCTGGTCCACACTATTGGGAATGACTTTTTGTTACGTCCCTCGAAAAATGGGATAAAAGTGGTCCATTTTGCCTGCCCACTTCCTGTATACACATTAATGTGGTCGGAGCGGTACAGTCCCGCCAAACGTGAGTTTCAGGTAAAAATTCAAACATTTCTCGATGGGATAAAAATTTGAAAAAAATCAACCATTTGGGAGGTGCTGCAAATACTGTTTTTATGTAATAATAATTCCAAAATGTTATCGTCAAATAAACGATAAAAATAATTGTTCAACAAATTACCCGGCAACTTACCTGTTTTTTCCCACAAAGATGATTCGTTTATTTTTCTGAATGCGTATGAATTTTTTCAGAATTTGTGTATTCTTTGAAAATCGCGTTTTTCCTATGTTCAAACTGTGAAAAAAACGCAATTTACAAAGATTACAAAACATTCTGAAGAAATCCATCCGTATTTAGAAAAATAAACGAATCATGTTATGAAGGAAAATCGTTAAGTTGCCGGGCAACTTGTTGAATTTCATTTTCAATTCGTTAATAATAAATTGCAATTATTATTCCACAAGAACAATCGATGCAGCACCCATATACTTGATTTTTTTCAGATTTTTATCCCATCGAGAAGTGTTCGAAATTTTTCTCTGAAACTCTGATTTTCTCAGACTGTACCGCTCCGACTACCTTAACACGCGACTCGCGTGTTCCGTGAGACTCGCGAAAGCAGGTAACTCCGCTCGGCATAGCGCGATTCTCAAATACTTCGTCTATGAACGAATGATATATATATATATTTTATATTTCCCTGAATTCCCCTAGTATGAAAAGTTATCGCTGGAAAATGGCTTATTATTATGACGCCCAAACTTCGGGTTTAAATTCTTCGCGCTTTCACCGGACAACGATCGAATAGTCATTTCTTCGGATGACCGGGCGAAATTGTCTCAGCGACGGGTTTATGAAAATTTTGTGAAAAATAGTTACGAAGTCGTGCTACTCGTTTCTTTCGCTGCTCTCCGAGCCACCGCGAGCTCCTCGGTTGATACCTCACAATATGCAGTCGTTCGGCGCGGCGCTACCGGGGGAAGCTCGTCACGCTTGCGGATGGTAATCCATGGCCCGTTGTAACGGGCGAGAAAGTTGTCATTTCGCGACCTGTGGACGCACACGTTCTCGCGTGCGTCTATGCACGCCACGTTATTGTCTCGAGAGTTGTGTCTCGTCGTCTCGCCGTCTCGTATTGTGCTCGAGCCTCGGCTCGGGCAAACGTTGCTCCGTTAGGGCGACGGGCTATCGAGAGGAGAGAAAGATAAATAGTCGCACAAAGCCGATTTACGAGGAGCGGGGAAGCTGCACAGGCTCGTCCATACATAACAAATTCGTCGTGCAACGTCGGTCGCCAGAATCGTTTCGCATGCAAAAATTTCACCGCCGTTCGACGCAGTTCCCGTGGAGTCAAACGTGAGGGAAACGTTCGCCTATCGAACAGGAAATAACCGTGCAATCCACTTATTTTAGTAGTAGTAAAAGAGATTTATTGCCGAAGATAATATTTATACAGTTATGTTCTTATATTAATATTATACCCGATGATAATTTTACACCTTGGCAAAGAGCCATCGACCTGGGTCCTTCAGTCCTACTTATTATATTTCTAGGTAAATTTGAAAATATACACTCGAAAAAATTGTACAAGTACTTTGGTCTTAGTACTTAGTAAAAGTACTTGCAGTACCGAAAAGTACTTCGGTACTTTAAGTACGCACTTTAAGTACCAAATAAGTGCTCATGCACTTTAAGCACTGCCCAGCTCTCGTGTGAAATTAGGGCGCGCTCGCTGCGTGCGTAAAACTGCCATTTTCGCACCGAGTGTAATATGATGCGATACTAGTGCGGTGTAACGAATATCAAACGTGGACTGTGAAGTGCGCATAAAGTTCGCTTAACCGCACTTGTACCGCAAAATACTATTTCGATAGACTTCTTGTTATGTATATCTATGACCGTAAGGATGAACGATACTTTCCTAATATCCAGAGAGGTCTACTTACGCTTAGCTTAGATTAGCATGAACGACTATTAGATATCTGACCCGGTTGCGTCGGCAGAGTCGAAAGTCTGTCGGCATTCTTGCATAATACAAATATCTTTCCAGTCTTTCCTCTTGTTTTTGCTCTTCACATCGACCGGAAAAGAAATGGATAATCGGTTGCGAAAATTGAATCTCTCGATACGGTATCTAAGTCATAAAAATTGAACAAAAAAAATCTGATAGTGTATTATATTTATAATAATATATGAGTCACGATCACCCGAGACCCTTCGAGCCGTCGATACGAATCGTACGCGCGGTTCGTACGAATAGAAAGTCCCGGAGAAATCCGAAACGAAGGACGAGAAAGATAAGCGTCGGCTGCTGCACCTGCTTCTCAGACGACTTTGTCCCTTAAGGTACAAGTGAAAGTACATGGGCGCCTCCGGATCTCTCTGCTTCTCTTGCTTCCACCACTGTTGCACAATCGTTCAATTTTTCTCGCCAGTCATTCTCCATGTAGGCTGATCTCGGAGGCATTATCCTCCTTGCGGTTGCGCAAGCTATCTCGGTAAATCTTTGTTTCTTTTATCGTTACAGTTTTTTGTTCAAGGCCGTATCGACTATGTTGCAACGTTAAAGAAAAAACCTTGCCGCATGTTTTCTTCGAGCGGTCGTAAACTTTATTGTTTTCTGCATGCCCCTCTATAATTTGTATGTCCGCCTAATTTTATGCACGACTATATGGACCAAACAGTTTTGCAATATAGTTTATCGCTGAATCGAATTTTCGCTAATTTTGGGGTCTGCACTGCCTTAAGAACTCGGTAAATAGGATTTGAAAAAAATTCCGAGGTCATTAATGAGCTCGGCTCATTTTAGGCATAATTATACAAGGACCAAACAGTTTTGCAATATAGTTTAACGCATTTCTTGACAGTTTATCGATTTTTTGTCACTTTTGGGGTTTGCTGCTTTGAGAAGTCTCTGCAATTAGGATTTGAAAAAAGTGTGTCGAGCTCATGTAAATATATAAATAAATTATTATTAATTAGAGAAGTTTAATCATTTCGCATAATGAAAAAAAAACGATCGTTATCGAAGTGTGGACTTGACGACGCGAGCGACCGTAATGTATGCAGCCTTTCTCTTTCAGAAAGACTTTCCCTGTCTGGGTCGCATTCGATCGCGAGTATGTTACATCTAAAAGTACAGTTATCGCAACGCCAAGATGCAAAAAAGCAAGAAGATAAAAATTTTGCAAAAAAAAAAAAAGAAACTCGATACTGGAAAGTCGTTAATGCCCCAAAAAGCATAAAATTATTTCAAACACTGCGGAAGATATAAAAAAAAACTGTGATGCAGTTGAGGAACGCGATAACAGGAATTCAAAAGACTTCTTAGGGTTCTAAAATTATTTTACGCTTTTTTCATATCAACAACTTTTCAATCAAGGTTTTTTTTGCAAAATTTTATTTTCGCTTTCTATTTTCTTCTTTTTTTGCGTATAGAATATTTCGGACATTCGTATCGGTCGGGTTATTTAACTAACGCTTTAACTATTACTGATAGCCACACAGAGTGGGATTGATATGACATATGATTCGAATACGGGCACGTTCGAACGGTGGTTTTTGTTTTTTTTCATACCAATGTTAAAATTTTTGGCCCGAATGATGACTCAACAGAATTTTCTGAACGAACGGCTGAAGAAATCAGCGAACAACCGGGCTAAGAACACTTAGCAAAAATGTTACATTTCTCTACAGATAATTTCTATATAGATAAATATTTCATATGCATTATTTCACGTCAATGTCAAACGCATAACACTTCTCCTTTCGCCGTAGAAAAGTAACGAATTGGCTGACCCAGGCAACTTCTTAGCGCTACAAAAATGTACGATTTGTTTCAAGAAATTAGTTAGTTTCAAGTCAAATATTAAACAGTTCAACAACGCAATTAAATAGTCGAAGGGACCAATTTTTCGACTGGCGCAGAAATCGGTTTTAGGCGAGCCTTTTCCCGAGTTTCATTCAGGCGTTAAAAGAGATCTAATGTGCAGAGACCTTGAAAGTTTACTTGAACCTGAGGTTACGACAAAAATGGTGCCCCTTCGAGTATTTGCCGCGATTGCGAGCGCGTCGTTGAACGAATGTGTTTCTGCAATAATGCTGTGAAAGAAGTGGCCCGTGAACTTCGCAAGCTCTAACGGCGTCGGCAACGGGCACAACACTGCGACATAGAAACCTCGACAGTGAACGTAATGTCCACGAGGACGCAATCTCAGTGAGATAAACCTGTAAAAGGCAGCGCACGTTAAGATAATACGGAGAGTGAGAACAAAATGAAACGAAGCGTGAAGAGATCGTTCTACTAAATTGTTTTCTTTTTCAATCTGATGTAAACAAACGAACGTACGATTTTGCAATCGCCTCGGGATTCGCGCATTAATATCGTGAATACTTAATGACATTATGCAGATAATTAATGCAGATGCGAAATCGTCGTTTCACTTTCGACGGTATTCCCCAATTCCGATGACCTCAATCTGACCGCTTTTGCGATTATATCATAGCTGTAAAGGCGCGAGGGGAGTAACGAAGCACGCGGATCTTAAAGTACCAGCGGACAGCCTGAGCTCACGTGAGTTCAGAGAGATTGAGCGAGAATTGCGAACACTTCTCGATGGGATAAAAATCTGGAAAAATCAAGCATATGGAAGACGCTCAAAAGATTGATTTTGCTTAATAATAATTCCAAAATGTTATTAACAAATAATGAAAAAACAATTTTTCAACATCCCCCGGCAACTTAACTTTTTGTTCATATAAAAACAATTTGGCGATCTTTTTGAATACGTATGAATTTTTTCAGAATTTTGTTTTCGAAAATTACATTTTTTTATTAACTAAAAACGCAATATTCAAAAATTACACGAAATTCTGAAAAAATTCATAAGTATTCAGAAAAATTAACAAATCGTTTTCATTAAAAAAATATTTAGCTTGCCGGGTGATTTGTTGGCTAATTTTTTTATTCGTTAATTTGTTAATAACATTTTGGAATTATTATTATGCAAAATCAATCTTTTCAGTACCTTCCTTATTGGTTGATTTTTTAAAGATTTTTATCTCATCGAGACGTGTTCGCAATTCCTCTCTCAACTCTCTGAACTCACGGAGCCTCGGGCTGTCCGCAAATACTACCTTAATCGGCAAGCATACGTAACACACGCTCTTATTAATGCACGTGTTGACGAACCCCTTAATTTATAATTTATAAAAACGCAACAACAAGTTACATGAAAAAATTTCCCTCGCGTGCGACAAGTTGAACTTGACTTTGAACCCGAAATTGAAACGTGAAGCGAGTGTAAGTGGACTTCTATTTTTTTTCTTCCGAAGCTCATGTTCATTGTCATTCCATCGTTCGAGGCGTTCACGCCGCACACGGAGTCGGTCTTCGTTGCCTCGAATACCAATCGAGCCGCTCCTCTGACTATAAAGTCTCGGACGTGAAATAAAAAAAGAAAATAATTGAAGCGAAGAAAATTTTGCTGAATATAATTTTAATTAATTCAAAACCGTGATGAGAACGCCGTTATAGACCTTTCTCCGCATCGAGCGGCGCAGCACAACGTGACGTTGGATTACAACCGCGTAATTTACGGCGCGGTGATGCAACAGGACGATTAAATACACGGCGGCTACACGCGGAGCCTCGAGGAAAACGCAACCCTGCCTTGCCTCCCCGATGATTAGATAATGTCGTTTCTTTACTTCCCGAATAGAAAGTCTTACTTCATCGGAGATTTATATATATAGATATATAGAGAGAGACGAATGTTATACAGTATACCGTAATCGCGGCGACGCGTTTACTAAACCACTTTCATTGCTCCTCCGCGGTACACTCAATAGCGTTGCATGTACAGTAGCAAGAAGATTACTCCTACCTAATTTATTTACCCAGAGGCCCGTCTGATGTATTTTTTTCACATTCCGCATAGACGGACGGAAATTCGTTCTCTTTTAAGTGACACCGATTTATTTTCACAATAACGAAGTAAAATCGGGTACAATTGCTTTGCACGAGTATTTCAAGAGACCTAGTAAATCAAGTTACAACTGCGTCGACGAATATCGTTAACGTACTTATTAGAATAGATTTTTTTCGTTTATAATTATTCAATCTGGAATTTAGGCGCTGTTTGAATGGTAAAAGGTCACGCCGTGGAGAAAGTGCCGAGGAATTCTCTGCGGCGCACTTTTCGTCGAGTCGATTTCTTCGAAGAATCGTCACGCTGAGTATTCGAGGCTCCGAGCTGTACGGTTTCTTTGTTCCAATATTTTTAGAGCAAGCAAAAGGCTGTAAAACAATCATGACCGACTTTTGAAGTGCGGGGCATCACCCGATCATAATGGGCTGACCGAACGAATGCATTGAAGCGACGATAATAGTCTCTCGCTTGACTACAAGCCCGCAACTAACGGCGCCAATTTCAAACGGCTGTGAAGCGTTAGATTGATTTTTTTTATTCTTTTACAGCCGACGACTCATCGGGACGTTACACCAATGGATTCTTCTGGGGCAACTCTTTCTTCACCGGATCCGCCACCGAGTGTTCGTACATCGGTTACGATTTTAACAAGAAAAATGCCAAGTACTCGGCAAAGCCTTCGGTCGTCGGATCTTCCATGATCAGCGAGGTGACGGAATTCAACAGCGAGCCGAAGAAGAAGGCCCACGCCGGAGTACCAAGAACTCAGCTCTCGCTTCCCAATATCCCCGATGAGGCTCCGTACAAGCTTGGATTCTTTATGATGAAAATATTAATAAACGGGACCTTGTCGCCTACAGTCAGTATTTTTTTATTATTCTACCGTACTCTCCGGGCAAGAGGGAGCCGCGGTGACATTGTGGCACACACTTTTGCACTGTTGCGATTTGCATCCAACTTTGTTGGGCGAAAAATATTTCAACAATTACTTTAAGAAATATTTATGAAACTTTGTGGAAAAAATATCTTCTCCATTTAGAATCTTTCATAAAAATTCAATTTTGCCATCTCGCATTTTCCCAATGAAAGCCAATTTTTTTTTAACGCAAAGCTGGATGCAAGTCGCAAGTAAGAAGTGTGTCATGCAACACACTGTGCTACATTCTCTCCTGCAACAAAAATTAGGCTTATAATATTTTTTATTAACGTTTCTCAAATTATATTTCAGACAAGACTGATTCATCTTGGAGTTTGCCTGCCGTATTCCTGTACCGCCGCAGACGTCGGTATTGTCGCTAAACTTGCCGCCAGCGAAACGGCATCCAAGAACTCGATAATACAAAAAGTTCGGGATCAACATAACTATTACGACATGTCCACCGATCCCGTTTTCTGGATCTTGGTGTGAGTTTCGGATATACATAATGTATATTTATTCATATATAAAAATATTCCACGACGGCTTTCTCACGTTATACAGTTTCTCAATGTTTCCGATATCAAAGAGGAATAAGTAAATTTAACTTAGTTCTATTATAATTTCAGTGGCTCGAGCACGGTCGTCGCATTGCTAATGCTCGCCGGTACCGGATACGACTATTATCTCTCGATGAAACTCCGAAGAAAGAGGGCAACAATTTATGACTTGGAAAAGCACGCAAAGCTCGAGCAGAATTCCAACGGAATTCGCAAAATGGCAAATGGTGAGAGATAATGAACTGCTACCGCTGTAGCTATCACTCGTGTCCGCTTACTTTCCATTACTCTTCATTCACCAGTTGGCGACTATATTTCTCGACCGACTGTCTACTTTCTTTATTTTATCATCGTTATTACTTTTCTTCAACTTCTATTCTCCACTCGACCGTCACTGACTGACTGTGACGAATTACACGGACGGTACCAGAGTCAGTGACACGATATTATTATTGTGTTTCATAGAGTTTGAAGGTAAGGTCTACATCCCTGTTCCAGTGGCAGACACCGGAATAATCCCGACACCGATTGTCAACAATAATAACGATCACGAGAACACACCGCCACGATTGGCGCCCAGTCCGGATATTCAGCCTCTCAGTGAGTTCTCATTTTACAAGAAGGCGATTACTTTTTATCATAGTTCCACAATAGTTGATTCTGAATACCTTTCAGAAGCAACATTTATGGAATTATTTTTTTTCTACTGGAAAATTAACCTCTCGGGTTAAAAACATATTTTACTTCACACGATACGAAAATATAATTTTTACACCTTGCGAAATAAAATTTTGTACGATACGCGTGCGAATTTTTTTTTCTTAACCCATGTTAAGAAACCCGTGATTGCAACACTTGCCTTCGGCTTGGACTGCAAACTACCACTTGTCACAAAAAGTTATATCGCATTAGTATCGTAAATTACTATTCTACGCACACTATTCTATTCTCGTGAATTTATTAGGAAAAATTATGTAAATGTCGCACTCGCGTTCGGTTCGTGCGGCATTTTCACACTCGTCAAGAACTCCCTTTCTACGACCTTGCCAAACAAATAACTATTAACGCTCTTTTATTTGCAGACGTATGCGAGGAACTCTTGCTGTCTTTTTCGGTTCGAGCGAACATGAGAGTAATCTGCGATCCCGCAGTTGGGAGGGACACTATAAGCACCGTTCACGGCCTGCGAGCGATCTCGATGGCCTGGGTCATTCTCGGTCACACGTGCATCGTCATTTTCAACTACGCCGACAATACCCAGTATCGGAAAGTGGTCGAAAAAAATTTCCTCTTTCAGACAGTAACCAACGGAGCTTTCAGCGTCGACACGTTCTTCTTCATGGGGGGTTTGCTCGTCAGCTTCCTCTACTTCCGCACCAACGCTATGGGAGACCTGAACAAGCTCACCCAAGGCACCAGGGGTTTCGTCGCCGGATGTCTCAAGTTCATGGGATTCATTATTTACCGTTTCTGCAGGCTGACTGCACCGTACTTGTTTATTCTCGGTGTCGTCGAGATCTCGATGAAATGGTTTCACGCTAATTCGGTATTCGAGCCACCCACCGCCGATCATTACAATTGCCCGAACTACTGGTGGCGAAACTTGCTCTACATCAACACCCTCTTTCCCGTCGATCAAATGGTGGGAACATTTTTATCGACGAAGAAAAAACGAAGCCACATCATTTTCGCCGATGCTACAATTGGCCGAATCGTCGTATGGCCAAAAGTCGTGGGTCTGAACGCATTTCATCCGAATAGTCAAACTTCCGAAACGTTACTTTTCCGAATGGTCAAATTTTCGAAACTTGATTATTTCGATTCTTCACTTCAGCGAACGTTACTCTTCGGAACGCCATTTAACCGAACGTCATTTCCCCGAATAATAATTTCACTGAACGTCATTTTCCAGAATCGTAAAAATTATAAACATAAGTCGTCGAATCGTTATTCGTCCGAACCGTCAGTCGTCCGAAACGCCAATCGACCGAATCACGAAACTAAAAAATATAACTAGACTAGTCTAGTCTAGTGAATATGAATCACAGAGATTCCGTACGAATCGATTCAGATAAATGACTTTTCGGACAAATACTATTCGGACGAAATTTGACGATTCGGGAAAATGATGATTCGGTAGTTTATGATTCAGAAAAATAAAGTTTTGGAAGTTTGACTATTCGGATGAAATGCGTTCGGCCCCATGATTTTCGACCATACGACGATTCGGCCGATTGTAGTTTCGCTATATGATGTGGCGCTGAAAAAAAAATCCTTATTCCTTTCGATGCCGAACGAGACTAAATCATTTATTTGTTTGTTTTATTTCAGTGCATGCTATGGAGCTGGTACGTCGCCGACGACACTCAGTTCTACGTAATAGGAGCAGTCGTTCTTATACTCGCAACGAATCATTTCAAATTCGCAGCATTTTCGCTCGTAACGTTGCTCATAAGTTCCTGGCTCACGACGGGCTACATAGCTCTGATCAATAATCACATGCCCGCATCCGACGATCCTCTCGCACTGTTCGACAAGATATACGACAAACCGTGGACGAGACTCGGGCCTTATCTCATCGGTATGACTGTCGGATACTACTTATTCAAGACTGATTGTAAAATAAAAATGTCGAAGGTAACGTCAATGTTTTATCGATCAATTTCCATTTTTCCTCACGACGGATTTGTTTGATTCAAGGAAAATTTTGTTTGTTTTACTTTTTACAGACCACCGTCGTAGTCGGCTGGCTTCTGTCCATTGCTTGTCTTTTGAGTTTGTTGTACGGCCTATATGAGGCTGAACTGTCTCCCGTTACAGCTGCGGCATATTCGTCGCTCAGCCATAGCGCCTGGGCACTCGGCTTGTCGTGGATCGTCATCGCGTGCAGTACCGGTTATGGAGGTAATTTAACATTTTTGTGTCTTGTATTTTTAAAAATTCTATTACAAAAAAATCGGGAAATTTTTATTCACGGAATTTATACTTTTTTTCAGGTTGGGTGAACGATATTCTATCGGCACCGATTCTCTATCCGTTCAGTCGTGTCACCTACTGCGCCTATCTCGTTCATCCCATAGTTATCCGACTGACGGCGATGAATCTGGACTCGCCGTTTCATTTAGGAAAAGACACCGTAGTGATAGCGTTCTTCGGACAGGTCGTACTATCCTACATTCTCTCGTTCGTCGTATCGGTAGCGTTCGAAGCTCCGGTCGTCAGCATGCTCAAGATACTGTCGCCCAAGAAGAGGAAGCGGATTCCGTGAGAAAGAGCGCGTAGGATGAATACCTTGTCGAAGACGCAACAAATTTTAGGCTGCTAAGTGAATTATTTATCAAATTTGTAACGCTGCTCCCAGCGTTCGGACACTCTCGCCAACGCCTCGATCGATAATTATCACGAGACTTATCTCCGCTCATGAGGTCAGAGACGAGCGACGAATTTGTCACCTAATTTTATACGCAACTTCCTAGATGTAAAATAAATTATTTTCTCTCTTCGTTATAATCGTGCAGTGCAAAAAATTGAATCGACTTTACACAATAGTCTTTAAAGTTATGAAAGTTATTTATCTTTAAACTTATTTTTTTATTTACATAACAAACGACAAAGGGTGTCATTTTTATCGAAAAATGCTTATAAGTTATTTGCGATTCTTACAACTCGATTAGCAGCTCGAGATATCGTGCTTGCGATACGAATAAATTAATTCAGGTTGCACGTTCCGTCGCGACTTTCCTCTCGACATCGACGTAGAATGGACCTTCGCGAATAAATTTCTTCAGTTTCACGAGTGTCCAACCGTCGATAACGTCGTTGTCAGAGTTGCAGAGATTTTTAATGAGACAATACTTCGCCTCTTTGCAATTTTTTAAGGCCTCGACGTCACGATCGAGAGGTTTCCGTGAGAAATGCGTGTACGATGAATACCTGGTCGAAGACGCGACAAATATTAGGTTGCTAAGTGAATTATTTATCAAATTTTTTCCGCTCATAAAGTAGAAGACGAGCGACGAATTGTCACCTAATTTTATACGCAACTTCCTAGATGTAAAATAAATTATTTTCTCTCTTCGTAATAATCCTGCAGTGCAAAAAATTGAATCGTCTCTACACAACTGTCTTTGAAGTTAGTAAAGTTATTTATCTTCAATATTATTTTTTATTTACAGAACAAACGACGAAAGGTCTTATTTTAATCGATAAATGATTATAAGTTATTCGCGTTTCTTACAGGGTAATACTCAGCTCGGGATATCGTGCTAGAGATTCGAATAAGTTAATTCAGCTTGCACCTTCCGTCGCGATTTCCGTCTCGGTGTCAACGTAGAACGGACCTTGACGAATGAATATCTTCAGTTTCTCGAGTGTCCAGCTGTCGATAACGTCGTTGTCAGCATCGCAGAGATTTTTAATGAGCCGATACTTTGCTTCTTTGCAGTTTTTAAATGCCTCGATGTCGCGATCGAGCAGAAACTCGACCAATCCGGGACAATTAGCGATATACTCCTGACCCCAGGTTTGCGTGGATATCGAGGCCAATACTTCGAGGCTGGATTGTCGAATATCGGCGAAAGGCTGTTTGCAGAGGGAGACTATCATGCCGAGAGGATCTTCGCCGAGACAGTCGAACCACGATTTCGTCAGTGAAACGATTCTGTTGTCCTGCTCTGTTTTATCGACGCCGACAATCAAAGCGAGATTCTCGAGTCCTCTTATGCGATATTCGGTCGGAAATTTTTCAACGATTTCGCCGATTTTCCGCAGCGCGCACGTCATCGAATCGCCGATTAACTGCAGAGCGTACTTGCCCTCGACGCTCGAGGCGACGTGGCCGAGCGTGTCGAGAGCGTTGCCCAAGAGCGTGACGTCGCCGCTGTCTATCACGTCGAACAGAGCCGACACGACGGCCGGATATTTCGAGAAAATCTCGTTTGGCCTCGATCGGGCAAGAGCCCCGAAAAATTTCATTAATCCCGGAACGAGCAGATTCGACAGAGGATCCTCCCGAGCACGGGCGATTTTTTCGCCCAATTTTCTCAGTACATCGCGTTGCTCGAGATAATTCAGGCCGTCCTCGTTCATCGCCAAATCGGTGAGGAGCTCGAGAGCGTTGAGCTGGAGCAACACCTCGTCCTGCTCCAACACGCTTATCAGACTGTTGAGGAAACCCGATGTTGCCGAAGCCTCCAGACCCTCGTGGGACGATTTTGCGATGTCGACGACGATTTCGTAAACGCGAAAGCTCACGACGTCGTTCTTTGTCAGGAGTTTGGCCATTGTTCTCAGCAGCGTTCCGGAGTACAGAGTTTTCGCGCCTTCCGGACTTGCTCCGATTTTTTTCGCGACTGCCATTGCGAGATTCGCGACGCTCAGATCTTCGTCCCCCAGCCTCTCTATTGCCAAAGTAATCAAGTTTGTGTTGTTCAGTAACAACGGTACTTTTTCGGGCTTCTCCGCCGCTCTCTTCAGTTCGTTCAGCACCAAAGTCTTCACGGCCGGCTCCGAGTGAACGATGAGTCTGCACATTTCGGCGGAATAACGCCGGTGAATTTCGTCGGGCTCGAGAGCCCCCATGAGTATTCCGAGATTGTTGCAGATCTCCTCGAGGCAGTGACTGCAAAAAAGAAAACGATCGTTCGTGAAAATTTCCTCAGTGGATCGAATATTGTGTATTTTAGTTTTGTTATCAAACCGATCATTGGTGGTTAGCTGTGCGAAGAGTGATGTAAGATCGATGTTGGGCGCGATCTCTTCGAGCTCGGAAGTCCTCAGACTTCGGAGTTTAATCGTCATCTCCGAGAGTATCTCACGCTTCATTTCATCGTCGTTGAGCTCGCTCAAACTAACGAGTTTGCTGCTATACCACTGTGACATTTTTTCTTCTGTGTATACAAAATGCTTATTGACGCTCGGACAGTAAGCGTAAAGCCGGATTTTCATGGAACGTTGACAACGCTCATCCCCACTCCGTGAACCCGTTCTTTATAGAGGCGTTTCTATTGCACGAAAGTAATTGAGAATGTTCGTGGGAAAAGTAATTCAGAAAATTCAAAAACACCTAACGTCGATAATCTTTAGTTTAAAAATGACATTTTCAAACCGGAAGTGACGGATTTTGCAATCGGAATCGGAATCGTAAAGTTGCATTCTCACGGCGCGACGGCCGCGCATCCCCACTTCGTAAACTCTCTTCCCACCGCCGACCGCAGTGCTTCTTCAGGAAAAGGGTTATGAATGTTTGTTTATATACGTAGATTATACGAATTGTAGTTTGAAATGAAAATGATGCCAACGATTCCAGGTTTTTGCGATTTATGCGTTAATCCGACAGACTCGGATCCGGATACTCTCCGTCGGATCTTATCGCGATTGCACGATTGTAAGTTACATATGTTTTCGTTTATGCACGAAAACATTTTCACACATGATTATAATATATTGACAACAATACCGTATATCTTCCGCAGTGGGTTACGAGACTGTGGCGATAAATCAGACGGTAGACGAGAGTATTTTCGACAATGAGAAGAAGAAAAAGAAGAAATCTCAGAACAGTGAAATAGTTAAGATAGCTGTACCGGAGCCAATCGATGTTACTGCCATAAAAGCTGAGTTTGACAAGAAATTAAATATACTGAGCAGAATCACTTTCACGTTCGGTGATACATCGAAAGTACACACGCTAGGACAGTCTCACACACTGAAGAAATACGACCTCTACGCTGTTGTACCGAAGACTCAAGCGGCTTTTCAATTCGCCTGCTCGCAGCTGAATGCCGATATCGTAACGTTAAAGTCTTCCAATCTTGGATTGAAGTTCACAAGGAAGTTGTATCTTCAAGCCGTCGAGAGAGGCTTGCACTTTGAGATACAATACTCGGACGTTGTTAGGCAATCGACGAGAAAATATGCTCTTCACTATTCGCATCTTTTTCATATATTTGGCAAAAGCAAGGTATCTTCTATCTCGATTATGGAGAATTTACATTTTTTTATTGTCTATTAAATTATCGTTGACACAGGTTCATTTAATGTCTACAGAATGTCGTCGTGTCGAGTGGCGCCACAGATGAGACATTAGTGAGGAATCCGTACGACGTTATTAATCTGTATCCTTTTTGTAAAATTTCCTACTTGATGTTCGGGCAACATTTTTTTTTAGTGAAAATAGAATTCTTAACTTGGATTTTTCATTTTCATTGCCAGAGCTTCATTGTTTGGTCTCTGTGAGGTAAAAGCCAAAGCTTCTGTGCTCGCGCAATGCAAGCATCTTCTCCTGAAAGCAGGTGAATACTCATGAAACAGTTATCGGCTTGCATAGTTTTCTATCTCGATTATATTGATGAATTATTGTTTCAGAGGGAAGACGTTACGGCAAAGGAGTCTTCTCCATCCATATAAACAGAAAAGGTGTCTCAGAAAAGGAGAATCAAACTGACGATTGCACGAATCCAAAAAGGATCAAGTTGTAACACAAAATTTACTATTTTTGTTTAGATTAAAAAATATTATTTGAAAATACTATGGCGATTGTTTCGCATTTTTTTTTCGATAATAATTAAGGTCCATTTTTTGTGATCCAACGACAATTCCAATTTTCAACGACGTTTATTATGAAATACCACCAATTCGACTACATTTCCTAATGAAATACAAAAAACGCTCAAAGTACGAACTCTCGATTAAATATTACCTAAGCTCTCTGCACTTTGCAGTAATTCACTAAATTCATTTTTTCACAAGTCCGCAATTCTTTTTTTCTTTCCGTTAAAATCTACCTTTTAACACAATTCTCTAATATTATTGAGTTTCATCCACTCGATGATATGTGTTCTGAATTCATAAGCCTAGTTATCGGAAGAACCCTGACAAATGACGGTCATCTCGTGTTTCAATATAACAATCGCATATCGGAACAAAACGTCTATCGAAGATAGCAATAACACTAAACGGTCTTTGGTTCAGTGAGAAGAAAATATATAAACTGTAGTCTGGCCTCGAATTTCATCGACGAGTTTCCTTTTCTTCAGAACAGAAATCGTTTGATTTTTTCTTTTAGTTAATCTCATAAATCACTCACGCTGTTGAAAGTGAGAGCAATTCGCTCGTTTATTCCTTGGTTAACCAACACTTTTAGCACTTACATAACTACGCGTAATTTATCAGAAATATTTCACTAAGTCCTACAATGGGTTCCGGGGAGGGGGCGGAGAAAAAAATAATTTACAATTTTTCGTTATTATATTACATGCGGGGCAGAGGTCGGTATACGCTAACTATTTAAATTAAATTCTACGCTCATCAAGTTTGTTGCCTACAACGTTAACTCGTTATGCATTTTTTTCTTACATTAATTAATTAGTATACATAATAACCGTAGTGGGCGCATCTTTGTACTTAATCTATCGAATATGGTTGATTATTTGATAGTGGATAGCGTTTAATAGCTCCACAGAAGAACACAGATCTGTAGTGTCTTACGACCAGATTCTTCGACGATAGCTCTTCGTTTCGAAAATGTTGTGTCGCTCTGCATTTTTAATACATTTCCTTTTTCTTTTTCATATGGAAGATACATATTGTTTTTTTTCTTTATTTAGAGGATACTTCTCATTGAGAACATCAATATCAGTCTTAGGAGTAGGAAGCATAATGTCTTATCTCGGGTGTCCGTGTCGATCGGTTAGGCAATGTCCACTGAGTATATTTTTTCTACGCCCTGATTCGAAACAAAACAAAAACAAAATCGTTACTCCGCTACTCGCAATCTACAAAGCGATTACAAGAATTCATTCCGTACGCAAGCGTTTATAGATGATACATATTTTTTTATTGAACAAAAAGAAAAAAAATTATACTCAGTTTGGACTCTACAGAAAAAAAACTTGCAAACATCGATCGAAATGACATCTAAGATTCGTGTTTACGCTACTCTCGGATTTCGCGAGTGATGGATTGTCGCTATCACCCCATGCAATAATATTTTTTTTTTTCATACATCGTTATTTCAACAGCAAGCGTCGATATACGAATCTCACTTCATAAAAAAAAAGAAAAAAAAATACCTTCCTAAAGGTATATTACCGCACTATTTACAAATAATAAAACAAAATGTCATCAATAGCATGATACAGAAAAAAAATCAATAAAACGTAACTTCTAGTTCATAATTCTACTTGTACTTTGGTGTCGAACGCTCGCGCCAAAGCGACTCGACACTGGTGCTTGAAGTCGTTTGGAAACGAAAAGAAAGGTGATTACAAGACGACGCAGAGGCCTATACATGCATACGTGCACATACATGCTCATATACATAGACACGCATTTATATATATATGTATATATATATATACCCGTGAAAATAAACCTCATTCGGTGGGATGATAACTAACGCGACTGTGAAAATTATAGAGAACGAAGAGATTTAGATACGACGGTGAACAAAGGGTTACTGCGGACTAATTGAGGTATGTCTGCTGATAACATTATGTTTTACTTTCATAAATCAAGCAACACCAGCGTGTGCATTCGTCGTTAGTAGTCGCTCGCCTTACGCTCGCTGTTATCGCGCTTTTGATGAGGGATGACTGATCGCGCGCTCGAGGAAATTCAAAAATTTGTTCATCAACCCTCTGCCGGTCGGCACACCCGATACTGTGCAGAGAGGCGCGGGGTAAATACAATGGTCTTACGGCGCTTGGGCACCACGACTGGCAGAGAAATAAGAAATAAAAAAATAAAACGAACATTAACGATAAATTGCCATTTTGCTCTTGACGAAAAAAAAAATGATAATCAAAGTCTCAGAGCTTCATCTCAATTTTGAAAAATTGTGTTGCAGTGCGAGCTCAACATCGTGATTAAATTTCAAATTTCACCTCAAGCGCGTTCAGCAGTTTCAAATCCGTATTCGATAGAACGAAGAAGACTAGTTGTAAGTACGAGCCTCAAAAAACAGAGAAATAAATCTGAAAAAGTGAGGCCGTTTTAACTGTATAGAATAGTTATGTACATATATATACATATATATATACGAGTATATATGTATATATGTATACAACGAAAACGCGACGCCCGCTAAAGTTCATTTACGCACGATCAGATTCATCAAGTTTTGTTTCTTTTTTTTCATACTAAAAATTATTATTATTATAGTAGTATAAGCGTTCGAGGACGACGAAACGATGGTCGAGTATGTCACGTATCGAGAAAAATACTAAAACAAAATGAAAAGTGAACTCGCGTTTAGCTCGAAAGATCGTTTCGTGATATTTTATGAAAGAAATAGAAATACGTTCTGCGTTCAGCTGTGGCACCTTTGGGCAAGTAGCGATCAGCATAGAGAATCTCCGTCTTTTTTCTTTTTTTTCCTATGACAACACACAACGTCACTAATCGTTCATGTATCAAATAATTATAGGATTATCGAGACCGAGGGATGTTGTTGGCCGACGCGCAAGTGATGCTGGTAACGAATACGACGATTATTTGTTTCGTCTTTCTTTCGCATTATCTTTCGAACTGCATTTGTTCACCTGTGATTGCACTGACCAATCTGCTCGGACTGGGTGCGATCCGTCGTCATTTTGGTCTGTGCGTTCGTCTCCGACATTGGCTCGTCACCGTTCGTCACTAGACGACCCGGCGATGGACTGTCTACTGGCCTGAACGAGAAACTCGGCGAATCGACGCTCGACAACGATTCCGGTGTACCCGCCGAACTGATTGTCCCTGGTAGCGGACTCGATATCGCGTCCATTCTATTCAATACATCAAAAAGAAAAAAAATCAGCATGGAATACATAGCGTTTTATCCCATACGGTTTATAGAGAGAGACTATAATTACCGGGGTGAATTTGAAATGACTAAAGTTGAGGTTCGCTTCGCCGGGGGCTGCAGATAATCGCTGCTGTTGTCGTCCAACTCGAACTTTCGCTTTACAGGCCCTAGGCAACTTGGACGTATAGCGATCGGACTGAGACTCCGTCTGGAAATATTATGCGAATGTTATGCGGTTATACAAAAAAATTGCCAATACATTTTCATTCCGCGTAGTTGTAGGACAGTTTTCACGGTGCCCACTAAAACCAGTGACTTTCACTGAGCATTAAATTATTTTTCCCTGGTAATTATTATTATAAGATTATGAAAATAATGTTTTGAAATATTCCATCAAAATATTCCAATGAAAGGAGTCTCAAATAATTCAGACATTAATCTTTCATCACATCTGAAATATTTCTGAAATATAGCGATAAAAATGTTGAAATATTTTTTTATTTAAATCAATGTAAGATTTACGAGCGGAAAAAAAAAGATTTTTTAAATGTTTTTAAAACATTTTCGTGCTATGTGGGTCGTGAAGTCACAAAAAGCAAGCAAAAAAAGAACTAAAAAAATTCGAATGGAGAAAAAGTGTGTCGTTGAGGCAGTCACCTTGTGGCGAAGGCTTTCCGCGTAGGGCTAGGCGACAAACTGCTCTTCCAATTGACCATGTGGATGCCTGGCGAGTAGCACTGGCGTTGCCCGATTCCGGACCTGGTGGGTGATGGTGACGAGCAAAGAGGAGGTCCGCCGCTCACGGGAAGGTTCAGGCTCAACGGATCGAAAACCCTCTTCGCTGTTTGCTTGTCCAATTTATTGAGTTGTTGGGTCGGCGATTCGGAATCCTTGAACGACAATCCCTCAGCTTCTAGAGTAAGATCTTCCCACGACTGCGATATCTGCATTGCACTGTGTATCTCCTTCTCGTGAGCTGCCTCGCGACCGGCGACGTCCACGCATTCTTCCTGCCTGAGCTGACTCACTCGCGGCGTCAATCTTGGAATACTGCCGGGACTCTGTAAAAATTAAAGCAGAATTTTTATTACAAAGACAACGACGAAACGCTACGAAGTTCTCGACAATTTTTCTCAATTATACTGTTATCGATAAATGTTTACTCACGCTTGTGCTGAAGCGACGCGTACGAGGAGTATTGGAGAACACATTGAAAGTTGATACAGCTTCCCTGAAAGTAATTTGAGATTTTGTTTGCGAGTTATAATGCGAACGTTGGTCCATGAGAAACAATTGAATATCTATGCTTTATTGGACCGCACTGCATTCTCTCCCCTCTCTGTCCCTCTGCCCCTCTGTTCTGATGGAACAAAAGGGAATCTGTTTCATTCAGCACAACGTATGCAAAGTTACTGAAAACCAAAAACTTGTTTTTTTAGAATTTTGTAGTAAAAGTTTCATTTTTTATTTATTCCTGATCTTTCTTCAGATATTTAATGAATATTTGTAGAAAAATATTATGTAGCTTGGTTTTTCTACATTTTCTCAATACTTCCGAAGTGAACTTTTAATATAACTGACGTCTCGAACATATTTTCTTTTGATGTCCCTTTGAGATATTACAATTCTGGCTTCGCTCTCGAATCGTGGATGATATAAGGGACAGATGGGATTGCCATTTCGGTCGATTTTTACAGCTCGATAGAAGGGAAAATACACCATTTTCAGTTCTTTGTACTCAGTCTTTCATTGTCGAAATTTGCATCGATTAGTTTCAGATATTCTGTCTATATTGAATAAGTTTGGAAAGAATATTAAAAAAAGGTATCGCGGGACTAGATGTAGAGGGACGTACTTTTTTCGTACTATTCATGTAAAACAAGCTTTTCTATTTTCGATCACAAAATATAATAAATGTTGCAACTGCAAGGTAATCTTTCCTGCACTTTTACTCAATGCTTAAAATTTAATAACCGAGCAAAACAAACTATTCTGAATATTTGTACATCGTACACGATACATAAAGGTTTTCCATTTCGTTTGCTCTTCCAAGCTCAGTAAAGGTACAAATAATCTTTCATCGTTTAATAACTGTGCTTAGTTTGAAGCATCCTTGAATATTCAACATGTTCAGATAGAATTTTTTTTACTGATATGATAAACAAGCCAACAACAAGGTGATTTTTCCAAAGCCTTTAATACATGCTTTAAATTTTATTCCGAACAAAATAGGTCTTTAGAACGTTGAAATACATTGTTTTTAAGCATGTTAAACAAGTCAAGGTATTTTTGTCTACACCCCCAGATAGAAAAACGTGCCGTCACACGGGTATCGTACCGTTGGTACCGCCACCGTTTCGTCGCCGTGTCGTCATTTTTCTATCTGGGACCCTTATTCCATGTTTCAAATTTCATTTCAAACGAAAATGGTGCCTTGAACACCTGTTTAGTTCCAGGCTTTATGTAATACAATTCATGCTTCAATGCTAATTATGCTTGATACAAGGATCAAATAGGCAGTATCTTTTAAATATTCAATACGCCGAAACCATAAGTTACCATTTTTTAATCATGTTAAACAAGCTAGGCAAATTTTTTACTAAATCATTAATCTATGCTTCAAATTGAATTCCAAGCTAAACCAGTGCCTAGAACAAGAGTTTAGCTTTGCGTTTTGATGCATTACAATTTGTTTTCCAATGCCAATTATGCTGAATAGAAGGTTCGAATAGGCAGATCTCATCCCTTATGCGATGTACACAAGGATTCGACAGAGCGTACATAGTTCAGCTCGAAGGGATCCTCTCTTGTTCGTTCCCCCACTTAAGTCGTCGTTATACAAGTACAGTTAAAAACTGTTCTAAGCCAGTGCTTTGGAAAGCTCAAGAATATATTTTTTTCATCCGGCAAACGGCTCGATCATAACCAGACGAAGAATGCCGAGTGGTCAAAGACAATTGTATCCACTCCGACGAAAACAAACCAACATAGCAGGGTACTCCGTTACTGTGTTTACCAAGCCAGGTGCGTTACAAAAATCTCAGCGCAATGACGCTGAAAATTGGACAGAGTGTAAGAGAGAAATACAATGCGGTTTGTCGAAGAGCGACAGGGAAAAAAAAAATCACACATTGTTCCCAGGGCGGAGAATAATCTTGCGAATAGTGCATTTCGAATCTACCTTGGAGCGGATGTTGATGGCGAGGTGATGGACATAGTGGCACTGATTTCGTTAATCATAGGAGCACTGCTTGAACGTTTTAGGCTGACTATCGGACAGTCAACATCCATGGCTGTCACAGTCCTCTGGACATTCATGTATGCTTCGGCGATCGGTAGACGCGGGAGACAGGCACATTGGTGAAACTTTGCAAACACCCTTTTTTTCTTTTTTTTTAATTCACAATTTTTTTTTTTTTTTTAATCGCCAAATTTCAACGATTATGGACAATTTTTCACGATTTTATAAAGTAAAATACGGCAATGTATAAATCGAATTCTAAAGTACGAAAATAATAATCGTTAATGACAAGTCGCGAGTCTCGCGGTAACATGTGTTCACTCGAACGAGTCTCCTCGACGAATGCATTTAAAAGCCCGACGCAGGAATCTCATATGAGACACGGACTTCTTCATTCACTCGGTTAATTAATATATATATATATATATGCATACATATACGTATACATGCATATATATATGTGTGTATATACATACACGTTTATTACGATATACAACACTCGTATCGCTCAATAGCTTTTTGATTTTATTAATTTATTTTTCTCTCGCGGCGTTATGGGTGTGTTTACGAGGATTGAAAAAATCGAGCTCGAGCGTAACACGGCACGCGATACATTCGGTTTGTCACGAAAACTCAGCTTCTACGTGTTTTCGTCGAATCGGCTCCATCCGGAGCCTCTTTGGCCCGAGCTGCTAGAAAACCGGGTAGATAATATACGTACACCTCGAGATAGTTTTATATGCGCGTATATATACGTATCCCATATATACAATACAACGAGAATCGGACAAACCCCTCCAACGATAAAACAGCTGTTAAGCTACGCTTTTCATGATGTGGCAATGTTTAACGCTTTTCACGAATAGTGTTTCGCTGTGTTGCCCGATTTGTATTAAACGACACCGATGATGTATATGAAAATTTTCGAAATATTTATCGCTTTATGAAAATTCACCCTGTTGGACAGTCCAACAATAAAATGTTCACCGGCGTTTCTTGCGGGGGATCCAACGAGAAGCATTGTTGTGCGTACACACCCCGAGAGTATTCCGCGCGTGTGGTCAACCCTGGTCTGAACGCAGTCGACCGCAAAGTTGGATCGAACAAAAGTCGCGCGTGCCTGCGTCCGTCACTTGTTATTAACACCGAGATTCGAGAGCCGAAGCACGTTTTGGGATCGATCGATGGGTGATAGATCGGAAATGGACGAAGAAAAAAATAATGAGCAATCGACGAAACTACAGAGCCACGAATTTTATACCGATGCCGCTAAGTATTGGGAAAATATACCAGCCACGGTCGACGGCATGCTCGGAGGTTTCGGATTTATATCGCACACCGATATAGAAGGTTCACAACTTTTTTTGAAGTCACTTTTCAAGGTATTATCATAACGAAAAAGAATCATTTAAACATCTCAATATTTGCATATGTATTTTCGGCAAATAACGATTTGTTTAAAACTATGATTATAACTCATTTTTCAGCTTAAAGATCCACCTCAGAAAACTTATGCTTTGGACTGTGGCAGTGGAATTGGAAGGATCACGAAAAACCTGCTGACAAAGCACTTCAAACATGTAGATCTTGTCGAGCAGTGTAGTAAATTTTTGGATGAAGCCAAAGTATCGCTGTCCTGTTGTTCATCAAAGATAGGAGAGTTCTATCCGTTAGGTAATGCACAGAATTTGTAGACCGATTGTCATAGAAAGCGCAGGATGGATTAACTAAACTTATGCAGCAATATATCATTCGGAGATTCTGCAGAGTTGTTGCAACTTCAGTAACAAAGATTGATCAAATAAGCAAAAAAGTCAGTGTGAAATATTAATCCCAACGTATCAGTATGTAAAAGCATAAAAAATGAAATTTTCACTTTGCTTCTTCTCGTAATTTACTTTCGGTTACAAATCTATTCAATGACAAAAATATTGTACTGTTATTATTTGGCTTTCACAGAGGAAACTTTGTCAGTAAAAAAAATTATAATTGCCTTCGCATTCCTCAATTTTCAACAATTCGAATGTTCCATCGTTTTGTCTATTAAAAGCAAAATTTAATCTTAATATCTCAAACCTTACCCTGTTTTTTTTTAAAAATCAATTTATCAATGTCTCATTAAGTTTTGAAGCAATTAGACGTTTTTCGAAAATTATAAATCTTATAACATTTTCGTATCATGCATCATTTTAAAAAATTGTAAATTGTTCATTTGCATCACGATTTAGTCGACAATTTTTAAGGGGATTTAATAGAGATTTCTCAAAAAAATTTGATTAAATCTGATCCAATATATAGATTCTTAACAAACTCAATACGAAACGACCGCATGTGGTAACTCCACTTGTTAGCAAAGCTTCAACTTGTTCGATAAAAATTTGCTACAGTTATGTTTTTAACATCCTTTTAATCACAGAGACACTCACATACCCACACATACATCAGACTTTTCTTTAATGTGATTTTTCTATACTTTGAAACGTTGTTAACACATTTTCTTAAAAATCACGAAAAAAAAACATTTTACCAAAACGAAACTACCGCTATGAGAAAGGAATATTGAGAAAGTATATGGTCAAAACCCATTTGAGGATTGAAAAATAAATGATTATTTCACAGGCTTACAGGACTTTTGTCCAACTACAAAAAAGTATGACGTTATCTGGTGCCAATGGGTGTTAGGACATCTAAAGGATGACGATTTGATAAACTTCTTTAAGAAGTGCATGTAAGTTTTGATTCAAAGAATTTCCATTTTTACATTTTCTAAAGAATCGATGAAGGAAAATAACATGATGTGGTAAAAATATCTGTACTTAGACCTGCACTGAGGGACAACGGTATCCTAGTCGTAAAGGAGAATGTAACCAGCTCAAATACATTGGAGATCGATACTCAAGACTCTTCTATGACAAGGCCACTTGCCGAACTAAAAGCTAGCTTCGACGAGGCAGGATTGATCTGTATTAAAGAACAATTGCAGCACAGACTGCCGAAAGGACTCTATCCAGTCTACATGTTTGCCCTCAGGCCCGCAAAGCTTCCATCTATCTCACAAACGAACGACAACGATGAACAATAATCCAATTATCGTCACTCCAAATGAATTTGAAATACCCTTGTATATAAAAAACATTCCTATATTTATTTTGGTCGTATCTTTTCGTACATAAAGTGTTGATTCAAGTCTTGCTGTGATGCATTGATTAGTCGCTTTTTAACGGAATGAAAATGATCCAGTGCGAAGTTGTACAATTCGTTTTCCATCTTCCACACGATGGATTTCCGAATTTTTTCAACTGTTTCCGGCAGAGGATTGGTCTTTTGAGTTGTCTGACGCAGATGCGATTTGTTGTCTGAAACGGCGAAAATTTTGGGTCTGAAATGCTGCAGATACTATCGGGTTAAGCCGAGAAGGACCCAGTCGGTAACAAATAGCATTCCCTACTTTCTCTGAGATGACTACTATCTCGACAAAAAGCAAATTTGGTTTTTGTAGCCAATAGATAAACGCATGAAAACCTAATTTGCTTTCATCAGAAATATTAAATCTCACAAAAATTGGAGAAGGCGATTCGTTTCCAACAGAGGCATTTCGCATGACGTTAACAAGAATAAACGTGGATATATCGCACATCTAAAATCAGAACGGCGTATTTTGTACGCTTATACACAGAAAATATGTCCGTCTAATTTTAATCACGTTATTTTACACACAACGTACTGTTGAGAAAATAGTCGTGAGCTCCTCGGAAAAATCGAGGCAAGACCGCCTGGAGAGTCTGCACGAAATCTTCGAGCTCTTCCGTTACTCCGACCAAGAGATAATGCTTCTGCAAGTTTCTCTTGGCTTCCTCCAGAGCCCACTTGTTGCCGACTTCCCAACAGGCTGGATCGTGGCCACACAGGAAGGGAATTTGCAGCCACATGTTGTTCGGATCACAGTCCGATTGTCCAGCCTTCACGCACTCGTCGAATGTCTGAAAATGGAAAGTACAAAAAAAATACCTTATAAAAACAATGATTGACTAATGTAAACTACAGCGTCATCTCGACACTGACCTTAGTATCGCCATGCTTCTTTCTTATTAAGTGAGGCCTAAAGTTATCGCCATAGCGAAGGAAGTAGTAGTATGAGACAAATCTGTCCAAAGGCTTTCTCAGTAAATTTACATACAGCGGCATCCGTTTAATGCCGAATCTGAAACAGCGAACATTACAATCCATTAATAGGATTAAATAAATATGTGTATAAATTAAATAAATTTGTATGTAAAATTTTTTTTTTTTTTATAATGAAATAAATATTTATCTACTTAATGTGTTTTTCGTGTGTACTTACTTCTGGAAGTTGAGAAAAGCCATGTGGCCATGGTAGAACGCCGGTTTGATAGCATCCCATTGAGTAATATTATTTACAAATTGTACCTGAAAAATTAATGATGGCGGATGATACTTACAAGTAAAAGGAGGTTCGACGTTGGCGGATTAGCTTTTGATGATTTACCTGGTTCGGAAGAGTCAGAGTGTGCATGTTATTAGTAACATTGATGTGCAGAGCGTGGTACTTGTTAGTCTTGCACAGATCGTAAACAACTCCTACGAAGCTTGTAGAGCCCGTCTTAGGAACTCTGTTATATATAACAACCAGATCATCCAAAACGGATAATTTTCGCTCACGTGATTCTGTTCCATGACTCTTGATATGGCTCTGGATTCGATCGACAGTGTCAACTGCAATGTGGATTTTTCGATATTAGAATACAATTGTTGACAATGTCTTTTTTTTGTTTGTTTCTCGTCGACGCTGTTGACAAGTGTCGTAAACGTCAAAGTCGACTACTCACCCAGCAGCTTGTTGTCTTCTTCCAAATAAGTGATCTTTACTTTAAAGTATAAAATAACGATAAACAATAAAATTCCGAGTATCCACTGCAGAGGAAAATTTCTTAATATCATTTCAACCGATAATACTTTTGTGTAAACATAACCTCGGCTACATCTGTCAATTAAATTGTACTACTGGTACTTCTTTGCTTTTTACTGGTTTCACACTACCCAGGCCAAATACCAATTCTTTCATTAGTTTGCCGTCAGATGGCGGATTTTTCATTTTTTTTTTAACATGTTTTAGATAGCTGTTCAAACGTATTTTATTCACATAGACGATTAACCCGAGGAAGGGTTTGATGTTCACTGGACCCACGATTTTTAAAGTAGGATCCAAGCAATGCCAAGCAACCTGGGGATCACGGAACAAGCGGTGGATACATACGTGGCCGCATGAAGAATAGACACAATGGATTTTCCAACGCACTTCGAAAATATCGGCTTTCGATCGGAAGTGCCGCCACAGGGAAAACATCACATCGGTTTCGAAAATCTCAGTTTTCGACCGGAAGTGATGTCATAGGAAAACTACCGGTTCGAAAAGCTCAGTTTTTGACCGAACGTGAAGTTCCGGTCCAAATCTAAAATAGTCTAACTGGAGGTGACAGTTTCCTCAGTGATGTCGCTTCCGGTCTAAAACCGCGTTTTTCACACAGGATATGACGCTTTCCCTGTGACGAAATTTCCGGTCACTTCCGATCGAAAACCCAGATTTTCAAACCAGACGTGACGTTTCCTCCTGTGATGTCACTTTCAGTCCAAAACCTAGATATTAAAACAGGAAACGACGTTTTTCCCTATGACATCACTTCCGGTCGAATATTGAGATTTTTATAACGGAAGTGACTTTTTCCTCCTGTGACCCGTTCCGAAGAATGAAACGACAGGAAAACAGTAATTCGCAAAATTATTGCTGCGGGAGAATAAGATTTTTCGGTCATATGTCCGTCGGGCGATCGCACTGCGGGAACTTGACGGGTTCGGAGTTTTAATACTCGGGGGGGTTTGACGGCAAGCCGCACCGTGCGTGGCTTGTTCAGGAAGTGGGGCTTCTTTTGCGCATCTTACGCGTTTTCCTGAAAGAAAATGGCTCCCAGCTGTCACTCGGTCGTAAAGTGTGTTTCATAAAACAATTGTGTCTCCCATCGCCATCACGATAAACGAGACTTACGAAGTAATGCGGTGCAATTATATAATACAAGAGTGTTCTAACGTGTAAGACGCGCCCGGTGTTAAGCTCAGCAGGGAATCTCCAAAGTGCCATGAAAAAGCCTACAGCAGCTCCACTGTTTACAGTCCTTATTTTTCGTTAAACGAATGAGGAGCGAAAGATCAGCGAGGGACTAACGATTGTTTTAATCCCATTCCCAAGCGAATTTGGCAAGTAACGCGAGTTTTCGAGTGTGACGCTTTTCGAGTGAACGCGAGACAGGCAACTGTCCATTTGGACCCACCTCTCTGACTCTGGAAACGCACTTCTCCACCATAACGTGAGATTTTCCGCATTTCTCACGACAATCCGCTCCGGGCCAATTTCGATCGGATCGAAAATAATTTTTTTATTTTCCCAACTTACACTTCACTAATCGACTGTTTGCTTGTTGTTACTTTGCAGAAAAGCAGCATGGGTTCCAGTCAACAATTCTCTCTGAGGTGGAACAATTATCTTAAACATATAACTTGCGCCTTCGATACTCTCCGCACAGATGAAGATCTCGTTGATGTGACGCTGAGCTGCGAAGGAAAAAGGATAAGGGCGCACAAAATGCTCCTGTCCGCCTGTAGCACATATTTCAGAGATTTATTTAAGGTGATTCTAAGCTCGGTCTAATCTCGATTCAATTCTGAACAGGGTACCAAAAACATTGTTTTAACTCATCATGATATTTCAGGAAAATCCATGTCAACATCCAGTTATAATATTCCGTAATGTAAAATTTGATGATCTTGCCGCGCTGGTGGACTTCATGTACCAAGGAGAGGTCAATGTTGTTCAGGAGCAGCTGGCTAGTTTTTTAACGACGGCAGAGCTGTTGGCGGTACAGGGACTGACGGACGGCACAGGCAAGGATAGCGACAGTATAGTCGAGGTGGGTTATTCGATAAATTTTGTACATCAAAAGTTTTCACGCTGTCCGTATCCGCAATGTTTCAAGCATCGATAAATTGTGTCTTTTCAGGACGATGTGGAGATTCCCAACGAACCGGAAGTACAACTTCAAAATGCATCCGGCAAATTAATGACGAATAGCAAAGGTAGCAAATCGCCGTTGTCACCCTCGCCATACCACTCGGTCGACCTGCAGGCCGAAACACCGCCGACGAAGAGACGAAAATGTCGAGACAATCGGGCAGCCAACGCAGAAAAAACGAACCGCGAGAACAACGCAAATTCGTCGAAAGACGGTGAAACCAAGTGTACGGAAAATCAGGCGAACACATCCGGCTCCGACCCCGTCGAAATAATACCTCTGATGCCAAATCTGAAGCTCGAAATGCCCGAGTATTTGGAGCAGGACGGCAGTAGTTGTAGTTACGAAGAACAGAGCATCGGTGAAATTTCGACTAACAAATTGGCCGGCGACGACACAACATCGAACACGCCGGACCTCGAACAAAAACCAGACATCAGCCAGACATTCTATTCGCCGAATCAGTCGGATTTGCTGGACGGGAAGCGTGCAGCTACGGATCTCGGTAATTCGAAATTTTACTTACGCTAGGGCGGCGGATTTTTCTGGGAAACGGTAATTTTGGGAAAAGTAGCGATCTTCAGTATTCTCAAACAGTGACCGTCTTCCGTGTAGCAATTTCTCAAAGAATCTCTCGTGTCTGTTGCAGGAAACCTATTAGCAAAACCAAGTACATCGGGGGAGAGGCTAGCGCAGGATGCAGCTCAGGGTAAGTGAAAAAAAACGATATATTATATTTCTCTAAGCTAGAATGACTGCCTGCTGTGACGCCAAATTACTTACCAATCGGTTATTCGAGTCAAGAAACTGCAATACTTAACACCAAGTTAAAAAAAAAAAAGATTTCAAATACGCGATCTAGAAACGGAACGACTAATAAAGCAATCAAGGAACAGACAATCATGGATATTGGCGTTACGGTGAGCAGACAGATTTTGTACCCAATAATTGCATAATCGGGATCGCACGTACTACTAGAGTGTTGAAGCATAAAATTTCATTGTCAATCTTAAGCATTACTCTCTGTATATAAAGTATTTATGTTCGAAGTAATTTGTGCATGTTGGGTACAGAAACACTATCATCTTTTCTTCGCAAGATTCTAAAGGATGAAAGAGTAAAAATATTATATATTCTCTTTCGATACTACCAGAACTAGGCTTTGCCACTGCAAATTGGCGATGAGTTTCCAAGGCCTTTGATAAAGCCGGCAGTTTGAGGGGGATAGTTAGTTAACGAGAACTCATCTATTAAAAAAACGTACCTATAACGGCGCAGTAGCCTGTGCAGCTTTGCATTATTCATACACGCATACGGAATAATAACGATGCGATACTTGGGTGAAAGGTGACAAATAATATACTGACGCCTATGAGTAAAATTGAGTTGCACAATATTTTAAACAATCGTGAGAGAACAATCCTAACTCCGAGGTCTTTGCGAGTTGTATGGAATAAACGATGGCGGATAATATTGTCGCACTCCATACGGACATATATGTGATCCACAAATATAAGAAGAAATGCTGCCATCGTCTTCCGTCGAGCTCCCAAAACGTTCGTCCATAAAATCATGAATGTGAGAATGTGCTGGATACATCAAGGTGATATTGTTTTTTTTTTGTTTTTCTCTTATATTAAAACGACAAACTCTTCTCTTTCCATTGATCGTTAAAGACGCATTTTTAGTGTAAAGCGTGCATGGTTTTTTTGGATGTCAACGTGCGGTATATACAGGCACTCGGGTGTAGGTTGAACTGTAGACACTAGTAAGCATTGCCAAGTGCTGTATGTGTGCCGACAATCATCTATGTTCCTTCAATAACTTGAGTAGAGCCACCACAATGTTTTTATTTATTTTGAAGTTTTAATTTTTTTTTTATTTTATTTTCTCTCCACAAATACTAACAATAAGTCTATCTTGACTTCACGCTGAAGCAACAATCACTTTTATTTCTTTGAACGTGTATATCAGCGGTGTCCTCGAGGCACTTGCAAAACAAACAAAAAAAATCGCTAATCGATCACAGAGTCAATCAACCTCGTAAGTGAGAAATTTTAAAGAAATAAGGCTGGTGGCGGTGATTTGGTGGCGGCGGCGATGGTTTTAGTATCGACACTGGCATGTGAACGATCTTTGTCATACTTTCCAGCCAACCGATTCTCTTTACTCATACTGTTATTATCTCATAAGATTTCCAATGCAGATATGTATATATATTAAATACGCGTAGGTAAGTAATTTATTGAATCGGCGGATTTAATTGAAATACGCGAACTCTGTAGTTCTTGTAAGATACGAGAGATACGAAAGAAAAGCTTGATTCTCTTAGCGGAAAGAAACTGACGGAACTGAAACTGTAAACCGAACCCAATTCGGGAATTGCACTGCGTACCATATATTAAGAAATTGTATGAAGCCACTTATTGTTCACAATTGTCTTAATACGAAAAAACCGGCAGTGGCGGAAGCCCCTGCTTCTCGATGCACAATGCTCTCATCAACTACACTCATCAGAGATACACTAGACTTCAGCTCTTAGTGCGTGCGTGTGTGGACAAAAAAAAATATCAATGATTTATAAAAAGCGAGAAAGACTAGAAAAAATTTTTAAAGAAACAAATAACTAGTCGAGTCCTAAATTGTTCCTGTGTTATACCGGATCGAGAAGCGATCCGGGCGAGAACGATTGATTCACGACGGGCATGTATTGTAAGGATAGCCGATAAGCTTCGTGAACGCGACGACTCGCTAAATGAGGCTGCCTCGCGAGAGAGAGAGAGCGGCCTTGCAATATTGAGCTAGAAGAATTACAACAGGAATTGGTCGTTCACCTGTAGAGCACTCGTGAGGATTGAATCGATAAATCCGAAGATACAACGGAGAGAGCCCCATCCAAGAGAACGAAGATTCGAAGAAGGAATACGAATAGCGGGGAAAAAATAAAAAGTTATAAAGTAAAAAAAAAAAAGTAAAACGCTGAGATGAGAACGTAAAGTGTCGAAGAGCCGTGAGAATCAAGAGGGCGACTATAGATCTTCCCGTTAAACCTATGTAATAAAATAATAAGATAGGCGATCACATTGAACTAGCACCTGGCAATGCTATATTGTGGGTATTGGTCGCTCGTTTTCTAGACTGGCTTACGGCTACGGGTTGGTGCTGGGATTGAATCACACACAAACAAACAAAAAAAAACATACACAAAGTTACTAATGGTTGCTGCATGTGCACATAAGATTCTAAGATATGACTAACCGAAGATTTGGCCAATTTTCTCCAGGAGGAATTACGTACGTATCTGGTCAACCGCATAGCCTCAGCAAAGCAAATGGTCATGGAAAAGTATGTGTACACTGCAAGCGGCGAGGAATACTCACGTCGCGTGGAAAGCTCAGACAGACACGCTTCAAATGTTGGGCCTGCAATACCTGTTTGTGCCGCTGGCCGTGTTTCGCGGAATTTCATGAACTTCGAGCTATTCCTCATATTCCTCCTCCATAGCACCAACCTGCCCTCTTGCCGTATACTAGGTGTTAAAGAGAGAAAAGAAAAAAACAACAACCACAAAAAACTAATACCCACAACAATGCTTGGTCGATGTCACGAAGATACCATGGAGCGCGTTGGTCATCGCAAAATCAAGATAAACGAAGTGTCTGCTGTGCAGATTACTTTCTAAGAATGTGTACAGCAAATTAATATCTAGATTATCAGTAGCTCCATCCCCCGAACCGTAGGTTACTCGATATGACAAGATAATCGTTTAATACAGTTTCGGGACTCGTCCATTCGAACATGTTCCTAGCGGCGTATCGATAAATTAGCTTGGACAACGTGTCAACATCGATGTCTAGAATCAACACTGTTGCAATATTTATTTAGGTCGGTATAGTAGGGATTTTAAGAATCTCATCAATGTCGCAACAATACTCTACTCTCGTAGTAAGCAAATTTTTATCAAGTACAAAGTAAGCGTATCGATACTCATTAAATACCATTTACACAAACCAGCTCGAAAGAAACTTGCGATGCGAACTTCGTATCTCGGATAGGACGATCAACGTATTACTAATTTAAATGCTTCATTTTATTCACACATAGACTGAATCGCAACTATTTTTATACTCGACGAAAACGATGTAACGTCGTCGCTTACACACCGTTTCTCTTTGATAGTGTAGGGCACACGTACATAAAAAGAAATTATATAACATCTTCCTCCAGGGGAGTCATAGTAAAAAAAAAAAAATTGTAAAAACAATGTAAATTCAGGTCAGGCTTAAGAGTACCGAGTAATAATTTTTCGCGTGGTTACGGACACACAGTTGTAATACTCAGCGGCGATGGAAATTACGTTAGCGTTTAGATCGAATAGGAAAGGAAAAATGATATAATTTGGCAATTAACGGTTCCGGGACTGTCGGTTACTTTGGCGGAAGTTGGGGGCACTGCTTAAGTTTGAATATTCGATGCTGCTCTGTTATTCTTCTTCGTTGTTAAATCGGGCTTTCTCTCCTTAGCTTACTGTCTCATTGCGAACACACACACAAATACAGAAACACAGCTATCGCGATCTCCTTTTTTTTCTCACGCAATTATAGAGGTGGTCTTTATGTTTATTTGTAGAACGAGGAGAAGATACTGGAAGCGGTAATACTGGTCCCAGCGGAGATTTGAGTTCGTCAGTAGACGATGATTGCGGTCAATCCTCGGATACAGAATTATTGTTTCGATGTAGAATTTGTTGGAAGGGTTTCAAGCATCCCATGTCATTGACCCTCCATAAGGATTTGCATACGGGACAAACGAGGTGCCCAATTTGTCAGCGTATCTTTAGCCGAAGTTACGACATGAGAATACACCTGATGCGTATACACAAGAGCTCTCTCGGTCTCGATGGAAAATTGAATATTGAGAAATAGACACGCGATGCCCTAGAATCCCGATACGTACAACGAAGCAGTGCCATAAAACACGATAACAAACCTCCGATAACTTTTTTTTTTCTCGATACTCTCGTACGATGACTCTTAAGCCGCACTGCGAACACTTGTGATACATGGATCTATACTTACCGTAAGCGTGTAGATAGAAAAACAAAATATATGGTACTATTTTTGTGAGAAATTTGTTAGTTGGTCTGAGAGCGCTCAGTGTTCGTTGTTGCTTCATTGCCATCAAAGTTTTGATACTTTGCAGTGATTATTATTTTAAAGAAATTTTCATTGTTTAGTCGACAGCTCAAGATATTTTTCAGTATAGCATAATAAGTATGATACGGTCATACTACCTCATTGACGTTCTTTTTTTTTTGTTGTTTTTTTAAATAATTAATTGTTCAATTACCGGTGTTTAACTGATATTGTGATCGACCAGTACTGCCCAAGCTGTGTTGTGCTACCTCTCTTGAGACACGGACATGTAATGTTGCGCGTAGGTTATAACGAGCGTAAAACAAACAAATTTATTGAGAAGCACACGTGCTACAATTCCGTACGATGACGATACAATTACGAGGTATTAGCCTGCATTTTGTAAATCATGTTTCAATTGATAGTTCTGTGAACTGACTTTTTTTTAATTTTTATACGTTAAGTTTTAGACACGTAATATACTACACGCGTTCCCGTTGTGAAATGTAAATAATTGCATCGAACAATTGTACATGGAATTACTTTTTTTATACTCGAGAAAATGCTTTAAAGCTACCCTTGCAACGATCCCTAAAGAGATCTTCCGAAAGAGGTATGGCGATTTAATAACGTTAATGCGAATCCGAACTAATGCTGGACGGATTAAAAGAAATAAATTACTGTAAAGCCTATTTTTTTTTGGTACGTTTATTGATAAATCCAAGATGCTCGGAGAACTCGCTTTGAACGTTCCCTTGATTTATCCGTACTAAAAACATAAAAACAAAAGAAATAAAAAAAAATCAATTCTACTTGACGATATACAAGAAAGAAAGAGAATCCTTCTATTCTGTGGTTTGGCGCTTAGTTGGGGATGGTTTTTGGGATTACTCACAATGGTCATGAATTTTAACATAGATGTATCGTTGTATACAAAAATTTCGTATGTCATCTGTACTGTTTCTATTCGTCTGCTAAAAATCCATTGGTAGTCACGAATGGAGATGAGTCGGAAAAAAAAAATGAAAACGAACCGATCATGAGCTGTTGTGTGTGAATGGGAAACACTTTGGATTGTGTGCGCAGAACCAAAGTACGATTCGCCTGTTGGGGACCCACTACTGCTTACTACCAGAGTTGAGGCCAGGCGAAGGTCGCGGCCACTTCACGATGAAAGCGGTCGGTGGGTTTGCGATGTTTGTGGAAAAACCTACAATCGCGGAGACTCCCTTGCCCATCATCGCAGTATACACAGAGGCGACACGATCTGCCCAATATGTCAAGCCGTCTTCACTCGCAAGTACACAATGCGATGTCACATGGTAAATGTGCATGGAGTCAAGTAATCGGAGAAAGAGAGAGGGAGGGAGAGAGAGAAAAAGAGAGAGAGAGAGTGAGAGAGTGAGCGAGTGAGAGAGAGAGAAAGCTGCGAGACTCTCGACTTAGTACATTGCCATGGAATTGATCTATTGCTGTCCCGAAATAAAAATAATAACGCGGTCAGGTGTTCTAGGTAATCTTCAGACTGTTTCTAGGCTCTACAAGTGAAACGCGATCGCCAGCGATACGCGCGGTTAGGTGTTAAACTTATGTCTCTCTGAACAAAAAAGGTAAAATACCTCTGTCGAGATTATATCGATGGCCTAATTCCATAAGGGCGTAGAGGTTGCTGTAGCCGACTGTACAAAAAAAAGAAACATTCGCAGAGGTTGTGTATAAGCATTGCTCGTGTGCCCTCTCGGGCATTGGACCATCGATATACGCAACTTGCCCCGACGGTACAAACTCGTTTCTATAACGACTTTACTACTAGGTTCAGCCGACGGGACCTCATGCAATCGCGCAAATATTGTACACCGGGCTTTTACCTCGGTTTATTTTTATTTTTTTCATACCACTCGAGCTCGAGCGGCGATCGAATAATAATCACTAGTACTTACGGTTCTCTCTTTTGCTTTAATTTTTACGACCTAATTGTACGAAACATGTTCCAATATCAGTATTGCTTTGAGGAATTTATCCACCGAACGTTCTTACATTTTTGTACAACTAATTTATCTTTTTTTTTTTAACATTATATCACTTTTTATACGCGCCTCTCTATTCATCAGATAACGTGATTCTGGGTATTAGAAAGACGAGGGTTTCCGAACGACTTCTTTATACGTAACTTGGATAACCAATATATATATTATATATATATATTTTTTTGTTACTCTGTGTAATTTATCGAAGCACACATTCTGATTTGTAAGTCAATCCGACCGCTCCCACCCATCTTACATACACATCATACGAAGATCTTTTCCAACAGTCGGAGAATAAAACTTTTATCGTCCAACCATTGTTCACAAGTTCGGTAGTTTCTATATACTATCTAAGCCGTGCTGTCGGACTCCGTAATGAATGCCTCGTATTGTAATACGATATACTATTGTAATTGTGAATAAAAAAATGCTTCTAGAGACAGCAGATCGACATTAAATCATTTCTTGATAAGTCGTTTGTCGAAAGACAACGATCCGTTGAACGAAACCAAAATGCGAAACAGAATAAACGACTCATTCACGAAAGATAGGCATCACCCGGATCCAATCACCCATAAAGCTGCTGTAGGAATTCTTACTGTGTGGTACATACAGATGTAGTGTTTAAAGGAAAATACATGATTGTCGGTTCACTGTAAATATTGAATTGTTGAAAAAAAGCGAGTGCCGATACGGACGTTGCACTATACCGCGGCTACGTAAGCGCGAGACAATGTAACGCTTGTGATTTTTATCTTGTTGTTTATTTTTTTATTTTTTTATATTTTTACTGTAATATGTTTACACATTGGAAAACAATGCGAAGTAAGACACCTCGACGAAAGGTTTGCAGTTATTTTGCATGAACACTAATTATATATATAACTTCGATCGTAATATGCATAATAAATATTATATATTAAAATGCCAGCAAAGTTACAAAAACCGCTCATACGTTTGTCTAGCATGATTGCCATAAAATGAGTGAGCGTGGCGTCGCACAATATTTATTTATTTATCTTTTCATTTTTTTATTGATTTTTTTTCTCTATCTCTTAGACTCTCAATGTTGTTTGAATTCATTGTTATTTATTACTGTCTATTTGTTTTTGTTGAGCTATAAAGTGTTGTCGTGTATGAGTGATGTTTTATTATCGCGCGAGTGAGCGAGTGAACGTCAAAGTTCGTGAAGAGGAGTACGAAGGGTAGGCTCTGCTGTTGTAGAATTGAGAGACAAGAAAAAAAATAAATTGAGAGAAAAGCGAAGATGGAGAGATGACATTGCGAGCAGGCTGACGTTGGTCTCTCAAGTAAAAAATCTGTAGCATGATTGTTTATTTGATTTAGATTCACGTACAGTGGTCATCGAACAACCGTCGCATTCGTGCAAACTCTGCGGTAAATCATTTTGGAATCGGGACTCTATGTATAAACACATGAATATGCATAAGGGAACTACCCAGTGTCCGGTTTGCCACAAAGTACTCAGCCGAACAACGCACATGAAGCGTCATTTAAAGAATCGCCACGGCTGGTTGGGATTCGCAACGGGTACAGAGAGCGTTCGTAACGCAACTCAATTGCCCACGGCCGCAGGAACGGGTGCCCAACGAAACTCTAATGCCGCACCGAGCATAGAATCTGCTCCGACATTTACCACGATACGCATTAGAGAGAGCAGTGTCGAGCGAATCACCTCTAGTCCTATTCCTTAGTGTGAATTTACCACCAAAGAAGATATATCTTACCGATGCCTGTCTTGATAAAAAAAAAAAGAAACAAAAAAAGCAACTTCTCGCACTAGTCATTCGTACACATACTGTTTGTGTAACATTAAATTATAACAGAAAACAATGCTAAACGACGAAAGTTTGCCACCGCGCGCATCGTACACAGACATTTTTTTGTAAACCAAAGATAATACGCGACGCGAGGGATCGAATTATTTTATCTAGTCACTTTGATTGAGTACTTAATAGCGTAAGGAGGAATGTGCATTTTTTTTTCGTCATTCTATCTCGTCGTTCGAAACGTTGACACGGAGAGTCGCTTAAAGATCATTATTGGAAGGAAGGTCATACTAGTCCTGTAAACTGCCAAACTTGTTTATCTGTCGAGTCGAATCGCTTAAGTTACAGACCATTTGCTTTGTTGAAAATCCCAACGCGCCAGCTAGGCGAATCTAAAAAAGAAAGATAGATGCGTTCTTTTTCTGTTTGATTTTTCTAGCGAGCCCTGATCTTGCCAAATATATTACGAGTGTATTCTAAAAGTCTGTCGGAGATACGAAGCGACAATTGACTGCGAAAGTCGCCCTCCCCTATGATATTACATATACTCAATGAGTTATTAGTTCTAAACTCGCAAACTTGCCAAATTACGAGAATTTATTTACGTCGATAACCAAATATCATCACCGCCCACCTACAAGTTGGACGAAGCGGACGTTAAAGTTCCGTTTAACGTTATTCTAGTTTTGTTGCCATTTAATTTTTATTTCCGTTCCTAATCGCCGAGCCCGATTTTCACCGATCGTGCTTCACTTCGTTTGATTTATTTTTTGTGCAATCTATAATTAGAGAATAACGTTGCAATTGAGAGATCACGATCTCGATCGTAGTATGATAACGATTTCTTTTTTTTTCTTTTTATTTTCCTTCGTTTTACGTGTGTAATAAAAATTACCAAAGCATAGCTTGTATCTCGAATCTAAGATATCGTTTAATACTAATCGGTCACACCGGTTACCCACTATGAACATCATATTCCTGAAGGTAGAATTATTTGTATCGATCTAATTTTATCGTCGTAGTAATTTTCTCTAACAATCGAAGAGTTGCCTACCTATTTACGTCGCCTAACGGGCGAAGCGTACAAAAGGAAATACATATATTTCATAAATGTATATTAACCCTGGAATCGGAACACATGATGTTATTTTTGTTTTAAAAAACGATACTTTCATTTTGGCACGAAACGCGCGTGATAAGAAAGTTTTTTTTTATAAATCTAACGAATGTGCACATTCCTCGAATAAAAGAAGAAAAAAAATACAATACAATAAGTACAAGATTGCCAATTATTAGTTTAGTTTGAAACGAACATTGATATTTCTTTAGTGAATTATTTATGAAGAGAAGATACATCTATACATAATATATGGTATAACCGTAACCCTATGTTTGGCTTATAGCAGGCAAATAATGTAAGTGAAACATATGTGTGAATAAAGTTTTAAAATGTAAATTAATCAAACGTATATCCTTTCCCATTGCAAGTAATATATATTTTTTTAAAAATGTTCTATCGCCGTTGCGCTTCAAATTTCAGCTGTTGCGAGGATGATGAAGTGTATTATCAATACGTTCAATGCATAATAGGTCTTAGGTTAAGGTGGTGGTAGAGATAAGACTCACATCTTTTAAAAAAAGAAAAAAATAATAAAAAAGAATAACAACAAAAATGACCGGCTAACTTTTCGACAACAGCAAAGACTTACTGCAAAAAAGAAAATCCTAATGTACATACCATACCATTATTTTATGTCGTTACGCATGATTTCTCGAGCATTATTCATTGGCACCGCTCTGCACGAAACAACACGATCACTCAGGCTGAATCAGTTGCGAAAGTGATCGACGATCAAACGATGTTCGATGTGTAAAGTAATTTCGAGAAATATCATTGAACAGATTAAAATAATATATATATATATATATATATATATATATATATATATATATATATAAATGAAATAACGCCACGTTATTATCGATGAGAAAACAGCACAGACAATTGCATAACTCACAGGCTTCTCAATATTCTTCCCGAGTACTCGGGGCACACGAAAGACAGATGAGTTTGAAGATGATAGTTTATCGTTGAAGAAGGATGATGTTGTTGTGTCATTTAATGCATTAGAGAATATAGTCGTCCCGGTTGTAATGAGGAATCGGGGTCACGAGGCTGTTAATGTGTTGCAGGGGGGGTGGGACGAAAGCGGAAGCATGTTGGCGATACAACTGGTCAGGTGGTGATGCAGGGTCCAGGGCGTTTTTCGTGCAGTCTCTGCGGAAGTGTTTACAAGCACCTTGCTTCGCTGACCCAGCACCTCGAAGTGCATCGGAACCAGACAACCTGCATCCTATGTAACACCACTCTCAGTCGTAGAACCGACCTGCGTCGTCATATGCGGTTAAAACATAATATGCAATGGCAAAATACGATCCAGAGGCACCGAACTACTAAACAGGAATTTAATTCGTAAAATGGCCCAGCGCCGGTACCGGCCTGACTTCCTTTGGGAATTCGGCGCTTCTCTACAACGTCCACAATTCCTCATAACATTAAACGCCTTTCACACGCAGATACAAGGTACTTAAATCCGTACACATTCGTCTAACATTGAGGATTAATCAGCGCGATGTCATAATCCACGAGGTAAATCGATATGAAGAAAAAAGAATAAAAGTTAAAAAGAAAACAAAAATCGCTAGAGACCAGAAACATCACTGCGTATTCATGGTAGTGAGCTTCAGCATATTTTTATGGATGTAGTTAAAAGATTGCAGCTGCGATATTACTCATCGATTGATGTACATTTATCGTCTTAGTGCTGCTATTGATTATACGCCTAGTGTTGATAACAGTATAGAAAGAACCATAGCTAGGTGTACAAATACATTAATATACGAGATTGCGATATAACAGAAGAAACTAATTATTTGGCTGCACATATTCTAGTCATGATAACAGTAGTATTTTGCAATGTTGACACGGTACATCAGACTATATTATAAACATAAAGCTTTTGTTTTTCTTTACGTCGAGAGATCCATGCTACGAATTATCATTACAGATGAAAAATAAATTTGTTTCTGTACATACACGCAGGAAAATTTACGCATATACATACTCTTAGTCCGTCCATGCAATGCAAAACACTAACCGGGATTATTTGTTCTCCAGATACCCATTCACTATCATTAACGTTGTTATATTCCCGGAACAACAGTTTTACCGAAGCACGCAGCGTAACGAGTCTATGGAGCATCAAATTCACGTATGCGCGAAACTCATGTTCGAGAAGGTAGTTCTCAAAATTAGCTTCGTTGTGGGAGACAGCTTGATGTGTTTCGAAGTAACGGAAAAATATCGTTTTGATCAATCGTTTAAAGCACAAAACATTAAACTACGACAATTGGTAAACTTTCCGATTGTAAAAATATAAATTGTTAGCCCCAAATAGGCAACGACCTTTTTGTACATCGTATTATTAATGAGAAGGTGAAATAGCAGAAATCGATTATTCTTGTTTCACGCAGCATGTACTTTTAGAGCAGTATTGAATGTATTAACGAATATACGATATATATGTGAGACGGGAAAATAAGTACAATATAGAAAAAAAAAAAGCTATGCTTCGCATTGTTTCAGCAGTGTTAATCCAAATAAAATTATATCAATGTGATATATATCGTTCTCTTGTCTTCGATGAGAAAATTAATTTGTATTCTGCATAATAATGTATGGTCGCAGTACTGGCATTCGGTTTACGGTTTAATTTTCCGACCTTTCGTAGGATCTCTGTCCGCTTATTATTGCGAACGCAAAATTATCGCTCTCGCACGAAGAATATACTGTTACAATGTGAGATGTAAATTTGTAGAGTATCCAGATGTGACGGACCCTTCGCAAGGTGGATTACGTTCTCGAATTTTGTGCTGCACTAAATGTGGCGTTACATTTACAACCCAGCATGCGTTAATGCGACACATCGCGTCGAAACACGAATCTACACCGGACACTGCAGCCTATTGCGGAATTTGTCAACGATTCTTCAAAACTAAGTGGAGTCGGGCAACGCACAACAGTAGATATCATAGAACATGAAGCCTGTGAACAGTCTCAGGCTTATTCTGTGTCTCGCAGCTAGGATACTATTTGACATTTAATATCGATAGTACTCTAACTATGGCACAATTCTGAAGACCCAAAACTATGTTTAATTCAATATAGTTTCAAATCATAGTGGATTAGTTAAGGCGTTTATCAACTCGGGGCGATAATCGATAAATAATTTGTAATACCAATAGTCGGAAGAGATCAATGGTGTACAATCGAGACACGTATTTCTACAATTAAATTATTTTATTATTATATTCAATGAAATACACATGTAATCTCTTAATCGCGTTAGTATCCTTCTCAGGCTCGCCTGAACGTTAACTGTCTCGAAGACAATTTATTTACTCCTCGCGCCGCCATTCTCATTCGTTCCAGTAGTATTCATAATATTCTTCGGCCAACGAGGAATGTGTTGCACTAGAGGCCGCCTCTTAACGCAAGGACCAAATGAAGTACGGACCCACCTTGAACTTTGTAATCCTGCGCAGTTTTCTCATCGTTCCTGAAAATATACAAACCTGAGAATATTATTTCTGTCTCTCTTAACTGTAAGCCTACGCAGAGATGAAACATTGTTTATAAATAAAAATAACGTCACTGCGCGCTCACATTTGTTTGCCGGAGAAGATCAATCTCTGTTGCTGCGGCGGAATGCCCTCTTTCTCCTCGACCCTCTCTTTGATCCTTTCCACTTTGTCTGTGGGCTCTATGTCAATCTCGATCTGCGAAACGTCGAATGATTTAGCAAATTATATCGCACCAACATTACCGGCTTAGTTGTTACCCTTCAGTGTGAAGAATACTCACCTCTTTTCCCGTGAGCGTCTGAAAATAAAAAAATTAACCTCGTTATTAGACAGTTTTTATATACTGGAATCCATATAGGAGCGACTAGACAGATTGCTTACCTTCACTTTGATCAGCATCTTTTATAAAATTTTTGGTTAAATTTTCGACTAAATAATTACACACTATTGATTAACTGTCGTAACTCGGACGCACGGTTGCAAGTGCTGCTGCTGCACCACATTATTCTGTACATAGGAAATATTTGTAGAATCGAAACTATCGCGGTGCGTCGGGAGAGTCGCAGCTCCATCTCGAGCCGGAAGTGTACAACGCACAAGTCCGTCTTCCGGGCCGCTCGATCCTTCCACAACGCATTTATTTTATATATAACAAAAAATAAAAATAAACACCTCCACAACCAATTAGAAATAGTCTTAATTGTTTATAACGTTTTTACAAAATAAAGTTGACAAAAAGATATTGAACGTTTCGTACATAAAGTCGTCTTAATAGCTAGGATAAATGAAGTTGCATATTTGTACATTGATAAATGAAATGGTAATGTTTAGGTATACGATGTAACTTTGCTCGGTTTATCACATTTTCAGCTTCTCTTCTTGGGCGAGCAGTTGACTCTTGATCTTCTGCAGGAGCTCCTTCTTAACTGAATCTGGAACGAGACTTCTGGCTCTGCTTGTCACCATTGAGAGAAGAGTGTCGTACGTAACGTCGTGTTCATTTTCCTTGATCAATTCTTTGCAGATTATTTTCACCTGATCCCGCCATCCGCATTCGACGAGTCGGCGACGCAGCAATTCTTTTAATCTAAGAAATATAAATCGCACACGAACCTTGGTTATAACCTTCCTGTTTTTAAGTCGAAGATGTTTTCGTAACGAACGAGTAGCAACTTACCCGTCGCGATCGCCCACCATGACCAAGCGTTGATGCGGTGCAGTCTTCATTATTAAATTTCTGATGTTCTGCAAACGATTATATTAATCAGCAATGTTTACGTCTCTGACAACGACGCCTGAGTGCTCGCGACAAAATGCTGCGGTAATTCCCCCACTCTTCGTACACGGACCAATCACGACGAGACTCGGCTCTCACGATTCGATTCGTGCAAAGTCCGAAAAGCATCGCAATCATTCAATTATAAGAAACAACATGCAGCTTCGAGATCTTTATTTATTTATTTTTAATCAAAGCTACAAATATAATACACTTTGTTACATAGATAAAAAATATATTTTGTACGATAGTTAATGCTATAGTCAATTGCATAAAAAGGAAGATTTGGATTATATTGGCTGCCTGATTGTTTGACTTAGTCAGCTCGCGACATCGAGACTCGCGGCGAATTAGTTTTATTCTGATATACGTAGACTTGCAAAAGTATCGCTACGTCTATCATGACTTGAAGAGCTCCACATATTCCAAATTGTATCGGAGCCTCTCTGTGTATAAAATAGCACGTCTTGAAGGTATCGCCGAACGTCCACATGGTCACCATAGCTATGCTGTAACAATAATATCTATTAGACACTCAAGTCCAATAGATTAATCCTTCTTCCATACATCACCTCATTCCGTCGGTCGACTTGTTGTGCAAATTGCGCAAAAACTGTGGCACGCCGAGCATCGCTTCCGTTAATACTGCAAGGAGACCCACGCATTCGACGAATATAGGGTAATCCACAAAGAGATACATGACTATTCCTCCGAGCACTCCGAATAGCAATACAAAGTCCAAGTAGGACTGGAAGTCTGTCCATTTCCAAAAGAATTTAGTGTCCAAATCTATCAGAGTTATTATTAAACGGGGACAGAGGAAAATAGTTAACACATTGCAGGAGCACACAAAAAGCGGCAAATGTAGTCTCATAAATAACGTCTCACCTGTGAACACCCTTTCCTTAGATTTTATGATTTGATTCTTGTTACGTATATCAACGCAGACTTTAATCATCATCAGCATGGTCAAATTCATGAGAATACTCTGTAGCAATAACGGTGTCTCATAGTGTTTCCCAAACCTAAAGCAACGGAAGGATTAGAAACGGACAATGATCAAAGCTTAGGAGATTGTACAGGTAGTTACAAACCAGAAGTGTATTCGCAGCGTATTGGCAATGAGGAGGGCCAGGCATACATACAAGGAGAATCCCTCCGTGTCCTCCTTGCGCTTGATCTCTTTGTACTGCGGTATGTAAGGTACAACACCGCCAAAGATTATTGCTCCGGCAGCGATCCAGCTGACGACATCACCGATGCTCAATTCCTCATTTGTATCAGACATTTTTGAAAGTCGCACGTAATCTTCTGCTATGCTAAAATTGTGCCCATTGATTTGATATCTTGTTACATCGCAAAAAACTCACGAAACGCTTTCGAATTGCGGTACAACGAGGGGGATGAGGTTATGTTACGCCAACAGTAGACGGTGTCATATCTTCGAGGGTTCGCTGTATTTGAAGAATGACGTGTAAGAACCGTCCAAATTTTCGTGAGCCATCCAAGAAGAAACCGCGGCAAGCGACTCTATACGACCATTGTTGATGCTCCGAAAGTAAAAACACTCGGCCTCGCGCGGGCACAAATTCATGCGCAATACTGCGTCTTTTTTTCTCTTTTCTTCCCTCTATCTAATAGACACACCGCTAACACCAGTTAGACGGTGCTTGTTCATCATGTTATCGAGAACTAATTATCGGCTATTAACAAACGTAAGGTGCCGTAAGTGGCCACTGAGAGTGATTGGTTGAAGGGGGGGGGGGGAAGTAGCGAATACCGGCTAATGGAACTGTGAGCACTGTGGAGCACAGCTGATCGACGGTCGCTTACTATTTTTGTGCGTGGGTGAAACAAAGGCAGTGCACGTACAGTTTGTTGAATAGCAAATTAGTAGGGTTCTATAGTACTAGCTTGTTTCGGTTTGAACACTAACAGTTAATTGGCGTAAGTGACTTCATTTAGTCACACGATGCTACATTCAAATAAAATTTACGGTTAAGAGAACCAGTTATGTAACTGTGAAAAATCCATGCTTTCATCGGCTGGACCATTTTTATCTATGTGTTTCTTCCATGCGCTTATGTTTCTTTCAGAAAAATGGCATCTTCAAGGGCGATCAATCAGCTTCTTCGCCGGCGAACGCCAATGTTGTCCAGTTTTCCTGTTCTGCCGTCTATCTGCTGCCCCAATATCACGCAGAGCTTAACACAGACTCAGCGATACGCCAGTCAGAAGTCTGTAACAAAGGTGGATCGCAGTGAATCGGGTGGACAGTTGCAGACAGGCTTTGCGGAAGTAGGTAATTTTTTTTGGACACCATTCAACTTTGCAGGTTGGTTTTCTGCAACATATCACGATCGATTACTCCGTTTTGCTTGTTCACAGTGAAAGAGAACACAAAATCGGCATGGTACATGAGTGTCATTGTTGCCGGAGTGGGAGTCACGGCTCTCATGTTTTATGCCATATTCAGAGAACTTTTCTCCGGTAAGAGTCCGAATAGTGTTTACGCCAAAGCTGTGGAGCGCTGCCTGCAGGATCCAAAGATTTTGGATGCTTTGGGCGAGCCGGTGAAAGCCTACGGGGAGGAGTCCCGGCGAGGAAGACGAGGACACGTCAGACACAGTGTGCACACTCAAAACGGCGTCAACCACATGAGAATGCAATTTTATATTCAGGGCATTCGTAAACGCGGCACCGTGCATTTGGAAGTGCGAGAGGTGAGTTCAGAGTTTCTCGTTAACGTCGATAATCGGTGATCACTAGATCTTTTTTTCCTGTAACAAGTGCACAGAGTGGTTATTGCTTACAATGCACTGCTAACAACAGTCATAGAAGCTGAGACAGTCAACCAATTTAAGAGCACGCTGGATTCGCATATTTTCACGTGATAATCAGTTACGGAGATGCGGATTATTTTATATTGATTTTTATCTAAATAGTGTGTAGTCGCACGTTTCGTCTTTGGCTTTAGACAACATATAAAATTGAATTAATAAAAATAAATAGAATTAAATTGGTAATCATAAATACAAATGGGCAATGGGATAGTGCATAAAATAGATAGGAACATGAGAACAGACCCATCTTCTTATAAGTGTTACACTTTCTTTCTGTAAATTGTTAATAATAATAATCATTATTATTATTATTTTGTTCCGTTTCAGAACGAATCCGGCGACTACGTCTACAGATATTTGTTCGTACAGCTGGAAGACTTGGCCCGGAACGTTATCGTTCTCGAAGACAACAGAGCATCGGAGGTTCAGCGAAACAATTTTGGCAACGAGCCGATTCTCTCGCTTTCGTAAATTGGTAAAAAAAAAATCATCGTCATCGGTATACCGATAACGTTTCGACAATCGACATTGTAGATTATCCATCTTACCTTCTCGCCCTCGCATACGTACTCCGCGCGCTCTTCGATCCACGTGAGGATTGTGCCGAATAAAACGAATATGCCAAAACGATTTTGGCGCTTAGTCATTGCTATACGCGGCCCTTCCACCGGAAGGCCGAGGTCTTCAACGGAAAATCCTCTATGTCAACCGGTGATCCCACGATTAATCACAACTGACTAACTTGAGAGCCGTTTAACTTCCGGCAGTTCATTGTGATTCACAACCGCCTGTAAATAGGTCAAACGAATTAAAAGAATTGACGTGACGATTCGTCTTGTACAATTCTCGAGGGTCACGACCGAATTCCACGAGTCGCTTTACTCTATAAATGTACTCGGTGGAGAGTCGTCACGAACGTGACCTCTGAATGCTAGATTCAACGACAAGCATTGACAGATCTCGATCGTCGTTCAATAAAGCGAGTTATCTACAAATTTAACAGGGCTAATGTCTGATCGTGAAAGATTTATCGCCTGCACGTTTTCCCGATCGTAGCTCACATTGGGCTGGTAGCTTCTGTTCCAATATCTACATCAAAACAATATTTAAAAATTGTAGCCACAAGCAGGCAGTTTCTACTTTGCAGGCAGAGCGGCACTTAATACATTGTGACCAAAGCTGCTCTATTGTTCATTTCACGCTCGTATGACAGAGGGCTCGTTAAATAACCATACGTGTGAAAGCAAAAGTAGACGATGACTAGTAACGAGCCGATTCTAAAAGTGAAACGATCGTGTGAGTGTCCGAAGCTAGCTCGACGGTTCGACGAATTCCACGTATACACAGCTGTGTCTACAGGCGGGTATCGAGAGGATGCCCGAGCACATATTACTCACGCTATCTTCGGGCTGTCAGAGGCTCGTTGCCTTGACGTAGGTAGGAGGAGATTTCCTCTTACGCGTAGTCTCTCGCCAGGCGCCAAAAGTTACTCGAAGTAGGGAGATCCTACAGCGAACGGACGGACGGACGGATAGCGGATTTTATTCTTCCATTGACAGTCGTTCTTGCACCGGCGGGCCGACTGTAATCAACGCTTCCGCTGCAATACCGCTCATAGCCACAGTTCAATAGGGGAGACATACGGGAGACGTTTTTTTTAGTACCACAAATCATGGTCAGCGGCGAGTGACCGGGCTCGATGAGTAGGGGGAAAGTGTCGGTCCATTCATCTTCGCCACGGCGGACCCGCGAGCGGTGACTACTGTTCAGTGACATGAGGAGTAGATTCGGTCCGCACGAGTCAGACGTTGTTCTCCGAGGACGGAACGAGTGCGACGACGCGTGGAACTCCGCGTTATTGTTTTAACTAACGAAAGTGCCGAAGGGACCAGGTATCCGAGAAAAAAAAAATTAAAAAATGGGAAATTGTTGTTCATACTGTTCGAGATTCCGGGCAGTTTTTCGACCTCAGGAGGAAGGGACTGATCTCAAGCCCGTCTGCACGCGACCCGAGTGTCTGCCGCGACCGCCGAGGAGTTCCGTCAACGGTAGGCTTGCTCATTGATTAAATGTACCAATTTCGGATTCCCCGAGTGCTCGGTACACTCGTTTAGACTTTAGATTCGGGGGACATTTTCCGAGAGCTATACGGATGTTCGTAATAAATTTTCTTCTGTGTTACCAAAAAAACAATACTTTAAGGTACATCTGTGAATTTGTACAGATTTTTTTAGCACATTAACTTGTTATGCGAATCGTTCGAAGGTTGCGTCTTGGCAAATTTTAGGTCCTCGTTCAACAAGGATCTCGCACGTGAAGGGTTAAAGAACATGCAATGCGATTACCGAATTAAACTATCACGAGATCCTGACTCTATATCGTGCTATAATGATTTCAGAGCTACGAAGCGAGATAATATTAGACTCACGCTCAGCGTTCGCGCACACGTGTCCTGTGAGGTACTCGGAAATTGCTTAGCGCTTTAAGGGCATTGAAATATCCATACAATATCGTGATCATGGTTATTTAAATTTTCGAATTCCGCGGTCTGCACGCGGCGCGAGTGTCAGCAGCGATCGCCGAGGACTTCCGTCAACGATAGGCTTCGTCATTGATTAAATGTAGCAATTTCGGTTTCGTTTGGTATGCCCGTTATTTTGCATGCAATGCGATTACCGAATTATACTATCTCGAGATTCTCACTCTATATCGTACTGTAATGTTTTAATGATAGATAGATAGATTTCTTTACTGGGTACTGGGATAACTCCCCTAAGTACCAAGCAGTACAGTTAGCGATGTGACAAAGCAGAGTACAGAGAGCCCAATGTCTTGAGCATAATAGTAGTAGATAGTAAGTAGTCAATAGCAGATTGAAGAGAGTTCGTGGGTTAAGCATAGTTACACGAAATTTAATACTAGATTATCGATAATATAATCGAGATAATATTAGACTCACGCTCGGGGTTCGCGCACACATGTCCTGCGAGGCACGCGGAGACTGCTGAACGCTGTAGGGGTATTTAAAATACCCTTGTAATACCGCGAACATGGATATTTAAATTTCCGAACCCGGCGGATGGGTCCGCGACGATAAGCGAGGAAATTTCTAGCTCACGGCTCGTTTCCACCTGCGCGTGCATGACGCATTAAATATGAAAAGTACATCTTCGGGGTGTCCGCTCAAGATTTTCCCGCTGATACTTCTGTTCGCGGGTTTAATTTTGCAGTGTCCTCGCGGGTGTGTGCAACAAGCACGTGGCCGAGTGGAATTAATTTTGCCGTCGTGCAATCCGTTCTGTGTATTTATGAACTTGGAATTCATGGCACGGGGGCTCGTCCTGGAGTGCTTGACCTTACCCATTAAACGGGGTTAACGCGCGCTCTCGAGTTCTTACTTAAGAGATACCTCGATTCTCTCTCTCTCCCCGTCGAAGTTTGTTCACCGAGCCGATTCGATGTTTCATCTTCGATTACGAAAATCGAATTTATTTATTTATTTACGGGACGGCACATTTACCACTCACAACTCTACCAGGTAACAAATCTACCAGAAAACATCTCCAGAATATTACAACACCACCGTATTAGGACGTTACCAAAATCTCTACCAGAAAGTAAGAAAACTTTACCAGAATCAAAATAAAACTCTATCGAAATTGAACGAAAACTACCGGAATGCAATGTTACCGTCCAGCCTTGTATTTCTGTAGTTTTATTTCAATTCCGGTAGAGTTTTATTTTGATTCTGGTAGAATTATTTTTACTCTCTGGTAGAGATTTTGGTAGATTTCTAATATGGTAGAGATGATTTCTGGTTGAGTTCTGAGTGGTAGAGATGTAAATGTGCCGACGGCACAAGACCTATGTATATCGAATTACAGGTGCAGTAAATGTGCAGTGTTGGTCAGACACACAAGTAGACGCTAACGCCTGACTAGAACCGCGGTCTCAACAGCCGGAGCGGTCCTAAACATGTATCGCGAAACCCCAAATAATTGACTAATGTCGCTGAATTCATTCTCTGACCAAATAAGGCGTGTAATCATGCTCTTGTGCTCATAATTCGTTGGCTATGTATGGAATTTCGCCAGGAAAACGATAAATTCATGAATAACTATTGTTCGCGCCTATCAGCATCGCCGCTTATCTGGAGAGAAAAATAACAGCGACCAATCTTCGAAGAACCAACATCCGACGTTCAGGGACAGCCGGATTTGCTTCCCGTCTGGATTGCAGCGCCAGCTTCGTGACATCACGCACCCGAAGGTCTCGCAGGTCGTCGTGAGAAATTCTGCGAACCGAGCAAATTAACTCCTACCGAAGTGCGAAACACTCCTAAAATCTTTGAGGGGAAACGCCCTAATCCGTAACTCAAAATGCATGTAATCCGTTGCCTTGACCGGCTCGCCGAGAATAGACCGTGGCGCGTGTCCGAGGCACTTGCACAACGCGCTCACATCGCGGCTGGAGGAATCACAAGTGTCGAACGCGCTCACCTATTCTCCTCGATCCATCGGCCTGCACTCTCCGCGTTTCTCATCCGCGGCCGCACGATAAACACGCCTCGAGGAATTCGAATAAAGAAACTTTTCTCGTTTTATATATAGATCGAATATTGAAGCTCAAAAGTTTTTCGCGGCTTTGGGCAATGAATCGCCCGAGGAATCATAACAGAGAGGCTGTTGTTAGTCCGTGGCACGTTTGTTATTGCTAAGACTTATAGAACCACCGCGGCTCGGCTCTCGCAACGAAAAATAAACTTGCCTACTCGAACATATGGTAAGTATCCTCTTCCGTTCGCCTGGTAGCAACGAACGCTCTCCGCAGAATCCTCTCACCGCGAACTTACACCTATGCCGTACAAGACCGGAGGATTGCGACTTCCAACAGCCTCGAGGCGCCCCCCGGATAAGCCATGAATGAAAGTGACATTACGCAAGCCCCCCGCGGATGATATCACATTCGCTCTGACGCCGATCGTTCAGCAGCCGCGGAATCAGCAAGAATCGACCAGGCGTCGCTGCATTCCATCGACGATCGGAGAGATCGAAGAAAAATAAAATATACTTATGTATACATATATATGTAAATATATATTTATATATATGTACGTATGTTGTTGCGTAAATGAAAGCGTTGGGCGATGTTCCGAATAACTGAGAGTGTCGGAAATCCTCGGGATTTGCGCAAGGGGAAAACGTTATCCCACGTGTTACGAGTGGAAAACTCCTTATGCAACGCGGCGAGAATCCGCGCGTGCCGAATGCGTGTGCATCTTTCATCAGCGATACTCGGATAACGTAAAAGAGTCGTTTCTTACGCAGCGTCAGCTGCGGACTGTCTGGTTTTCCTTTCAGTACTTAGCTGCACTTAAAATTAACGCTCGCGGCGAGTCCGAAGTAGGATCGAGCGACGAAGGTCACGTGCAACTGCAATAATCGACATTCCGAATGATCGATCGTGGCAATTATACGTACTGTTGACGTAGCCATGTGTATCTAGCTGTACAGCGTGCCATTTCTCTCGTAACTTCGTTTCGGTCTATTTATTTTTATATTTTTTTTACAGCATGAAATCATTCTTCCTCGAAGCTGCCTTTGAATTCATTGCCAAATCTGTTTGCGTCGGATGCAAATTTATTCTCATGCAGCAGTCGTTCCGTGTGGGTGGGCTTAGTCGAGCAAACAGTTTATTTTTATTAATGAATGCACGGTCGCGATGTGAAACGGAACAATTCGCCGCTCGCATTTGTGACGAACTGTCAGCAACGAGAATGGTCGCAGCCGGCGCAAGATCCGATGCGTCACACTCGGCTCGCATGCGGTTTTATCGGCGTACACGCATAGCGAAAACACCATTCGTCGGCATAGCAAAGAAAATTTTGTTAGCGCTGTTGATTTGAATGGACTACTTAGGGACAGAAAACTATAATTGCTGCAGCAGCAATTTTTCCGCTAGGGCAACAAAGGATTTTCGTTAAATCAATAAAATCATTTTTCTCCGTGTGAGATACTCGGATGATACGCACGGGAAAAAACTGTTTTGTCGCTCTAACAAAATCGTCAATAATTGATTGATGCGGCAGTCAAAAACGTTGGTACAGCAAAGCAAATTTCCAGCGTGAAAAATTTGCCGCCCTAGCAAAATAGTTTGTTGTCTCTACATTTAAGCCTATACGGTAGAACCCCGATTAACTGGGATGCTCGTGACCGAAGAGTCCGCGGATAATCGAAATCCCGGTTAATTCGAACTAGACAGCGAAAGTATATGAGTCAATAATGGCTGATGATACAACTTTATTTTGACTAGTTACAATGACATTTGGTACAGCTTGCTTATATCTTGTGTTATATAGTGTGAACTAGAATGTAAAAGCTTTAGATTTTTTTTTCATTAATAGTACGTAAGCTAGTTAAAATTTTTTAAAAACCTCGGAAAACACACGGTTAATCCGCTTCCCGGTTAATCCGGCTCTGGTCAATCGGGGTTTTAATGTACGTTAGTAAATTTCTTTATTTCTTTAGTGAAAACAGGCCACCGATTTGCCTGTTACTATAGTAAAGGTGAAGAGACTAACATACTGATATAAGGCGAAAACAAAAGGTGCACATAACACAAATTAATGAAAAACAGATAGTAGAAATTCATTAGTTTCGATAACAAAGTCGCGTTGTCCCAACGAAATAGTTTGTTGTCCCAATATTAAGAAAATAAATTAGTTACGGCACTTAACAAAGTTTTCGCGGTCCCAAAGATGTTTCTCTCCGCGCAGAGTCACATATTTCGTGAGAATGGAATTATCCTAAAAATTCTGCAATCTATTCCCAAAGGCGCGTGATTCAACGGCAAGGATTATTTGTTGTTAGCTGGTTCGGCACGCTATGGGCATTCCGGAGTGTTTTCTAAATGGTAAACTGTCCCCAGTTCCTCATGAATAACCCCGCCCACATTCGCGTGCAAAAGCCAAATAAAACACGCATAAAGTGACAACACTTTCGATTATCTTTTTTCATTAACACCGATATTCATTTTATCAGCGACGAGTCGCACCGGGTGTAGAACACCCGAGAACATGAATTTGCCAGCAGTGTATGAATCTAAATCAGTTTCTCAGACGGTAGTTCATTTATAATTGGTACACATTAGACTCGGAATCTCCCGTAAAATGAAACGGTTCTGCAGGTGAACACGTCGAGCTATTATAACAGTTCATTTATTTACTGTGTAACGATAACGAGTCTCTCTCTCTCTCTTTCACTTATCCGATCGTTGATTAGCACACGCGATCCGGGAAACACCCGAGAAATTATAAATTATGATGAAAACTTACCGCGAAATAATTATCGAAGATTGTGTTTCCGCACGCGAGGGAATATGTGTTATATGGTCACAGGAAACGTTTACGATTATACAGAGGCATATAACACCCATAGCGTCGTCTCGTTATACACGTCTACATCCAGTCAGATTAAATCTTTTTACTCAATTTATGTTCCTCAATACAACTTGTGGAAAAGCTGTTCCGCACAGTCACGGCAGTCGCGTTCGCATCCAGCACGTCGACTCGCGTACCTCGGTGATATCAATTATCCCGACGCAGCATCCGAGTATTATTTACACTCGATCGAATAGCTCGCGCAGTTAAGCGCGATTCGCCTGAACGCTGTTCCTCTCGCGGCTCTTCACAGAGGACCGGAGAGACCATCGATCCGTACGGGCGCTTAAGGTGATGTGAAATACCGCCGCGAGTACACTGAGAAACAGAAATTGTTGAATTGACCAAGGAAGCGGCGATACGCGTTCAAAGATTTTATACGGTTGGTCCATCAGAACCATTTTTTTGAATCGACAAATTTTTTATCGGTCGAAGTAAATAATCGTTTAAGAAAACAGTGCTTTATTTGCATCAAAGAAACAACCGCTTTGAACGTATGTCACCGCGAAGTTTGGTTAATCCAGCAATTTTTTTTTTCTCAGTTTAAGAAAAACTGTACGGAATGTCGTTTCGAGACTGCGGTCTGCTGAGGAAAAAGAAAATTGTCTTTCACTGGAGAGTCGGAAGAAGCAGGGAAAGACAGTTTTCTTTTTCCTCGGCGGTCTGCGGTCTCAAAACGGCATTTCGCACAGTTTTTGATACAGTGGGCCCGAGGCAGGTGAACGGGAATTTGTACATCACCTTAAGGTAGGGCTGAAGATCAACATAATCTCAAAATTCTTATGATCTTGAAGATATCTGCATGAGACTAAATTTCATCGGGTTATAACAGCTGTGTTCTGCATCGAACAATATTCGCTCGGGGAAGCTCACTTAGCGAATTAAATTCTACAAGTGGACAATCTTTTTTTTCGACGGAGACTTGCCAAAGATGACATTTGATGTCACGCAGATATCTTCAGGGTTTCATAAGATAAACAAACGAATTGTGAGGCTCACTGCGTATTTTATTAACGCAGTTGAGCCCCACAATTTATTTTTATTTTAAAGAATCGTTTCAGAGAAAAATGGATTCAAAATTTTTACTCCGTCTCTCTCGCACTCATACGTGTTTAGCCTCCGCTAAAGGCGACACGACAGCCGTTTCTTCCCGCACAAGCCGGGCCCGGACGGTAACGGAAACTAATGAATTCTTTCATGAGTGCCGATGATTTCCGCTCGAAAGCAAATTCTTACATGAAGCTCATATCAATGCAAGTTCTTCTAAGAATTTGCTTTCGAATGTGAATGGTCAGTGGTAAAAAAAAAAGTAATTACAGTCTTTATTACCGACCGCGGGATTTCACATCGCCTTAACGGGACAGTTTCAGGCGCGATGCTGAGGCGATTGTCGGGCATCGAACCAACTTACCGTGGCGGTTCGCCCGATTCTGTCTCAAGCCAGAAGGTACCGATCTAAAATGGTCCGGAGTTTCGAGACCGTGCGAAGAAGGTCGAAGTTCCTTTCCTACGCGCCATATTCAGAGCCCGATCGTGGAAATCCTCCCGACTGCATTATGATCGTGTCCTCCGCTTCTGCGTATCGTAATGCCGGTAAATCTTGCCATAATCGGCAGAAGTGAACGCGACACAAAGTTGCGCCTAAGCGACGCGCGGCGCACCTCGCTCGCCTCTGCCCTCTCGCGCTCGGCGAGCCTCAATCGTTCCATCGTCCTGATGATTAATTTATTTATGAGTTAACGAAGGCGGGTGAACGGCAACCCGTGATCGATGTCGGTACTCCACTCACCGGAGGCTCGCGCAGTTGTGCCAACGAGGTCCTAGGTGGGTGCCAATTATGGTCGGGCACGAGGAGAACGACACGTGGAACAGAAACCTTGGATGCTTGCGCGCCGAACGCATCACATGTGTGCAAGATCCGCGACGGAGCGTCGCGGATTTTCCACAGGTGCGACCCACCACGCCGGCGGAACGCTTCTGATTCTAATCCATTCGCGTCAGCCGAGCTTGAGCTTAGTCAGTGGAAACGGCAGTCTCCGATCGGACGAGCGCGCCACACTCGCGCCGAATCCGTCGAATCTTAGGCACGAATTCTTCGCATCTTTCGCGCGATCGTCTACCCCAAACGCCCACGACTTTTTCCACTTCGGTCGAGCTAGGTTCGCGAAGATGTTCTATAGATTTTACGACCGCTATCGTCCCTTCAACGACCGAAGTTACCGCAACTTCCCATTCAGGTTTCACTGTGAGTGCGCGTTGTCTTCTTATATCTATTTGTTTTTTCTACTTTTAGGCACTCACTCCTTACACGTCAGAAGTGCCTATTAGAATGACTATTTTTCACATCTTTATCCCATCGGACGCCCGTCTCATGGTGTATCTTCGCGACGAATCACCCAACGCAGCTACAACTTGTTACGTAGTCTTGTTTAATTTGCAGGAAAGATAAACGGTGCTTGCATCTTTGTTCCCAGGGGAGGACTATGGGATTCCGGTGCTGACGATAACGAGCGTGGATCCTTGCATAAAGGAAAACGGAGCGGCTCATCGAACGTCGAGGTACGAGATCATGAATCGAAGCGAGGGAAAGTCCAGACTGGTGATCCGTCGGGGTCAAGAATTTTTTCTAAATCTGTCGCTGTCGCGCGACTACGATCCCTCGTTCGACGGACTATCCGTTGTGTTCACTCTCGACGGGATCAAGAAACCCCAGTACGGGCATGGAACATTCGTTGTCATACCGCTGTTGAACCCCGGCGACGTGTCGGAAGGATCCTGGCAGGCGACTATCGAGTCAATGGACGTTAACTCGATCAGGATAAGGGTGAGCACCGACGACCACGATCACTGATCGAAGCGATTGCCAACCGGACAGTTTGTCGTTTCCGCAGATAGTTCCACCGGCCGATACCCTCATCGGCAAATGGAAGATCGACATCGACAGCAGGAGAAAGACGTCCGAGGGCGCAGTGAGCTTTGCGGTCCAGGAACCTTTTTACATTATTTTCAATCCCTGGTGCAAAGGTTCGTGGTGCGATTGCCCTAGTGGGAATAACACGGGACCAGTACTGGCTGAGGACTGTCCCAGTACTGGCCCTACGTGGCCCAATCCCACTAAGGTAAACGGCCTCGTTTCTGCCGCTGTCGCGGATACCGCCATTGAACGCAATTCATACTAAGGATAAATACAGTTTTCGTTTAATGCAAAAGAAATTGATGTGTTAAAGAGCGGATTTTGCTCTTGATCAATCCCGCAATACGTATATTTTTTATAAAATGTTCCACTCAACAATTGACGATGGCGGAAACTGTGTTGCTCAACTAAAGGTGGCAGAAACTGGGTCGCTTACTTTATGGTATAAGAGCACTTTGTGCATAGCGGAGAAGGTAACGAATAATTCTGGATCGCAGAGGACATGGTCTATCTGGACGGGGAGGAGGGACGTCAGGAGTACGTGATGACCGATGCGGGACTCATATGGCGTGGAAGTTACAACAGACTGCGACCAACCGTATGGAAGTATTCACAATTCGAGCGAGATATTCTCGACTGCGCACTGTACATGATGAACGACGTTGGGAAGACTCGGGCGACCGCGAGAAACGATCCGGTCGTCATATGTCGGGTTCTCTCCGCTGCCGTGAGTAAAACGACTCGTCCCCCAATCTTCGGCTGCTTCGAGGATGGTTCAAGGCAGGGCGTAATTGCAGGTGAATTCGCCGGACGACAACGGCGCGGTGATGGGCAACTGGTCGAACGATTTCGGCGGTGGGACCGCGCCGACCAAGTGGATCGGTTCGCAAAAGATCCTTCAGCAATTTTACAAGACGAGGAAACCCGTGAAGTACGGACAGTGCTGGGTGTTCTCCGGAGTTTTGGCGACCGTCTGTCGGACACTTGGAATTCCCTGTCGGGTCGTTACGAATTACTCGAGCGCCCATGACACCCAGAGCAGTCTCACGGTCGACTACTTCGTCGATTCCGAGGGAAAGATAATGGAGGAACTCAACAGCGATTCCATCTGGTAAGTTTTACGGTGGTTCGCCGGTGCTTTTTGTCCCCCGGTCACGTCGATACTTGAATATTTTGCTGACAGGAATTTCCACGTCTGGAACGAGGTGTGGATGAAGCGACCGGATTTGTCACCGGAGTGCGGCGGATGGCAGGCCATAGACGCGACGCCTCAGGAACTCAGCGAGGATGCTTATCGATGCGGACCGGCCTCGGTAGCCGCGGTGAAAAACGGCGAGGTTCTTCGACCCTATGACAATGGCTTTCTGTTCGCCGAAGTCAATGCCGACAAGGTTTTCTGGCGATACAACGGTCCGACGCAGCCGTTGAAGCTAATCAGGAAGGACATGTACGGGTAAGTAGCCACGCTCGATTACCAATGAGATCCGAAATGATTATCTGCTCAATGGTGTTTCTTTTTATCGTTCTTCAGTATCGGCCAGTTGATCAGCACGAAAGCCGTGGGCGAGTGGAAACGAGAGGACATAACGCACATGTACAAATATCCTGAGCGTGAGTAGTTTGTGAAAAAAAGTACATGCCTCACCCCGAGCGCCTGACGAATGATTTCTCTTCGGTATTGCAGAGTCGGACGAAGAGCGGGCTGCAATGCTGAAGGCGCTTCGCCAGAGCGAGTCCCTGTTCAGTCGTTACTACCTGAACGAGGAATTCAATGACGTCATGTTCAACTTCGAGCTCCTGGACGATATCGTGATAGGCGAACCGTTCAGGTACGTAACAAGCGGTTAATTATATTTTCTGTTAGACCGATCTTGTATCCAAGTGACTTGGCGAGGGAGCGAGATCGCTGACGAATTTATCACTGGATCGTTACAGTGTTGTGCTGCTGATGAAAAATCGAAGCAGCGAAGCGGAGTACCGGGTATCGGTGATTCTCCGGGTGGAAGTTGTTCTTTACACTGGCAGAGTCGGCGATCCGGTGAAACGATCGGAGACCGATCGAGTGGTAAAACCCGGTGATGTCGAAGAGGTTCGCCTCGATCTCACCTGGGAAGAATATGGTCCGAGGCTGTTGAATCAATGCGCTTTCAATATCGCCTGTCTGGCTACCGTGAAGGACACCGACTTCGAGTACTTCGCTCAGGACGATTTTCGAGTGAGAAAACCTGACATCAAGATAAAGGTAAGTTCGACGCAACAATTACCGTGCGAGAAATAATTTGCCTCTTATTTATTTAATTAGTGGAAGGTTGTTGTGGCTCGGGTGCTCCGCGTTCTCGCTATTGACTATGGAATTCAGAAACCGGAAATTCAGATTTTCAGGGTTTTACTGAAGATACTTCATTTTCGATTTGACAATCGCATTTTTCGTGCGGAAGTTACTTATTTCTGGTATGACGTTATTTCAGGTCCTAAAATGAGATTTTTAAACCGGATGTGACGTGTTTCCGGCATGACGTAACTTCCGGCCGAAAATTGAGATTCTATACATCAAAGTCAAATCCGAGAAACGCTCATAACACTCTCACGGACACCTCACATAACACTCGTGGACGCTCGAAATATGGGTGTTTTTGACTGTTCTTGAGTGTCCATGAGAATCTATGAGAGTGTATAGTGGCCTTGTACTTTGTCATTTATATACTTATTTATTTATTTATTTATTTATTTATTTATTTATGTATGTATTTATTCAACAAAGCGGGAGGCCGACGCGGTCGTCGGCGAAAAGTTCGAGGCTTCCGCGAGATTCACGAATCCCCTGCCGACTGCGCTGAGAAAAGGAAGATTCCTGATTGAGGGACCGGGTCTGGACGAGCAATTGAAGATAAAGCTGTCGGAGAACGTCGAACCGGGCGAGGAAGCTTTCTGCACGTTCTCAATGACACCGAAACTCGCCGGGAGAGCGACTATCGCGGTGAAGTTTTACTCGAAGGATCTCGAGGACGTGGACGGCTTCGTCAACTTCATGGTCAAGTCCGCCGATCCCACCGACGATAACGAGGTCACTCGGGACACATAGAATAGCATACCTACGTGCCATTATCGTTACATTGTTGGCTTTTTTTATATCGTCCTCTATGTCGAAAAAAGGCCAAAGCTACCGCGCATCCAATTTGACAATCAGATATTTATTGTGCATCATCGATATATTTACATATACATATATATTTTTGTAACTCAAAATGTGATACGTAAATCAAGCTGCCAAGATAGTGATTTTCATTGGTCCCCAGAAATGAAAAATTTTAGTCATATCGGAAACGAGGAAAAGGACGAGAAAGCTTCGACTGACACAGCCGAGGCATTAATATTTGACGAGTAGAAAAAAAAAGAAAAATAGGAAAAATAACTATCAATCCGAATATGCCCTTTACGCGTCCGTATCCACGGCCCAATTTTCTAAGGTCGTATCGGCTGCCTACAAGCGCAGCCTTTCCGCCGTTTTGACATCAAACCGCCGATGCGCATAATTGTATACATGCGACTACCGGCGGGACACCGCGTGATATTAACGAGCCGTAATCGAGCCACGGGCGCTGAGCCATGAGGTCGATTATTTTTTTTAATAATAATAATAATAGTTATGACAAAAAAGAGAAGAATACGAAACGAGCCCACGAGATCTCGTACCGATGTATATGCAGGAAACGAATGATGATGGGACCGCACGCTGATGCCTCGGGCATTGACACGGGTCTATGCATCATCATTCGGGAAATTAATGTTGAAATATGCGCGAGACCGGTGAATGATAAGCCCGAACGAGAACGCGAAGGTGGGCGCGGGTGCGAGAAAGACGAACCAAAGAGCCATCGTTGAAGAAGGTTTGTGCGAGCGGCTGCGGTGAAATATGTCTAAATACATAAGCGTGACGTGTGATGGACGTCTAGCGGCCTCTGTCTACGGGGGTCTGAGGGAGCACGTCGATAGACGGGCCCGGACAGGGTCCACTGTAAACGCTAGGGGGTTTCCTCGATCCCGGGACACCCCGCTACGCGCAATGCATCAACACCCAAGATCCATCCCATTATACCTCATCAAAACAACAAACACGCCCACAACACGCTAAACCAACATTCTTTTGTTAGACCCGAATCCTCGTATTTATCAAAATTACCATTGATCGGGACGGATATCGCGCCCGGGAGTACGGCGGGATCGACAGAAAAAGAAAATAAAAACGGCGGACGGGGAGAAACGCGCGTTTACGCGGAAACGAAAGATCCCATCGCGATGTATGTAATCGCGTTACATAAAAAAAGAAAAAAATAACCTGAAATCCACCAATTTTTTATGGTTTGTATAAATTCTTTTTTACAGCTTGCAGATTACAGGAATCAATTAGAAATAGCCGGTATCTGTAAATATTTGTAATTAGGTTTTTTTTTAACGAGAGTGTGTCGGTGAACGCTCAATCCTATATATATATATATATACATATATATATCTATAGAAATTTTGTATTAATTAATATGAAGCCGAAACGTCAGCGGTCGAGAAGCGGCTCGCGTGATTCGAAGGCGGACCGACAGATGGAGCGAGCGTTCGGTTATGTCCCGACGTTTCTCCGAGCGGTTCGCGTCAAGCAAAAGAACAGCGGGGAGTTTTATTTTTCAGGGACTGAGCTGAGGGAGCTCGAGGCAATCCTCTATTCCCACGTAAAAACATAATTGGCATAGTTGGTTTATTTTCTGAAATTTAAACTACCCCCTTCAATTTTGTTCGGCTCTGTGAATTCGATGCAATTTCTTTTTTGCCGATGATCCGATCGACTCCGATAGCCGACGATTTTTAATTACCGGCTCGACGGTCGCGCGCACCGAGGCGACGAAAACGAGTCGGGGGGGGGGGGGGGGGCTTTTACGACTCTCGTAGAATTTATTCACACATCAAACGCGCGAGAGTATAAGTATCGAGTGTGGTTTATGTCCTCTCCAATTGTAAGAGGCCAACGAAGCGAGGAGGGCGGAGAGTTCGGTATTAATCTCGCGTTAATCAATAGCTCTTGGTACGGGTGACTCTCGCTCCGGCTCTCTGCACGTAGATTATAATTGCGACACGATCGTCGAGCGATCACGTCGAGCCATAGTGCGCTCGGCAAAGGGTTTCAAGCACGAGGACGCGCGAAAGGGTTGAATAAAGCGAGGGCATTAATTATTTCTTAATGTCATCCGTAGAGCCGTGAGCGGTTACCTCGTTAATGAAGTCGTTTGGCCTTAGCGCATTAAAATGTATAGCGCGCAAGGAGAGGATATCGAGATGCGAACGAGTTCCCCGACTCGAGAGGCCCTCATCGATTACGAGCCACGCCGATATAATATCTTCGGAAGCTCCACTATATTGAAAACGAAATAAACAATCTTTCTCCATTATCGCAATTCATCGTCGCAATTTATTTCTTGCCGGCACGTTACGTTTTGAGTATGGTTATCGGTTTAAAAAAAAAACAATATTTTTTTCCCTCGTAGAGTGGATTTTCGCGTCGGAGGCTTAGGCAAGGACTAAAATAATTGGCGGATTCGCGATCGGTCTTGAAGCAACGGGTGGCAAACTTTTATTTTCTGCAACAAATTTTCCGAAAATTGATGATGTTTGGTATTTTCAACAAAAAAAAACGGTGATTTTGGCGGCCCAATGGAATCAAGCGGAAGCCGAGGTGCCTGTCGTTTTCTAAGGGGGAAAAATGCACTTGATAAGGTTTTCGGCAGCGTTGCAGAAAGGTTTTTAAGAACTATTTTAAAAAGGGATAAATGTCTTGTAATATTCATTTTTTCTAAATGTTAAGAAGAAGTGTTAAAAAAAATGTCCAGCCGACATATTTCGGCATATTTTTTCCCACCTAAAAATAAATCCGACAGAAGCTTTGGCCTAGATTCAAGCAATCCATTGGTAATATCCAAAAAGAAGTTTTTTTTCTCTTTTTCTTCATTTCCGGTGCCATTAAAGTCAGGCTGTTACGGGTTCACTGTAAAAAATATTGTAAATGTAATGTACCGAACTGGAAATTTTTACGCAAACACTGGTACATTAAATTTAATGTACAATTGTGACGAAAAATGAATATACTTATTCATTGAAATTAAAGTAAATGATTAAAATTCAAGCACTCTCATAGTAAAATTAAGAAAAATTATTAAAAATAAAGTATTCCCAATGTTTTTAATACACTGAACATTAATTTTTCATCGCAATTGTGCATGAAATTTGATATACCAATTTCCGCATAAAAAATTCCAGTCCGTTACATTTAAGTTTCATACTATGTTTTTTTTAGTGTTCGATTCCTATCCCATAATACCTAACCGATTGATTTCCCGGCTCCGGTAGCCATAATTGCATCGGTGCGTCGATGGTTGTAATAATAATATACCGGGCGTGTCGAGGCTTTATACAGACGTAATCGAGACGAGCTCGAGGGCCGGAGGGACGAACCCGCGTGACCCCGCAATAATGCTTAACGTTTGGTCGTTACGGAGCCGACGTGTCAATCGGAGCGACGGACGCGGATATATCGCGCTCTTCGATCGGCCGGCCGACCGTCGGAGTTTCTCCGCTGTGGCCTCACAGCCGATGCCCGGAGATCCTCTCGTTCGGGAGTCCGGGCTGCTGCGGTGGCCCAGGCTAACCCTTGTCCATCCGAGACTGCTCGCTTCGGCAAGTCATCCTCCCTGCCAGCGAGAGATCGCCGTACCGTAGATACACCCAAATGTCCATCGAGTTCTCTCACTCTCTCCTCGTCAATTTCGTTGTCGCGACGAGAGACCAACCCGACGGTTCTCCCTTTTTTTTCAATTCACTCAAGGCACTCTCATTCTCATTCAAATAAAGAATTCTTCACGCTCCCCTCGGTCATTCATACATAATACACTAAACCCACACGCCCGATGATCTCGCATCCCTCCGCTGAGACGCCAGATCAACGAGACAAAATTCCCGCTTAACAAATGCCGAATTTCACCCAAGAGGCTTGTAATGACTCAGCTGTGTCGATCGGGATCGACACCGAGACCGGGTTTAATCCAGTTTCAATCGGGATCGGCTGCGAGCGGTGAGTGAAATGATTTTTTTTTTTCTATGACCCGATGTAAAACCTAAATGAAAAAAGAACACACAGCAAAATACGTACCAACATTTTCTGTCCACAAACGTTCACAATTCTTTTCATGTTAATTTTACAACAAAAAACACTTGTCCATCTTACAAAAATGTCTGTTAGTGTTGCGAATATTTTTCGTAAAATTACCAACAAAATAATTGTCGACTTTTGCGGACAAAACAAGTTTCTTCGATGTACAAGTCTTTTTTACTGTGCGCATTCGCTCATCGGATGCACGGGCAAAAAAATTGGTTCAAATTGGTTCTCGCCGTTATTCCGAAGACACACGGTCACTGTGTCTCGATCTTCCGCTGAAAAGCTCTGCGAGCCGAGGGGAGGGCTGAAGATAAGGACGAAGAGAGAACTTCCAGACCTCTTTGCCTCCCGAATACATTATTCCCAGGAGTGTGAAGGCATTCCTCCCGCGTCCCGCCCGAAACGTCGGAGGCACTTTCCTCGCAAGCGCGCGCCGGCACGGTCCCGACGAGATCTACGATAGGAGAAGAACCACCCGGAGCTGCATTATACCGGCCGAGGAAAGAACCCGCGATACGACGAGCTCCCGCGGTACACCTGCGCGCCGAAATTCGTGAAGACGATCTCGTCGCTGGATCGCCGTGGCAGATGCGAGAGTACGATTCGTCGGCGGGCACCTTTCACGATCTGTGCGACCTGAAGAAATTTCTTATTCATCCCACTCGAGAGTGATGTTCCTTAATCGCCATCGGTTTTCACGTCGGCCACTACCGCGTACGCCAGCGATCCTCGTTACGGAGTCAAAGATCGAACGAGCCCGGCTAACAAATCGGATCAGCGTTTCGACGAAACGCTCGCGGCTGAGCACGGTGGGGATTAACGCACGGTGGATCCGGCCCGTTAAGCCGCTGGCGATCGTTCTTCTCGCCGGTGCAATTGCAACGATGATCAGATGGGAAAATCGGCGCGTGGGATGCGCGAGCGATCAGATAAATCGTATCGCTCCTACAAATTTTTCCACCCTCGTAGTTAAACAAACTCTCCCCCCCCCCAGCGCGTGTTACCGAAATCCCTTGGCCGTGGCAAAAGTAAATCGGCTTACGTTTCGTCTCGAGGTGTCTCGAGCGATCGGTGCCGAAATTATACGCGCGGCTCGGCCCGCTGTATCTAATACAGCGGTATTATAGACACAGATTGCTCTCGGGAACACGCTTGAACAAACCCGCCCGGTGGAACGCATTTACGACGGTGGGGAGCGCAGAAATGACAATAATGAAGGGACGAGTGTAAGCTTCTCTGTCCTCGCTGTCTCGTCCCATCCCGAGGGGTGCGACCGCGGCGTTTCTATATTCCCCTGGACACCCTCGCTGAGAGATGCGCAACGCTCGACAGTCGATCTCTATTTGCACGGGGTGTCATCTCTCCCCCCCCCCCCTCCCGGCCCAGCTTCGCGGTTCGCCGACAGTTTGGCCAAACAAGCCAAATAGTTGTTTCTGCCGGAGAATACTGGGGGGGTTGCTTCTACCCGTATAAACGGTGAACGCCGCTGAAAATTCGTTCGGGAATGAAAAGCGCGGAGCGTCTGGGCTGGTGCGTACCGCGCTCGCGCGTCATCGTCATCCGGACAGCCGTAAGCCAGGGCCGAGCCGACGCGGAGCTCTCTTCTCCTCGTAGCGTACTTCATTACGGATTCACCCTCCTCAGCTACGAACCGACTGACTGACGCTTCTCCGCGCGACATGCAAACGTCCGCAATTACACGTTGAGAATTATTATTCTCTACCCGCGTGAGCATAGCGGGCTCTGTCTTTGCGGTTGCTCTCTCCATTCGGTTCTTATAGACAGTAAAATACGTACGAAAAGTTCGTTGTCCGCAAACATCTACAATTCTTTTCTTTTTCATTGAAGAATCAACAAAAAAAAATTTGTGTATTTAACTGAAATGTTTGTTAACGTTAGAAACATTTTTTACTTCGCTCGGTGTGAGAAAGGGAGTTTTAGGCACGATTGCGTAAAACCCCCATTTTTACGCCGTACGAAGAAAAATTTGTAGGATATTCGTGCGAAAAACTTTTTCTTAACTTGTGTCATTGCAACACTCGCCTTCCGATCTCGCTGTAAGCTCACACTCGTCAGCAAAAGTCTTATCGCACTAGTGCGATAAACTTACGAATACTTGTAATAATTTACTGTAATTGTAACTATGGGAGTAGCTTAATTCCAATAATTCACTTTAATTGCATTCTAAAAGTCCTTTCATTTTTCATGAGAATTCTACATTAAATTGAATACCCTAGTTGTTTCCAAAAAACTTCCAGTCCAGTACATTAAATTTACTTTTTTTTACAGTTTAACAGCGTTATTGTAAAGTGAACGAGAAAATAATTGTGGTCCTTTAATAGACAAAACAAATTAGTTTGAACCACGATTAGTTTTTGGCGTCTATACTTGAAAAAATTAATAAAAATGTTATACAGCAGACAAACGTACGCGACTGTTTTACCGATGGATCGTTCGGCGTAAGCGCCGATAGATCCAGATCCGGATAAAATATCAGCGGAAAACTTGGTGTAAGACACTAGACCGCTGTATATGCAGCGAGCGCTGTGGGGGTTGCGGCGTTTGCGGCGAGCGAAAACCGCCCTCTGTGCAAACCCTCCCACTTCTCGCCGATCCTAATTGTCCGGACCCTCCCTCCGCTCTCGTCTCAGTGTCAGCTAGTCACTTTACCATAATCTCCCGGGTAATGGGGTTCTCTCCCCGCGCTTCGGTGCGGCGAGGGGAGGAAGAGCGAACGACGCAGACATCGGCAACCCCGTAGCAACTCGGCGGGCAGGCAACGGTTTTCACCCTCCGTTTCCCGCTGGAGGTCGCGCCCACGCGAGACTCGCCTCGGGACTCGACGATCGAAGAAGACCCTCCGTCTCACTCTTTCGTCGCGAGCAACCCCCCCGGTCTGCACCCTCCGATGCGCGCGAGGATGCGCGCAACGGGGCGCACAGGGACGTTCGACGTTTCTTTTCTTCTACGGGAGAGCGCTCGCCTCATCTCCGTCGTCCTTCTCTCTTCGATTCTCTTCATCTTCCTCGCTAACAGACGCCCCCGCTTCGTTGCCGCAGCGGGGACATCGAATTTATCGTATCTCTATACACCCTCCCAATCGTTTCGAGCGTAAGGGCTATGGCGACGGCGTTTCTGCGTTCTCTTTATACCAGACGGAGACTGGTAGCGCTCTGGTATGTAATATGTATAAAGAGAGGCTCGGAAGGTTCTTCGTTGCTGGCATTTTTTTTTCTTTTTTTTTTTTTTTTTTTTATCGAAGACGCTAGCTCGAGGGGTGCAAATTTTTATATGCGCACTACGTCGCGGCGAACCGCGAGGCTCTCTTCCTATACTTTCCGCTCTGCCCACCCGATCGCTTATTCTCCTTTATGCTACCATCAGCCGCACTTTTTCTTCTTCTTTTTTTTACATGATTTTATTCCGGGCGCTCTTCGGGCGGGCAATAAGGCGCGCCTTCTCGAGCGAGGCATTTTTGCGAGGGGATTATCGGGACACACGCACACGCAGACAATTTTAGTTTTCGTTCGGGGACTCATCCCTCCGGCCGTTCGGCGTCGAGCTGCCATTGCGGCCGGATAAACCATTCGCGTTCGCCGTGTACAGGATGTCGAATAGCAGACGTTTCTGGTTTGTATGCCGAAGGGAAAATGGAGAACGTCGAGGGAGAAGAGGCGCACACAGGCTGCACACTGTACTTCGCTGAGGATGAGCTATATATATACATATATATATATAAAAGTTGGAATATATATATATATATAAACCGAGCGAGGTACGAGTCGGCGGCGAACAATGGCGGGTTTTGCGGTCGAGGAATCGTGGGCCACGGAGTCGTTTAAACGACGTATACGCCACAGCAGAACAGCGGAACAGCAGAGGATAGTGGAACGGAGCATCACGCCGATGTGCGGTTCCGGAGGTGGGTCGACGCGTCGCGTACCGCGTCCGCGAGAAGGGTTGCTCCCGATGGAAATTGGCGTTCGGACACGTCAGGAGCGATGGGGCGCGGGCGCGCGTGTGTGAGAGAAAGATCGATGGAACAAAAGCGACGCGGCTCTTTCTATCGGTACTGGCACGAAAACGCGCGACAACGCAGGTACACACGACAGAAAAAAAATAAAAAAATAAAGAAAAAGGAATGTTCGGTATACGATTAAGAAAGGATGTGACAGCCGTTCCGCGGGCTTCTCAATTATGCGAGGAACTGCGCAATTACGAAAAGCGTACGTGCACGTCCGACAGCCGGAGCGGCCCGGAGGAGTCGAATATCGGTCGGTCACGAACGCGTCACGTTGAATCGGTTGTCTCGAACCTCGAGCGTTTCGTAATCGTTCGGGAAATGAATAATAGCGAGCCACAACGTTGATCCGATAATTATACTCGAGTGAACTCGAGCAAGAGCGAAAGCACCCTCCGAACTATCCTTCTGCGTTATGTTCTTCGTCAACGGACAAGCCGATAATAATAAAGTGCAATCGGGCTTTCGGTCTGCTTAAGTTCTCAATTTCTCAATTTCTGTACCAATCGGCAGTGCTGATAATATAGTATAGCAGCCAACCGAGTTCACCTGCATTCGGTGCAGGCAAAAACCGCCGGCCAGCGTCGGCTCGGTGTTACGCGCCAGCCGTTCGCATTCGGTGTTGCGCGGCTTTCGTGAGCGTTCTACTAGCACCGGCAAAGCCCACCTGGGTGATGCAGAACCTGCGAGCGCAAGGATCTGCACGTTGCCCGAGAACCACCCAGACGATCAACTCGGCCAGCAAATCGCGGAGGGAGAGACACGGCTTTCATTCGTAAGAAAAGCTTTGCAGATTCTATTGTGCCCAGCCTGTACCGTGTGTGTACCGTAGATCGGCGTGTATCCCCCGAGGGAGGGATTCGGTTGCCCTCCCCCCCGGCACGACATCGAAATCCCGTGACGTATCTAATTGGGGGCCACTTTAACGTCGAGAGCAGGGGGATGTTCTGCGTTTCCTGCAATTGCTACGGGAACCCTCGCTAGCCCTCTCGTTCTCTCCGGCTATGGGTGGACCAGCACGGGGACCGGGATAACCCGTAAGCCGCGGAGAGCGCGCGCGCCCGTTTCCCCGAGAGTACGGAGAGCTGCAGGAGATCACCCTAGGCTTATAACTGCCGGCGAATCTCTCTCTCTCTCTCCTCCTCTCGCGTTTACCCCAAGCAGCCAGTGGCTGATAGCTGGCAGCGTTGCTTCGACCTCCACGGACGGTTTCCTCCCTCGCACCCTCTCCTCGTCCTCGCACACACTTATACATAAGTTGTCCGTGGAACCGTGCACGTATCAACGCACAGACACGAGGACACCGGAAGAGGGTCGTATATACGGAGGCGAACGAGGAGAGGAGGCTTGTATCTCCGAGTGAATCCAGCGTAAATAATGCCGATTATCCCCACGGCAATTGTTTTATCGACCGAACGTACGGCCGCTCCTCGGGCGAACGCGAGGGGCGGGCGGCGGGCGCAGAGCGAGGGAAGGCTGGGTTCGCCTACCCCTGGACCCGACACGCAGCCACCCTCCGGCCAGAGACGCTTCCCGCTTGGACCCTCTCGCGCTTTTCCGCTCGTATCACTACTATCGTTACCGGTCCTCTTACCGTGATATAACGCCGCCTCGAACGCTAACTCTCTCTCTCCATTGGCCTCAACCATTCGGGAATTTAGATGGATGGCCGGAGAAAGAAAAGCCGGTAAACGAAAGACTGTCTCGAGCTCTTATTCGATCCTCGTCCCTCCCCTTGCCATCTTCCTCATCCTCCTCTTCCGCTTCGCTCTAAGTCGATTTTCTCACCGAAGCACTGCTCGACTGGTCTCTCTGTCTGTGTATATATAGATGTATATACATATACAGACAATAATGTGTCGTAAATCGCGAGGGAATCAGTTTCACTCGCGGTTCGCTGACTTCATTGCGAGGATAAAGGGGGATCTTACGCTCAAGCTAATGTATAGCGCAGTTGAAATTATTTGCGTTCAAATTCGTCGCAGCTACTCGTTCCATCCGTTATGTACTCTCGTGATCTATTTATAGTCGAAGTATAATTACGACGACTCGACCCTAATCATCCGCGGAGGGCACTTTGTACTTTTCTCTTTCCTACGCTTTTAGCCCCGGCTCTTATTCCGAGAGTTTCGTTTTCCGTCCTCATGGAAAATTAGTCTCCCCCCCCCATTGGAAACGCACCCTCGTCCCAGCGGGTTGAAACCTTCGGGCGCGAATTATGCCGACAACGTCTTCATCCTCCTCATTATATTTCCCACCCGAGCGAAGCCACGGTTCGCCCCGCCGGCGTCATCTCGGCGTTGAGAAACTTATCCGGTTAATTGGGACGGGAGGATGTACATTATATCCGATCTCAACGTTTCCCAGGCGGTGCTTCGCGGCTGGTGTTTCACAAAAATTAATCGCGAAAATTCGATCTCGTTTCCACGTGCAAGAAAATTCAATTCCTCGTCGAGATACCTCCTCGGCTTCACGAACCCGGCCACAAGAAGCTGCTCTCGCCGCTCACAATTTTCTCGATAAAGACGACGGAACAGACTCTGGTATTCTCGTAATTAATTCCCTCGTTTTTTTTTTGTTTTCCTTCTCGCAACCGAGGAAAACGTTTATTGAAGCAATCATACCGAGAGCTCCAACAATCGGGAGGGAGGCGGAGAGTTGTATATTTTTTTTTCTCTTCTTTCTTCTCCTCGCACAGCCTTCCGTCCGCTCCCTCGCCAGGTCCTTTCTCCTCTTTATTCATGAAAACGGAGAGAAAAATTCGCGTAATCTCGGATAATTTCTGGGCAGAGTCGTTACGCCTGGCTAAAAGAGCTGCGTTCCCGGCGCGAGCGCGTAAAAAGCAGATGGCGAACGAAGTGTAGCGCCGCGCGAGAGAGCGAGCATAGCCTAAGGTTTTTTTTTCCTCTCGCTCCTTCTCTGTCCCTCGTCCGGTGCGCCACGACCGGCCGACGGAGAGACGCCCGGTTGGGTGAGCTCGCAACCCCTCGCGTTCTCCTCGGCGCCTAACGACTAAATAAGTCCTCCCAATTAAAAAACTAATTTCGATTAGAGTCCCCGCGCGGCCATTTAGCATCGTAACTAGGCACCGGGGCAGCGATGGTGGTCGAAGAGGGATGACGGGAGAAAGCGAGAGGGACGGAGAACAGGGGGTGGTCGCAACACACGGGGTGGCGAGGGTGCCCGGCAAGCGGTGCGGCAGCTCGATTCGTGCGCCGGGGGTGGTGTTATCGACATCCTCGCTTCGAGCTACCACCATCGCGCTGTTCTCGAGCGCTATGGACAATTATGAGAAGAGGGCAGCAGAAAAAAAAATATAACGTTCGTGACGATGCCGGAAATACGCACGACAGGAAATTAGTCTCCTATCGACGTTACACTTAAATCAGAGGCTGGCATGGTATTTCAGTCGACTAGAGGGAATTATCGGAGTGGATAATCGAGCGAGAGAGTGGATTTAACGTTCGGAAGATTCTCCTCTATTTTCTTATCTTTGAGATCACTCTGCGACTGTTTGATGCGACTCTTGTCTTGGATAGATTCAGTTGAGCCGGGAAATATAATGTCGAATTCATTGGCGGAAGAGGCGACTGGATTCGGACTGTTAAAAAAGAGCCCGAGTTATTAGTCGCTTTTGTGTTGCAAAAAGAGTATATGCGGTGTTATCGACATCCTCGCTTTGAGCGCCATGGACAATTATGAGAAGAGGGCAGAAAAAAATAACGTTCGTGACGATGCCGGAAATACGCACGACAGGAAATTAGTCTCCTATCGACGTTGCACTTAAATCAGAGGCTTGCATGATATTTCAGTCGACTAGAGAAAATTAGCGGCGTCGATAATCGAGCGAGAGAGTGGATTTAACGTTCGGAAGGTTCTCCTCTATTTCCTTATCTTTGAGATCACTCTGCGACTGTTTGATGCGACTCTTGTCTTGGATAGATTCAGTTGAGGCGGCAAATATAATGCTGAATTTATTGACAGACCAGGTGACTGGATTCGGACTGTTAAAAAAGAGCCCGAGTTATTAGTCGCTCTCGTGTTGCAAAGAGCGTACATGCGGTGTTATCGGCATCCTCGAAACACAACCGTGAACCACCGTGAATTGATGGTGCTTGCTTCGAGCTACCACCATCGCGTTCTCGAGCGCTGTGGAGTTATGGACAATTATGAGAAGAGGGCAGCAGAACAAAAAATAACGTTCATGAGGAAGCCGGAAATACTCCGGACAGGAAATTACTCTCGTATCGACGTTGCACTTAAATCCCAGGCTCGCATGGTATTAATTCCTCGAAAAAAAATTAGCGGAGTCGATAATCGGGCACTGATAAAAAATGCAGTTGAATTTAGTGAAGTAATCCAAAAAATTGTTGAACTAACCGATATTTAGCTGTACCAGCAAAATATTTATTTAAACCTCCCTGCCCGAATGTTTAATTGATTCAACTGCTTTTTTTTATCAGTGCTCGATTACACACTCCGCTAATTTTTTCAACCGTCTTTTTTTTCGATGAGCGACAGGGTGGATTTGACGTTCGGAAGACCTTTCTGTATCTCTCCATCTTGAAAATCACACTGCGACTCTTTGATGCGACTCTTATCTTGGATAGATTCGGTTGAGCCGGGAAATATAATGCCGAGTTTATTGGCGGAACAGGCGACTGGATTCGGACTGTTCAAAAAGAGCCCGAGTTATTAGTCGCTCTCGTGTTGCGAAGAGCGTAAATGCGGTGGCCAAGCGCAGGATAAGGCCTCGGAGCAGAAGCGAGAGCATATCGAGGGAGTCGCGGGAGTAAAAAAAAAATGAAAAAAAAAGAATTCCAGCAGTGGAACCGCCGCGGGGTTACAACGTGTTTCACACATCGCACGGCGGCTTGATGCGGACTCGCCCACGCCCAAACAAATATATAATGCGCGCCGCGGCGCATTAGAATAACAAATAGTGGTCGAAGTATCCACGCCCGCTTGCCGCCGCGGGGTGTCGAGACTCTTGCGCTCACTATACAGCCACGTATGAATGTATACATGTATATACACGTGTACATGACACACAACTGTATAGGCTCGTTCAGAAACGCAGCATTATATTACTTGTAAGATTGAACTGCTCCACAAAATCTACAACGGTAGAAACGATTTGGTTGATTTAACTAAATTTTTTTAAAGGTAATTTTTAAAAAGCTGTTTAGCAGGCTGGGCAACAACGTGATGAAATTCATTTGAATTAAAAAAAAAATCTCTTCTACGGGCGTTGACACGCAGCCTCGGGTTTGAGAGGCTCCGAGCCAACGTTGAACTGTCGATCTGTAATGGTGGGAAAAAATATTAGGAAAAACCAATTAAATGGTTTCCCTGATACGGTTATACGGGCCGATGTGGTAAAACGGACCAGTGCGCGTTGAAGTTATCGTTTCAATCCCGCATGGCATTGTAGGAATTGCAACTATTGAAACAACAATTTTTTTCTCTGGCAGCCGGCAAGTGAATTTTACTTGATCAATGATCTTTTTTTTCAGTGAATCTACTTGCCCCAAAGGAATCTCTTGCGTCAAATGGATTTCATTTAAAGTCAAGCACGGTGCAGAGCAAAAGTTTTGAATACAGTCCATCTTGATTTACAAGGTAAGTATATGAAAGTCCGTGCCATATTCGCCACTTTTGCTCTATGTGCATCCAAGGTTTCCAGCGAGGTGGCTGCTTTGCCGCTGGACCGTCGCGCAAGCGATAAGATTTTAATCTGTCGGCCGTAGGGACCGAGGGAGATCAAAGAACTTTGATCTTCGAACTTGTTCTCAGTCCGCACTCGAAACAGGGTCAACGGCGTTCCATCCCTCGAGTGTCAGTTCGAGAGCTGCGCTTCCGAGGGTTGAGAGGGATTTCGGTGAAGAGGATCGTGGCGCCGACGTCGAGACTATTCCTCGGCTGAACGCCATCGACTTCTACACGCAGGCTCGTAACGAACTCTCCGATATCCACACGCACACCCAGAATGCGCCCGACTGATAAAAAGTACCCTGGGATAGGATTACACGTGTTTCGAAAATTCCCATCTAAAAATAGAATCACCGCGGATAAGTGTCTCGAAATCCACGTTACGGCGTGTATAAATTTTCAACGTACACACACGAAGTAGTGTAAAGTCGGTGGCTCGGAAGGCCCTCGCTACTCGAGAAATTCTCTCGTTCGCGCGGTACACAATGAGAGTGGGTCTGCCGGAGGCGACTCCGTTCATGACGAGAGCGATTCGAGTGGTTGCTGGATATATCGTGCGTGGGCGCATCCTGGCTCGGAGATAGCCGAGAGAGGACAGGAGAGAAAAGAGCGCGAGAGTCCCGCGAGCATGCGTCGCTCTTTAAGCCCGGTGTTAAAACACGTGTACTGGGCAGGACCCCGAGGAATTGTAAACCATGAATAACCCATGGTTTAGATTTCTCCGGCTCGTGACACGAGCGTTCACGTATCCGTACGATCATCGTGCGCTGAAAGTTAACAACGTCAGGGATGTGCCCGATGGCGCTCTCGGTGAAGTTTGTAACGAACAGGAGAGGCGGCCGTGCCCGATTCCTGACGGCAATCGGTCCGCGAGCTCGGTATCCGAAGATACTCGTCGAAGATTCGAGAAACTTGTGTGCCGCCTAACGATCTCGGATGGAAACTCGGAGGCGGATTATCGAAGGTGTAGAACGGGCAGAGAAGCGGTCGCCAAAGAACCGCTGCCACGCGAGATTCCCGTCCGCGTGAAACGAAAGGAAAGTGCTGAGCCATCGTTTTAATATTTATTTATCGATCCTCTTTCTCTCTCTCGGCCTCGCTCGCGTCGCGGCCGCACGATAATGCGTCGACGCGTTTTCTAGATCAGCATAACTTACATATAAATGGATACGATCTCGAGTGCCGCGCGAGTGTGCGCGAGACCTTTCCTCTCGACTCCTCGCATCTCCGGGGTGTTCAATTTTTATCGAGCCTCGAACTTCTTCCTCGTCCCTAATATAATCTCGTGTATGGGATCCGAGATAAATTACAGATATATACGTTTATGAATATATATATATATAGAGACTGTAGTCTAGGATAATAGAGCCGAGGGTCCTTACAGGCCCGATCTGAACGACGAGACATCCGGCACGACGCTAAATCACGCGGACACGCGTTGAGAATCCAATGCGTGGCTCGGATTTTCCTGCAATCATCCCGCGCACAAAGTGCGCAACTAACGATGCAGTTCCCTACTTTATAACAGCATAAATAATGGTAGAATGCACATGCGCCAGCGGACATACGCAACGAAAACTCGGCGCCTGTGGGGGATTCTCTCGAGTGTGCTCTCGGGGCGAGATGGAGAGAGCCGGGGAACGGTGAGGTCGGCGAGAGAATTAAAACTACATCATTGGCCGGAAAGGGCGAGCGAAAATAATGTGTCACCAGACACCCTCGCCACATGTGGCCACCCATGCCGGTTATGCTGCACGTGTATACGCCGCACACGCGGACACTCGGACCGCGCGTAGGCAGGTAGGACGTAGGTGGCCGCGACCCGATCGCGCCTCTCCCTTCGCCGCTGGACACTCGGAGTTAACTGGGTTTCCTCTCGTGACTATACCGAAACGCGTTTCCACTCGCGCGGATGATTCTCGAGGAATGAATCGTTGCTTTCTAAGAAAACAAAAAAAAAAAAAATAATAATAAAATTTGGTGGCGTCGGAAGTTTGACGGATTCCTATCTCGGAACACCGGTTTTCATGGTTCCTTCGGATTCGCGCGATAACGGACCGGTCAGCTCGGCTGCCGCTGGACGGGGCCGGTGCATTAACGTCACACGATGCCTATCTGGATCCAACAGGCGTTTCGTCAGGTTGGCTGCGGAAGGAGCGATCGGCAGATGCGTTTTTGAGGAGTCTATGCGGAGAGCGAACGGTGGTAAAGTGGAGTTTGATCGGTAACAGGTATGAGACCCGCGGCGCGCCCGGGCACACTCGTATCCCGCAATAATACTGTGACGAATATGTAGGTGGTTATTTGTTGAGGCACGCGATATTAGTTAGGTTTGACAATAGACGAACTAACGGACGATCGATACAAAATCACGCATGCTCTTAATGTCGGTACGCCGGAGTCATAGACATCAACGTCCATGTGACAAAAAAATAATTAGATGTGGTACTTTGTCTGCACCAATAATATTATAAAAAATAATAGAGTATCTATGAAGATTTTCGAAATTAGATTGAACCGATTATTTGTTCAGTGCAGTTTTGACTTCATTTTTACGACAATTAGGTTAGGAAACGTCATTTGACCCGAAACCGTGAACTTTGATCGCAGTTCTATTGAACATTAGTCCGCTGACTTCACTTTGTTTGTTGCGCATCAATTCCTGATTGATTGGCGAGTCCGCAGTACTTTATATTTTGTCTCTATCTTTGATCTAAGTATGTTAATTCTCGATTTGAAGATCAATTCCGCCAGCTCTCACATATGCGCCGTGTAAAAAGACCGATTTTCAAGATCTGATTATTTATTCAAATGATCGGTGAAAGCCTTCGAGATTTTGTACAGGCAAAATTTGATAGTTAAATAACAACATGTCAAAAGTTTATGCACATGTATTTGGATTGCGACATAACGACCTTAATAACATCCACCCAAAAACCTATTACGTGCGTTATTTATTCCACGAAAACGTAACAGTACATCCCTCCGTTATGGATTATCGTTAAGGGCACTTGTCGACTTCGTGACTTCTCATTACGATCGTGCGCGCACCTACGTCGCCGTACACAACGAATTCCGCGCTCGCCTCCGGAATTCCTTGATGTTCCTGAATCGGAGATTGAGTCCTCTCTCGCACGGTAGTTTTATACCTCGAACCTTCGGTACCCGGGCGCGGACATAAAATACCGATTTTCCGCCCCAGGTGCTTTTTTCTTATTTATTACGCTTAGAGAGACATTCCGGCGACACACGCCATCCTACACTCGTCTCGCGGACGTTTCTTTTACGACTCGGTGGACTCGGAGCTCGAGCGAGCATGCCTATCGGACAATAATTGATCGAAAGAAAGGAGAATATCCGAAGGAATCGAGAAGCCAACGACGCTTTCGTCGCGACCTTAAGTTGCACTGGAATCCTTGGCTTCGGCTGTCTTTCCCTCGTCATTCTCGCTTCTTCTCGCCCATAAACATGGGATTTCCGGTGATGCTGAGCCGTCGTGCCCCGGCACACAAAACAATCCCTCGAGGATGTGTAAACGTGACCGGCTAGCCGGCGGAAAAGTACGCTGGAAGCGGGCATAAACACTCGTCAAGTGTGTTGTCCAACCACTGGAATAAAGGTGTGTATTGGTACACCTATCTTTCTCGCCGATGTTGCCCCGGCTACTCCCCACTGGCCGGGATGCTCGTGGCATGTTTGAGGTGAGTACAAGTGGGCGTATAGCAAACGCGGTTATGCGTCCGTATAGACACGAACGGGCGAGTTTGAAAGGCGGACGGTGTATTATAGCTCCGATCGCCACCGATCTCGGGCATTCTCCGCGTGGGTGGCCCGTGCCTATACACCTATACTATTATTACCCCCTTCGTCCATCCACGACGGGATATCGAAGAGAAGAAGCTACATCCTCGCCACTATCGAATCAAAGCTCGACGGCGACTCGGCAATAATATCTTCTCTCCGGTCTCTCGTCGGAGCTATATCGGAATACCGAGAGCAACGGCATCGACAGCCGTATCGTATGCTCTCACCCAACGGTTATAAATAATGCAAGCAGCGGCTGTACACGACTACGTACGATTCGTCGACGACTCTTCTGCGCCGAGTTATCCGGTCGTCCCTTATTTCCCTTTCCCGTAATAATATCCTCATCTCGACATGCCGTACGAGAGTCTCTTATCTCTATGTATGTATATGTATGTATATATGTATATGCACACAACCTATTCTGGATACCTACCAACCTACCACTCTCATCCTGCTTGAATGATGAATGACTCGCGCTCCTCGGCTCAGCGAAGTGCATGGGTGTGCACTCTCCGTTGCATCGCGCACTTACCCCTGCTACACTCGACTCTCGCACGTATAATACACTCCGGTAACCCCGTAGCCGCACCCGATTTTCCCCCAGCGCCATTCGATCCCGTCGCGACGACGAGAGATCCTCCCGTTCTCCTGGATCCTCCTTCCCCTCCCACGAAGCGGCAAAACCCTCTCCAATGCACCTTCCAGCTCTTGCAAAAAAAAAAAAGGACCGTGTAGGTGTACTCCATACCGGGCTTTTCTGCCGTTGGGATAATTTGCATGCCGAGAGGTGAACACCGTCGCTGCAACGCTAATATACTCCGATCGGCTCGCAGCAGCCCATGCACATAAACCCCCCCACCCCCCTTCCCTTCCCCTCGAGCGAGTTACTCTCTGGGAGCTGCGCAAGATTCGCTCGGCTACCGAGTGCTGCCTCTCAGTCTCCATCACACCGATACATCCCTGCCAATATTGCAGCTCGTATTTCGCTTCTGGGTCCCTCGAGCTTATTGCAATTGCGACTCTCCTGTGCATCCCGATATCCACGGATTTATTCATTTCTGCGGGATACCGGAGGCCACCCCGATGATTGCGTGCAACCGTGTATGATGAACACTTTACCGGGTATTAAGCATCGATTTCGATCGGCGTACACCTCGTCATTAGAGCGACGGACCGGTCGGGCCTGAACTTTATCGTGCGGTTGTTGGCTGCATGCACATTCGTTGGCACTCTGTAATCAATCGCTTCTTATGGACGGTGTACCGGAGAATGAGGGAGCGGAAAATCGATCATTTTTATGTCCGGCGACGCCGAAGTGACGAAATGATCGGAGAATCATCGGGAGCGAGAGATCGGTAACCAGGAAAATGTTAGTGCATCGAAGGTCGAATTATCGGAGATAGCGATGTACGCCATCGGCGGGGAGTGTAACACGTTGGATGATAGAAGTGCAGGATCAACCACTCGGTGATTGAGCCATCAAGTCGACCGATGCTCCGCGGTTTGTAGCTTTCCCAACGAAAGCGACTATAAACGGGAGTCGACTATACGAAAAATCGATCATTTTTTATGACCGGCGATGCCGAAGTGACGAATTCGATCGTATAATCATCGGGAGCGAGAGACCAGTAATCATGAAAATGTTGGTGCACCGAAGGTCGAATTATCAGAAATAGCGCTGGATGACATACGTACAGAATAAACTGTTCGGCGATTGAGCCATCGAGTCGACCGGTACTTTGCGGTTTCTAGCTTTCCCGACGAAAGCGACCATAATCGGGAGTCGACTATACGAAAAATCGATCATTTTTTATGACAGGTGATGCCGAAGTGACGAATTCGATCGGACAATCATCGGGAGCGAAAGGTCGGTAACCAGGAAAATGTTAGTGTAACGACGGTCGAATTATCGGAGATAATGATGTACGCCATAGGTGGAGAGTGCAACACGATGGACGACATACGTGCAGAATCAACTTCTCGGCGATTAAGCCATCAAGTTGACCGACACTCCGCGGTTTGTAGCTTTCCCGACGAAACCGACTATAAACGGGAGTCGACTATGCGAAAAATCGATCATTTTTTTTATGTCCAGTGATGCCGAAGTGACGAATTCGATCGGACAATCATCGGAAGCGAGAGACCAGTAACCATGAAAATGTTGGTGCACCGAAGGTCGAATTATCGGAAATAGCGATGTGCGCCATCGGCGGGGGAGTGTAACATACGGGATGACATACGAGCAGCATCAACTGCTCAGCGATTGAGCCATCAAGTTGACTGATGCTCCGCGGTTTGTAGCTTTCCCGACGAAAGCGACTATAAACTGGAGTCGACTATGCGAAAAATCGATCACTTTTTATGTCCCTCGATACCGAAGTGACGAAGTCGATCGGACAATCATCGGGAGCGACTGGCCAGGAACCAGGAAAATGTCAGTGCACCAAAGGTCGAATTACCGGAGATAACGATGCGTGCCATCGGTGGAGAGTGCAACACGCTGGATGACATATGTGCAGCATCAACTGCTTGGCGATTGAGCCATCGGGTCGCCCGATACTCAGCGGTTTGTAGCTTTCCCGACGAAAGCGACTATAAACGGGGGTCGACTATGCGGAGCGTTGGTAGTCCCCAAAGCAGCAGCAAGCCCCTTGCGCAGCGATGACGTTGTTACAGTTTCGTCGTTATTGCCTCGTACCCTTGTTATTACCGTGGCAGGGCTGCTGCTACCACCTCGACAACGGCGTACCCAGAGCACAGTCAAAAGTCCATTTGCGCTGCGGTTCGCGGGGAGTTCTGGGAATCCGCACAACCGGACGAGTCGGACCGACTCGTAAGACCATGGGATCGCGCACACGCTCGTGCACCCTACAATGACAAAAGAGTTTGTTTAATGTCGACAATTTTCTTTTGTATATATGGCGAAATAAATATGAATTTACCGTTAGGAAATTTTAGTTGAGACAAATAAAATCTAATTCACCCATAAAGACTGCTAAACCCTTTGGTCACAAAAAAAGAAAATAATTATTTGCCTCAACGAAAATTTCGTAACAATAATGAAATATTTATGTTTACCTTATCGAACAAAAGATTTGTTAACATTAAACAAACTCTTTTCTCGGCGTAGCGGATCGCTATACAGGGCCAATATTGGCATGGCGTCGGCCAGCACCGGTCCTGTGTGTCATTCCCACAGTGGAAAATCCAAGCTACCGCACGATTCGCCTTCGGCAGGGCAGTCAAAAAGCAAGACCAAACGTACTTCAGTCGTCATCTATTGATCGATCGTGCGAGAGTAACTCACGGCCATCGTGGCAATGCCAACCCGATGAGTTGACCGCATGATACATCCGCGCACCGAACCATGGCCCGGCTCTCTTGTTGCTCACCCTGTACGGAATATAAAACGCTCGTTTATTCACTCGAGGCGTGAGGCGAAGGTCCTGCAGACACCGGGAGGACGAAGACAATGGCCCGGTTAGAGCCAATGGTCCTTATCGCCCTGGGATCCGACTACGAGAGCGATGGCCGTAGCAACACGTTGCACGTTCGCATATAACCGTGCCCCCGAAACTATACGAAAGAAAAAAAAAAATAAAGGAAAAAAAAAAAACCGAAGATGAATGACGGCGAAAGAAAATGGCGTTTGAATGCGACTCGTATCGAAGCGAGACGACAGCCGAGTGGAGTGATCGGGAGCTCGAGAACAGCTACGGAGAGAGAGGCCCCCCAGCATCCCAGCGGAGTTTATCCTGTGGTTTCGAGTTCATGCAGCGTGGCCTCTCCTCGCTGGCTACCTGAATAATACTGTTGCAGCGGGAGAGGAGAGAGCAGAGGAGGAGAGGCGGGTCGGTGTGGTTGGCATGCGGCGAACCGAGCTTCATATTTTATACCGGGGGTCACCTTTTATCCTCGCGGCTACGGGTGCACCCAGCGTGTCGAATAGAATACCGGCGACGGCGGGAAGAGCCGGCCGGTGGGCCCCGCTCTCTCAGAGCTATATACGATAGGTATTTTGACATGCCCGAGAAATTAGTATAATAAAGGAGGCTAGGTAAAGCGCCTAAGTGCCTAAACACACGCCGTAAATCAACCCCTGGTGGCCGTCCTTCCTCTCGCACCCCCCGGTCGTGCTTGCTCACTTTCTTCCTCCGTCTCCCTCCTCGGAACCTCACCGTTCTCGACTCGCCGAACCGCTACACCCTGCGCCCATAGCCTTTCTCTCAACTTTCTGGCGTCTTTTCTCTCTCGGGAAAGAGAGGAGGCTCTCTTCTCTCGGTCGTCCACGGAGCTCTCCGCGTGTGGCGTATGCAGGGGGGAGGCGGGCTTCTCCGGAGAGGAAGATGAAGAAGCTTCGAGCAACGCGACCGGGATGTGGCGTTTGATCGATCGCGATACTTCGCCCGGTACATCGAAACTCTCGTAACGGTCTTTATCGCATTTTCGACCCGGCTTCTCCGCTCCCCTCGCCAGCGGAACGAGACGGCGTCCGCTTGCGCTCGATCGTCCCCGTATTATTATCCCGCTGGAACTTAATGATTTCGCTCCGATTAACAAATCGTTGGCCCAGAGCAAGAGCATAAAAATAAAATCCCGCACCAAAGATGATCCAGCTCGTTGGCCCGCTTACAAAATTCATCGCCGTCCGAGACGAGCGAGTTCCAAAGTAATTCCACTTCGAGAGTAATATCTGCCTCAATTATACGCCAACTCAGTTATTCCGTTCCTCGGACGACGAAGATTGCTCCGGAGTGACTCGCTCACCCCGAAACTGGCTCGTTCCTCCAATATACATGGTTACTCGTCAAGACGGTCCTTAAAGTTCTCGGTACGAAATTTTCTCGATCTACTCGACTTATTATAGCCCTCATCGGCTAATAACCGCCGGTTCATAAATTATCGTCTAGTTTAACGGAGATCCAAAAATGTACATCGCGCGAGTCATCTTCTCGGCGCGGTTTACAACCCTCTCGTTGTCGCGAGTCGTCACCGACGAGTTTTCTTTTATTGGCGAGCTAGCGCGGAATTTCACCTCGAACCTCCGCTTCGTATCCCCGTCCCGAGGACCTTTCCTCGTGAAAACACACATTTTCACGTCTGGCGATGAAGACGAAACGGGAGAAAGAAGAGGGTGGAGAGAGGAGAGCGAGATGGTTACTCACTCTCGCGCCCGATCGATCTCTTTCCGCGCGCAGTGAACGCGCCGATGTTGTCGTACGTGTTAGCCCGTCTCGCGGATAATGTATACATATATAGAGGCATCTTTTTTTTGTGTCCCGCGATAGGAGTGGCCTGTGCGGGTCGTCGCCACGCCCATTCGCCCTCAGGTAAGGCCCGGGATTGGTTAACGGCGCGAGGTGTAATAACCGTGAAACGGAGGCGCCGCGTTCGAACGGTAACCGCCTCTGCGCGTAGACCGATCGGCGTGTAGCGAAAAGCCGGGAGTGAAATAGAACGTGCGCGCGCATGTGCTGCGCTGGCGCGCTAGCGTCCAGCCAGGAAACGCTGGTTTATCTCGAGCATGAGGGGAGGGGGGAAGGCCTCGCGAACGACGAGAACGAAGGGGAGGCGCGCACGAGCGTTGGACGAAGAGGAGAAACTCTCGGGAATCCGAGGATGCCGAGTTGCGAGGCTTAACCGGTGGTGGGGAGAAATAACGTGGGAGGAGGAGTAGGAGGTCAGTGGAGTTCGGGAAGTCGTGGAGCGCAGACGCGTTGTGCGCCGAGCTTGATCGTCGGAACACGTTTAACAGGGCAGATAGTGCGTATGCGTTACGGAGCAAGTCGTTTCGCGAGTACTTTTCGATCGGGCCGTACGTGGCTTAATTATCGTTATTATTTTTTTCGTTTCGTTTCGTTCCGTCATTATCGAATCGTCCGGTGGGCGCGCATGTGTGACTGTCGGACGTGTTCGCCGATCGAAATACGGAGTGCTCGATTGGGCCCGGGCTGCGCAGTGGGAACACCGAGGCTCGTCACTGTCGCGGCGAAATCTGGATCTTCCCTGTAGTCTGTCGATCGTGGGATCGAGCGCGCCCAAATCCGGATCGCGACTGGAGCGGAGTTTCGTTAGATTAGCCGGTGAGACGACAGCAGTGGTTCAGCGTTCGCGGGTTGGTTCTCGCTGACGCGAGTGAGGGTTTGTGATCGACGCCGAACAAGAGCGAAGCGGCATCGAGAAGTATCGACAAGAAGTATCGAGAGGAAGAGCGTCAGAGGCAGAGGAAAAAGATTTAAAAAAAAAGGAAAAAAAAAGATATATATATAGAAAAAAAAAAAAAAAACGGGAGAGATTCGAGGAAGAGTGTGTCCCGCCAGGGAGGCAGGAGGGATGCCTGCGAAGGGGGAGAGGGGTAAAGCTACGGACTTCAGCATCGCGGCCATCATGGCGCCCAGGGGTCCGTCCTTCGGACATTACCACCTGCAGGGACTCGGTAACGCGGCGAGCAACACCGTCGAATGCACCGGCAAAGCTTTCGTCGCCTCGTCGAACCTCGATCACCGTGAGTTTATTATCATTAGAACGCCAGAGGCGACTTTTCGCATCCCCGAACGAGTTGCCACCCTCGAACCCGTCGGCGTTACGAAACGCATAGCGCGGACTCCGATTCTCATGCTTGTTTTCGTTCCGTCGGCACCCGAGTTCCGAGAAGAGACTCTCCACTCCAGGGGGATCCTCGCGGAGATCCATCGAGCGATCTACGCGCCTCGATCCTTCGTGGAAAGGAGGATGAGACAGCGTTAAAAAACACCTTTCACTCAAACACCCCTAATTTATTCGAGGCTCGTAGATGGAGTGCTTTTTCTTCGAGGTCCACAGAGAGTGTATCTCCGTCCCTGAGGGCCAAAGTACAAATTTTCATGAATGCTTGAACACACCGATCGGCGAGGTATCGAAGGAGCGCTCGTTGGTCCTTCGAGGAGTTTTGGGAGCGGAGTTTTCTGGGCGGCCGGTAACGCGATCGCCGGCAACTCCAGTGCCGCAGATCCTTTCTTGCCCTTCATCTCGGCTGTACGACACTCGACCCTTTTGCCTTGTGTCCTCGATCCGCAGGCACGAATGCCCGTTGCGGTGGTGACAGGTTTCTGGGTGGTCCCGACCGTCGCGCTCCTTCTCGCTCCTTCGGTGACACACTCCGTGTTACAGTAATATAGCAAAAAAAAAAAAAAAAAAAAAAAACGCGAAGGTTCGCGGGACGTTGCGTCGCTCATATTTCTCCTCGGTTCGTTTCTAGATCGGTCTCTCCGAGAGCCCAGCCACGTTCGAGCCGGGTTCTTTTAATTGACAAGAACAACGTGCTCGCATGTGCTCCGCAAACCTCCTCCCGAATGGAGAACGTCACGTCCTTCTCGATGAAGAGAGCAGACGAACGGAGCTGGCAATGGCGAACCGATCCGAGAACGCAATTAGTTTTAGCTTCCTGCACCGGTCTGCCAATGGCACTACACGATGCCGATAGCGCGGTAATAACTTTATACAATTCATCGGACCTCGAGCGTGGAACGGTTTCTCAATAATTCAACGTCCACTCGAACGGTGGAGACTCGCCAGGCTGCAGCTTAGCTCCAGATGTAATAATAACAATGACGTTAATTCAAGTTACTCGGTTTTAGTCACTGTGGCTCATGGAAATACGGTGGCTCAATGATTTCTCCGGTTACGACGGTAATTTATTACCGTTGCAATGTAAGCTGGGTCTGGCCATGAAGGTGGTTCTATGGCAACGGGAGCGTTGTTTTTACAACAAAGTTGACTCATCCCGTTGTAAAAGCAGCGTCTCGTTACGGTGTGGCCGACTGTCCGGCCACGGAATCTCTGCGGCGAAAGAGATCTATGCGGTTGCCGTGTCGCGACCAACCGGTCGGCAACGACTCACGGGTCTCTTTGCGCAGCGATCGGGATTTATTGGTCCCGGAATTTATTGCACCTCGGGATGTTGCGGAGGACAGGGAAAAGCGGTCGAACCATTAACGGGAAACAGCGCGTCCACGCTGTCCTTCGTCAATGCCCTGCTAGTTTCTCTGCAGCGCCTCCGTTCTCATCTTGCAGGCATGAATGGATCACAGAAAAATAAATTGTTGGATTAACCATAGGCGCGCTGACGTACAACAAAAAATGTTTGTTTGAATCAATGTATTCTAAATCGACCGAAGCGAATCGGTCACCAAAGCAACACTGTAAAAAAATAGTCAATTTAAGGTACTGCACTGGAAGTTTTTATGCAAAAACTGGTACTTTAAATTTAATGTCCAATTCTGATGAAAAATTAATATACTTTTTAAATGAAATTAAAGTAAATTATTTTTAAAAAAGTATTACCAATCTTTTTAATACACTGAACATTAATTCTACATCGCGATTGTACATGAAGTTTAATATACCAGTCTTTGCATAAAAACTTCGACTCTGGTACATTGAATTCCATACGATTTTTACAGTGAACGCTGCAGTTGTACCAGCAACATAATATCTTTGAACGTATGTCATCGCGAATTTTGGTTAATCCAACCATTCGTTTTTCTCAGCGACGTCACGATATGACTCTGGTTCCAGACATAAATGGAACACTGAGAAAAAGAAATGGTTGGATTAACCATATATGGTTACGACGTGTGTTATTGCCTATAGGCAATAACGTGTGCCTATAGGCTCGGTAACACACGTTCAAAGGCGTTGTTTCGTTGGCACAACAAAAATGTTCATTGGAATCGACATATTTTCAATCGACTGAAGCCAATGATCGTTCGATGCAGCGACGCTATAATTCTACCAGCAACATAAGGGCTTTGAACGTGTTATCATCGGGAATTTTGGTTGACCCAACCATTCGTTTTTCTCAGCGAAGGCGCGGCACGACTCTGGCAGTTATCATCATCTTTCCTTCGGACACTACCGCGACGTCCCTCCACGCCTTTGCAAGTATTCCCTCAAACGCTCGGGAGGTCGTCCTTGATTTAATTCGATCCCTCACGGATGAGTTCCTCCTCAATGAGGCCGATCAATCGCGCCGCGTCGAATCAACGCTTCGCCTCATGCGGTCATACGATACTCACGCGATGAGTTACTTATCCATCTCCCATTCACACGTACTCCGCGTACACGACGTCTCCCGGGTTGTTATTACCGGTGAATATTCGTGCGTCGATTCTTTGTACGGCCATCGAGCGAGTGAATCCTTTCTAAGACACACGCACAGCATCGCTTTGAGTTTTTTTTTTTTTTTTACAGCCGCGCTCGGAACGCACGCAACGCACGAAGAGTCGGGCTGCGATGGTAATGCACGCAACGTGGTTACACGCGCGTGTGCAAATTGAAATGTACGCAGGAATGATCGCGCACGCCAAGCCACCGGGTCAATGCGGGAAACTCATTTAACCGGCCGCGAAATCCACGACACGCGGCTCGCCGCCTCTCCCTTGCCGATGTCACAACGGATGCATGCAAAGAACGCCGAGCCTCCGCGGTCGAACTGAATAGCTCGGTAGAGCTGTAAACATCGTCCCGAGACAGTCGAACCGTCAACTTCATCGGGATTATTCGCAATTCGCGTGCGCATGCGAGAACCGAGAGAAACACGCGATGCACGAAGGCGCCGATTGTCGCCGATCTCTCCAGGATCCGGCGCGCTCTAAATAAAATTCATTCCATTTTAGAGGATTCTATTCCCGGCAAATGACGATCCGACTCCTGCAAGAAGAATCCTCTGGCGTCGAATGGATTATTTCGAGCGCATCGTCACTTTACCCGTCCGGATCTCGACTTAATTGATTCTCATCAAAGGTGGCGAAAAGCTTGTTTCCTGATCCATTGTTTTTGCTCCTGAGCCTCCGGACGGTAGTCGATAGCGTGAACTTTAAATACATCTCGGTGTTGCGGATAATTGAAATATAAAATAAACGACGAAGGCGAAGCTGACGCCCTCGGGGGCTCTCGACGCTTATAGAGTTTCTGGGCGAACCGTAATTATGCTTCAAAGTAAAACCATCTAAACCGGGCAAAGGCGTTCGTGGGAAGAAAACTGGCTGGGTTTGAAAAAAATAAAATAAAAAAAAAAGGATCTCTCGAAGAGTCGAATGAGAGTGTAAGACCCGAGAGCACACAACTCGCGAATAAGAAGATCCTTTAACGCGCGCGTTTAAAATAATCGTTATACTTACCAACACGCAGCGATGAAAACATCATGTCGCCGGGTGTCGCAACATGCATACTCGGGGCGCTTCTCTCTTCGCTCTGCCCCGGTGATGCCTGGAATGGGAAAAATATATAGGTAAAATGAGCGCGCTGGAGGTGTTTGATGCGCGGGGCGAGAGAATCTCGCAGCGGCAGCGGCAACAGCAGCATCGGCCCAGCAGGACTCTCGGCTCGGAATCGAGAGATGCTCTCCGCGGTCCGTCGGCGCATATAATCCGTGAGGGTCTCATGACTCCCTCTGTACCTCGCGCGCACGCCGAGAAACGGGTTTACCTCTAAATTATACATAAATACGCTATTTATGCGCTATTTATGCGGGCATGCGATCGTCGACGGAGCGACGTTTTCTCTGCTCCGGAGTCTCCCGAGAAAATATCGAGTGAGAGAATATGTGAGGGGGGTGTAGGAAACCGAGTCGAAAGCTGCACTCGTGCGATCGCGAGCGTTCTTTTTTTTTCTGCTCGTTAAATCATTCGATTCCTCCGACACCGCGTTCGCGATTTCAGTGCCTCGAAGCTCTAACTGCATTCGAGCTGTCGGAGACTCCAGGAAACAGTCGAAAGACGGTATTCTCGGTCGGAAGAAATTATTTCGAAAAGCGTATGAGAAAATATTGGAAAGAGGGCAATAATTGACTCTTGCACTGTGAAAAAAAATTCGTATGGAATTTAATGTACCGATATTTAAAGTTATTATGTAGAAACGGGTATATTGAATTTCATGAACGGTTATTGTGAAAAATTAACGTAGAGTATATTAAAAACAATTAGAAATATTTTACGTTTAATAATTTACTTTAATTTCGCTGTAAAAGTCCATTATTTTTCATCACAATTGTACATGAAATTTTATGTGCCAGATCTTGCATACAAACTTCCTGTCCGGAGCGTTAAATTTACGATTTTTATTGACAGTGAACTTTAATGACTCACTCGTACATCGCAAAAAAAAATCCGTGTGAAATTTATACCGGTTTTGAAATTTATTATGCAGAAACTCGTATATTAAATTTCATGTACAATTGTGATGAACCATAATGTACAGCATATGAAACACTCTTCACTAATATTTTACTTCATTAATACTGTGCAAGTTCTTCAACTCCAATAATTTACATTAATTTTCAGTGTAGAAGTACATTCATTTTTCATCATAATCATACATTAGATCTAACGTACCTGTTTTTGCATTAAAAAAAACTTTAGTCCGGCACATTAAAATTGGCGTTTCTTTTTTTTTTACAGTATACGCGAGCATACATAAATAGATGTACGGGTAAGTGGCTCGACGATCTACGACTTTCAGACGCGGTGGGGACGCATACATTAAAGAATCGGTGTTGAATACTTTACATTTTCCGTACCCTCGCCCGGAGTACGTGTCGAACGGTACGGTGTCACATAACTCTGCAATATTGTCGCATACAAGCAGATATACCGCCAAGCGTGTCTATCGTAAACGCGCTTCACACTGTTATCTACAAACAGTTAAGTATTGCAGGTGAGTTCACGAGCGCTGCCAACCGGGGGACTCTCGACGCTTCATAAAAATATATATATATATATAGTAGAAAAAAAAAAAATTCAAAAAAATTTCGATGCCTTTGTCTTTCGCGAGTCTGAAGACAGCCCGTAAAATTGTCTTCGGCTTCGAGAGACTCATACCCTTCAAAAAAAATTTCGTTGTAACGTTCCAAAGCCGTAAAAATTTTTTCTTTCCGGGTCGGCTCGAAAAGTCAAACGTATTGGCAACGAGGAAGTGTTCGCGACGGTGCGACACTTTGAAACTTCACCGTTCGGTGTCTCTAATCGTAGAACACCAATTATCATAGTCGCTCTGTATCACAGCCCGTACGATATCGCGCCGCGGTAGCGTATAATAATAATGAATATCCGAAGCGTTGATAAACGCTGAAAGCGCGAGCTTCGCTTCGAGATTTATACCTCTCGCTGTATAATTACGTTACGATAGTTTCACGTCTATGTCCACCCGGCGAACGGTCTCCTCTGAATAAACCATTTTGCGCTGCGGAATAAAAAGAAAAAAAACGAACAAAAGCAAAAAACAGCAAAAAAAAAAAAAAACAAAAAACGATGCACCGTTTTCACTCTTTCGCTAGGCAGCGGCGAACGACGGCAACAGTAGTTATATTTATTATCAAATGAACGATCGTAAATCAGATGATTATTTCTGCGCGGAGAACTCGAAATGTTGCCGGAGCCGAATTAATCACGGGTGTAAATCCTCGCGGGCGTTTGCGCCCCCCCCCTCCGTCCGTGCGTGTGTGCGTATCCGTACGAGAGTTCCAGCCAGCTATGGGTCTATGTGCTTGGCAGAGTTGGTACGTTAGGTATATTATATGCGGCTGCTGTGGGTCTCGCTCGCGGGAGCTCGCAAGATAGGTAAATAGTTTGCATTAACTCACGTCAACGTGTGCGGGCCCCCGTTAGTTACTATCAGCGTCCCCGCGTCGTCCATTATTCCCTCTAACGAGGAATATAATAATCCTGTGGCGCACCGAGAGCGAGAGAGCGAGGAGGGGGTGGGGGGGAGCGAGGAGGGACGAAGCGGAGGATTGCAAAAGCTCCTCCGTGCCGTAATGTCCGAGGAGAAAAGCGTGACACCGCTGATGAGCTGTTTAATACAATTGCTCTCGAGCGTGTGTTCGTAATATAAAATCCGTTTTACCTATCACGGCCCGGAGAGTTCGCATTTCTGCTCGGCGTAAAATTAATAAACTTGTAAATTGATGTGAAAAAGCGAAGCGGCCGGGAAGGCTCGACCGGGCGGCGCTGAAGAGTCGTGCGCTACGGGAGTTCGAGCCTCAACACCGTGGGTGTTGAATCGTCTTCGTCTATTTCTATCCCCCCCGCTCGTTGTAACGAGGAAATATAATAATGTCGAGTTCGCGTGTCGGTGCCGCGATCCGGCGACTCCAATTTATTTCACCTACAAACTGTTCGGAGTCACGAGGCATTCGTCGACTTCTACCGGTATTCCGGCTTTGTCTCTCCTGATCGAGTAATGAAAATAAAGAAATCGACGAAAATATTAATATATATCAGCGTTCCGAACTTCGCGAAGTCGCCGCCCGAAGAGCGCAATGAATCTCACGAATCCGAGAAGATTTATCTCTCGAGAGAGCCTTTTTTTTGGATCAATATTTTTCTGGCAATTGATTTAGGTGGGAAATTATTAAATCGTTGCCCTCGTCTGACAAATGTCTCGTCGATGATCGCTCTCGCCCTCGGCCCGAGCGATCTTTATTGCGCGCATTAATCGGACCCCGAGCGCGACGCCTTGCCGCCCGACGGAATAAAGCGGTGCCACTGGGAAATAAAAGTAGCGAGTCCCGCCGTTCGATTTCGGTCCCCGAGACACAATTCCGTTATGCAGTATTTCACGGTCACGATCAGCGAGATTCTCGCGACCGTGCACGCGCTCGAAGCCGTCTGCGAACCGCTTGTCTCTCTATCTCTCTCTCTCCGGTCTCTGTGTCGAATAATTTAACGATTTCGGTGGCGGAGCTCGCGCGCAGCGCGATAGCGCGAGAGAGAACGAGTTAAATCCGCCACCTACTCGTCGCTGTACTCCCCCGTGGGTTTTGCATTAATCGAAACGAGCCCAACGAAACGATACGCCCGTTTAATAAATAATAAATATTGTAACCCGGCGTGCAATATTCCCGCTAATTCCGCCCGACCACACACCGGACGAATCCCGCTGCTCTGTTACTCCCGCTGTGGAGAGCCTCGCGCGAGAACCTCCGCCGCGGAGCTCCCGGCGTCCACCGTGCCCATTTCGGCGTTCGTTAATTATTATCGAACACGACAATTTCTCCGCATACATTTGCAACGACCCCTCGGCGAGAACGAGTGCGATCCCGATTGTACCTTCGAATTACCGGCCAACTAACGTAGCGTTCGGTAAATTGAAAAAGTGTATCAAATATATATTTTCAAAAATTCTGTTACACTCCGTCGATCGAATTGTCGAGCGGGTTTTGACAAAAAAAAATTAAAAAGTGTATCAAAGATAAATTTAAAAAAATATTCTCTCACACTAGGTCGACCAAATTATCGAACCGATAAAAAAAAAATTAAGTGTATTAAGGTAGTACTTCCGGAAATTCCGACCTCACGTGAGTCCGGAGAGAATTGAGAGAGTTATTATGCAAAATCAATATTTTCAGCATCTCCCATATGGTTGATTTTTTTATATTTTTATCCCATCGAGAGTTCGCAATTGCTCTCTCAATTCTTTCCGAACTCACGTGGGCTCAGACTGTTCGCAAGTACTATCTCAAATATAAATAAAAAAAGGCTCCCTTACTCCATCGATCGAGTTATCGAGCCGATTTCGAAAAAAAAATGCTAAGTGTATTAAATATAAATAAAAAAAAATTCTCTCGTACCCCGTCGACGGAATTATCGAGCTAATTGTGAAAAAAATGAAGAAAGTGTATAGAATATAAATTGAAAAAAATGTTCATAGTGCTTTGATAAAACAATCGACACAATTCTTAATTTTGAATTAACAAATTTTTGTTCACAGGAGTGAGATCGTCGCCGATGAACATCGTGGCGACGGCTACGGTGGTGACGGAGGGACCGATTCTCGACGACGACGACGAGGACGAGGTCGACGAGGGTGTCGGCGAGGCGGAGAGCGAGGAGGCCAAATCGGCCGATGGCGGTGACGAGGAGGTCGACGTCGAGGAGTGCAGCAGCGTCGAGGACGGTCCGCTGAGCGTAACCGACGAGTTGCCGAGCTGCCGGAAACTGGACGGCCTCGACAGCGAGGTGGAGAGGAGAAACGGAAGCTCGACGAGAAAGCAGCAGCGCATGCGGGAACGGGAGGAGCAGCTACGTCACAGGACCTCCTGCAACTCGGAGGAGCTGAGGAACGTCGAGTGTCACCTCGAGACCAAGGAACTCTGGGACAAGTTCAACGAACTCGGTACCGAGATGATCATCACCAAGACCGGCAGGTGAGTCATCCTCTCTCTCCCTCTCGTTCTCGGCTCTCTCGGGACGCGTCCCGTCGAGATAGCTTATTAATCCGCTACTGTGACCATTCGAAATTTATACATATCCGCGCGACGGTGTAAAACGTATATGCTCATTATTTATCACAGCCACTGGGCTTATAATTATTTAATATAAATTAGGGAGCGTTTAAAGAGGCACAAGTCAACAGACCGGCTCCTCATGGCCGAATAAAATTCGAGCCAATTTTCGGAGCGCCGGTTCACTCTTCTCTCTCTCTCTCTCTCTCTCTCCGTGGCTTACGGTTTTTTTATGGGACATTCGAGGAAATTAAAAAAATAATTTACGGTGTCCCATCGTAAAGGCGGACGCGCGGGCGCTAGCGAGCGAATGGTGTCCATTTTTATAGGCTATGCTAATAAAGTCCGGGTCGCGCGGCGCAGCTGCACGCTCCTGGGATGCGTGACCACGTCGGAATTATGAGATATTCGTGCTTACGTGTTACCTGCTGGGTATTCGTGTATACTCTGCCCGCTCTATACCGCTGGCTCTCTACTCTCCTCTGTACACGCCTATACGGTATAGCGTACCCTGCCTACGGAGGGGTGCAGCAGCAGTCCTCGGGCGCGCGCGAGTATGCACCGCTCTCATCAGGAACAACGACCCTCCTCGTGCCAGCCTTGAAAATTGAAACGCGTGCAAGGCCCTCTCTCTTACTCTTCCCATATCTTTTTTTTCTTTTAATTCTCTCTATGCCTCTGTTACCGCGGACTCTAACGAACCGCGACTCTGCTCAATTACACCGCGATAAATAACAATTGATTGCGCGATATACACGTGTAAAGTAACGAGCGAACACGATGCATTATAAAAGAAATACTTTAATCTACGGTGTGATCGAAATAATACATTATTGATAGGGATAAACGTTTGCTTCACTCGTCAGCTACAATCGACACGCTCCGGGTCGGGCATGCGCGCTGAGTTTGATTTACCGTCGACATCGTCGCTCCTTCCTGCGCGGATGGAAAACTAAGACATCTCTTGGCTGCTTCATTGAAGCTAAAAAATAACAAAAAAAAAAACGCGTCGCACGCGGCCCGTTACGCGCGCATGTCCGATAAAAAAATATTGTCAACTCGTCATCCGGGCAAAAAGTTGCGAATCCACGATAGTTTCTTGGAGTATCCTATTATTGAGCAATTGCATATCAATGAGCTTATCGATTGCTATTTGCAATTGTGAATAATATACTCGGATCGTTTTTGCACCGAGCACCTGGAACCGCCGTTCTTGCATCGCAGCTGGGTTATTAACATGATTAATTACTCCGACGCGCGAACATTGGTCAACGGAGAAAAAAATAAATAAAAAACAAGCTTGACGTTTCAATACCACGGCAAATGTATTGTGACATCCGGCGCCGGTGGCTCATATTATGTTATGTTCGACTTGTAGATCGTTTCAGCTCTGTACCGACATTGTCCACGTATAATCCGCGTGAAATTTTCAAAAATTTCTTCGTCACGCTGGACAGTCACAAGAGCCGATGTAACGCACTTACTTCTCGACCGATGTCTCTCCGGACGCGAGCGAGATAAAAGAAATCGAAGAAAATAGGCGTCGTTAGTCGTAACGAGCCAGAAAATTTTTTCGTCCCCGGTTACCGAAGGGAGCGTCGCAGGGGCGCAAGTAGAAAAATGTGTAGGAACGCGCGCGCGCGCGCGTCCAATCAGGTGGAATTGTTGGGTCTCAACGGGACGTCGAGTTCTCGGGGCGCGAGGGCGCTTTCTTCGTCAATCCCGGTTGCCTAAAAATCTTTTTCCCACGTTTGCACCCGCCATGGCCTTCGAAGTCGTGTCGGTCACACTGCCCTTTTTCCTGTTCGACTCGGGACGACCTAAATTCACGCAACAAAGGCAATTTGAGAAGCCAAACTCTCGACACTCAAACTCGACACTCTACACCTTCTGAATTAATCCTCGAGCGAAAAAACAATGATCAATCAATCGCAATTCTTCGCAACACAGAACGACACCTAATCCCCCCCTGGTAGAAACTTTGAAGCGTTACATCAGGCCCCGATAAGGCCCCGACGAGGCCCAGTCAGTGTCTCGTCAGGTCCCAATGTAAGGCTAGAAAATTTCCACCAGGTCGGTCGCCATGGTATCAAAAATCTCCTCAACCAACGAAATGAATAAATCACATTGTCACAAGGTGTCACCAGCATATAATTTTCTAACGCAGTGCCGAGCGCCAGGGCCGTCCGGCTGACTTGTTTCTTATATTATTCTGCACTTATATTATTCTGCACTTGGTGCACGATTGTTCGTGGGGTGGCTCGCGGGCTCCCTGACAGGGCCCATTCGCACGTTGGCTAATGGTCACAGCGCCAGAAATAAACCAGGATAATAGGTTTTTTTCACGTTCCACATAGCACAAGACACGAGTGTTGGTAACGGAGACGGTAATAGAGGTTGGATGAAAACGCGTGAACGATGCGTGAGGGATGCAGAGCTCTCGGCACTGGCCGAGTAGGTGCGGACGAGCGGGTCAGGAGAGACAGGATGCACAATATACACAGGGTGTATTATTGCAGAGGATAGAGAGCGACTCGTCACGCGAACCCTTCATCAGCGTTCTCGGCAACCTACATTATGCTCTATGTTGTGCACACAACGAAGAGGAGGCTCGACAGCACGTTATGCTGCGATGACCGTCTAAAACGCATGCACCGTCAAAGCGCGCTTGAAACAGTGTGCCTCGGCTGGTTTCGCCGACGCTGGTTTGCACAGAAACGAGGAACGGGGGAAGAGAGAGAGAGAGGCGAATGGGACAAACGAACGAAGGAGCGAAATGATCGGGAAAAGAAAGAAACCTGGGCTTGGTGCCATAACATACGATATACAAACTCACCCGCGTGTAATTATAATGGCGCGAGAGAGAAAGAGACACACCACCTGGTAGAACGCGGGCCTGCGAACGTCGTTAGCTTGGCAAACATTCGAGTTACACGGGGAATGACTACTCTCGTCCGGAATCGCTTTAACATCCTTTTGCTACCGGCTGATCTATATAACAAGCCGCTCTTGCCATCACACCTTTCGTTCCCCCGTCGGTTCGACCCTGCCTTGCAACTACTTAAGTGTCATAAGTTTCTGTCTTCATTCGCGAGAATTACTAATCGTCTTACGAGTTCTTTAACCGACGGATGCTAATGATGAAGGGGAGTGATAGCCGAGGGCGCGTTTCATTTGCGAAATCGTTTTACGAACGTTACGTCGAGGCCTTGAAAGAGCCTTATTAGGTCGTTGCCAGGAACCGATTAGGTCCTTTTCAGGTCTCGATGTGGAGCTCTAAAATTCCCAGTGGGACAGGCTCATCGGTGCGTTTGTATCTTTGATCGCCGCGGACAGAAAGGACTTCCGGCCTCGTTGAGAACAATTTCTTCGTGTCAACAATTACGCTCGCGTCCAAAGATTATCTGTTTTCTAGATTGATGTCCGAACGTTTCGGATGAACCGTTCCGGGTGAACGTGACGTTGCGGAGGCGTGTGAGCCAAGAGGACGAGAAGAACTGCCACGAGGAACTCTGTTAATTATGATGGTGACACCACCTGGCGTCGTTGCCGAAGTCATTAGTCGAGCGAATGGTCGACTAACTCTAATCCAGGTTACTCGCTCGTTCTCTCCCTCTCTCGGCTGCGATATTCACACCGGGTTTCCGTAATTCGTGCGACCCTTTTCTTCCCACCCGGCGCACGAAGCACCTTTCACCCCTTTTCCATCGTCGCTTCTGCGACCAGCGATAGGGACGGCTCAATGATTCCTTCTCGCACTTGGCGTGTTTTCCACGAAACGCCACCCGAACACCGCCAAAGGCAGTCTATTCGCCCATCCGCGCGACCTGACGGAGAAATGGGGCGGCGAACGAGATTCGATAGAGGTAGTTTTACACTCAGCCATTCCAGAGAGCACCGGTCGAGTTGTCCCTCGACTACGACCTCATTAGTCACGAACCTATCAGGAACATTTCTTCATTTCCTCGCTTATGAAACGATAAAACAGTTTTCGAAGACCATACACTGAAAAAAATAATTGATTGAGTCATCAAAATGAGCGCTTATGGGTGGCGAAACAAATATTTGGTTGATCGAACGAAATAATTGTCGTAGTGAGTAAAGAAACATTTGATTCAACGGCTTGGTAGTTCGATCAACGAGGTATTCCTTTCGATCAACCAAACGTTCGTTTCGCCACCCGTAAGCGCACATTTTGTTGACTTGATGTTTTTTTCTCTGTACACATTCCTCACACTCTTCAACACTCTTTAACAAGCTGGCGTCGATAGTGTATTAAAAAGTGCAGAGATACATTTTTCCACAATTCGTCATGACTCTTGTACGAGCCGTCAGAGCGGCACCGAACCGCTGACGCTCCAGAAGAGCAGAGTCAACAGTCCAAAGAATTCGGCTGCGAGGAAAGTCTGACAAATGGGATTGTTCCATGCTGCATAGCCCACGAGTACGTGACCTCCGAAGAAAATTCCACCGGCGATGAGACACTTGGTCAACGGTGAGCTATCCTTCAGAGGAACGTTGCAGGTTCTGACCAGGGAGGACAGGATCAGAGGAAAATGGAGAACGGAGACGAGGAAAGTGGTCGGAACAGCAGGTGCGCTCCTGGAGATCCTTCTCAAGGTGCTCTCGATCGTTTTCGATTGTCGAGGCGCGCTCGAGGTCAGCGCGAGTCCTCGACGCGATTCTTCGCACTCCTCGTTGGATCCGGAACATTTCTCCACGGGTATCTCGCCCTGGTTTCTCGGAGAGCATTTAGCCGGGCACATGGACGATTCCGGGCTCTCCTGGCAGTTCAATGTATTCCTCGAGCCCGGCACACTCAATTCGGCCGGTGTAGCAGGGCTCTTTCGCCCCGGGGAACTTCCTTCGAGGCCGGACGCGTCGTCGACCTTGTTCTCCGGGGACACGGATAGAAGTCGGTTGCGCCGATTGCACGGCCCGGGACATACTATGAGTCTTCCTCTGCACGTGCGTCTCTGCGTCGGGCAAAACATCCCTCCCGATACAATCCACCCCACCCTTCCACCGCTGCTCGCCCGGACTTATTTCCTTCGTCCCTTTTCCCAAAAGGAAAATCAACGACGCTGCGCACCGTCAACCATATGTTAGAATTTCGTTCACCGGCAGACAAATTACACTCTGTCAAAATAACATCCCCGTTCTTCGGAGAGCTATCGGGGACCGTTTTCAGGACGCGCGATAATTTAAGTTTTTGATGGTTATGAGCAAAAATTTGATGGCTTACGCAGTATAGTGACGTGGAGCGAGCTCTTCACATGTTTCTGTTCGAACAAACTTTCTAACGCCCTTTTTTATTCCCGTCTTCTGTTGGATTTCGTTTCAGGCGTATGTTCCCAACGTGTCGGGTATCGTTCAGCGACTTGAGATCCGAGGGTCGTTACGCGGTGCTGATGGACATTGTGCCGGTCGACGACAAGAGGTACAGATACGTTTACCACCGAAGTTCCTGGCTGGTGGCCGGCAAGGCCGATCCTCCTGCCGCGGCGCGGCTCTACGTTCATCCGGACTCGCCATTCACCGGTGAACAGCTTCGCAAGCAGGTCGTCTCCTTCGAGAAAGTCAAGCTCACCAACAACGACCTGGACAAGCACGGCCAGGTGAGTTTCTTTTCTCCTATCCACAACACGTCGTTCATATTACCTCGTCAATGAGTACCCGCCGCTGGGCTCGTTCGCGACGGCCCACCGGTTCGGTTATCGCACGCCACAGCCTAGACGCGAACCTCATGACAACTTAGCCCGGCGTAGTGTCCCGCTATTGTTGTTCTTTCCGTTCTTTCGATCGATGACAAGGCAATCTCCTCGTTACTGACGCGCGCACCGGTTCCCCACTCGGCCTCGCTCGGTACGCTGTTCCCTGTTTCTCTGGCACAGAGTCAACTCAGCGCCAACAGCTACTCCGGCATGTGCAGCCGATCGTCACGCCAACCAGCAGAGGCGTATTAAGCCTATCGTGATACACGCCCGGGACTCCCCCGTTATCGGCGTGCGTACTGGTAACCCCGCGAGGTGCCGTGTTCCTGTTTGTATATCAGCTATAATACCTATTACTTTACCTCGCAATGGTACATACACAATAGCCGTTTTTTCCATTGCACTTGCCAATGCGAGAAGTACGGTCGGGCTTACGATATTATTACACAACTCGCGCAGCGTGTACGCGAACACATGGCATTATATCAGAACAACAGATAACTCGGCAATCACGAGTCAGCGAAGGCGAATTGCGTAACGGCGAAGCTTCGGTATTGGATTTTTGAGGCCCGGCTCGGGGTTTCGCGCTTTGAAGAGGAAGGGGTAGTTTTTTTTTTATTTTTTTTTTCTTGAGACATGTCGAAGCTGACTCTAACGGAGAGAAAGCGAAAAGGCTTGCTCTTAACTTGGGAACAACGCTAGTTGTGTCTCGGCCGGAGGCGCGCTGCTTGTTTTACGGAAGAGAAGAAACGTCACGCAAGAAGCAACGGGCCATCCCGGCGGGACGCGGCGCATGCCTCTGGGCTTGTAAATTGAATGGCCGTTTGCCCGCCGAGCTTTTGTCACGACGATCCCGAGTGGCACGGACACGGCTTTCGAATCCTCGGCGAGATGCTGCCCCGTTGCTTCTGGAGATCCGGCGCGTATCCGGATGGCTCCGAAGCGGCCGGTGTCCGCGGAGAGAGGGGGGAATCCCCTCGCATGAAAACCGTGTAATACACGCTCGCGGGAGCGCGGATAGACGGGCGCGCCGTACACCGTCGGAAACAACGCTAACCGCCGGACTTTCACACTTACGAAGGTGCCGGTCGGACACTTGTGCGAAGGAGAGCTCGGACGGACCGCGCGTAGAAAAAAAAAGAGAGAAGCGGGATAGAACGGAAGATTGTGAAGGAGAAAGAGAGAGAGAACGGGAAGAAACGGACACACCGGTGGAGGCAGTCGAGTAGTCGCCGTGCGGTGGCGAGAGGAACGAGAGGAGTTGAGAAGAAAAAAAATATATATAAAATGAAAAAATAAAAATAAAAAAAATAAAGAATGACCGAAGGAGAGAGAGAAACACGCAAGCAACGCCAGTCAACTCTCAACTCGACGACTCAAGTGGTAGGGAACATTCCTTCGCTACGGCCACTATTTCATCGTTTCGTATGACGCGATATTATAAGACCCCCGCCTGTGCTCGCGCGAGCCGCGCGGTCGCTACACGGTGGTCCAAAAGTACCTCGAGGATCGCGATCAGCCACACCGGATGCGGAGTCACGGCGCTGTTGCGCTCTCGAGTGTGCAGTGGATTCTCGACGGGCTTGCGTCGTTCGGAGTTCGGGATTACCGGGGCAAGTTCGCCGATGCGACACGCGGACGAGTGGACGGTTTCTTTTTGAAGTGACCTGTAGGCATCCCGTGGCAGAACTCGCGAAAGGGGCGAATTTAAAATCACGTCGTAATCAATGAAGTGGCACCGGACACCTCGGCGGGCTTGCGGGAGAGGACGGGCGAGCTTGTCCGGCGACGAGGAGGAGGACGACGATCATCGTCGGTTAGCCCTCTCGGCTGGGCACTCGCTCAATTACTATACACCTTCTCGAGGGATCTTCTAGCCCCTCGCTCCTCGGTCCGTCGTATCGCGCGGCCCAAGTTGGGCTACGGGTATCCCTCGATACCCCCCAGGCGTAGCACACGTTCGATTAAATCAACGCGCATATTTCCATGGATTCTTTTTTTTTTTGTATTTTATTTTTATTCTCTAAAAAAAAATTTTTTTATTTTTTTTCAACGGTCATTAATTATCGACATTGTAGGTGAATTAGTTATATAGGACCGGATTCGTGCGTCCCCGCTGGAATCGCGGATCGCTAATCCTTGAAAATATCTTTAGAGTCTCTCTCTCTCTTTCTCTCTCGCCTTCGATCTCACAATCGTTTCTCTATACCATAGAAACCACGGACGATACTGTAAGTCGATTCGACTAATTATACAACCGGTAGCCGGATCGATTCTTCGGTCCTAGACGAGCGACACCGAGTCCGATGCCCCGGGGGGGAAAAAAAATAAAGTTAAAAATGATAAATATGAAAGAGCGAGAAATTTGAAGAAAAAAAAAAGATAACCGTACGAAGGAAGATCGGAGGGAGAGGGAGAGAGTGGGAGCGCCGGTCATAAATCGCCCGTGTAATGCCGCTATCAACGTGTATTACACGGATGGCGCGTTGTTTGATAAATCGCCACATGCAAATTGATCAGCGCCGGGGAAACTCCGAGGCTAATCCACCTCCCTGTCTTCCCGCGAAAGCGTCGATCCATCCTAGCCACGAATCCACCAAGATCCGCGAGTCACGATCGAGTCTGTGCTCGAATATCGAAGAAAAAAAGAAACTGGCTCGCTCCCCGCGCAAAGCAAGCGTCGGCTCGAAAAACGAATCGTTCGCAATAATAAGACTGCAATGGAGGAAACTCAGCGGGACCTGCGCTATTACGAACGGCAGTGATCGCGCGCACGTTTAATGCCTATCGTGAGCCGAGGGGATTCGTGTTTTCACGGGAGTTACACGATCGGTATTCATGTAAGTACCCGCAAGCGTGTTGTTTCCCGGGAGCGAACCATCCGCGTGCCGCTCGCGATACACTGCACACTCGTTCCGTGATGCTTGGCTAGCGGGTCTCCTTTTAAGTTTTTATTTTTTTATTTTTTTTTATTTTTCTTCCTGCAACCCACTTCACATTAGCTACGGCATGCGAATGAAAAACGTCCCTCGCGACAGCCCCTTCTTTAATTAAAGCGCGCGAGGGGTGATTAACGGATCGATATTACAATTACCGATTATCCGTCGAATGCGCGCGCAGTCAACGCTCGGGGGGGAATAAAAATTTACCTTCGCATAAAACGGTACGTTTTTTTTTTCTCGTATTTTTTTTCTTCTCTCATGAATTTGGAAAATATGATTTCCCCCGACGTATGCTCGATTATCTCGGCGGATGCTCGCGGCGGAGTAAGTCATCGAATTAAAGATAGCCACGACAGGTTTATCAGATGCCGAACGGTCGAGCGGTGGCGGGCCTTCCCTTCCTCCTCCTCCTGCCTCTCGTTCTCGAACTCGCTTACATATGTAAACGAGAGTTGTTGTGTATAGCGTGCCCGGGTTATAACCGAGGACGGGCCCTGAAACGAGTCGGTGGCCGGGAGTCGTGTAGCGCGGCCCGAACGCTCAAGGCGCATAGTCGTCGTATCGGGACTTGGAGACTTGCTGCTTGGGCCACCTGCGCCCGTTAAGTTTCAACAGTTGCGGGGTATATGCTCGGGACCCGGGGCAGCTCGCAGCCGCCACCATATTTCATATTAGCGATAATATAAGTCCAACCACCGCCTACTTATAACTTATACATAATTTTTTACCGATACCGGACTACTGCTCCTCTTACGCGCGAGCATACCCACGCGAACGAGATCTCGTGTAGAGCCGCGGCGCGACTCTCCTGGACTATTTAAAGCGACATTACAAGATAAACATTATTTTTTTTTCGTTTTGATTTTTTCTCAAACTGATCTTTCGGTTAAATTATCGTTCGGTGTGTATCGAACGTACTTTGTAATAGTCGGACTCGAGAAGTCGTCAGCTTTGTACCCTCGCCCCTGGTTAGGCGGACACTGGAGGAAGCTGGCCCGATACTGGCACCGTGCGTTGCTCGACCTACACTGTAAAAAAATTTTTTATGAAATTTAATGTACGAGTACTGGAAGTTTTTATGCGTAAACTGGTGTATTAAATTTCATGTACAATTGTGATGAAAAATTAACGTACGGTATATTACAAACTTAAGAAACAGTTTACGTTTAATGATTTTCATTAATTTTATTATAAAAGCACTTTAAATTCAATAATTTAATTTAATTTCAACGTAGAAGTTCATTAATTTTTCATCACAATTGTATGTTAAGTTGAATGTACCAGTTTTTGCATGAAAACTTCTAATCCGGTGCATTTTACATTTTTTTTACAGTGTAGGGACGGCACATCGCGCTCACACTGTTAAAATAAATTGTACATTTAATGTACTTTTTTGTAAAATTATAATACAAGATATTAAAATTACAAAAATTTGCACTAAAAATAAAAATTTTACTGTAAAATTGCAATCTACATGTGTTTGAAATTTCAGAAACAGTTTATGTAAAAGAGCTTCCCATACCGTTTATTAATTTTCAAACATTTTTTTACAATGTGCATTAAATTTCATAAGAATTTTTTTTACAGTGTAGCCGTGGCGCGATTTTCTCGGAGCATTAAAAAAGAAGTTGCTCTCTCAAATTTGTATCCTACGGTTAAATCATTGTTCGGTGTGTATTGAGAATACTTTGTAGTCGTCGGACCAGAGAAACACTCAGCTTTATCCCGCCGCGGTGCGATTTTCTCGAAGCATAGAAAGAAAGTTTTTTTCATTTTTCTTCTCTTAAATTTTGATCCTCCAGTAAAGTTACTATTCGGTGCGTATTGAAAATACTTTGTAGTCGTCGGACCGGAGAAACACTCAGCTTTGTCCCATCGCGGCGCTATTTCCTCGGAGCATAAAAAGAATTTTTCTTTTTTCATTTTTCTTGTCTCAAATTTTGATCCTCCTGTTAAATTATTGCTCGGTGTGTATTGAGAATACTTTGTAGTCGTCGGACCGGAGAAACACTCAGCTTTGTCCCGTCGCGGCACATCTCGTTTCGGACGGGTAATCGATAGCGCGAGAAGTTGGCGTATCGGGACGATCGCGTGTTCTCCATCGGGTATAAAAGCGCGTACAACTCTCTCGCTGGCAAGAGCGAACTCGCGGGCACACGCGACTCTGTACGTTTCAGGTCTCTCGGGCCGCGCGATCCTTTCAAGATATCGGGATGCATAATAATATTCGTATGAATATACTATAACGAGAAAGGGTACGAGGGAGCTCGAAGCTCGGTGTTTCGCGCTTACACACGCACGCACGGCGTTGATGCTCTCTCCCGTTCGTTGACATGGACTGATAATCGCTCGTCAATACGATTAATCGATGTACCGTCCAAGGACGCGCGCCCCGCTGCGCGCATTCTGACCAATTTTAATTACCAATATTAATAATCTTAACGAGAGAAATACATAGTATAAATTAATTATCGGGACGTCGGGCGTCGTTCGATCTTGTTATTTCCAGATAGTCCTCAATTCGATGCATCGATATCAGCCGAGGATACACCTGGTCAGACTGCGAGGCTCCGACGACGAGAAGGGACACCACATAAACGATCTCAGTAAGGAGGAACACAAGACTTTCATATTTCCGGAAGCAATTTTCACTGCCGTTACCGCTTATCAAAATCAGTTGGTGAGTAAAAGACAAAAAATAATGTTAATGTTTTCTTTCCAATCTACCCTTTTCAATATTGAATGTTACATGTTTGTTATCATGTAGTCGTGTCGAAGTTCTTTTTAAGGCGGTTACAAAGTTTCACTATCAGCTGGCGAATCATTTGATTTAAAAATTAATACGAAAAAGTCGTTTTTTTTTACGCACGGGTGCTTATGGAAACTTGGCCAAATTAACGCGCCGAAATAAAATTCACGTGTATACACGGAACTTGTGTGCAATATGAAATACGCTATGAGTTTTTTAGAGTTTTATGATCCAGTATTATAAATAAAAAAGGTGTCATTAGCAAACGCTTCTAGAGTGATTACGCCTTAAATGGAAAAATTGTTCCAAAGAAAGATCGTCATCAGTCGTCGAACTAGAGTCAAATCAACGTTTACACACTAAAAAAAATGGTTCCTTTGACCAAAAGTCGCGGTAACATACGATCAAAGCTGTTATTTCGTTGGTACAACTAAAGCATGGTTTTGTTTAACGATTATTCACTACAGTTGTTTCAAAAATGTTTCGATTTAAACAAACATTTGTTTTACCAACCAACTAACGCCTTTGAACGTATGTCGCCGCGGTTTGGTTAATCCAACCATTTCTTTTTCTGAGTGCAAAGGTTGCTATTAACAATGCAATCAATTTTTTTTAGTACCACGAAATACCTACAAGCTTGATTATCTAATATGAAATAAAAATAATAATTGACAATTGATAACATTTGCGATAATAGTTCGGCAGTTGACTTGTGTACACAAAAAAAAGGTTTACTTATTTTACGTCCCAAAATGTCCGAAGTTATTCTTGTTATTATAACAAAAGATATTTGTAGAATTAAGACAATTTTTTTTTGTAAAACGCACATCTTTTTTTCGTAAAGTTATTAAGAAAAACAATCGCGAACGTTTGACGATAAGAACCGTTATTAAACCTATTCCATCATTAAACCTATTCTACCTTAAGAGTGTATTAAAATAATATGTACATTTTTCATTCCACCTGCACGATGAATTTTGTTCTCTTATTTCGCACCTTTAGATCACGAAGCTGAAGATCGACAGCAATCCTTTCGCCAAGGGATTCCGGGACTCCTCCAGATTGACGGACTTCGACCGGTGAGTAAATCGTCCAGAATTTTGTTAAATTTAAAAATTTCTCTTTTTTGTATGGCTAAAGAAACACCTCGTGAAATGATCCATTTCTATATATCCAATTACCAAATCGTCCGGTTCTCCGGAGGGCGCGAGCGACGGTACACGCCTATACGTGCCGCGTGCGTTGAATGACGATGCACCTGCCGCACGCTCTATACGCGATACGTACCGCAACAACGTTCCCGGTGCTCCGCGGTACGCCCATTCGTTTTTCGGTTCCTCTCTTTTCATCAGCGCGATCACGCGAGAGGATCTTAAAACCGTGCGCGCTCGCCGAAGTTTACGGGACGGCGCGGCGGGTAGCGAGCGATCGCATAGCGTGGCAACCGGTAGCGTGGCCGGCGCGTTATATTCCAATATATCTGTCAGCGAGTCCCTGTACCGTTATTAATCCAGGAAGACATAGGCGCGTTATTGCGCGCGCGCGCGCTCGCGACAGAGAGAGAGAGAGAGAATTCTGATAAATTAATCGGTTATCGGTTTGGCTTCTCGCTCAGTTTCCCAACGCCGTCGCCGTCAGTAACTCTCATTTATACGACTCGCTTTCGCGCTCGGGTTCTCGGGTCGCAGCCGGGTCCAACGGCGAAATGCCATTGCCGAGAGTACGATAAATTTCGCTCGGCAAGTAACTCGCACCGCACGACACGCAGCCGTCGGCGAGGCGCGTCCGCTCTCGAGAAATAGATTATCAACTATCCGTGCTTTCCGGCGCGACGGACACGAGCCCGATGAAAAGTCGACACGCTCCTCGCGGCCGGCAAGGCGGCACCTGCCCGGCGCGAGTTCCTCGACGCCTACTATATCGAAAACCGGTATGCCCGATCGCGCGTTTCGGCGCGGTGAAAATTGATCGAGTCTCCGATTCGGGATTTCTCGAGATAAAACGAATCCTCGCTTCCGAGGCTCCGTGACCTCGGGCGAATTGAAGGGGGGGAGAGTCCCGGGGCTCGAATGTATCCTTCGAGTGGCGTATCCATGCCTCGGTCCCCAGGAGTAATTTGATCCGGGACTCCAATTATCGCGAGGCTACCTTCCGTCCCGCTACGAATCCGATATTACTATACAGCGGGTAGTTAAGCGACTATACCTGGCTCAGCGACACTGGCCGCTTCGCGAAATAATGAAGAAGGATTTCGACTATCGGTCTCTTTCTCTTGGCCAGTACCATTGTCGAAGAGAGTAGTTGACGCCTATTTTTTTTTTTTTTTTTTTTTTTTTTTTTTTCGTTGAAAGATCTGGAACAGAGTGGTCTCAAACGGGTGGAGGTCGGACCCGCGAAAGATCCCACGGATCTTTCTTTTTTTTGTGCTTTTTTACTCTCGCCTCTCACGGAGGAAGCGACGGGTCCTGCGGCTACTCCAGAATTTCCTCCGCGCGGCGGTAAGAATACTCCGCTGCGGTAATGCCCGGACCGACGAAACGTAACGCCCCGCCGCATCAGACTGGCCCACCTCCTACAAATCAACACCTGTCCTTTATTATATCCCGTCTCGGGAGTCGGGACGGACCGGCGCGAGAGTATCCTGATGTGCTCTCCGCGGCTCGCTCGCTCTCTCTCCCTCCGTCGCCAGGTAGCGAACCTCGGTGTAAAACCTGTACCTCTCTATGCGAAACCTGATTTCCTTCGAACGAAAAGAAAAATAACTCTGGAAGGCCGAACTCCGGAGTCGGGGAATTCGATGCGAGTGCGTTGGGCACTCGAAAATAAAGAAATCGGGTCCGGCGAGCGATCCTGTGCGACCTCGAAGACGTCATCGGGCGGCGCGCCGCGGCTCGCGGGAGGGCGCGGTCCCGAGTGCCTTTTCGCGCACGTGCAAATTATCGGGGTTGCGATTATGAGCCTCTCTCGCCTCCCCTGGAAGGTGAACTGCGGAGCGAGAGCGCGACAGAGAGACGGGTCGAGGGAGGGCTGAAGAGGATCGTCGGCCTCGCTAAAAGCCCGGACTCGCCGCCTCCGATAACACGTAACTTTGGAGCATGCGCGACTCGGAATATCGCGGTCTCTCGGACGCGAATGAGGCGAAGAGATCGAGGATTCCCTCGCAGCCGCGGCGGCCGGGGGACGGGGGACGAACGGGAGGGCTACGAGAATCCGGCGAGGGTTAGAGTGGAAGCGAGAAAGCGCGGCGCGGCGAGAGAGGAAGAGGATCGCGGTCCGGCCGCGCGTCGAGAGCCGCGGCTTCGTCGGCGTCCGAGTTAATGAGAGAGTGGCCTTACGCGGCAATAGCGCGCATGCTCCCGCCCACTTCACGCCGGCGCTGATAGATAGATGCCCCTCCGGCCTCCGCTGCTCTCCACCGGAGCCGCAGCAGCCCCGAGCCCCGGCGGGAGATACACTCTCGGCCGTTCGCCGCTTCTGCGCTTCCCCTTTTTTTCCCCCCCCGATCGCTTTGCCCCTTTCTCCTTTTTTTTTATACTTTTTTTTTCCTCTAACTCGCGATCATCCTCTTCATCGCGAGTCGTCCCTTGCCATTTCGATTATCGTGTGTCTCTCGTCGCTGGACATCGCCGAAGATTTTCGCCTTTCGACATGAGTCCTTGCGCTGGCCTCAAGGATGTTGGGCCAAAACGCGCCTTCTGTTCGATCGCTACAAAACTTTGCTACCTTGGAGGAAGAGATCCACTGAATCGTTCGCAATTTTTTCAAATTTTTTGGCCGTGTATGTGTGATTTTTTGACTGTGTGTTTTCTCCGCGCAGTTCTGTTAGATTCGAATAAAAAACTTACCGCAGCGAAGGGCAGATTGTCGGACAGATTGTGTCCAAATTTCAAGAAGTTTCTCCGTTTTGTTTCTGAGATAAGTTCAATAAACGAAAGACCCTATCTCTGCCTAGCCGCTCGTTTTATACGTTTTTCTCAGCGGAGTCCCTCCCCGGTTCCCCTCCCGCGATTTTGTCCCTAACATCCTTAACGCACCTTTAGAGAATCGATATTTGTTTGAGTATCATTTTTTCTCGGCATCCAATCTAAAATTCATAAGAATAAAATAGAACGTTATTCATCCAGGCGCTATATTCTTTATACGCAGGCCATATATATATGTATATATAAGTCCATGTATATAATATATATTGCGACTGCCTTGCCATTTCGATTATAGCGTGTCTTTCGTCGAAGATTTTCGCACGACATGAGCACTTACGTTGTCCTTAACGCACTGCCGGAGAATCGATATTTGTTTGACGATCATTTTTTCTCGGCATCCAATCTAAAACGTTTTTCATCCAGGCGCAATATTCTTTATACGCAGGCACTGTGATATAGGGCACAGATGTATATATATGTATATATCTATACATATAATATATATGTGTACGCTTATAGGATCGAACGCGCGCTCGGTCCGCAGGGCAAGGAGGGCAGGGCATTCATCTATATTAGCTTCGAGAGCGGGCGGCCTGTCATTACCGTAGCCGACTGTGCTGCTAGCCCTGCCAGCAGCTTCCCGTCCGCGACTTTGCGCCCGGCACTTCCCTCTCCTTCTCCCCCCTCTTTCACCCTCCGGTTCCCTTCTCCCTCATCTTCCACACCTTCCTCCCCGGTCTCGCAGTCCCATTAGCGAGCCGCATTACCTTACCCCGAGAGTCCCGAAGAGCGGGAGAAACGATGAGTAGAGCAAAAAAAAGAAGGTTATATGGAAAAGAACAAGGGAGGTGAAAGAAGTGTGGAAGAAGTTTCTCGCGGCGCGCGGTCCATTTTAGCTGGGGTGAGAAAAAGGGGGATGAGTTCGAGGGAGAGAGAAAGGGCGCCCGCGGTACCGCGGCGAAGACGCCGCGGGGCCCAAAGCGGCAACGCCAACGGAGCTAATAACTGCCGTTTAAAACGCAAAAACAAAGGGCTTTCTGACCGAGGCTCGGTTCACTTGCCGAAGAGGAAGAGGAATAAGGCCGACGGAGAGGAGAGTTCGGCGGTGCTGCCGTTCCTCCCGGTGATGCTGCCGGTGGTGCTGCCGGGTGAGGGAAGAAAAGACGAAGCATCGATAGCCGGACCGGAGAGTGGACGGCGGCGGCATCGGCTAGCTGGTGAAGGCGTCAGGGTCATTACCGGATCATTACCTCCCATATACACCGTACGACGAGGATGATGGGCCCGAGAAAGCCTCCGACCACAGGCGCATTGCCTCCAGCCCGCACTCTCCCCCTCTCAATATCTCTCGCAGATTCACTCGTGTACGCCGCGATCGTACGTATCGCGAGTGCGGCGTACAGAGACATGCACTTCTGCGGAGGCGCAGACGGGACCGGTACTGGCCGAGCGCTGGGCCGATGCTGGCCCATGGCTTACGCACTACCGACTTCGGAGATCATGTATGCAGAGAAACACATACACACACACACACATGCGCCAGGGAAAACGATCTCTAAGCATCGTCGGGCAGTCTCTAAATCGCTTCTAAACGCTCGACAATTGCGGGTAAATGAACCGGCCCGAGGTTTGTGAGAATGAGACGAGACGAGGCCGAGCTATCCGAGTGCGTTCGGTGAGGAGAAGCTACCTGCGTACACACAATACATACAACATCCGAGATCTCAGGGATCAGGAGCTCTCGCGCGAGTGTCTGTGTGTGTGTGTGTGTGCGCGGACGATAAGTTGTCGGTGAGCGTTGAAGAGGCGGCGGCGGCGGTGGATTCTCTCGCGAGAACGGCTCGCGGTCGGCGGCAGCCGGGTAAATTACAGGCTCCGGACCCGTATTTCGTTGTTTTGTTGTTTTTCAACGCGCCGAAAGGAAATGAGCGAGCAAACGCGTCACGCCACCCCGAACCTGCTAATTTCTATTCATATTTTATGGCTATTAATTTCTTCGCCGTTACACTCGCACTCGCTCTATACTTCTATCCCGTCCCACTTGACCGTCTCGCGCTCCCTCGCTCCCTCGCGTCATTCCCCGTTTCTTCCTTACTCCTTTCTTTCAACTGATCCTCGCACTTGGGGCTCCGTTTCGCTCCCCCCACGTCGGTCTCTCCGCGCAATCATATTTTTCTACTCCCCCCCCCCCCCCCCCCTCTTCGCTCCTCTTCGGCATACCTGCTGGTAATACACGAATGTATATCGTACATACAGGCGGAGTACCTCGCTTCCTTCGAGTTACACCTCAGCTTCCACCGGGTCCATCAACACCGCGGCAACACTCCCGGATCGTTCGGTTTTTTTTTTTTTTTTTTTTTTCTTCTTCTTGTCCTCTCGCCTCTTATCCTCGACTTCTCGATCGCGTCTAAACTCCGAGGGCAGAAAAGCAGCGGGAGCGGGATCGGCAGCAGCAACCACCGTCTCAAATGGCCCGGATAGACCGTACCCTCGGACCATCAGCGGGTGTAACCTATTATTATCTACCACTTACCTAATGCCCTGTGTCAGCCGGAGGGTGAGAATAACAGGTACGACCGATACTCTACGGGAACCTATCCGACGGAATTCTCGCGAGTTATTGGCCGTCGGAGGGATTACAAGGTGGCCGTCCGAGAGTCCTATCCGCGTGTATAGCGTGTATACAGTATAATATGACTCGTTCGGCACGTCTGCCCGCTTGTTCGGAGCTCCATTAGAACTATCAACCGGACATCCATGAAGGCTCGAAAAAGTTTTGCCTCGGAGCGGCTTTCTCGAAGGTACGACAAGGACCACGGGAGCCCTCGCGGGTTCTCCTCGCGTGGAACGTGTCGTCGCGTTCGTCGAAAATTGAACGAGAGATAGGGTACTAGGTGGAGAGAATTTCCCCCCCCCCCCGTCCCCACCCCAATGAAAGAGCATCGGAGCCGCTAAAGGCCTTCGCTTAAGGAGCCGACAAGGCGGCCCCGCGCGCTATATTCTCTCGCGTTAAACTGTCGGTGCCGCCTTTCGTGACGACGAGAGGAGAGATCGGCAAAAGCCGCCCGATCGCGTGAGAAACGATGAGAGAACGAACGCTGTGTGAAGCCCATGGCTTTTTCGCGGGACGCCGCACGAGAGATAGATGAGCTCACGATCGAGCTCGATCACCCATCCATGTCTACATATATATATATATATATATATATATATATATATATATATATATATATATATATATATCAATATATATATATATATACACAAACGGCACCGCAGAGTGTGCGCTTGCATCTCCAGATCTAATCCAACGTTGATTGGGACTGGAATATCTATTTTATTTTCCTATCGCCTATCGACTCGCGTCGATGTATATCGTCGGGTTGCTCCATTACCGGTATTCTGGCGCCATGCAAAGTACGGAGGCAGAAGTCGATGAGATGTTTCACGGTTACTTTTCATCTATTTTGATTTTTCTTTTTTTATTTTTTTACGTTTATTAATAGCGCACTCGGAGGCGAGCACGAGGAAGAAAAGAGCAGTAAAAGTGCGTTCGGTACTTCGAGGGAGGAGCTGCAAACGTCGTGGATACTTTAATGATCCAGGCAAGAGCCCGAGATAAATAGTGAGAGAGTCGCCTCTGAAAGACCCAAGTCGGGAGCATCCCGCGGCTCTACAAGCTTCTAATTAGGCCGTTTGGGTATACACGAGTGAACCATTACGGAAGAAATGTGTAGAGTCGTCGAATCGACGAGTGGTATTTACAGCGTACGTAGACGGTGGAGGAAGAGGAAACGGGAGAGCGGCCGAAGAGCCGTATAATACGCGATCGGACACTCGGGGGCACGCGAATAATAATAGGAAAGACCGGAGTGGCTATATAAGCGATCGAAAGTGGGGGAGGAGGGGGGGGATGCTATCCTCAATGGCATGTAATTAGGACTTTTATTGTCAGTACGTAAGGAAGCTTTATGAAAACATTAAGGATGATTCAAGGCCACCGTCGGAGAACTTTAATGGTATGTGCGTGTGTGTGTTATTAATGTGTACGAGAAACAGAGAAGTACAAGGTACTCTCGAGGGGGGGAGCGAAGAGGGGGAGGAGATGAGCCAGCACACAGACTTATGCACCGTCATTTCCGTTTAGCTCACAGGTGCCTCTCGCGCGTTAATATTATCGCGCACATAACGCGCGAGTCGCGACGATTCGCGCACGGGACGTGATTTTTATATTCTTCGACGATGAGACGAACATACCGTACTTCCGTTCCGTGGAAATAAAAAATTAGGTTCTCGTCGTGTAACGCGAGCGCTATGCGCGGCGTACATATGAGGCATTGCCTGCATTTCGAGCTGGGTTTGAAGCTTCGTACCTTGGATTGGCTCCGCGATTTTTTATACGACTGAACTAACCCTCAAAAGCACTCAGATTTTTTTATTGGATGTTTAAAAAATTGTTCATCATTATTTATGTTTAAAAAATTACCTTATGATCGATACAATTCGAGGATCTGAAAAATGTGGTGGAAAATGTTGTGTCGTATATCCAACATTTTTAGATTTCAGTCAGAGTCGGTCGGCATCTTTTTCTACTTTGAAAATAATTTTTATCGAAAAAAATCGCGTTCGACCATTTTTACATGCAACAGTACATTTCTGGGAAAAGTCAAGCAATAACACATGATTGAATGATTTTTTTCTTCCAATTGTTTTCACTGTTTTTCTCAAAGACCAATTAGAAAATAATAAAAGGTGACGCCGGCCCACGCCGGCTCAAAACTCAAAATATTTTATAAATGACAAAACATTTTCCAGAATTTAGTCAGATTTTTGAACTGTGGCGATCAATAAGTACATTTAAAAAAAATCATAAACAATTATAAAACATTTTTTAAAAATCCCATAAAAAATCTGACTAATTTTCAGAGTAAATTCAAACATAAAAGAAAAAAAAATCGCACACCCAATCCAAGATGCGAAGGTTCAGACCCATTTCGAAATGGCAGGGAATGCCCCACATATGAACACGTCCGTGCATCGAGCCTCGTACACGAGTTTCGCTTTTTGCAAAGCGCAATCTCTCCGATGTATCTGGATCACGCGATTATATCGTCCGGCCGCCGATTCCTCACGCCTATCTCCCTAATAGAGTTCGGCGGTGTTTATCTCCTCGCGATTTTTGACAGCGATATATATATATATATAGATATACATATTCGTTTTTTTTAACGCGAAGGAGCCGAAGAGGAACGGTCGCGAACGCGGGCATCGGTTGCATCGAGGCTGCTCGGCGACGACGACGTCGGCGGTGCGACGGTGTGTGGTCCGGCACGTCCGAGAGCGGACGGCGATTAGCCCCGGGCCCCCTAATCCCTTTCTCTTTCCCTTTTCCCTCTTCCTCCTCTCGAGGAGCAGCCGCGAAGCTGTGCGGCCGCGTCGTCGTCGTCGTCGACGTGCCGGTAACCGTCGTACGACTCTCCTTCTCGGTTTCCTCGCACCTCCTCGTGTGCAGCCCGCCGACCGAAGGGACCGGAGCGAGGCAGCGCGTACGCGAAGGTCCGTACCCGGGATTGCGCGTATGCATATACGGGCGATCAAAGCAGTGTGCGGAGGGCCGAGGAGAGAGAGAGTTACTCGGAGAGCTGCCGGGCTATCGAGTTACGTGCTAAGCAGTATAGCCGAGCGGTAACCGAGACGCGGGCAACTCCGCGGCAGCACACCGGATCCATTGTTCGCCTCTTCTCTCGAATACGCACCTCTTTCAATGTTTTTTTCTAATTTTTTTTCCCTATTTTTCAAACTCCTTCCTCACCCCCTGCGGTCGGGACGATCTACGCGGCGTCTCCCTTTCAATTTTTATTTTTTATTATTTATATAGACCAAAAAGCAACTTCCCTCTTCATCCGGTCTCTCGGCCGAATCCGCGCCGTCCCTCGCTGCGTGGTCGGCTCGATGAGGAATAAAGCTCTTATTTTGGTATCGAAAATTCGACTCCCCGTATCGCATGACGCGAAGCGTTAATTCGGAGAACGGCGGGTGGATGATAGGCTGCGAGCATCCAATGCGAGAGCTATATGTTCTTGCTATATGTTCAGCCAGCACGAGTGATCCGTCCGAGAGGAAACACGAGCTCTCCCCCGATTCAACTGGCACTTCTCTCGACCCGGTAATTCTTCAAGCTTTCCGCTTCTCGACGTCCAGCCGCACTTCATCCGCGCGAGCGCGCCGAGGATCGAGACTCTCGTGAAAATAACACGCACGCGCATGCGCGCAGTGCAGCCAGTGAATATAATTTCGCTGCCGCGGGATCGACTTTGAAAGTAGGAAATGACGATGCTTCATTAGCGACGGGACTTTGTCAGGAGACGCGAATAAACACGCGTCTCTCTGAATTCACGCGAACTGATGTCCCAATCGCTTGCGTCTCCGGCGCCTTTTGTCTACGTGGATAACGCTTATCCAACGGACCGCGTCGAAGCCCCTCGCCGTCCCCCCGTTCCGTCGATTATAATCAAGCGTCAAATCGATTAACAATCGAATCCTGATTGAGGCTAATTAAGCGTGGCTCGGTCGGCTCACGTGATCATTCATCACGCGGCGCCAGAGTTCGCCCGCCGGGGCAGCGCGGTCGAAGCCGCCGCGGGCTTCGGCTCCCGGAAGTCTCGGGACTGCACACAACGCTCTCGCAACGCGCGCACGCGCCGCTGCGCCTTTGTCCTCGACGAGGATCATTAATTAAGTCGCCTTATCAGAAACGTTTCGCATTATCCGCTAATAAACCACAAAACCAACGAATCTCGGCGTGAAAGGAGCCGAGAGCGCCGATCCATTGCTACAAATTAAATGAGCAGCGATGCATACCTGAGATTGATCGATGTGTAATTTCTTGTTCTTACCGCCTGTTCCAGGGATCCGATGGAGCTGATGGAGCAGCAACTGCGCTGCGGAGTTCCGCCGGTGAGGCTGTACGAGCATCTTGCGATGACCTCGCCCGCCGCTGCCGCCGCGGCTCTTCAGCAGCAGCACGACAGCAACGCCGGTCCGCCTCAGCAGCATCCGGCCCATCCGCTCTCCCCGTGGCTCGCGTCGCCGACCAGCGCCGCCGCCGCTCTCCTCTACGGCAGCAGGGGCGGAACGCCGTCGCCGTACTCGCCGGCACCCCCGGCTGGCTTTCCCTATCCGGGACTCTCGTGGTCCTGGCAACCGGCGCCCGTCGCCATGATCTCCCGACGCTCGTCACCCTCGTCCGTCTCGGCCGGCGCGGTCAGATTCGCGCCGTATCCGACGCCGACCTCGACGCCCCCGCCGACTCTGCGCGCACGGCCCGCGACCCCCAATTAGCGACTTTCCGCGCTAACCAACACCGTCGGGCGCGAGAAGCTGCGAGCGGAAACCCCGTCCGCTAGGACGGTTAAATTTTCAAACGCAGTCCTATGCTACACGGTTATTAATTTACCAGTGACTCAACATTCGTTCGAAGTTACTCTCGTCGGGATTCGCGATAAAATATCTTACGGACCCGTGCGCTGTGACAAATCGTTGTTGTTATTATTATTATTATTATTGTTTAATTATTATATTAAAGAGCCAAAGAACTATTCTCGTTGTAATCGGTGAACGTGAGATTATAACGACGATAATAGAATTCGTTGTAATAGTCGTAATACCTATAATTGTAGTAACGATGAAGGAAAAAAAAAAATGGTACTTATTGTAACCCGCGATTACCAGGCGGGTCGTGTATGATGTAAGTAGATGTATAGTGTACAGTGAGGTTTTTTTTTTTTTTTTTTTTTCGGCGTATAAGAGATTTTTTCGCGGAAACGTATGAGTGTTTCAGGAGCGCGTGTATGCTGATTATTTTACTGTTCGTCGATGACGACGATGTAAATATACTTGGATGAGTATAAGTGTGTACGGGTATCGATATTTGTACTCAGCGACGATAGCTATCAGATCGAGGATGCGGGATCGATAGACGTGGGTTTGTGAGGAAAAAAATTGTTTATCAGTGTCACAAAAAAAAAAAAAAAAATTAAATCATATCGTCGTGAAGAAGAAATCGCATCGATATCGTTGCTGCTTGAAGGTGGGACAAGGCGGCCTCTCGGTCCGGCCGATAAAAGCTGCACCCCCTCTTAGATATCGCAATTCGGGAACCGCGTCCGATCCGAAACCCCTCTTTCATTCTTCGCTCCAGCGGAGCTGTACCATACCACGATAGTATTATATTATAGATCGGCTCGTCTCTCCCGTAGACGCGTGACCAGAAGAATTTGTACATACTAAAATAACAAAACGTCGTGTAACTGTAGCGATGCGCAGTCGTCTTTAGGAATGTAGCGTACAGACTGACAGACACACACACACACATAAACAAACAGGAACACGATAAGACGAGGCAAAGAAATAAATGGATTTTAATTAATCAATCGTTCAGTCGTTCTTGCAGCCTTGCGCATCCTCAACAATCCAACCTCCCGATAGGCCTCGCTGCCTCACGCATTATGAACGGTGATGCACAAAACTAAGTCAGAGTCGACGAAGAGTCGATGAGTTTACTCGCCTCGGCTACTCAGTTTTCTCCCCATAGTGGAAAAGCCTCACAGGGCCAGTATCGGCCCAGTATCGGCCGGTCTTCGCCCAGCGTCGGCCAGTACCGCTCCTGTGTCTCGTTTCCACCAAGACGTTTTTTTCGTCTGCCTTTCGAACTACGAAACGCCGCTTCTTTCTGCAGCCTCGACGATGCCCGAAGGTCCGAAAATTACGTTGCCACCGGCTGGAAGACGACTCGAGAGGGACTGACCTGGAGCGAGAGAAATAAACTCCGCTACGGTCTCGGAGGCCTCCACTCGGATCTCTTTCCAACAAAGCTACTCCCCCGCTTTCTCACCCCTTTCGCGTTCCTCCTCCCCATCCTGAACGGCACCACCGGCGCGCTCCGCGCCACCCAAGCTTCATCGCACCTTCAACTGCCGTGTAATTCTGTTATACCTATCTGAAATTAAATAAATTCATTTCACGCCCTGTCAGCGCGCAATTATTTTTAGATGCAGCAGCATTTTTTAAAGCTCAGGCCCTCTCTCGCCTCCTTTCTCTCTGCTCTTAGCGTGACTAACGCCTCGACCCCGGTCCGCGAACGTTGGCTGCTGTTAACGCCGTGGCGGGTTTCGTCGGCGAGGGCCCCGAACCCCGGGAGCACACGTCCGCGCCGGGACGCACGGACGACGCTGACCGCTCGTCGGATTATTGCATACCTGTGCCGCAGCGATTTGTACCACGCTCGAGGAGGTAAATCGAACGAGGCGAAGCACCTACCACGTCGTAAGAGAAAATGCGTTTAAAAATTTTTTTTTTTAATTAACGATCTTCAACTTCACTCTGGGCCAATACTGTGGTAGGATTCGTGGAACATGTGGCCGAATTTTTTTTTTGTTCATTAAAAGTTTTCTCAGAAAATTGCGAGGTTACCTCGCTCATTTTTTTTTGGCGCTCCTCATCGGCACCCTTTTTAAAATGGGTCGGGCAAGAAAAATATCTTTTTCCTATCGGTTTCCAAGCTCCACCGACGAAGAAAATTACTAAGATCATTGAAACATTTTTTTTTCCAATAGTCGCCGATCATGTTTCATTACGAGGATACGATTTGTTTATACATAATTGGAATTATTTTGTCCCCCGCACTCGAAGATTTTCGAGTTTCTTGCACTAAATTGAGTCTCTTGTACTAAATATGTAATGGAGTATCAGAAAAAAACATTCAAGTGATTCTCCATTCGATTGATTTCATTTGACCGAGAAAATAATTACTAAGATCAATGGAACATTTTTTTCCAGTAGGCGCCTATCATGTTTCATTGATACGAAGATACGATTGATTTAAACAAAATTGAAATTATTTTGTCCCCCTCATTCGAAGACTTTCGAGTTCCTCCACTAAATTGTGTCTCTTCTACTAAATATGCAATTGAGCATTAGAAAAAAACATCCAATTCATTTTAGTACATTTTCTCTTTAAATTCAATGTTTGAAATTTTTATGAATCTTCTCTCGACATGCCTTTACATTTGCTACGAAAAATCGTCAGAAAATAAAAAGCAGAATTTATTTTTCCCTTCAAATAAAAAAGAATTTCCGAATCATGCTGATCCTGCCAGTGACAACGAAAGAGTACGGTAAAAAATACCCGGTCAACACAGTGACACAGTCGCCGTGATGCAGGCTGCTCTCATCGGTCGTGTAGATGCTCTCGTCGCGAGGCGATGATCTCTCAGCAGGAGTGTCCGAAATCACTCGCATGGACCGCTGTTGCGGGTCTTTTGCGTATACGTTACACAGCGTATATCGAAAACCGCCCGTGCAATGTTGTGATGGGTGGAGCGAGGTGAGAGAAACAGAGAGGCGGCTCCCGAGCTTGTAATTATGTTGATACGAATGATCTGCGGCTCGCCGCAGAGCCCCGAGAGGGCCTCCAGCGGTGCTCACCGGCTGCTATAAGGGGCAGCAGCGCCTCCATGCACCTCTGCAACGGATACACGCCGAGGCGCGTATCCTCTTCTCCTCTCGTCATGTGATCTCTCTCCGTCCCTCTCGCCCTCCGCGTTTCCATCTCTCTCGTATTACCGACAGAGCCAGCATACCGCGAGAACTCTGAGAGATGAGAGCGCGCGCGCGCGCGCGCGCGAAAGCGCGAGCGCGCTTTAGGACCGTGGCGAAACCAGTTTAAGTGGTTAAGTGTAGATGTAATTGATTTCCATTTTACGAGGCTCTCTCGGAAGATGCACCGAGGCCCCCATGGACCTCTTCTCTCTTATTCCGCCGCTCAGAAAGGCCTCCGCCCCTCTCTTATCCAGCAGCAACGGCAGCAACAGCAGCATCGGCGCGAGAACGTCGATGAGATTGGGGGAGCAACTTTTCTCGGCGTTTCGGCCCCCTCGATCTCTCGCATGTATGCGTCCTGCCTCTATTATATCCTTATACTCGTCGCGAGTTAATAGGCACCGATTATAATACCCGATGAGAGGCACCTGTGCGACCTGTGCGAGTCAAAGTACACCGGTACTCTCGGGGTACTCCAAGAAAGTCTCGAAGGAAATGAAGAAGAAAAAATAAAAAAATATTAAAAAAAAAGGAAGATGGAGCCCGAACAAGTGTTCTCTCTCTGTGGCAGTGGTATTATATGTATCTGGCCGCGATATTACTCGAGGGTCGTGGAGAGTCGTTAACGGTTCTACGGCCTTCTCACCTTCCATCATCAACGAAGACGGAGGGAGAGCGGACCGTAATGATTTCTCACGCCTCGTTTCGGTCCTGCTGCCGTTGCTGCAGCCGCTGCATCGCGTATACGTTATAATAGCTATCTCTTTCGCTCTCGCCTCGGCGTCTCGCCTCCCGCGCTATAGATTCGCTGAAAAATTGTGTGGGCAGCGTCGCGTCTTTGGCGCCCACTCTCGGAAAGGAAAAATGAGAGGCGCATAGACATGCGAGAAGCGCAGCAGGTACGCGCGCGAGTTTTACACGGAATCATGAGAGCCTTTTTCTTCTTACTCTTCCTCGTCCCGGCGAGAGAGCCGGACGAGCCCGCTCGAGGGAACCCTTGATTTTTCACCGATTTATCACGGCGCCTGCGGTGTGAAATATAAATTGCCGCGTTGATCTTGGCCCGCGTTCCTGTACGCCGGAGGCCCTACACGGTGGTCCACCGTCCAGACGATCTTGCGCATTCCCCCCGTGCGATTCGTCGCCGTTGCCCTGGGACCAACGATCGCCTATGTAATTGGTCCATACCGCGCTCACGTTCATTCGATGAGACGCGATCTTAGGTGAAAAAAAAAATTACATTTTGATGAGCAAGATCGAGCGCCAATAACGCGAGCAATTCCTGGTACAATTTTTAGGGCGTTACGCGAGACCCTGAAGAACGTAAGCGCGATCCGTCGCCGTCGCCCTGGGACGCACGATCACCTATGTAATTCGTCCATACCACGCTTACGTTCATTCGATAAAAATAAAAATAAAATGAATAAGATCGAGTACCAGGAACGCGTGCAATTCCTAGTAAAGAGCGTTGCGCGAGACCCTGAAGAACGTACCCGCGATTGGCCGCCTTTGCCCTCGAAACAACGATCACCTATTTAGTTGGTCCATACCGCGCTTACGTTCATTTCATAAAAAGCGATCTTTGAAGGAAAAGAAAAGTGTGAAATCGAGCGCCAATAACGCGACAAAGTCCCAGTACAATTTGTAGAGCCTTACGCAAGACCCTGAAGAACGCAAACGCGATTCATCGCCGTTGCCCTCGGAACGATCGCCTATTAGTCCATACTATGTTTACGTTCATCCGATAAAACGCGATCTTTGAAGTAAAAAAAAGAGTGAGATCGAGCACCAATAACGCGAGAAATTCCTAGTACAATTTTTAGAGCGTTGCATGAAGAACAATCACCCATTTAACTAGACCATACCACGCTTACGTTCATTCGATAAAACTCGATCTGTGGGTGAAAAAAATGCGTAAGATCGAGCACCAATACCGCGAACAATTCCAGGTATAATTCACAGAGCGTTAGGCGAGATCCTGATGGATCCTGGAGAAGACCTGACGAGGCCCCATCGAGCCGCGACATATGGCTCAAAAAAATGCTACCAGACGACCGCGCAGCGAGACGATTAAATTTTACCGATTCCCGATGAGTCAGTACAGACGGTATGCGCGGATACGGATTATACTCCGTATAATGGAAAACGTGGAACAACGATAGGATCGACTCCGAAACATCGTTGTCACACGGCGAGAGGACGCGGAGCCGGAGAGATCCGGAGATGCAGAGCGAGAGGGTGAGCCGTGGTATATGTAAATTAGAAAGGCCGTGTGAATGCGGAGATTTATGAGTACCGTACACATTTCTGGGTGCAATAAATATCAGTAAGTAGGAGCGAGCGTCGCGATGGTGGTGGTAAGCGGGGGAGGAAAGGGGGGGGGAAGCACCAGCACGGAAGAGATGGAACGAGGGACGAAAAATCCCGGCGAGATGCGAAAAGAAAGGGAAATAATAAAAATATTCGGGGGAAAAAAAAAAACATAACGTGTGTGGCCACGACGAATTTTACAACGAAAACCGCGTACGCTTGCCAGCAGGTCGCCCTCCGGGTGGCTCGTCTGCGAGTTACAAGATTGAGAGGGGGGGGGGCGTTAGGCATCTCGACGCCCACGTTCGCGACAGATTCACCGCCGCCCCTCTCAAAACGGCTCTCGGGACCGGAGGAGCTGCAGCGATGCAGTAGGCAAAAGGAAGCGTGAAATGCGTCCAATTACGCCCGGCCGAGAGGCGAAACGGGCGCGAGTTTCGCGAGCGACTACTCATCGCGAGCGTCTCCACATCTCAGCGACGCAGCACTGTCGCGAACGCTTTGGATTTCATCGAATCTTCGCCACGCATTCGCACCTAAGCCCAGGCAGAGCTCCGCTTCGTCCACCTCCGCTTACACCTCCGCTTACTCGTTTCTCTTCGTATTTCTTTTCTCGGCGGGTTGACACGTCGCGGAAAGCCCCGGGCCGTAAGAGTCCGGACGGCCTCGGCGTCGCGACGCTGTTAATTAGGTGCGATCAATTAGGAAGCGGGAGAGAGATGGCCGACGGCGCGTGGGTGGCGGCGGTCTGGAACCTCGTATTGTGGGAATCATGCCAAGTTACTTTGACCTTTGTTTTATTTTTTTTTAGATATAGGGAAGAGCAGGGCAAAATAGGAGAGTGGGGTAAAATGGAACAGTAGGAAAAATCTCAATTTTTCAATCATTTTCGGACGGGGTACACTGAGAAAAAGTGATATAATAAAAGCAACAATACTGACTTTTTACCATAAAAAATAGTTCCCAGGCGAAACGTTTACATTTTATAGTTGCGACAGTAACAAAAAAAATCATGGTTGCAACTATAATCATAATTTAACCAATTGAAACATATATTATCAGAAACTATTAATATAGACGTTCCCCCTGGGAACTATTGGTATAGTAGAAAATACTATCCTTTTTCTCAGTGCAGTGAAACAAAACTTGGCGGACAATCGGGATTAATAGATGGGGCAAAATGGGACATCCAAAAATGATTAGAAAATTGTGTCTTGCTTACTGTCCCGTTTGGCTCCAATGTCCCATTTTGCCCCGCTCTCCCCTATATTTTTTTCCTCTCGCTCCTTCGGTGCTCGTTACGGCACGAGAGAAGTGAATGTCCGTGGAAAAGCGTTTTTTGAGGAGACTGGACGCGACGTACGAAAATAGTATCGCACGGTACCGAGTCAGCGGGTCGAAACGGTGGTCGAGGAGGAGAGCCGGAGGAAAGGATGTCGCACGGTTCGAAGAGATACAGTCGGAATGAAACGCATGGCGGAGAAAGGTGGGGGGGGGAGAGTCAGCGAGAGAAGGATCATAGTGGGGAGACGAAAAAGGGGGCTTATTATTTACAGCAGTCCGTAAGGCGTGTCACAATGGCATTGCGGGTTTCCTCTTGAAAGTCCAACAATGTACAAGGGATTTATGACCTCAACTTTCAACAAAACTGTCAATGCCGAGCCACCCTCGCACTCGTCGAGCGACTAAACTAGCTTCTTAGCTCGTTGCTTTTTTTTTCCTCTTTCTTCCTTCTTCATTTTTTTCTTCTTTTTTTCTTGCTCTTTGTCACTCTCTCGCCTCGTCGTTGGCTTCGTGCGTGCCTTCGGAGTCCGGATAGACCGCGGGCGGGCCACCTTCGGGGCCCTTTCGAACGATGCGGGGAATGCGCACAAATATTTTCACCATAAATTCTCGGTTTTTATCTTGCGGCCCCGCTGTTTACGGTCTCTGTGACGTAATCTCACCCCCTGCCGGAGCTCCTCCACTGTACGCTGCTTTCCCTCTCGCATCTCTCAACGTTATTCTCGGATACCGTCGTCGGACTCGATATTATACCTGCAGAGAGTCGCCACACTCGCCGCTGCATCTCTCACGAATAATCGTATCCTCGTAATCCGTGACTTTTATTTCTTCACGGTTGGTTTTTCACGCGTCCGGATTGTGGTGAGATCGACGGGACTGGGTCCGGAGGCGCGAGATCTACGAGAGGGATAATGAGCCGTCATTGTTAACTCGTCGCGCTCCTCTATAGATCGTTGAATGCACTATACATATGTGCATACACATATGTATACACAGAATACATATATATATACATATACATGTATACATGTATATAGACGGATGAGTGGAAAATTGGAAATTATGGTCGCGTGTGAGAGATCGTCTCGAGTAGCGAGTGAGAAAAGTATAAATCACGGATAAACTCGCTTGAAATGGACTTTTCTCGTTTATCTCGCTGATGTACTATTTTCAAGCGATTGATTCATTTGCGTCGCCGCAAATGACCCTGAAGATATTTGCATGAGATTAAATTTTATCAAGTTATAGCGGCTGTGTTTTCGATCGCAAAAAGTTTAATTAGGGCATGTATATAGAACGACTCAAACTTATGTAAACCGCAATCATTGTCCGCATGACATTATCGAAATTGTTGTGATTCTACAACTATGATAGTCAAACATGTATGCGCGTTGGCAAAATGTAAATAATGTAAAAAGGGTTCGCCCCGTAAATGATAAATAAATGAATAAATAAATAAATAAGCGAATAAAATTCTAAAAGTGAAGAATTTTTTTTTCTTCCTAAAGGAGTGCATCGGCAGAGACTTGACAAAGATGATTTGATGTACAGATATCTTCAGAACCACAGCCGTACTACCTTGTAAATTAGAATACGGGCGCACAAACTTCGGGCCAACAGCACTTCGCGACTATCCGACTTTGCTGATGATCTTCGGACGCGGGGAAAAGGAAAACATCCGAAATGCGGTTCGAAGACAAGACTTTTGTGTGCGTTGCACATCGTTCTGTGTGATTTTTGGACGTTTTGGAACATCCTGAACATGTTTAAATGAAAATCACGAGAAAAAGCAAACCACAGCCGCAAGGTAGCGCAAACATGTCTCGGTCGAATCATTGTTGTTTCTTCCTTAAAGCAGTGCATCGACAGAGACTTGTCAAAGATGAAAGTTGATGTCATGCTATCTTCAGAGTCATCGCTCTACTACGTTGCAGATTAGAATCCGGGGTAACAAGCTTCGGCCCAGCGGCACTTTGCGACTATCCGACTTCGCGGATGATCTCTGAGCCCGTGATCAGCACCGTGGAATTTCACTTGCGGTATTCACTCGTATCATCGTAAAACTGCCGATCAATGCGGAGTACCCCGATGAGATCGCGGCACTCCGCGCCGGTTGCGATTTACATCCGATGATCCGGATTGTTGGTGCAGGCGATGCGTTTCTATCCGGCCTGACATCATCCTCCGTTCGAGGATCGTTTCACGCCTGAATTTCACTCTCTTCATCGGACTTCAATAGGGAGCCCCACATTTCCTGTACTTTGGAAGCGCGAAAAAGTCAAACATCGGAAATGCGGTTCGGAAACTTTCGCCTGCGTTACACATCGTACAGCGACCCGGTAAAACGAGGATCCCCGCAGTGTGGCGTAAACTTGGTTCGGTCGAGTCGCCCGCTGGGTCGAGTGTTGACTCTCCGCTGCGGTCACCGCGACAAAAACTACCCCATGATTCGTCACGCGTCCCCGGGCCGTCGTGAAACGAGACGGGCCCGACGCGTTCCCCGAGGGCGGGAGAACGGGGCGCACCACGATGGTCCCATGGTGCCCGTGGACAGCGAGCAGAATCCAGCCCCCCCGAGCTCGAAGCACGATTTTCGCTGTGTCGAACCGAAGGCCAAACATCTTTTCAATAAAAATAAAAGACCACCTCTCCGACGGGATCTATTCAGTAACGAACCGTTAACTCGACGTTAAATGGGAGAGGACAAGCCCTGTGCGCCCCGTGTTCCCTCCGTCACTTCGTGGCTCCAATACACTCCTGTAGCCTTGCCCAGCTCTCTTTTTCATTTTCACCCTGCAGCAGACTCCGTCCAGCACGATTTTTCCCGAATGTCGAAACTCAGTGTCGCTCAGCTCTCGGGCTCCGCGGGGACTCCCGCAGGAGTTGGACCGACGGGGAAAGCAACAGCCTCGGGATGTTCCGGGTACGGAGGAAGCCGGACGATCTCTATTCGAGAGTCAATATCCCGAAAATGGGCTTTTCATGGGTAACTTCACGGCGCGTTAGCGCACCGACGACGGCGCACAGCGTGTGTACGGTAGGGTAGATCGGGGTTAGTCGGAACACGGGGCATGTTGAAACAGACGCCGTAGGAAGAAGATAGGCGAGAGCGGGGCAAAATGGCACAGTGGGACAAGACGGGACAGTGGGGGCAAAACTCAATTTTACAATAACTTTTGGAAGCCCTATTTTGTTCTAACAGTTGTACCCGGATTTTCAACCCCGTTTTGCCCCACTCATCACCACCGCCTCCATCGAAAAGTTATTGGAAAATTGCGATTTGCCCCATTATCCTGTTTTGCTTCACTGTCCCATTTTGCCTCTCTCTCCCCTTCTCCGCGCAGTGAGTACGGTATTCTCAGAAATTGCTAATCATAGTATGTTCTGCACTCTAATTCCTGGGAGTACCATACATACTCTCTGCGTAGAATTTTGCCTTTTGCTTCCCATAGAGGAAGTTTTATTTTCATGCAATTTTTTTTTTTTTTTCCGTGATTTCATCATTTCACCACCAGGCGTACAACGTCCGTTCCAACTTGCCCCCTGTTCCGACTAGCCCCGTTCTGTTCCACAGAACGTTTCAGCCCGACGGAAAACTCAGTGTCTTCCTACGTTCCGTCCTACGTTGGGTCTCTCATTCCGTGTTGTAGGTATAACCGATCTCGTGTACACGTACAACTTTGGATGACGGAACCCCCGTGATTTCGCCTTCACCCAAACAGATCCGAGCCACTAACCTCGTCCCGCCTCCCCCGCTCGCATCCACCTTTCCCCGGTAAATCGTTCCAGGAGGGCGTGTCATGCTCGTTTTCCAACCGATTTTCCGGCCGCCGGATCTCCCTCGTCACGTCCAACCGGCAGAAGATTCGCCTCGAATCTTCGCAGAGCCCTCGTCTCAATGAAAAGACTGTTTGGACTCGCGCCGAAAGGATAAACGTCGAAGTTTGCCGAGTCACACCTAGACCGGATTAAGTTTGCATTGTAGCCGTGAGAGGAGGAAAACATCGGATTATCTGCTCTTTGGCACCTGCGTTTCGGAATGCCCACTGACCGAATTTTCCTCGCGTCGTTTAACGCCGGCAAACGAGGTCGACGGGATTTCACCCGCAGGATTCCCTCGTAATCCCCGTCGTTCCGAAAACTCCGTAGCTGCTTCGCGGTGTCGTCCGCGTCGCCCGCGGATCGTCGGAGCGTTGCCGAGCCCGAGGGACAAAACGGCTTGCGCGCATAGTTGCGGCAGCGGGAACGCGCGCGCAATAAGTGTGCGTGCCGACGGCGTTCGGGCCAGACCATTACCGACTGTATGAATATGAATGAGTCGCGAGAGGAGCGAGAGAGATAGTCGAGAGCGCGGCGGAAGCGCGTGCTTCGTCCCGAAGCTCGCTCCGAAGTTCCGCGCCGTTGCAACGAAGAAGAAGCAGAAGAAGAAGCACGAGAGGAGAGATGGAAAAATATAAGAGAATAAACCGCGAACGCTTGGCCCGAGAACGTCCTTCGAGTGCGCGAGGAGCGAGCGCGGAGGGAGGCGCGGAGTACGCGAGAAAGGGCCAGGAAAGAGAAGAAGAAGAACGGAGGAGTGGCGGAGAGAGGGGAGCGGCATTCAATTAGTCTCCTAGTAATTAGCCGGGAAATCTTCGGCTTTGTCGGCGAGATCCTCTTCGGAGCCTCTACCGGAGAGCCCGAACGACCGGAGCGTCTCCTTCGGCAAGAACTTCTGCAGTGTTCTCCGGCACCGTGCAGGGAGACTCCTCTCGCGTCCAGGTAGACACCCTGCCCCCGGTATTCTCGAGGGCCCCCTCGACGCGCCGGCAAAACGAGCCGTGTAAGCGCGCCGCGCACTCCTCTCGCTGCCCGCTCCGACTGCTCGCGCCCGAGTTCGCGTTCGCGTTATTCATGAACTCGCGCGGTCGGATGCTCTTTGCAATCTCGCAGTGGCCGGGCGTACGTGTCTCTTCGGACGCCGCCACGCCGAGCAAGAAGCTCTCACGGCTGTCCGGCGAGGCCGTTTACGCACGAGCGCTGTGCCCCGTCTTGGTTAAGGGAATCGCAACGATCTCGTCTCATTCGGCGGCAAATGAGCGAGAAGATATCGTGTCTACATCGGGTATGAATTCCGAAAATTCAAGATGGACATGAGAGAAAGGCGGACCCGGCACCGGCGACCTTTTTTTTTTTTTATGCGCGCCCCCGGAACCTTCGCGTACGTGCGCCGCGCACACGAAGGAACACCACCACCGGTTCCCGCCGCCCCTCGGCCCGCCGATCGGGGGAATTAGTCGGATACCTATGCATTACGCTCGTAAATTGATTTCCGACCGATGGCAATGGGTGCGCGCGAGCGATGGCGATGTATGGCTTCTCGCTGCCGCGAAAGAACAAGACGAAGAGACTCAGGGGCGCTCTCGCTCTCCTGAGGAGCGCAGCAATTTGCCGAAGCGCGGCGGCATTTCATCTCTCCCCCCCCCCTCCCCGCCCCCCGCCCGCCTCTCGCTCACTCATCTCTCGCCTGCACTCGACTCGACCGCGCTATCCTTGATCTTTTTCAATCGTTTTTTATTTTTTTTTAATACGGCCGTGTTCGCTTCCCAAGCGGCGTGTACATCGCTCTCCCATCGACAAATTTGCGAGGAATATTTAATCCTTCGTTCTATTGCTTCATCAATAGGGGGCATTATGGAATTGGTCGAGTATCTTCGATTTACTGCGGAATTGAAAATTGCAAGACTTTTTTTTATGGTTATCTTTTTTTTTTTACTTTCTTTTGCGGGTTTATGGAAGAAGCTATGTTCTGGAAGAAAAATAGACATTTCGGGATTTTAGTGTTGGGGTACTTGGGAAAATGTGAATTTTAGCTGGCGGATTTTTAGCGCCTGGATGTGTGTGACTATGGGACTGATTCTTTGACAATTTGACTTAAAGATTTTTTGCAATAAATATTGTGATAAGTTTCGACCCTTTAAATTTTATATTGCAAACAAGGCTTCCCCTATGAGTAAGCCAAAATCGGTCAACGAATTTTGTTGTACAGAAAGCTATGCGCAAAACGGTTAAGAAAAGAAGGAAACCACACGGAGAAAACTAGTTTTGTTCACTCTAAAAAAAATTTTCGTTCATCAATAATTTGTTCTTGTGGCAGCAAGAAAATTTGCTGCAGCGGCAAAACAATTTGCTGCGACAGCAAAACACTTTGTCATCCCTACATGTTAAGTAGGGATACAGCGGGGCAAAATGGGACACTGGGGCAAAACGCAATTTCCCAATAATATTTGTATGCCGCATTTTACCTGATCGATAAATTCGGATCTCCTACTCCGTTTTGCACCACCGACCGATAAAAAAATAATTGTAAAATTGAATTTTCTCCCACTGTCCCATTCCGCCCCGCTCTTCCCCAAACAAACAAGTTAAGGTAACAAAGTTCTCGCTGTCCGACGAAATTTTCATTTTCCCTGCACGCCTGCAAATAACTCTGCGCCCTTTTTTCGCTATTATTTCTTCTCAACTCAATCATAAGCTATTTCGGATCCAGTTCGGGTGTCTGGGGATTGTTGCAGAAGTGGAATAAAATAATCATTGAGGGATGGCTTTGCGGTGGCGAGGGTCGAGAATCGGTCGATCTCGTGCTCTCCGTCTCGCTCTCACGGACGCACAGTCGGGAAGCTCGCGAGGGGTGGCCCGAAAGCAGAGGCGGCAGCGCATCCCTCGTCCGTGGGTGGCCCAGGACGGCCGGTGTCTCACGAGCGGCGTAAACGGCTACGTGCGTAACACCCGCACCGCGAGCGAGCGAGATCGAGGAGCAGCGGGAGAGAGAGAAACTGCCGACGCCCCGAGGACGAGGAGCATAGAGCCGTATCCGCGTGTATTCCGCCCGAAGCCACCACTTTCCTACCCCTCAGCTTTCTGGTCGGCTCCCTCGTGTTACAACGAATCCGACAAGCTACGCCAAGCTACAACAACCCCGGCTCTAATACCCAGAGGTCTCTCCGTCTCTCTTCCCGCCACTAAATCACTCCTAAGGGCTGCTAAATAGCCGGCGTGTTCTCTAGCGAGGCGTGTCCGCGCCCGCGTGTGGTCCGCTTCAAGCTCAACAGCAGAAACGGGTGTACGAACAACTCGATGCCGTGCCCGACGAAAAGCTCGTGGCTTCTCGCTGCAAACCCGACACCCCGTACCTCCCGGCTACGATCCAACCGACGCCCATCTTACGTCATCCCGCATGCGGCACACTTCCTGCTCAAATATTCGGGATGCGAAGCTAATTCGAGCTTCCGTAAAAAAAAACGGTACGCGGCAACGAGACTGAAACTTGGCAGGCCGCAAACCCGAGGAGGATGACCGGAGTAGCAATTTTTTTGGTTAGTTTGGTTTCTTAGTCAATCGGGGCATCGCTAGGGCTCGCTGCGACACTTTGAGATTCTTAGTGAAGAAGAAAAAATTAGGCAATTGTAAATGAAGAGATAAGGCAAAGGTGACGAATGGTACGATGAAAAAAAAATTCAACTGATATTGAAAATAATAATTAAATATAGTAATGTTTTTTCTGTGTTCATTTTATTGCGGGAAAATATTGCCTTACTTTTTCTTATGTTTCTGTCGGCAATCGATTCCCCGATCGATTTTCCTGACGAAAGTTTTTACCGCGTCTATTAGCGTTATCAATTAATACCCCCAAGTTCTACATTCGATTATGACAGTCCGGAATGCACGCTAAACATAAAGTATTCTCATTTCATTTAAGTTAAGTATCTAGTTTTGGGTGAGAAGATTGTGTAATTTTAATACTTTTTTATTTTTAAAAGTGTGCAGCTATGTACGGATTTCAATTTAAAAAATTGTTTTTTTAATAATTTTTTTTGTCATTTCGTAATTATTCGTTCACATTTTCTTTTTCCTGACCAATTAAAAAAACTTGACACTTCTCGAATGCAAATTAAAAGAAAAACCATAGACCGAAAAAAAGCGCGACCAAAGTCATAGAAACTGGACTGAAAGTAAAAAAAAAAGAAAAACAAAAACAGTATCGAAACAGTGATAATCTATCCCGATTGTGGGAAAGCTCGGATCGAGTTCCTATCAAGTTTCACCGTAACGCCTCTCCGAAAGCCCCAGGAGTCTCCTAAACTTTCAATCATCCCGATTCCACAAATTGCTCGCTGTGCTCGCGAAACCGAAGATACGTGGAAAAGTGAGCTTCTCGCCGTATCCTGGACGCGCCGATCGTCCCATGAGACGACAGCGCCCTGAATCGACACTCGTGACTCTTCCCCGCATCGTGAGTTACGGGACGTATCCGAGACAGATGTGCAGCCGTCTATCCCGATCCGTAACGCGCAAGTGCAGTTAAATCTACATTCCCCAGTCGGAAAAAGTCTCCCGTGTGAAACTCCGAGCTTCAACGTAATCATTATCGTTTCCTCGAAACGCCCACGCATGCCGCATTTATAAACTCAAACGATAACACCAGAAACTGGCAAAAGCGTAACGAAACGCCACTACATGCACCGCACCGTCGCTCCACAGATGCGTGAGTAATTTCCAATGATTATCGTATATCCCGGATTTTCGACTGTAACAAGGAGACACGAGTCGAGCCACACAGAAGTTTAGTCGCTCCGGTTGTTTCCCATGACCGAGCCGGGATTACGACGGCAAAGGCCTACACAGATCGAGAGCAGTTTCCCGATTTGTGTGGAACCCGATACCCATGCGAAGGGTCGTGAAATCAAGATATATGGAGCGGAGAGGTTGGTTCTCGTGCAACGAGGGTGGTTCGCCGGGGTGCGTTCTCGCACTCCTACGGAGCCGCCGATATGTTCCTCGTACGGTGTCTTTCTCGGTCCTGTGTCGGCGACCGGCTCGACCCTCCCGTCGGTCGCGGAGACTTTGGCGAGTGGCTTTCAAAAGTACGAGGCAACTGTCCGGTCCTCCTTCACCCTTCGTCGGGGTTATCCCATCGCAAGACGATTCGGCGCAACCCACGCGTTTAGCAGCTCCAATAAATATCGGCTCTTCCTCTCCGGCTGGGCGCTCTTTCCGTCGGCCGGACCGAGAGGGTGGAAAGAAGCTCAGGAGGGTGCAGAAGAGAGAGAGTACATCGCCTGAGGCACGTGCGTACCATCCCAGATGACACCATTTTTATTGGCAGCGGGACGCAACCGGCCGCTCCTCGGTTTATGCTTAGGGGCAATCATGCCGGTGTGTAGCGGCCTTCCAGGCGGCCCAGCTCCGCGATTGGCCGCGGACCCTCCGTCGAGCGCACACAGGAAAACCCGGAGAAACCTGGAAAAGAACGACACGGTACATACGGACTATGTAGAGAACTGTATATGGAGTGAAACCGGGAGGAATACATACGCGATGGGAGGCAGAGCAGATATTGGTAAACTGGCGAAGGGGATGACGGGGCGAGTGGCCGACATCAACCTCCGGCAACATGCTCGACCGCGCGAGCAGAAATTCGTTGAATCAACAAAAATGCTTTTCCATATCCTACGGTATAATATAAAGGCGACGTCGACTCGGGCAGGGTACGCTCTGCAGGGGGGGGAGGGGGGGGGGGGTTGTGAGAGTTTAGAGATAAAAATGGAAGGGACAGATCTACGAAACCGCCGGACGACATAAAAATCCTTGTGGATTGGAAGGGTGAGATGATCCTCGGTCAAATCGTGTTAGAGTCTCGGAGGCTAATAGAGAGAAAAAAAAACCCTCCGGAGCGGCGCGGCAACGGCAGTCGAGTGGACACCGCTCCCTGAGGAACCCGGGAGCACGCCCGAAACGTAATAATTTATTTAAGAAACACTTAGGGAATCGGCGTACGGGATGGAGGCCAAGGGTGGAGGTTTGCCGAGTCACGGGGCGATTCACATTTCGCTCGTCGGACACCCGAGCGTGTTAACGGGGGGTTGAGGGAGAAACCGAGTCGAAGTTTCGAGCCAATTTCACTCTCGTGATCCTGGATAGTTTCCCGGGAATATTAATCGAATAAAAAAATTACGGGCACCGCGGTCTCAGTCCCGCGTGCGATTGGGTTGGGAAACCAATTAAAAAACATTGAAGAGATATAACAAAAGTCATATGACAAAATACCTTGGTATTATAATCGACCAACAACCACGATGGGAAGAAGATGTTTATAGTGTAACAAGCAAATTTAGAAACCTACCTTTTACCTTCAAAAAACTCAATAATATCCTGAGCGGTAGACCAGTCATAAAGGTATATTACACTCGATTCCAGTCAATTGCAACGTATGGGATAATAGCTTGGGGTGGAGAATACGACAATGTAACGAGAATAATATCAACATTGCAGAGAAACGTCCTAAAAATAATATTAAAAAAAACGGACTCTATCCTACGAAAACTATGAAAACAGAGGTGGGAAGGAAAGATTACGATTTTATACGAATAAACTGTTTTAATAAGATACCAGCGAATGTAAGGAAAGCGTGGAGTCATAAAGAATTTAAAAAGAAGTTAAACGAAGAACTGCTCTCTTCAAGCGAAGAATATTAAAGATTGATTTTTTATAGTTATTTAAATGGATTATCGTCTCTTAGAAAAATTAAATATTACGTACAGATTCTACGTTTATGAGATTTAGTATGTAAAATAGGTCCGCAGATTGAAGATCGCGAACAAGCTCTTAAGGGCTTATGTGACCAACTCAAGGAGACCGTATTTATTAACTATTTTCAATGAAATAAACTATATGCTGTTATATATTATTTTTGTAAAAAGAAAAAAAAAACAATGCAATTTATACACTTGAGCAGCGACAATGATGATTATTATTATTATTATTATATTTGAAGTCGCACTATTTTCCAGGCCGCCTTGCTCCAACCACGTTTTCAGTTAAAATAGTTTTAAAGGTATTTCTCGTGCTAGACAAAGCTATTTTTTTTATTGACGATTGTTCTTATCACACACACACTCGAAAATGTACAAATGTTTGTAAAAAGGGCATTGCCCGTTTATACCAATAAAGTTAAGAATAAAAAATAAAAAATTAAAGATCGGACGAAGGAAATGATGGTACATCGTAAAAATGGGAAGTAAATGAAACGGCTTCGAGGGTGGGGGCGAAACGGTCGAGGCTGCACAAAGGTACGGAGAGATAGTTCTTGCGTACTCTTCCGCGTTGGCAGAGAAAATTTAGCCGAGAGCAAAGTGGAAGCCGAGGCGAGAATCGGAGGGAGAGGAGAGGCGCGGAGTCGGAGCCAGCAGGTAATTAGGCGTTCGGATAAGTAAATGCTGGAAGTATATCGCCTCCGGGCTGGAAGCCGCGCCGCGGAGGAGAGGTAAGGACGAGGAGAGGACGCGAACGCGGCGACGAAGCGACAGATGGCTCCCACGCCTCGCGCACCACCTTGATTTGTGGTTAAGCATTTTTCAAGCCATTTGGCTGCTCGCCTATAATTTTCGTCGGTGCAACCCGCGAACCTCCCCCCCCTCGTCCGTTCGCCCCTCCATCTTTCTCGCTTCTTTGCACCGCATTCTTACGGCTTTCTCTCGTTCTCGCGCCGTTACTTCTTCAATTCTTCGACTTCTTCGTCGTTATTCTTTATCCTGCCATTCCTTCGCGTGCTTCCTTTTCTTTTCCTTCTTTTTCTTCTCCTCACCTCTCTGTCGCTCCCACCGCCTTATGTTTATTTTCTTAACGGCCGAAATAATAAGTCTCCCCCCGGTGTGTATTATGCGAATTGTCCCGCGGCATGACGACGAGCTCGGGACTCCGTAAACCGCGGTGAAACGAGCGATCCTGCGGCCGGCTGATACTTCACGGCAGCTTCTGCGGGGGCCGTTTCTTTATTGTATGCTTTTTTTCCATTTTTTTTTTTTTTTCTTCATTTTATCTTGTCGTTCCTGGGCAAAACACAATGCGACACGCGAAAGTAGCTCCGCACTTGCGCGACGGTGGGCCAAAAAAAAAAAAAAAACATGTTGGCGCTTCTGAATCGAGCCCACTTATCCGCCCGCCAGGAAGTGTTGTGCGCAGCACTGACACCCCAAAATTACGCTTATGCGGAATACTACTATACACGTCCTGGCGCATGGCCCTTCTCTTTCTTCGCGCGGTTCCCTCAAAATTTCGTACTGCCCCGATGCTTTCTCTCGCGTCGAACGTGACGCGATAGTACACGCGGAGGTACCGAGAGGTTGCGGAAGAGGAAGGGAGTGAAAAAAAAAAAAATCGAACGCGGTGCTGATGAAAGTGGTGAGCACCAGACGCGTGCCCCGGGTCCTCCTGTTCCTCGCATGCCTCGAAAAACCACGAATTTACTTCGAGGAAAGAAGAGAAGCTCCCTCGAACTCCCATCGCGACTCCTTTCTCTCCGACAATAATAGAATAATTTTATTCCCTTTTCCTCTCGCTTCGCCAATTGTGAGAGCCGAAATGGCGTGCGCGCGGACTCTTTTCTTCGCCGCGACGCGCCAGTTGTCTCGCGTGGCTTTCGATAAAAATATAAATAAATGCAGGGAAAAATAAAGACTCGCTGTAAACGATCGGGCGATGCTGATCGAGGTCGATATTGGAAACGCTCGCGAGGCGAATTTTTGTGCCTGGAAAGAGAGCGAGGAAAGGCGGGATCGAATTAACCCAGAATGTTTCGTACGCGCGAGTCAGTATCGTTAGCGAATGTGCAAGCGAGTTCACCGGGTGGCTCTGCGTCGATAGCTTGACTGACCGATGCATCGCAGCTGTGAGGAAATACAACTTGCAACGAGTTTCCAACTCGTCACGTGCCAGAGAGAGGAACCGCGGAGTTAAACGTGAAGAGCCAATTAGAGCCGTGTGTCGAATGGGGCATCGTGTTTCGATGGGCAACGATCGCAATGAGGACTAGCACACCGTCGTATGTAGGACACAACGGGGCAAAATGGGACACCGCTGAATTTTACGAAAAATTGTGAGTGCAAGAAAAATAGGGCTCAATCGAGACTTTGAATATAAAAAGGGATGATTTTTTTTTATATCATTTCTCGTGACGCTATCCCATTTTGTTCTGAACCGCCATTTTTCTCGGATTATGTCGTCAACCAAAAAAATTGAAAAAAATGTTGCCTGAGTGTCCGCCAGCCGAATAATATTTTTTTCCTGACTAAAATTAAAAATCGTAAATCTAATACGAGTTACTGATCGACGATGATCCAAACTCTACTATTAATATAATGTTGATGGATAACTAATATTTACACATCGTTCGTTGTTAGTACAATATTATTTGACGTTAATGGGCTTCCATTTTCAACACTTCATTTACACCGATAAAAAAATAATGCATTTTTTTATGAAATAAAAAATTTCCGTTGATTGAAAAAAATCCTAGCGTAACGAAGCAAAAATCATTCTATTTTATCTCGTTCCTTATCGCCACAATCGATCAGGTGCAATTATCCTGATCGATCACAAAAATTCCCTGACATTTCCACGATTTCCAGGTTTTCCATGTTCGATATAATTATCACGAATTTAATTTTGTAGTTGTTATTATATTAATTATATTAACAATGAATTCGTAGCACCGGACTCATCCGAAAGGCTTCTCACAGCTTGCCCGTTTTGCCCCGTCCTGCCTAAGCGCGCGCTCGTTCATTCGACAAAGTGGAGTCAAGTGTTATTCGGTGTTGTCCCGCTGCGGCGACGCGTGCTCGACGTGCCAGTGTCAAATTCGGCAGTGAAACGATAATCGGAGAACCCAAGAGAGGGGACCACGACCCTGATAAAGTAGAAGCGAGAGAGGATGGTGCATGATGGCGTCCCCGCGCCACGTGACCCGACACAGCATCATCGCGTGTCTCGTAGATTAAGTCGAAGATATCGGATTAGCTCGCGACCCGAAATCAACAGCTGGCCGACAAATCTGGATTCGTTGCTCCGTCGTTGACCCGAAGTCCTCTTCGGGTCATCCGCGTATCTCTCGTTCGGCCAGGCGATACGAGGCGGCGGTCGCCGGCAGGTTTTAAGCTGGCTTTTAGGGAGTTTTTGCTTACCGGCGTGCTTTGACTGCTCTTGGCCTTTTCCGTTTATGAGGCGTTGCCGCATGCGCCTCTACTTTTTCCATCTCCATCTCTGCTTCATTCTGTTCTATTCTCGTTTCTGTTTTCCATATCTTTTTTCCATTTCGTGCTGTGTTTTGCCTTTGCCTTTGCCTTTGCCTTTGCCTTTGCCTTTGCCTTTGCCTTTGCCTTTGCCTTTGCCTTTGCCTTTGCCTTTGCCTTTGCCTTTGCCTTTGCCTTTGCCTTTGCCTTTGCCTTTGCCTTTGCCTTTGCCTTTGCCTTTGCCTTTGCCTTTGCCTTTGCCTTTGCCTTTGCCTTTGCCTTTGCCTTTGCCTTTGCCTTTGCCTTTGCCTTTGCCTTTGCCTTTGCCTTTGCCTTTGCCTTTTTATAATGATGCAATTTAATTTGTGAGGAGTTGTGTATTGTATTTCCTTATTTCTCTTTGCCTTCCGTATGTTTCGGCACGGTGTTCTTCGGGGGCTTTGGCCCCAGAATACGAAATAACGATCTCTGCATCCATCTCTCCCTCCGCTGTATGGTGCTCTCCGGCGATCACTCGGTGTAATCACGCTCGAGTGATCTTCGGAGATTCGAGCCAACGAGGCCAGGGGGGAGGATCCGGATAGTCATTAGACGCTTCGATAGACATTACACGGGTCAGAGCTATCAATTTCAGTGAATAAACCGCGGCAGATGCATCGGAGCAATAAAATCTGCGGGACCTCTCCGTGTGTCGCGTCCTCCGCTTCACGATTGTCGGTCCATCGTCGAATTGAGACATTACGATAATCGACGTCCCTGCTGGTAGCCCTGTCGACGAGAGCGCCTACCCCCATTGACCGTGCATATAATGCGTTGTATAATGTTAAAATATTTCACGAGATAATGTATTTCTTGGATGCAGCTGTAACTGCAGACAACCGCGAATTTTTCGAGTCAGACAGTAATTGGGAATGACTCGTCTGTAGTTCCTGAACAGAATGTAAAGATTAAGTATGGTTGCTGAAATTCCCATGAATCATGCGCCCCGTAATGCAGCAATAGGATATTTTTTTTAAGTGTGAAAAAACAAAATGACTGGAATATCAGTGAAATTTTTATGAGAAAAAGAAACGATGTTGGATGATGGGAACATTTTATAGGATCATTCTAGTAGCATTCATGAATCTACACCCAGCAGATATGCCGTGAAAAATTATTGGGAATACACAGTATTTTTTCTCGTAGAGCAGAGAATTGTGACGCCTTTCTTTCCCTGTGGTTGCGTGAAAAGAAAACGGAAAGTACTGTCGATGCGCTTATCAAATTATTTACCCTTCAAAAATTATCATCAGTTTATGATAATTTTCATTATTATCAGTAAAAAAATTAGCTTCAGTTAAAAAATTATCGTATCCACCGTCTTTCTCTCCCTTCCACGAATTCACAAAATGCTGTTCGTCGATGGAAAACGAAGCAAAATGGTATGTACGAATTATTCCCGTTTAATGAAAGGAGCTTCAAATGTCGAAAGAATAATGTAGTCGAGTCACGGCCTCGTGCCACACGGCAGATTGCCTTAACAACCGTGTACAGTGTTGTTTTGTGTTGCGTAGTCATCGAGCGAGGTAATCATTCGACTGGTTCAGTTCGGATGGCTGCTGTGTGGGCCCGGCGCGAACCACCTTGCGTCACTTGGGCCGTGAGTCCAGCACGCGAAAGAACCAACGCTGCAGGATGCAAAAATGCAGCAGCAGTTACGGCGCAACTAACTTTCCTGCCTGCATCTCATTAACGGTTCGGTAGGGAACGCCGGGCTCATCGAATCACGCGCCAAGTCGGAATGACGGCGGTAAATCAATCCGAGGTTGGTCCAGCGAGTTTGCCATTCGGAGACATTAGATATCATAGAGTAGGGGAGAGCGGGGCAAAATGGCACACCGGGCAAAATGAGTTTGAAAATCCGGATGTATCGTTGGGATGAAAATGGGGCATCCAAAAATTAGTGGAGAATTGAGTTTTGTCCTCACGTGTCCTCACGCGTTCAACCCCTACGTTTGAGCCCACAGAAATAAAATATATTAATATTACAATTAAATTCGGCGTTTTTGTATCATTGACGTATCAGGCAAGTAAATTAATGTATATTTGAGGACATATATTTACAGAAATATTAGCCCAAAGATGTATTCGAATTATATTCAATTCGACATTTTTGTATGATTAATAATGATGATTTTGTAAATGAATTAATTAAATATATCGAACATTTGCATTGATCTATTCTTGAGAACATATTTTTGCAGAAATACATGCCCAAAAATATATTCAAAACATACGAAAATCCGAGGTTTCATGTGATTTATATATGAAGCATATCGGTGACTTAATTCCATAAGCATAGCCCTTCTGTCATAAGACCATCGATATAAATTACTGCATATTTAAGGACATATACATAATTGCAAAAATATATCAAAACTTCGGGGAAAGTGTATTCTATATATCGCACATATATTTTCCATGCATGCCGCATATACTTTTTTTACGTCAAATAACTCTAGCCAAAATATTAAAAAATGTAAATAAAAATTTATCGCATTTACGATTTGGCTAAATCGGCGAGAGATTGACTTATCAAGCCGTCGGAGAAATTAGGGAATTATAGGCGATACACATATGATACAGTGTGCATGATACTCGGAGTCGACGAGGGCTATTTTGCGGTTCGAGAAGCGCGCGGAGGGGGGGGGGGGGGGAGGGGGCTTGAATATCACGGGAACGAGAAACACGGATGCGTAAATAAAAGCTGGTCGATGCGTCGGGGTAGCGAGAGTCGAGAGGGTGAACTTTCGCCCGCGCGAACAATCCCCCACGGAGTCGAAAGAGACAGGGACAGTGGGGAAACGAGAAGGTTATTGCGATTGTAAGCGTTACATTCGGAGGGGGTGACAGGGCGCATCTCTTTTAGACAAATTGTTTGGGCCGAGTCGGTTAGTTCGCCCACAATGGAGTGCCGTCGACTCGGCCTGGCTGTGTCCCGCTCTCAGCTCTCTCTATCCCGCACACCAGCGAGTGTATCACGATGGGGATGACGGGGTCGCGCCTCCTACCTCGTTACGTTACATTACATTTATCTCCGAACGGTTATCCGCGCGCACACCCAGACAGTTTCATCCCCGCGTGCGAATCTCTATGGCAACCCTCGCACGCGTCAACCGAATCAGGCTGCACGTGTCGGGAATCTCTCTTTTTTCCCAGCAACCCGCGATGCCCTCGCCGAGAGAAAAAGAATTTTGTTTCAGGCGCGTACCGAGACACGCGGCCAATTCGCAACGCCCGAGGACATTTACCCTCGTGCACCAGCTACGAGATCAACGGGAACCTGTTATAGTATTTATTGCCCGTTGCATTCGGAAAAAAATGTATTTGACCTTGGGAATAAATATTTATCTGAAATAATTAAATATTTAGTCGAGATAATTAAATATTTCTTTGAGATAGTTAAATATTTATTTGAGATTATTAAATATTTATTTGAAATAATTAAATATTTGTTTGAGATAATTAAATATTTATTTGTGATACATACGTCAAATAAATAATTTTTTTGGGTATCCTGCGGGCCAAGGCGCAAAGGGTCTGGAGGTACTACGTTTACAGTTTGGGTGTTCTCACACACTGTACTGGGACGCGGTGAAGAAAAATGTGTAAAATTTCGATCGTGAGGTCTGCCGGACAGTTGGCCGGTCGAGCATTACGACGGAACTGCCAGACCGCGTGTGCCGGTGATATATAATAAACGTTCTCGCGTTACGGGCACACACCTCTCTATTAGAGAAAAACCCTAGCACCAGCTCCGCCGGCTTACAACTGCAATAGATTTACGGAACACGCCCAGGGTTGCCGGAAACCTCACAGAATGTGAAAAAAAAACGAGCGAGAAAAGAAATGAAAATTGGGAACGCGCTGAGGTGAGTCGAGACGACGACAAGGGTCGTGTTTCAACCGTGAAAATTTTTTTAAACTCACCCACTGTGGTCCTAACTGGTGTTACGAAACATCTGGACTCGAAATCCGGATTCGACGAAGGTACCGATAATCGTCAAACGGAATGACGAAACTGCAAAAAGAAAAAATATATATAACAAAAAAATACATCATTTACCACCCGACAAATTCCGGTGACTCCTCCTGAGAGATATTAGGCAGGTGTAGCCGGCGGTTTAGACTGCCATTATATTTTTATGTCTCACACTCCGGTTTTCTAATCTTCTCAATTATATTTCGCTTAGCATGATTGCAGCACGTTGCGTCGGGAAGACGCTTCGGCATTAGAACAGAGCGGGCGATCTCTTGCGGTGACGAAAATCTTGTCGACGATACATTTTTTTTTGTGAGATTATTATATGGGAACGGTTTTGCTAACGTTCCTCGACAGTGCGTTTTTGAGCGCTTAATATGATCAATGTGATATGATGAGCGCATAAAATGATTAATATTTATTATCTCAATAAAAAAAAAAAAACATTACGATTAATTAATCCCGATGTCAGTTCTCATTTCTACAATTTTTCTCAAAACAAGTCGCTTAAAGTCTTCGAAATTAAAAGGTCGATCGTGTCAGGATAAAGCAGCATCCGTGACCAGTGTTTCGTAGCACGAAGAGCAAAAAGGCTGCTGGCGCCTACGACAGTCGTGTGAGTTCTGGTGTCTCGGGTTCCCTTGTTTTTCCAGAAATTAGTCGACACACGAGATACACGGAGAGCGAGAGGGCGCTCGTTCGGGAGCCCGGGAATGCTTCGTGAGAGGAGCCCGAGCTGTTTGTAGATCCTGTCGAGATAATAAAGTTTCGGGGGGGAGGCTGAGGGCCTTGCGTCCACAGTGGAACGGCTCACTCCCGGTGGGCCACCTTCCTCTCCGTGTCCCGACGAGCGGACATTCTCTCACTCCGGCTATCTCGCCACCTCGGGATTCCTCTCAGACTCCTCGGGATCATTAGTAATCGAACCAACGTGCCAGCTACTAATCGTCCTACAAGCCAATACACTCGTTCCGCTATCGCCGGACACTGCGATCCTAAGTTCCCTCGATCAATCAGTCGACCACCTTCTTATCCTCCTTTAACCTATTCCCTCTCGTTGCCTCGAGAGAAACACGAGAGTGTCAGGATGTTTGTAGTAGATCGTGTCCAAGATATATAAAAAAAATAAAAAGAATCCGTTTCTCGACGTATCGTCTAAATGATAGCTCTTTCCTTAAGCGCATCAAGTCGCGCTACTGTCGTTTCTTTACATTTTCCCGTAAGGTAACAGTACCGATGCTCGGACAAGTCCCAGTCGTCGGACACTCCTATGTAGATTTGATTTATTCCGAAATTAAGTATTAGAAATACAATTTTGAGACTTGTAATCGGATCTACGGACATTATTTGATCCACGGGAAAAAGTTACACAGGGTTTAGGCCTAAATTATGTTCTATTGCTGCATTTTGTTAAAAGACGATAATCGGACAGTACGAAGACGTTAGGATAGCCAGCTTTCTACGTAGCTTATCTTCGATATTGTTTCGCGTAAATATAATACATTGTGCGAATCTAGTGACGTTCCCAAAAACCGCGTCCGAAGACTTGTCCATTTGGACTCTGTTGTTTTTTTTTCCCCAATGAAAAAATATTTATCTTTATGTAATTAATCGACGTGGAAACTAGAAACTGTCGGCTTGACATTGGTTATCTTTTGCGGATTAATCAATGTGTGAACTGGAAACTATCAGCTCGAAGTTGGTTTCAGTGATTTTAACAAAAAATGTGTTCTCGACTAATTAATAATTGCCGGAATCTGGGGATGCTCTTAGCCGTACCTTGCATTGTAGCCCTTGCCCCACACCGCGCGAAGCAATCCGCGCAAGGACTCGACTTCAACGGTTCTCACCGAGGAAACCTTTGCCGTCCCATGTACACCCGATGTAAAAAAAAATTCTCGATGTAAATGAAAAATGAAAAAAAAAAAATGAAATTACAAACAGCAGCAGGTACCCCGGGAGTTTAGAATAGCACGAGGTAGTGAGCGATTGGTCGCACGGGGAGGATGCAACGTTGTATAATAATATATTCGAGGGACACGCGATCCCGCAGGGGTCCCGGAGCCTTTGGCTCGCGGCGTGTGCGGAGCCGGTACGTGCGTCGTAGACCTTCGTAGGAAAGACGCGGCCTTTTATCCCCGAGAAACTCCGCAATATGCAATAAACAATAATCAAGAGAGTCTTACGAGAGAATGTATTACACCGATCCGGACTCTCACTCGTGTCTCTGAAACTCTGAGGGTCTCTTATTTGGAGTGCAGAGAGTTTGTGGCAATTTCGTAGGCGCCACGCCTATCTCTCTCTGGTACTTTCTTCCGAGAATTATCGAGAGAGGTAACAAAGTGTCGGTGTATTATTTCTATTATCGATGGGGATAGCCGCAGCGCCTCGCGGTAGGTACCGGGAAGAGCATTAAGACTCGAGAGCAGTGGCACAGGACGACGACCAGGCGCCTATGGAACTTGTGTGAGAAAATAATGTGCAAAACGCTGGAAATCGCGGAAAGAAATCACGAAGGCATCCCGGTGGGGCGTAGACTCTCTCGCGTGTTTTCCCCCGCAAATAAACGCACTTATAAGGATGCGTATGCATACTCTACTTAAAGTGTTGTTACGTGTGCACTTCTGTGCACGAGCGCCGCGCGACGATGGGAAAATCTCGGTACAAGGGGCTTGTGTGTACCTGCGTGATATGCCGGTAGTGAAGCGTGCAGGGAACAGCGCGCGAGTCGCACTAGATCTACTGTAGGGCTGAAGGAGGAAAAAAAAAAATTGCCACGTCGAAGCAGCTTCAGCGTCGAGACGGTTAAGGTACACGACTCGCTGAGTTCGGGACGTCGAGATGGACGGGAATAAAGAAAGGTTAGGATAGTTCGGTAGAGAACGCTCTCTCAGGGAAGCGCAGCGCTGGAAACGAGATGCGCAAACTGTGTCGGACGAGAATATACGTATACAGAGACTGTAAACGTCCGAGAGTCGAGTCGATGTAGCCCGAGCGCCGATCGACGATTCCGGGCCTACGTACCGTGTCCGCCGTGTTCAGTTCCGCTATCGGGAGAATCAACGCGCATCACGCAACGCTAATTTGTCTTCGATTGCCCCGTCGGTGATCGTGCCGTGGGAGACGCAGCCTGCTTTCCGCTCCTCGGTGTTCATTCGCGGTCCTTTAACCTGAAAGTCATACGACGAGTCTTTGTACTTACTCTTGAATAATGCAAGAGAACAAAATATGCCTGTTTACGATGCTCGATCCCGTTTCTTTGTGATAATTGTATTCAGAACGCTGTCGCTCGATGTTCGAGGCGAAATTCGAGTCGATGAAGATTCACCGTAAATACACGGGTAAACCTTACGACATTCAATGTTTACGTCTTTTGTTTTGCGATAATTCTATTCAAAGCTTTGTTGTAAATCACGGGTCACTTTACTCACGATCTTCGATGTTTTTTTTTTTCTTTTTAGCGATAATTCTATTCAATGTGGGCTTCTAAGCTTAAGGCGAGGCTAAACCCGTGCGGCGAGCGGCTGAGTGCGAGAGAGACAGCGTCATAGGGTTCGTGTGAGATCGAGCGAGAGGTAGTGTAGACTCCCTTAAGGTGAAGTGAAGGTCACGTGATGGGGTCAGGAGTGTTAGAGAGATAGCGACAGAGAACGTATTTCACTTCACTTTAAGGGAATTCCAAACTCCTCTCTCTCGCTCTCACAGAATCCCCATGGCGTTGTCTCTCTCACACCCAAGCAACCGCCGTCTGCGTTTAAGAGCATGTGAAACACGTTTTCAGCGTGTCTGATGCTATCTCTCTCGCACTCCATAGAGTTTCACATGCTCTTAAGCTCCTCTTAAGGTGATGTGAAACACGTTCTTAGCCTGTCTCTTTCGCTCCGCTGAGACCGCCACTGATGCTATCTCTCTCCATGGTGTTTTACATCACCTTAAAAGCGATCGGGGGACTCGATATTCGCATCTGTGGACTGCCGAACTTCGGCACTGTAATTCGGGCCCTGTTGACGTCCATTTCGTAATGCACTGGTGACTCGTTTCCAGCGCATGTACTTACGCTCGAATAATGGACGAAACAAAATATATAATTATATTCAAAGCTCTGTAGTTCGATGTTCGAGGCGAAATTCGCGTCAATGAAAATGCACCGTAAATCATGGATCAACCTTACAATCTACGAAATATAAATTTTTTTGTTTTCTGCAACAATTCCATTCAAAGCCCTGTAACTCGATGTTCGAGCCGAAATACACGAGTTTACTCACCTTACTCACGATCTTCGATCTTTCTAACCTTGAAAGCAATTCGGGGCTCGACATTCGCATCTGTGGACTGCAGAAATTCGGTACGGTAATTCGAGCTCTATCGACGTTCACTTCGAAATGCACTTGTCAACCGTCGCTCGTTACTGAATGCGAAAAAAAATAAAATGGCGAACTTTTGTTCGACGCTCGAGCTTGAGCACTTGTTTGTACGACTAATGAATAAGTGCTGATTGATTATTGTCTTTGTGGCTCCCGAGCTCCTCCGTCTATTGTTATTCGATGGATCATGGACGCGCGAGACGCGAAGTCTTTCGATATTCGACGATTCACCGGAGAGACGATCGAAAACACGGCCCGTTGTACATCCGAATGGCGGACAGCTGACGACGCGATCGATATGTCCGGGCAGTGCGACGATACCCGCGCGCCCTCACCAATTGGCAGTTATCACGGTACACGAGTGTCGTAAAACAAAATGGTGCTCTACGGAAGTTCCTTAAATAAATTTTCACAATAATCCACTGGCTTTCGAACTTAGGTTGCCGCTCGTCGCTAGCAGCAAAAAAATATTTTAAAAATAGCAATTTTTCGTTCGACGATTCGATCTGCGAAACGCGACGTCCGTCGATATTCGAGGATTCAAGGGAGAAACGATCGAAAACGTGGCACAGCTGACAATGCGTGCGGGTTGCGGAGGAACGCGCACTCTCTCGCTAACCAGCAGTTGTCATTCGTGACAAAAGAAGTTCTACCGACGCTTTTCGACCGATATTCCCAATAATTAACGGGCATTCGACGTTCGTGTACAAATTCGCTCGCTGCTCAGCCTTGAAAAAAAAAATTGTAAGTTCTTATTCGACGAATTTAACGGCACTTGTTTACATTTCCGATCGATAAATATGAATCGGTTGTAACGTACGGACTGTTAACGTATGGATTTCGGATACGGAAGACGCGATGTTAATCGATATTCGACGATTCAGCGGAGAAACGATCAAAAACTTGGTCCACTTTACATCGCTGTAGTGAACAGCTGACGATGTGATCTATATGTGCAGGCTACAGAGGAACGCGCGCGCCCTCACTAAGTGGCAGTTATTACGGGTGACCGGCGTCACAAAGCGATGCTCCACCGACGTGCTTCGACAAACTCTCCTAATTCACCTGACACGTCACGTGATTTATGAAACGCCACGGCGTTTCTCGCGTAATAAACCGTTGGTAAATCGAAGATACGAGCGGTTTCAACTATCTCCGGCATGCTAAGCAGTCGAATTCAGTAAAGTTTAATCTCTGGAGGAACTTTCGCGAACGACGCGACAGCGGCTGTCGATGTTATGCTTCACACTTCACTCAATTGTAAATTGTCATTCGACAAATCGAATTGCACTCGCTTGTACTTCCAATCGATAAATACGAATTGATTACTGTTCGCGTCAGAGGAACTTTTGTCCGAATGTTGGTGGATGAATTACGAACGCGCGAGACGCGACGTCGATCGATATTCGACACCGGATTTGACATTCGACTCGGCGACGGAACGATCGAGCGTAGCCCGCCTCGATTCACTATGGCGGACAGCTGACACGACTCGATACGTGCGGTGTAAAAGGGAAGACGGCGCGCGCCCCCAACGCTAAAGAGCAGTTATTACCGGTGACCTGCGACACAAAAGAACGCTCGTTTCGACACTCTTCGACAAACTCTTCTAAATCCACCTAGTATATCAAACGTCACGGCGTCTCTGGCGTAACAAACTGTTAACAAGTCGGATAGACGCGCGTTTGAACTACCTCGGGCGTAATGAGTCAGGCGAATTGGGTAACGTTCAGTCTCCGACAAAACTTTCGCGAACAACGCCATTTCACAGTAATCGCCGCGCCAACGTTTTTTTAAATTGTTGAGTGAAAAAGTGAAAAAGGAAAGAGGAGAAGAATTGGAAAAGTGAAAAAGTGAAAAGGCGAAAAAAACAGCGAAGAGTGAAGTGCGCACAGATGTTTCGAGCGTGCACCAACGGGCCAACGTGGCAGAGATTAACAATCCGGAGAGGTTAAATCGTGGCTGGAGGTTCGCGAGAATAACACATCGAAAAAACAAGTAAGTTATAGGTTATAATCGTTCCCGGACAAACGATGGACGGGAGTGCCCACGTACACGGATTATAACTCTTCTCTGTCAATGTTTCCATTCTTTATTGCGATAAACAGGTTAACTTTTGTAGGTGGAAAAAAAGTACGGAGCAAAGTACAGTTTGCAGCCGCTCTTTGTCACAATCTCGTTTCTAACAGCGAAGCCCGTACGAGGGGATCGCGAGTTTTCTCTCGCTCGATCCTTTGTCCCCGTTCGTTCGAACTTTGTCTCCCCATCGGCATCGCACCCGGGATCCCGTTCTACATTCGATTTATTATCTCTCTTTCGCACATATCCCTGCATCTTCCTCTCTCCCCTCTCTTCTCCCCCGCGCCGTACCTAATATAATATCTCTCTCGCAATACCGAGAGAGCTTTCCCCCGGGCTGGCACGAGGTAGGCGAATATCGTGGGTCATCGTGTACGCGCCCGGGCTATCCCCTGTAATGACCGCGTAATAAATAACGTTTGTTTCAATGTTAATCTGTGCCGCGGATCAAATCTAATAAGTACAGAGGCGACGCGGAGCGATGCCGACGGGCGGCTCGCGCGGTATCGCACGGTCGCGCGAGCGAACATCCCCCCCTCCTCCGCCCGGCTCTCGCAGTCCTCGCCTCCGTGCCTTCACCTCTCCTCCCCACGGCCGGGAGGACGAGCCGGGAAGGTGATCGAGGTGAAAGCGGAATACGAAGAGAGAAACGGCGAAAAGGGGAACTCCGAGAACTACGAGAAGAGAAGCCCCCCCACTCCTCCGCCGTTCTTCGAATGCATACGAGGAAGCGAGAGAAGTAACGAATGAAGAGAAGCGAGGACGAAGAAGCGCCGCAGCCACGGCATTGTTCGCGGCCGCTCGCTCGTGACTCGTGACTCTTTCGACCCGGATGACCCCCAGCCTCAATTACCTCAGACACATCCGCCCGCTTGCCCTGCTGCGCTTCACTCCTTTTATTTATTTTTTTTCTTCTACTTCTTCTTCTTTATTCTTCTTCGTTTCTCTTGTTACTTCGGAAATCTCTGCTGGTACTATTTTACTTGTTACACACCGGCTCGGGGGGTATTGGAGCGCGTGCGGATTTCCGCAGCTCTTCGATATCGTCGATTCCGACGCGGTAGCGATGGAAACGGAAGATGTACCGAGAAACGGTAAGGAGCTCGCTCGTACGACACGGCACGATTCGTCGGACAGCATCCATCCCTTCCCAGAAGGATCCTCGCAACTTCCTACCGAGAGAGTTAATTAAGCTCCGGAGATAACGACGCGGCTAACCGAATATCGGCACGGAGGATCCTGTTTCTCCAGTTGGCCGCTTAGTCTCCATCCTCTCCTTCGCAATTACACCCAACTCGGCTCGTCTCCGACGCGCACACCGAGCGGAGAATCCGGATATCCGCCGTTGGACTGCCTCGGAGAGGGTTTCGGTCGTCAAGTGTACGACGCTTCGATTAAGTCGGGGCGCACTTCGAACAGTTGCCGGGATTTAGCGCAGGAAAGTACAATGACGAATTGGGCATCGGGAGCGGCCTCTGACCTCTAACGGATTAGAAAACTTGTTGTACGCGACAGTTGCGGACAGTGAAAATAAAGAAATTTCTGGGAAATGGAAAAATTGGTCGGGGAATCTGGGAAATGTCGGGGATTTAAAAAATTGATCGGAACAGAAAATGTTACCAAGTGATAAATTAATGAAAAGAAAAAAGTTGTAGAGAAACCCTTTTTTTATTCCAACAAAAATTATTGGAATCGTTACATCGTTATATATTTCTGAATAAACAAAAAAAAGAAAAAATCGAAATGAACCAGCCATAATCTTAGTTAACTTAAGTAAACTGCAGTAGTTTTCGTTTCACGCGTGAATGCTTCTGTTGTGATAGAATGTAGAATTGGGGGGTATCAGTTGATAGCCCCGATAGATATAGTAGTGACCTCGGGCGGGAAAATATAAAATGTGACCGAATAATTAAGAAATGAAAAGAATGTTATTTAGAAGAAAAACACTTTTTTATTTTAAAAAATGATTGGAATTGTTACACCGCTACATGTTGTAGAAAAAAAATGAAAAACGAGATGAACTTTACAGAAGCTTGGGTGAACTGACTTGGATGAAACGGCGATGGTTAAGGTATCGCAGGAATCTCGCACTGCTGCAATGTAATATAGTATTCGAGGCTATCAACTGATAGCGCTAGTGCATTCACACCAAAGTCCCTAGATCAATGAAACTTGGTTAGTCGATTAGACTCAGAAAAAAGTCAGTAAATTTTCGTTTTCCCCCGAACAAAGTGCTCACCACGATTTTATTTATTTTTATAAAAAAATGTTCAATCACCGCTAACAAAACCTAAACCTATTCCCAATGGTTCAGCCGCTAGTTTCCCTAGTTTCGAGAAACGAGAGATTCTCGCACAAGATACGAAATCGGCTATCGTGTCTCGATTATTCTCAGTGAGACTTGCGTGTGGTTCGGGCCCAGAACAGAGAGAACGGGGGTCGCCCGATCGTGTGTACAAGGGGGGGCGAACGAGAGTTCTCTGCAACAGGGCCCCGAGAGAGCCTAAGCAGGTTCGCGGGTGCGAGCGAGAACGAGAGCTCGGGCGAGAATGCTCGTTCCCCGATGCGACAGGCAAATTGGCGCGTTTCCTGACGGGCTCGTGCCTCTCCGAGTGTAACCGGCACCGTACGGAATTCGTGGTATCCCCGTTGTTCCGCCGGTGTGAACACGATCGATTCCGTAGCCTCGTCGAAGCCGACTCCGCAGTTATCGCGCGAAGAGCCGAAGAAACGAGAAACGAAGATTTTACGGGAGAGACTGCGCGAGACGACCGTTCCGGGTTACACCTATCGCTTCCGCGTCGTCGTACATCTCTGGCGGAAACAAAAAGTCAAACCGGAAGTAAGGCAAATGGTTCTATTAGTGGCCGTGTTCCTATTAGTGGCAGGTTTACGACGTCATGGGCAAAAACGACTCTCGTCGATGCGCCAGCGACAGTTTTCAACACGCAAAATGATCCTTGTGAATTTTTAGTCAGATTAGTATTTAACTTATATTACTAAATCATTATTATTGTTATATTCTTTAAAAATGAAACTGAAAGTAAGATAAAATGGACCTATTAGTGGCAGGTTTACGGCGTTGTGGGTAATAGCAATTCCCGCCGACGCGCCAGCGAGTTTTCAATATGCAAAATGATCCACGTGATTTCCTTAGTTTAGATTACTATTTAATTTATATGATTACTATGTCGATAAAATCGCGATATGCTTTTTTATAGACGAAATTCTGAATCGACGCATAGAGCGTGGCTAGTAATAGGAACAAAGATATATGTTAATTGTTTTATTCATATTTTGTATTAATATAGTAGATAATTGGACGTATCGGGGGTTTTTGGTTAGCCAATGAATCACTCTTCTCGACGGAATCTATTTCAATGATTAAAAATATTCATGGTTATGTAAATATCGGTGGCTAGTAATAGGTATCCAATGACTGCGTGAATGAATGAGTGACCTATCTATATATAGAAATCTATATATAGATTGTTCACTCGGTGCAACACTGTAACGAGGATGCCACTAGTAGGACATATCCAATTTTTATTCATATCTTTTGAACAACAATAAAGCATTGGTCACATTTAGGAGGTTTTCATAAGCCAATATACCAAAACCTCCCAAACGTGACCAATTCTTTATGGTTATTCGAAAGACACGAATAGCAGGGTGAATAAAAGTCGTTGTTTTCCTTTTCCCACTTATCCTTCCCACATTTTGATAAACATTTCGATATGTTTCGGACACAATGCTCAAACGGGCACTAACAGGACCATTTACCTTACCGCTTCGAGGTCCTCGATAGTTGCGCATAAGTAACAGCATGTATATTTGCAGGCGTCATGGAATGACATCGAATTAAATCGAGGATCCTAACCGTTCGGGACGGTGCACCGGGGATACTTGGAAACTCGCCGAAAGATTATCGTGCCGGGGAGAAGGAAGAGAAGGAGACACATAGAGGAGAGCCTGGGCCGGAGGTGCAAAGAAGCGTGGCGCCCGGGCTGTTAGCTATCGCGAACTCGCAACCTGACATGGCGTGTTTGCTGCTTGCGCTCGAGGCAAATGGGCAGCTTCCTCCTGGGCTAATTCGCGGCCAATTGAACGCGTTTAGCCGCGGCAAAATGAAAATCGGTGGTTCTTACACCCGACGTCGGTCACGGTTGCCTCGTTAGTCTCTCGCCTCTCTTGCACCGGAGTCCCCACTCTCGCAGTCGCGAGTCCCTTATCCTCGCTTTGCTTCTCGCTTTTATTTTCTTTCTCAAACCCATGTTTCCTCTCCACTTGCAAGAGAAAATAAAGTAAAAAAATAAAAATGCAAATCGAGAGAGGAGAATGAGGATAGGACAAGTTTTCATCGTTCGGAAAGATTTTATTATTTTCTTCTCTGGTTTCTCCGCGGCTCTCTGGTCAGCAGAATTTCAGAATCCAGCATCTCCGACACGGAATCCTGTGCACCGTACGCGGCCAGTGGGTTGGGAGTGCTCGTTCGCCAGCTCGCCAAGCACAATAGGATCAATATCCCGCTGGGGTATATAAACCCCGTAATCCCAGGCATCTGTAGGCCACCTGCAGTCGTGGGTTTCGTCACGGGCACCGCACGAATTTTGCCTCCTCTGTCTCTATCTCTTTACATCTTTGTGTTTGTTTGTGTGTGTGCTTGTGTCGCGGCAACAAGCCAGCGGCGAGCTATCCGTTTTTCTTTCACGCTCGCAGACTTCTCCGCAACTATTTAGACAACACTGTCCCCATTGTTGCTCGATCAAGCGCCCCGACCACCGATTTCGACTGATTCTTACACAAGCACAACCCGCAAACCTCCCTGGATTATCCCTCGAGTCATCGATTCTTGCGCTCTTAAAACCGATTGCGATTGACGATGTTTAGCTTTTTTTTTCTTTTTTTGTTTACATTGTTAGGTAAGTTCTTGCAAGTCTCTAAATTCTTTTACATTGATTACGAGCTTTCGGATCTCATCGGTCGGTCTGTTCACACTTCTTGACTCGCACGGTAAAAATGTTTTGTTTATTTAACGAATTTTTTTTTTTTTTTTTCAAACGTTCTCTATTTATTTTCATGATAATATTACAATGCTTTGTTTATTGGGAATCCCGCGCGGCAAAAAAGTTTATCGCTAACAAACATTCGAATTTTTTTCTTCTCAAAATCTTACAATTTTCTTTAACAAAACATCCAGTTAATTGACAAAAAACATTACAAAAGTAATAAGAAAAGAAATCCACGTCGTTTGAGTACAAAATAATATTTGTTAAGCGCACAAGCTTTCGTTTATGCGCATGCGCCCATTGTTGATCCGTCGAGCGTCCATCCACGATATTTAGTATTACTTTCTTAAATTCTCAATTTACAATCTTTTCATATTCTTAGAAAAATTTTCCGACGATATTTTGCGCAAGTTCCTCGCCGGACGATTACGAGTTTTCACAGTTCCGTCAATCCATAGTCCGCTTCGGCTTGATTGACGGATTACCGGTTGATATTCGAGGGCGCCGCAGCCGCGCTATCGTTATTCGATCGATCATGCGTGTCTCGAGTCGGTAATGTCCCCCCGGTGGCTACGGCTAGACACGATGACAAAAGGAAACTCTAGTCTGGTCGATGCCACAAGAGAGAAGTGTCAAAACAGCCAGACAAGAACGAGCGTCGATATCGCTTATAGTCGCAATTTTATTTTATTTTTTCTTTGGAAAGAAAAACTTACTTGCGATGTACAATGATACTATATCCGGAACGGTGCCGGAACATCGTTCCAATTCTTCGGTCACACGTCAATGGGCCGTAAGCTTTCCTCTCGCGTAGTTTTTCCGATGCTGCCCTCGCTCGGCTATACAGCATTGAAAATCGATCGTGAAGCGCGCACACATAGCTGACTCGAGAAGAGTCAGTTCTTTCGAAGTTGACAGCAGTTTCGACCGCTCCCTTTTTCTGGAAAAAAGGGATGAGAGGGACCCGCTCGGTGACTCGAGGCGGGTCTACACAATGGACCTTATTCTCACAGGACACCAAATATTTTCACAGCCACGCACCGCAGGTAACGGAGGGGTGACGAGACGATCCCTCCCTTCCCTTTTCCCCTCTAGCTGCCCACTCTTTTCCCTTGTATATATGTATATATATATATATATATATATATATACAGATATATTTATCTCACCTCTGACTCCTTCTCGGGGATTACATCCGATTTTTTTGAAAAGCGTGAAATCCTCCCTGGGGCGATACGTAGCGTGAAAGAAGCTCGTTAACTCACGTCATAAAGTTTTTTTTTTGGTTCTCGGTCCCGATAGTACAAAATTTGATTTACCGACTCGTTTCTGGTTTCTCCAATGGGCTACGAGTATAGGAACTGTGCAGCGGATAACGTTGGATCCTTTAGAGTGTACTCGGTGGAAATGCTGCCCAGGTGGTTTGGCTAGTTATCGGGATGTAATAAAGGAAATCATCGTTAATGTGTAGATTTCTTTAAATTATATTTATATTTTTATAACCAAACAAAATTCTGGGATTCTCGGGTTAAGCTCAAGAATCTGCGGATTGTCTTTTCCGCTTGCATCTTGACAGAGAGATGATTTTTTCCAACGTGGAAATGTCAAGTGGCAACGCGATCGGGAAAACGCGTCAAAAGATCGTTCGGTCCTGTCGGTCAAGCAGGATTCAATTTTCCTGCTTTAAAAAAGTAAATATGACTTTAAACAAATTTACATATTGATGGGGAGATTAAAAAAAAATATTTAATTACTTAAAAAAGCAAACCTAATTTTTTTAAATCTTCATATTGTCATAGACTAAAATTATTTAAAAAATGATTTAAATTCTTTTAAAAAGGTAATACAATTTTAAAACATCTACATATTGAAGTAGATTAAAAATATTATAAGTCCATTTTTTAAGCGAGATTATTGAAGCGGTCCTGCTTGATCGATGGACCGAAAGATCTTTTCACGCGTTTTCCCGATCAAGTTGCCACTTGAGATTTTCGTGTTGGGAAAGATCGTGTCGCCTTCGAGATACAAGGGGAAAAGACAACCCGCAGATTCTCGAGTGGAGTCCATCCGGGTGGCCTTCGTCGTGGTTGATTCTCCCAGGATGTTTTTTTTTCTTTTTCTTCGCTTATTGGGATCTGCCAAAAATACAAGTCGACTGAAAATGATCGAGATTGATCGATCGCCTCGGGGATCACGTGGAAGCGCGTCTCAGACCGCGCGCGTTTGTCCGTTTGCTGCTGGCGAGCAAGGATTCCCAGCGGGTAGCTCGCACCCCTATGGACACGTTTGCCAGCACGGCGCACTCCCAACGATCTCTCGATCATCGATTATGGTATCTCGATCTCCTCGAGTCGAGCACCACTTCACAATGAGAGTAGAATGTTGTCATTTATGATATTTTCTTTTTTTTCGTCTTCATGCCATTCGTCACCCACTGGTTGTGGAACTCAATTTTTCTCGAATTTAACGATGGACGGAAAATTCCGTGGGAGGGAAATGGATCGAGGGACAAAATTCCGAGAACCGTTCAGACGAAATACGGCGCGATGATCCTGTGACTTATATCGTGCGATGAAAAAAATAATGATTTTTTAAAATCAAGTTTTTTTTCTCGCATTGCGTGAAATCGATCTCTGGGTGAAGATCGAGCATCTTACGGGCAAAATGCGGATCGATGATGCTGTATCTTATTTCGTGCGTTGTAAAATGGAATTATCGTTAAATATCAATTTTATTTATCGTATTGGGTGAAATCGATCGAGGAGCAAATGATTGAGAGTTGCACGGGCAAAATACCCTTCGATAATCCTGTAACTTATTTCGTGCGTTGTTATAAATAATCATTATCAATAATCAAATTTTATTTCTCGAATTAAACGATTCCGTGAGAGTGAAATCGATCGAGGAGCAAAACTTTGATAGTCGTACAGGCAAAATACGGCCCGATAATCTTGCAAGTTAATTTCGTGCGTTGTAAAATCGAATTATTGTTAAACATCGATCGCTCGATCGACGAGAATTTTCGACGGTCCGCGCGAGTCTCGCTATTGAAAAGACGCGAGATTGAGAGAGTCGTGCGGCACGTACAGGATATTTGGTCGATCGGAAAGTCGCAAATCTTGCCACGTGTCAAACACGACGACGAAACGGTCCACGATTATACTTCGCGGTTTCGCTGCGCCGCGACTCTACCTGTAACGTCGGAAATATCTTTGGTACTCGACGCCCTGCGATGCCCGTTCGCGGTTATCGTTTGGCAAACGTTACCGCTAAAACTTCCCGTTTACCGGTCCCTGTACCGAACAATATGGGCCATTGTGTCCTTTCTTTAACTCGCCGCTCGCGAGACGACCCTTTTCTTTATTGTACTGCACCGAAAGGAAATGGAGGTCAACTGCATATTGACGATCGGCCACTGAAAACCAGAACATCCTATAAATGTCAAGGTATTACACAATAATCAGGGGAAATTCAAGGAATTAAAAAATAATCAGGAAAATTCAGGAAATAAAAAATAATCAGGGAAAGTTCAGGGAATTAAAAATAATCAGGAAAATTCAGGGAATTATTTTATCGTTCAGAGGAAATACACCAATAAAAAAAATAAAGCTGTCTCCAGGTAGAAGCAAAATTCAAAGAATCATTTTCATTCATTTTTTCACATGCTACGAATTCTTCATCAATTAAGATACAGTTGTCGAAAATTAAAGTACACTTCCGTCGCAAAATTGCACACTATACACAAACGAAGTATACACATTATTTTTCCATCGCCGGTAAAAAGATTGAAAACGCACGATTTAGTACCGATTAATTTTGCACTTCGTTAATTAATCTTGAATCTTAGTCAGGGCAGAATTATTTCGCGACCCAGAAAAGTCATGGCGAAGTCAGAGATTTTTCCCACCGTTCTCGGTGGCCACCAAATACTACGAAAAAATAATCGCAACATACCCAAAGTACCAGCAGCATTCGAGCGCTCCACGGTACTTCATAAATGACAAACGCCCAAATTTTTTTTAGGCAGCACAAAAATGAACGATCGATTTCTTGAATATTTCATCCTCCCTCACTCTTCCACTGACATTTACAGACGTTTCTGATCTCAAGTTTTATTTTTATTATTTTAATTTTTACCCGAGGGCAAAAAATAGGTCTCCAAGCCTATCCGATATATCGATCGTTCGGCAACGCCGAAGCGAACGATCGCGGGTGAGAATCTCACTGTGGAACAAATGGAGAGGGAGATGAGCCGTTGAGAAGGATATCGCGTGAGAATGAGCAGAGGGTGGCTCTCTCTTTCACTCTCGCGAGCAGGTTCTCCTCGTTAGATCGGACTTACGCGATATTCGAGGAGCTTTCGAAGCGAGAAAGCGAGAGCAGTCCCGTCGTCAAAGGTTCTCCGTGCTCTCGGTCCGGTATTCAGCAGGAAGGTTTTTGCGAAGGGCGAAACCCGAGAGGTCGAGGAGAGAACCCTGTCGGGTTCGGGGGGGCGGGAGGGGGGAGGGGCAGGGGGGGGGGGATAGGCACTCCATTCATTCACATATTCGAGTTTCTCGTCGACCGTAACACCGCGACCTACCGCGCGTCACTAATCTCGATTTATGACCGAGGAAAAATCAACTCTTCGATATCCAATCAAACGTCGCGAGGGAGGTCTTGGGTTTCAATGAGTCGTTCTTTATGCCAGTAAGAATCCAAAATAAAAAATAAAAATAAAATTCTTCAAACGTACGAGAAGGGTTTACGGCGCGAAACGGCCGATACGCTCCCGACCGGTAAGAACAAATGACCTGGTAAAACGCGGTGCTAACTCGAGCGGCCAATTCGCCGGTATTATCGTCCGATCTGCCTGACAACAAATAATCCTCCCCTCATGATCTCACCTGCTAAATTGTATATCGGGATAATATTTGTATAATTCGTTTAACCCGTAATGCGCGACGACCGATGCCATTTTTCCGCGTTGAAAATTAGCCGAGGCGCCGGAAATACACCGCCGAAAATACATCCACGTACCCGTCCGCGAGGCGTGTTTTGTTAACGAAAAATCTGATGCTGCTGCGGATGAGAACGATTCGGTCGGATCGCGCTTTGGCAAATTAATTCGATCAATTAATACGTGCTGCAACGAGAACGTGAAAGTTGCATGTGTCGCGTTAGCGTTCCTGCTATGATATGCGCGGTAAGGGGGGGGGGGGCGGCTTTGGGATGTACAATTTCGAATTCGAACGATATCGCTTTGCGGAGCACATATTCTCGGTGAAGCGACGAGCGTGGGTGGAGAGTTCGGTTCAACAGCGGTCGCGAGCGCCCCATATAGATATCTCGTGGTCGGGGGTCGTGGCTCTATAAGGGAGAGCGGGGTAAAACGGGGCAGTGGGGCAAAACGGGACAGTGCACTGATTAAAAAATGTGGTTGACCGAAACAAATTTCGTTTCAATCAACTAAACGCCTCGAGTCAATACGTTCAAATAAATACGTACGTAATACGAAGAAAATAATTCGTTGATTGGCCAAAATGAGAAACACTACGACCAACATGACACTAGGTGACTTCAGACGAATTTTGTTTTTGTTGCAATCAAATATGTATTCTACCCAACTTGTATATTTTATTATTCTGATAAAAGTTTGGACGCCCCATTTTGCCCCATCGATACGTCTGGATTTTCTGACCCGTTTTGCCCCACAGTACCATCCAAAAATTATTGAAATATTGCGTTTTGTCCTACTGTCCCGTTTTGCCCCGCTGTCCCATTTTGCCCCGCTCTTCCCTACATGCACCTATACGGAAGCGCGAGGGGGTATATATAGGCGTCGGGAGAAGTGCACACGTGTAGGAGGGAGGAGGCAGAGAGAGTTCCAGCGAGGGTTCACGGTGGCTTTCGAGCGACGACCGAATCGATACTCTCTCCCGTCGTCGTCGACCTCTCCTCCTTCCCCCCTCCTCCCCCTACTCCTCTCCCCGTTCGCCCCCGACGGATGCGGCCATTTTATTCGGCGCGAATTTATTTTTCCCTCGCCCGGAGGCGTCGACGCCCCATGCTATGGCAATTTTCCTCGGGAAAAAAAACAAACTTTCTTTTGCTTTTTAGTTTCTTCTCTCACGGCGAGTTCGCGCTAATCGTCGGCAATGAATCTCCGCCGTCACACTTTGACGAGCGCTGATACACTTTTGTGACCTTCTTGTGGATTAAAGAAAAATTTGTTTCTACTTTTTAGTCGTCCGGCGGCCAATTCGACGGCGACATTTCGGTGGAAAGAGAAACCTGTGAAAGCTCACACGGCGGTTGAGTAAGTAAATTTGTCGCTAATTATTTTTTGTGTTTTTATATTTATATAAAAAAGGTGCTAAGTAATTTGCACATGACTTCCTTATTTTTTTACCGTTTTGGACATAGTATTTGTCCAGGAGAAAATTGGTCGTCCCATTTTGGCTTCCTCGTGGAGAAAGCCAAAATGAGGATTAAGCTTATAATATAAAATTGGAGTCGCAGTTCGTCGTTTCGAACATATATCTGTGCGCTTTTAAGACTATACCTCTAAATTCACGAAAGTTGCATGAACCCAAGCAATTTTTTCAATAATTCAAACCCCCTTAAAATTTCAAATAGGACATCAATTTTCATGAAATGTGTATCGAAAAAATTCAAGTGACCATTTTACCCGTGTACCAAATTTCAATTACATATCTGACTCAAACCATTCGCGAGTTATAGCAATTTTAAAGCCCCAAAATCAATCCACAAACAAACACATACCCTCATCCGCACACCAGTTAAAAATCCCATTTCTCGACACTTTACTCTATTTCAAGTACCCTGAAACCAAATTCTCGAATTATTTTTCCACCAAACAACATAGCTTCCCCTATAAGCAAGCTAAAGAAAAAATCTACTTGCATATCTGATAAAACAACGTTCTAAGAGTTAAACATCCCCCCATACATCGGGGAGGTGGGGGGAGGAGGAGGTGAAAGGAGACTGTTAACATGTCGAGCGTGGTTTACACCCATCGGGGCAATAATTAATTCACGTGTTAATTGACCGCGAATTAATGCGCTTGGAAATAATTAAAACGCTCCTCGAATCGCGGATCTCTGTCCCACGCGTAACTATCCGTTCGCTTCGCGCCCAGCCGCGTACGTACGTTCGTACAGCGTCGTCGTCGGTCGTGCGTCGACGTGTGCTCGGCATCACGGAAAACGAGGCTCACCCACGCGAAGGGGGTGTGCGCTGCGGCTCGTCGGCGTGCTCAGCCGATCTCGGGCCGGTACGAGAGCGGTCGCGCGGACGGCGGCGACGCGAGTGCCCCGCGCCGCTATCTCACGCGCCGCGGCCAATCTCGCACCGCGATCTGATCGGATCGCGGCTGATAATCGAGTTGTTGGCACCTGTGAAGCAGGCATAATTAATGCTCACCTAGACGGGAGGGAGCGGGAGAGACACACACACGCACGCACGCACGCACATATACGTGTATTTATGTATGCGCAGATACATGGAAACTCACCGCCGACGAGCTCAACGACGCTGACCGCGAGAGCATCGCTCGGGCTTCCCGAGGTTCGCGTGTATCCTGCGCGTTGCACGCAACGGCAACGGGGCCGGCTCCTCCGTTGAGAGACGGTTCACCGTGTAGAAACCGTACGTACGTGTCCTATCGAGCACGTACGCGAGACATAACTATACTGTACGAAGGGCACAGTGTGTATGCGCGTGCGTGTGTACCGTGCGTACCTGCGTTCAGGCAAATTACGTATTACGGCAAATTAGCCGTGAGAGGAGTGCGCGCTGCGGGTAAATAATATGCACCGACGGATAGCGCAGGAGCGTTCGAGTACCGGTGTGCAAACTCGGCGGGTATACGCGCTCACCAGTGCGACCTGTTTGCATGCTACAGTGCAATTCCTGATGACTATTCGCAAACTCCACCGGCGCATTGCCGTATAGAGATGTATGCTTGGACTGTACATAGTATTATGTACGTTTATGCACTCCCCACCCCTCCTCCTCTCGCCCCGCTCGCACGGTTCCTCTCAACCTCGATATGCTATTAGCGGCGATGATTCGAGGGTAGATGAGCTTCTGTCGACTACCAATCGTCGCGCGACATGTAATGCTGCATCCAGCATTGGAAAAAAAAAACATACTTACGAGTCACGCATCGAAAAATGTTTCTTTGATAGGGTAAAACAGGTGAATGTGGAACGGTGATCGGTTACACATGGACCTGTTCGTGTTCACCACTTGCATATTAACTCATGGTAACCTGTACGAGATATGTCTTTGGGGAAACATTTTTTCATCTAGGATATATTTTTGAAAATACTTTTTTGCAAATATTTGTCGTCGAGTAGCGATTTGTATGTTTGATAGATCGATCACATAAATCGTCGGATTCAATTGTGTCTCGATCGCATTTTATTTTCGCGGAGAATCGCGCAGGATATTAATATCAATATATCGCCCAATATATCTGATATGTGAAATATATTTTCCGCCGAAATTTTTTATATTTCACATATAACTGGAGCATGCATTTTTGAAAATACTTTCGTTGAAAAAAATTTGTATCCAGGATATATATTGAAAGTATATTTCTGCAAATATACATATATATGTTTGACATATCGATAAAAAAAAAATCAGCTACTTTAAAGTATGTCGACGATATTTAATATTCGTCGGCGATGGCGCAGGATAATTTTAATGGATCGCATTCGTCGAGTCGATGCCGACTCCGCAGCCGATTTTTATACTTCCGAGGGTGCATTCGTCAATGTCCTTCCGTCGATAGTTTTCGAGGCTCCGGTCATTTCTCGAATCAGCGATTAGCCGTTTCGTCGCTACCGTACGCTCGGAAATTAATTCCGCGCGCTCCCCGGGCAAGGGGACGGAGATTGAGCGAAGCGACGAAGAGCGAACACATTTATGTACGTGGAGAGGAAAATGTGAGGAGAGAACGATGGAGGAACTGTGGTGGCAAGCTCAGCAAAAGTCCTCGCGCATTATACACACGCGCACACACACATACGGAGCACCGGGCGAAGAGGAATAAAGTGCCTGTATCGCCGGAAGTGGGCGTTTCGGCGTCGGCTGCATCGTCCACGGCGCGAGCAAGAAGCCTCGATCACTCTTCTACTGCCGACTTCCATACGCTTCTTCTCTCTTCCTTCGCTTAAAAAAAAAAAAAAAAAAAAAAAAAATGTTTTCCTTCACCGAGTCTCCCCTCGCTTCTTTTTTCCACCCTTCCTCGACCTGGCTCTCTCGCACCGACCGAATCCTAGCTGAATTACCGGAGCGCGCTTATGTGCGCATTCGTGTTTCCCGCTGCTTCGCCGAGAGCAAGGTTTACTACACCCTTCGGCCTCTCACCTCACCTCGGCGCTCGCTCTCGCAGGGTAATTAACGATTTAACAGACACGCTGGATGAGCATCCGAGGCCCTCGAGAGGTGCAGCTCGCCGAGTCCGGCGGGCCCGGCGCACATCAGTTAACCAAGTTGTTATTAGGCTTGACGCCCCTAGTCGAGGCCCTCGAAGGGCACAATCGCAGGCGCGCTTCTGCACGCTCCAGCGGAACTCGGCTCTGTCTCTCCCTGGTAAAAAAGAAAAAACGTGAAAATAAAGAAAAATGAAACTACAGAGTCGATGCCGAGAGCTTCGTCGCCCTACCGACAGTTTTATCTCCCCCTGGCCGCGGTCGTTTATTATCTATTTTCTTCTCTTTTTCCTCCTCGTCTCATTCCTCTCAATCTCACCTGTACCATCAACCATCGTCTTTCCAACGGTCGGGTTGGGCGAGGCAGAGAGTGTGGCAACGCTGAGGCAGGAGAGCCGTTAATGTTTTGTGTATTCAAATAAAGAGAGTTGATGCACATTGGCACGCAAGTGCAGCGGCACCAGAAGCAGCACCTACAGCAGTCGAGGCCATGGGCGGAGGGACGAGACCCGCTCCAGCCACAACTACCGCAGACCTCGCGTCCTAATGGCTTTATAATGCCTTCATTTCGCATTAAAACACCGCTACTTAATTCCCACGAAGGGCGAGGCGGGGAGAGAGTCTCTCTCCTCGACTCCCGACCCCTTTTTTCTCTTCGGACCGCCAGACCCCCAACGCCCACTCGGCGAAGACGCTATCCGCGGCTTGGAACTTTTTTTTTCGCGTTTCTCCCCAAAGTCTCTGTCGTGTAGTTGGAGTTGCACTCGTGTAGCGATAGTTTGGATTTGACTATGCGAGAGACTTTGGGGCGGGACACTGAAGAAAAATTCCAATTTTCTGCGTATTTTGGAAGTGGAATTTCTCTTCGGCATTCATGCCTAACAACTATGACGTATAGTTATGTATGTAAACTATGGCGGGAAGCGATTGGTTTTATATATACTTTGGGGTGGAACGATGGGTAACAATAACGATTCCAATTTATGGAATTTTTTTGGAAATGCAATTTTTTTTTAGTTATCTCAGCAATGTTTCTGTTGTATAGTTTCAAACTATATATGCAAACTGTCGCGGGAAGCGATAATTTTGATGCATAACTATATGAGAGAGATTTCGGATAGGAACGCCGAAAACAAATTTCTATCCCAAAGAATTCCAAAAATTTGTATCAAAATTATCGCATCTCGCGATAGTTTTGGTACATTCGTACGACACACCGACAAGGTGTACTGGGAAAAAGAATGGTTTCATGAACCAAAGCCGCGATGAAACACGTAGGCGTTATTTAGTTAGTATACCACGTGGAAATAAAGTATCTTTGCCGTATAGCGAAAAATATATGAGGAATGTGCAAGATATATTTTTTATAAAAAACTTAAATCCGGCGACTATATTTAGGAACATACGCGGAGTGATCTGATTTCCGCGGATACATTTTGAATCTATTTCCGGTATACATTATATACAATTCAAGAACATCCTCTATATATCTTTAATATATTAAATACAATAATTTATACGTATATTAAATAAAATATTGTAAATATTTAAGAAAATAAAGATAAAAAAGGCATGCATTTTCTTCAAAAATCATTCGCTTCGGTCGAATCAAAGATATGTGAATTAGCAATTCGTGCGAAAAATGCTTCGCCTATACCAACCAACTGCCACGACGTACACGCCAATTTTTGGCATATACCAACCAAGGCCTTCGAGCGCACGTGATCGCGGCTCGGTTAACCCAACCGTTTATTTTTCTCGGTGTTTACTTCGGCCTTCTTTTCGCGAGTGACCCGCGAGCGACATAGGTTGGAAACGTTGGTCGAGAGTGTAGCCCAAGTCGCGCCTAATGCAAGAGTACGAGAGACTTACCATCGCATCGTGGCAGCCGTAGCTGGCCCTCTTATTCGATATTTATGTCGACGCGACGCTAATTCCCGGCCTCGGTAACGGGCCGCGTGTGCCACATTTCAACGCCGCTGGCTGTTGCAGTAACGCTGTCGCGCGAAAACGCAATCGTCTCGAAGGCCCGGACTTGCTAGGCCGGAACGCCGCGATATACTCCATGGAACTGTCGCGAGAGAGGGAGAGCAGACCCTTGTCGTTGATTTACAGCGGAAAGAACGCTTCCGTACTCGACGAGCTTGTACCTCGGCCCGACGACGATGACTCTCGTGACTGGGCGCTCTCTCATTCATCCCTTTTATCCTCGATCTGCGGACTCCGCGGACCGGAAGTTCAACGACGGAGATCTGAATCTCAGCCTCGGTGAGTGCGAATAAATTCTTCTTTTTAAAAAGATTTCTATCGACAGAAACAATGTTGTCGCTTATGACGCAGGTTTCCGCGTCAAACATTGAATTCAGAGCTAAATAACCGGCAAATTTGCTATCAGCGGCGGGAAAGTTCATCGGGCATTTAAATGAGTGGAAAAAAAAATTGTCACCAGGTGGATTACTCTCGATGGATAATAAAACCGTTTCCTTCGAGTCGTTACAAGCACAAAAAAAAATAATTGCCAGGATTAACGAAATTTTATTTTATTTTTTGTCGCCATAAAAGATTTCTCTGGCACGACGATATAATTTAGTGACAGAAACTTGATTATATTTTTGATCAAACTTTCGATTATTTCACTGCATTACATCATCATACAGAAGAACCTTTTGGTGTTCTGGCGACCATTAAAAAAACACACACATTTCGTCGATTTCGGTAATTTTTTATTTCTCAGCGATTCGATGAGTTCCCAAAAGACATTTGCAAAAATTGGAGTCTCCCAAAAGCGATCCGGCCAAAGTGTCTCCCCGTACCGATCAGAAATTAGACTCCTCCATTCGCCCCACAGAAAAAAAAATGATTTCTATCCCTCGACCGATTATCATGAGCGTTTCCCGCGTCGCAAACAGCATCGCCCACAAGGCCAATAAATCGCGAGGACGAACCGTTGTTTGATTCGCTGAAATAAAAAGCAGCGATCGATGGAACGCACGGCCGGAGGGCGGTCGGAGAAAATCGTCGGAGCGTTTGCCTAGCGGTACCGGAAGTGTATGCGGTCTCGCGGCCGGGAGTCTTCCATCTGTGTTTGTATTTGTTCGCCAACCACCCGCAGGATCGGTCGGGCGTGTGCCCGCGGCGACGGCGCTGGTCACCGTTCGGACGGGATGTACATTCGCCGATTCGTTCGTTCCGCGAATCCGTTCGTCGCCGGTACGAGATAGAGAGAGAGGGAGAGCCGAGCCAGATCGCGTGATTCAGTTCCCGACATCGCCGGTCTGCCCTCCCGTAACCGGCGGACCAAATTGTTCCGCCAACATTTGCACAGAGCCGGTACGCTCGGCTGTCGACGAACACCGATCGAGGAAGCGAGGGAACGTAAAACGAAGAGGAGGCGAGCAAGAAATTCGCCGGAGCGAACACGTGAATGTATCTGGTAAAAGGATGCCGGAAGTCGGTAAGGTGATGATGCGAACTCGAAATGAGGTACTTCCTGCTCGAATCTCTGTAAAAGAGTATTTTTTCGTATTTTTTAAATTTTTTGTTTATTCGGGGCCGTTTCGTTTATTATTTACATCCAGGGGGAAAGGGGGCGGGGGGGGGGGTGTTGGGTTGGGAGATAGAACACAGCTTGCACAACGATGGGTTGTACGCGTTTTACCAAAAAACACAAGCGATGTAGTATTTTCATTCTTTCTTCATAATAACAATACAATAACGTTCTACACGCTAGTAGCACTAATCATCTTCGTAGGGGATAATAATCGTTCGATTAAACGAGATCGGTGCGCGAGCGGCCGATCGCGAAACCGCGGCGGGATCAATTTTTCAAAGAGATCGCCCGAAGTCTTTCGCGGTAATCGCGAGCGGTCGCTCGCGTCGGCGAGCGACTCGCAGTCGCTCGCCCTCGCGGGAGAACAGAGGAGAGACAGAGAGAGAGAGAGAGAGAACAAAAGGAAAAACATAAATAACGATAACAATAAGTATAATTATACGAAATATATAATGTAGCTTATGTTACAAGAGGAGAAAAGGAGGCAGAGATTTTTGTAAACCCGTTCTTCTTCGATTACACGATTGTATGTACAAAGTATTAGTCCGAGGCCGTCGCGCCTGATCGGCGTGCGTCAGCGACCTCTTAATTTAAATAATCTTTTTCGACGCGTCGAACAGTTCGTGAACATCCGTCCGGTCATTCGTCTCGTGTTCTTTCACCGTGTTAAAAAAAAAATATATATAATTCATGGGAATGTTTGAAAAGATATTCTCACCGGGTTAAGCACGCACCCGCGCACGCGCACCGCGCACTCTCATCACCGTGGATATGCGATGGTCGCCGAGCCGTCGTGATCCATTGCGGCATTCCACGACGACTACGAGGGCGAGAGATCCTGCGCCTCCCTGTAGAGGCTGTCGGTCGGCGAGGGTGTGGCTCTTCTCGACGCGGACGGCGATGCCGTTGTCGGTGTCGACGGTTTTCTCATCGCGGACGCTGGATACGGTGAGTATCGATGATGAGCGAGGGCCAGAGCCGAGGGATAAATTGGTCGCGGTGCCGCAGGACCGGACGGCGGACTCTGCTGAGAGCTGGTCGCGGCCAGTTGTTGCTGCTGCTGATAGTGATGATGGGCGGCGGCGAAGAGCGTTGGTCCCAGTGACGATGCCCACCACAAATGGCTCAATTGCTGTTGCTGCTGTTGCTGCTGCTGTTGCTGCTGCTGCTGCTGCTGATGCTGCTGGTGCTGCTGATGACTCGAACCGGCGGCGGTCGAAGCACCGGGATAGACGAGAGCGGGATTGACCAATTGGGCGTAAGGTCCGACCGTCCTCAGGAGAATCTGCGAGCCGGCTGCCCACAGTGCCTTCTCCTCGAGGCTCAGATTCGTAACGCCGCTCTGCAATTGCCCCATCTCGAAGGGGAATCGATGCGGAAACCTCAGCGACTGCTGCTCGGCGAGCATCGACTCCATCGTTTCCCTGAAAGGGAAACTGCTCGATTATGTGATTTGTCTTCTCATCGGGATCGGCAAGAGCTACTTCGAATTGAGGATTCAAAATTGTCAATCTGCATCGACCTTCGAGAGAAACTAAATCTCCTTCTCGGTAGAGAATCCATTGTCGATTGCCCCCTGTACTGAGAGAAGGATCTGGTAAAAATTACTGATAACCCAAGAAATTTAACATAGCACATGGTAGGAACTAGCATACAGCGCATAGGAAACTAGGGCGCCACCTATGGTGAAACGTCTGAGATTTTCCAAGAATTTTTACCATAATATCTATCAAAAATTATTATAAATCCGAGACTTCTTACCAGATAGTCATTTTTAAGCGATATAGTCATTTTTACCAAATCCTTCTCTCAGTGTACTGAGAGCGCCAGACGGGGCCGGTACTGGCACAGCCTCGGCCAGTGTCCGCCGAACGGCGGCCAGTACCGCTCCTCTGCATCATTCTCATTAGGGTCCTCATCGAATCTGTAGACCGTTACATCGGAACCTGACCAGGACTCGTCAGGCACCGATGTAACGCTAAAAAAATTTCACCATGGTGTCCGCGTGACGAACACGAGGATAAGACTCACCTCTCAAACTCCGTGAGACGCGACGAGTCCCGGAAGCCTTTCGCGAACGGATTGCTGTCGATCTTCAGTTTCGTTATCTGCAATCAGATAGGACGGAAGTGAAATAGACTTTCGACGATAGGACGATGTTTCTGTAGGGTCGTGATAAATTTATGTATAGTTTGCAACGTAACGCCTTATCTGGTTCAGCGGGGGAAAAAAAGAAGAAAAAAAAAAACATAGAGATAGGAGAACCAAGTATGGAGAACTCTGGGAGCGAAGCGCCCTTGGAGAGGGTCTTGTTATCGGCGGGTACCGCGTCAAATGGCAATTCGCTACGAAATTGCGTCGAATCTCCGCGACATCGTCAACGATCCGTATCGTCGAAAACGGCGTGGACCCAAGGGGGGGGGGGTGTCGGGTGGGTACGAAAACCCAACGCCACCGGCTCCGTTTTTGTTACCCTCCAGCTCGGTGTCCCGCGCGGATCGATCGAGAGTCAACGGCTCGTAAAATTAGAGGGCCAGGGTGCGACAATGGCAGAGTCGCAGCATCGGTACGAAAAGGGTCGAGCCAGGGGGAGGGGAGTCTGCGCGCGGAGATTTGCCAGCTATATACGAAATCGTTTCAATTATTGCCGTCGGTGCGGATCCTCGAAGCGTCACGGGGAACTCGGCGGACGAGACGCCAAAAATCCCCGAGGCATTTGTCTTCCCCGATGGTAACAAAGCCGCGCATCGCTGCGCTCGTCGCGCAGCGCTGCGATTTCAAAGCCGCTCGGAGAAGGCGCTTTATCACTGTGCCAGGAACCGGCGCGTGCGGAGAACGCGCGAGCCTCGCTCGGTGCATTAACGACCCGCGAACTCATTCTTCCGAACGCAACCGAGAGACTCGGTGTTTCTTCGCGTTCGGAGCGCGAGTCTCCTCCATGCGTGCACGCATGTGCTGCGGTGTCGAGTTATAAGGACACGGCAAATCCTCCCTACCGCCGCCTCACCGTCCGGCCGGGCTCCGCCGTAAGCCACAGGAATGACCGTCGCGGAACCGCGACGAGATCCCCGAAGAGTCGCAAACCTACCCTAAGTCCCTCCGATACTATAATGCTCGCATCGACCTGAGGCCACCCACCGTGCGGCTGCGGCCGCGACAGCAGATGTACCCGGCTTGCCGCCTCCGAGAGGATCGAGCAACATTCCCAGCCGCATACCGACCATGCATCATACGCGCCGGATAATTGAGTCCCGCAGGCAGTCAACTAGAGTCGGCGGCGGTTAAACAACCGCTGTCGACAGTCCGATGGAAATTACCGTAAATCTAATTATCGGGACTCGGAATAAAAAAGGAATTGATAAAAGTAAGGAGAGAATGATTGATCGCGCGCGGTCGCGCAGGGCCTGCGCGCCCGGAATAACCGATAGAGTCGTCGCCCTTCACGACTGTTGAAAAAGAAAAAATTGAAACAGGTGAAAGAGAGTCGGAGCAGACCGGACATCGGAGAGTCTCATAGATTACCGTACGCGCCCGCCGAGTCATTAATCATTTCGGATGCGATCATCAACGCCCCGCTGGAAGGACACGCGGAGCGATTCTTCCTTCCTCTTCATCACGGCGGATCCTGCACGGGTGTGCAGTCCTGCGTCATTAAAGCCTCCCGACGCAACAGCTCGGGGGTCGAACGCTTGTTAGGACAGAAAACTCCGGTGGCTCGTATCACTCTGCTTTTCGACAGGCACTTTGCTCTCTCGTGTTCCAATACGAAGAGGTCCTTGCGTTTCTGGACCACCGGCATTGCCGCGGGCCATGCCCCGGGAAAACGAGCTATCCCTCGCAAGCTTTGACAAGACCGAGAGTTTTTCTTTCGACCCCTCCCGAACGGGGCTACTCAAAACGCAATGCGAACCCCTCGTGTTTCCTCCCGTGTCATCCGCTAGTTTATTTACACGGTAAAACGAGAGCTTCCTATTTAGGGCGGAACGCTGCCAGTCGCAAGACGGGGCGAGTTGAAACAGACCCGGTTAAAAGGAGATTCTAAGCGTACTGTAAAAAAATGGTAAATTTAATACACCGGACTGGAAGTTTTTATGCATAAACTGGTTATATTAAATTTCATGTACTGTTGTGATGAGGAATTAACATACATCATATTAAAAACTTTAGTAATACTTCACTTTTAATAATTTACTTCAACTTTACTTATACAAGTACTGTAAATCCAATAATTTATTTTAATTTGACTGTACAATTCCGTTAATTGTTCATTACAATTATACCTTAAATTTAAAGTACAAGTTTTTGCATAAAAACTGCCAAACCGGTGAATTAAATTAACAATTTTTTTAAACACTATACATAAACAGTATACTCCGTGGAATCTCTTATTTTTTTACCGCATATCTTTCAACTTAGTCCGAGTGCCAATTATGCCCGACACCGAAAAAAATAAACGGTGGAATTAGCCAAAAGTCGCATTGACATACGCTCAGTACTGTTATCTCGTTGGTACAAATGAAGCGTCGTTTTGTTCAAACGATCATTCGCTTCAGTCGATTAAAAATTTGTCGTTTGAGACATGTTTGTAGTATGAACGAAATAACGTCTTTGACCGTGTCTCACCGCCGCTTGGGTTGATTCAACCATTTATTTTTCCAACTGTTAAGGGTCTACGGTAGGGTCCACCCTACGGTACTTATTAGCCTCGACGCCGGGTCCCGTGTCGGGGCTCTTCCTGCTTTCCCCGCGACGGATTTACGGAATTTGTCCGGACGGGGAAGATTTTAAGGAAGTTCGTGTATAGGGAGAGTGAGATCACGAGCGGCACGGGGGTGGCCCGGGTGCGTCGAGTGGGTGGTCCAATTACCCTGGCGGGTTTCTCGCGCCTGGCTCGGGAACGGCTCGCTGCATGCGTGAGGAACGCACGAGCGTTGGCACAGCACGTGCACGTGCGGGCGGGTTAGTCTCTCTCTCTCTCCTCGCTCGACCGTCCGGTAATAAGACTCTCCCGCGCACTACTCTCTTTCTCCGTCCCGCGACTCGTGCATCGCGCAGGCATCCTTTCCTTCCGCCGCGAAAGTCTTAAGAGGAGGGTGGATGAGACGCGCGCGCGGGGTGGCCCGGTGCATCTCGGCTATGACGGCGACGAACTAGCGCCGCGACCGACGCGGGGAAAAACGAGACCCCGAGACTACGACTGAGCCGGGCTTAGCCGCGAGGCCGGCTCGGTTTTAGTTACGATTCCTCGCTGACATCATTAGCCAAACATCTGGCCCACTTCCCTCCACTCCCCGTCCACCCTCCGCCTCCCACACCACTGCCGCGCTACGGGAACCGATACTGCCAAAAGCAATATTTTACAAGTTCTCACGATGAAGGCGCGCGTTTCTCCGGTTATCGGCGATTTGAAACGATCATCTTATTCCATTCTATCGATTCGATTTTATTGAAAAAATAATAATTTTACGCGAATGCCAACAAGGAGAAGAATAATTTTTTGGCTCAATTGAGTGAGTGATTAAGGCAGTCCTTGCGAATAGTGTTCACTTCGCATAAGTTTCAGAGAAATGAGAGGGAATCGCAAACACTTCTCGATGGTATTACAATCTGAATAAAATCAAGCACATTAAAGGTGCTGAAAAGACTAATTTTGCATAACAATCATTCGAATATGTCATTACAAATTGATGAAAAATAAAATTGTTCAACAAATCTCTCGGAAACTTAACTTTTTTTTTATGACAATGATTTATTCACTTTTCTGAATACGTACGAAGTTTTTCAGATTTGTAAATTCACTTTGAAATTCTTTTTTTTTTTATATGGAAATAGTGTGTAGAAAGTCACAGAATTCAAAGTGAATTTGAAAACCTGAAAAAATTCATACGTATTCAGAAAAGTCAATGAATCATTCTCATAAAAAAAGTTAGGTATCCGGGAGATTTGTCGAACAATTTTATTTTTTATCAATTTGTTAATAACATTTTGAAATTATTATTATCCAGAATTAATTTTTTCAGCACCTTTGATATGCTTGATAATCAATGCCAATAAGTCAATAATAATAACGATTATTGTTATTAATTAATTAATTTATAATAACTAGTAATATCTTATGACAGTTATTATAAGAACTAATAACTATAAAAATAATTTGTTATATTAATCACTGAATTATCATAAATGAATGCTAACTAATGTGATCAGCCAACTAGGGTAAAAGTGGTAAATATCGCATCCATAATTGTATCGCCGGATTCCCCACTTTTACCCTACCAATTTTTCTCCGCGAACGAATGTATATCGTTGAAACGAATTCTTTCTCTGTGTCTCTGCTCGTCCTATAATGTATTGGGAATCGCGAATATCGGCGTCAACAGCCTTAAAGCTTAAATACGCCGCTTCCCAATGCAGACGAGATCCACACATACACACACACCCGATTACACGAAAACGTGTGCGAGCAGCTTTACGATCTCCTCCTGTGGCCCTACCGGTGTGCCATTTAGCTGCTGGCTTTATTCGCATCTATACCTCGGCGCTAACAGCCCCGTGTGAAAATGGCTTCTTTGATCCTTTGACGAACGAACCGAGTGTGCAGCACGAAGAGTTGCCGAAGCTCCCCCCTTCCCTCCCCCCGAACGCCGCGGGAGAGCCACGACGAGAGTTACGAGTAGAATGAGAGTTCTGCCAGACGAGTGAAGAGACGAGTAGACGGAAATTTACGCCCTTAGGGTTTTAACGCCGTCAAAGAGATATGGGCAGGCACACGTCGGTTTACGGCTTCGCTGACACTGCGTCGCGGCCCACGAGGCTGTTCTGCGCTTCCACGCCGAAACTACGCTTGGCCCACATCCATATAGGCTCGGGCGTCAACCGATTTACAACCCGCGTCCATTCTCGAATTATTCTTGACTCCTCTGCTTGCGGATTATTCGGTATGAAAATCCAAAAAAAAAATCACATAATATGCGCCTCTCTTGTAAAAAAAAAAAGAATATCTAAATCAAGGACTAAGCGAAATCTATGATACCCTCGACCGAGCAAAACTTGCTTCTGTGGGCCAACCAAATCGAGAGTCTCTACGCGTAGACGCAATAGATCAAATTACATTTATACATATTATATTACTAGTACAGGAAGTCTATGCAATTATGTAAGCAATAATAAACAGTAAACAATAAAAGACAATGATAATTCACTCTTAGCTCTCGCTATATCGGCGCCGGTACACAAGTTGCTGCACTCAAGATCGCTCGAGAGCGTCGCAGACCTCGGGGCTAATTCGACTATTGTCCCCGGTTGCTTAATCGAGTAATAACGATGATGCGATTACCGCGGGCGAATCAATTAAGAAAGGAGAATCGGTAAAGCGTTGTAATTCGGAGGATTTGGGCATCTACAATGGACGAACCCTCCCTCGCTCTTTTGCCTATTCCCGGATGGGCGAGATGAGAAAGAGACGGCTCAACTGCGAAACGCGTAAGCGAGCCCCGAGTAATTGAAAGGGATACTTTGGCACTGCCGGAGAGAGAGATGCCCGGCAGACTCCGTCTAATAATAGATTTAATAGAGACACGCTCATTGAAGGGGTCGCGCGCCCGCCACGCTTTAACGGCGACCGCCTTCCGACTGCCTCGTGGATCTCTCTTGCTCCGGTTTGCTCGATGACTCCCGGTCGTTTGACTCCGACGAGCACGGTGGCCGCTTTGCGCTCAAGAAAACGTCCGACGCGCGTTTTTCATCTCTGGAGCGCTTCCGCGCTAACCCTCTGGAACACGATCTTACAGTGGTGGCAAAAACGATTCTGCCGCCGCGGTTGCACTGTACCGTGTCATGTGTCCGCGGGATCGTCGTAAGTTCGCTTATACGACTGTATCGACTGCCGAGAGACGAAAGGGCGTATAACCCCGTCTTAAAGGATGGAGTTACGCCCTTTTCGTCCTTAGCGGACGATATCATGCTGAGCGAAGCGACAAACCCGCATAGTAAAAAAGTTTATACTTTTTGCAACAAGTTATTGTGCACAATTGTTTATTTGTTAATTTTCCGATCGTCCCGTCCTAGGCTTCCAGTTTCACAAACTATAATCGTTGATAAAACGGTAAATAAAAGGAGAAGTTTGTATATTCAAGCCTGAAGAAACGAGCTTGTCACTCATTTGACAACATTATTTTTACAAAACTTCGTATTCCGATTTTACGAAATGATTTCTTACTGTGCGAAAGGAGCTTAGTGGGAGAGCCACGCAGGACCAGCATTGGGACCGCGCCGGCCAGGCTTCGCCCAACGTCGGCCAGTACCGGTCCTGTATGTAATCCTCACTAGGGAAACTTATATGCGTCATATCGGGTCTGATGAGATCCTAAACTGGCCTTCTCAGGGCCTGTTGTAAGCTGTAATGTCTACCAGGCAAGCCGTTTTATCGCCATAAAATATAAGCTTTCGGTGGGAAAACTCGACACTAAAACACACGATGAGTCCAAAAGATTCATTTAGTCGATGCATTTGGGTCTCGAGTATTTTTTGCCTACGTGCAGATAATTGGGCAGATAATTGCCTTGTTACATACACACGTGTGTTACGAAAGGACAATGTCGAGGAAACCCGCTAGACACGTTGCTATGATCTTTATAGCCGCGTTGCATTTTTTTTTTTGCTTTAACAACTGGTACAGTGTCATCGCGGGACACGGAGCAGGCGTCGTGTGCGGTTCCGGGACGGCAGTTCCTGTCTCATTTGAGGCCGATTATTTATGTTTTTCTTTTCGTGCAACAAGGGAGAGTCTATTGCGGAGATGAAGGCAACTTCGAGCGACGCCTGCAGCCACTAAAACCATCGGCTCCTCCTTTAGTCCCCTCTTAAAGTGCGCCAACACGCACGACTCTACGAGGACGCCATTATCCCTGCTACTGCTGTTGCAATACGTACGCACCTATGCTGGATGTGTATATATATATATATGTATACGCCAAGCGAAACTGCGTTCTCAGCAGTTAACCTACACCCTCGAGGCCATTCTCTCGACGCAGTTTATATTCTCGAAAAAAAGACGGTCGCTTCGCGGCTGCTCACCGAGCAAGAAGCTATATTGTTCGCGAGACACGGACGAGACTCCCGGTAAGAATCCCTGACGGTGTCTACCACCCGGCCCTCTGCTAGTTTGTGCATCGCTGCTTCGGAGTTACGCCGGAACCGTCTCACTCTCAGGAGCACCTAATCGGGGGTCCCTAACCGGAAAAGTGCTTATTGCGAAAACTCGCGTTAGCTAATTTTCACGAACATCCGCGACTGCGGGTCGGTCAATTTATACTTTGTTGCTCGGAGATGTGACATGGGCTGATTTTTGGCAAAATCGCAGTAACTTACTGGATGGTATTTTTGTGATTATCGATACGGGTCAGGAATGACGATTTAAGGACCTGATTAACTTTTGTGATTTTATTTTTTTATCGCGGACCCACAGTAAATAAATACATTTCTGTGCTATATTAATATATTGATTTCTATATAATCATAATCATTATATAGTATAATACAATATTATACTATTATAACGATTTATATATAATGGATTTTTTGATCGATCGATATATTGATACATTGATTGCTTCGAAATATTTTCTTTGACAGAGAGAAATCTGTTCTATTTGCTTGTCTCTCGGCCCATCAAATGATTCGGTGGATCGCGAGACAAACAAATTTTCAAGGGCATAGGCATATCATATTATAACATAATATTATATTATTATAACGATATGTGTAATTGATTTTTTAATCGTCCGATATATTGATGCATTGATTTCTCCGAAATATTCTCTTGGACAAAAACAAAATTTGCCGAATGGTCCAGTGGGTCGCGGGACGAGCAAATTTTCGAGGGAATAAAAAAGAAATCGTTTCCGCGCGGTGTAGCGACAGAGCTCGGTGAGAAAGGGTTGCCGTATGACTGTGTCCTGCACACAAGCGTGGTCGCGCAGTCACGGAAGAACGGAACGGGGGTACGAGAGGAGAGCAGTTAAGTTATGAATTATGACGTGGTGCGAGGAAGAAAGACTGATCGAGTTGGTCGCTAGGTCGTTACCGCGAGGAAGATTTCGCTCTTGCCAGGCCGCCACAGTCCACCGGCGACTCCACCGGCGTTGTACCATAGCTACGTAGCGTGGTAGCGGGGCAAAAACCTACTGCAACGATACGTGGCCGACATCTTCTCTTTCTCGCTCAAAACATCTTTTTCTTGCGCCTCCAGTATTTTCTCTACTTTGCGCGTTCCCGCGGGCCTCGACGCCCTTCCCTCGCGGAAGTAGCGACAAAAAAATCCTGTTAAACGAGCGGCCACTTGGTTGTCGTTTCGGTGGCTCGGCTTACGCCGAGCAACGGAGAGGAGACGGAGGACAACTCCTCGCTTCTCTTTCTCAATATATTTCTCATTTATGGATCGTCATACCGAGGCGCGACACCGACGGAGAGAGTGTCAAAGAGGGACGCACACTCAGCGGGGAAATAAGTAATATATATGAATATATATACATATATATATATATACATATATATATATATACACACATATATATACATATATATATATATACACACACATATATATATAAATAATATATATATATATATATAGATATATGATAGTCGAAGAGCTTCGCGCCAAAGGCGCCGATGTCGTCCTCTTCTTTCCTCGAGAGAAGAGCATCGAGGAGTCAGACAGCAAGAACGATAATGACGAGGCGAGACTCGCGCGGAGTGAGAGTGGACACGTTGAGAAGAGAGGAGGATAAAGACCGGCGTAAAGTGCACGCGGAAAACAGAGAGAAAGCACGAACGGAGATATAGAGTTGGCTGAGCACGGTAATTGCCGGGGCATCTCTTCGCACCTCATCATCATCATCAACAGCTACGTCGTTGTCGTCGTCCCGCTCGTGTAGCCCGGTGAAACTCGGGCCCTTGGAAGAGGCACCGCGATCTTTACACTATGTGGAAGGATGCAGAAGAAGTTGCAGCGGACCACCCGTTTCTATCGCTTTTCTCTACCCGTACACTTCATTCCTCCGCCGTCATTCTATCCCATCTGTCTTTGGCTCTCGGTTGTTTCCTGCCCTGCGCGTTCTCGTTCCGAACGGATGGAGCAGAAGCCAGAAAAAAATGAAGAAAAAAGAAACAAAAAATCAGACGAGAGAACGAAGCTCGCGCTGCCCATTAGTCTATTGTCGCCCCCTTAGATCACCGAGGATACCGAACCGCCGAGGTTGGCATTCCGCGCATTCTCATCGCTCCCCGTTCAGAAAGAGGGGGAGGCTACGTCCAGCATTAACGGAACGACGAGAGGGTACGCGAACTGTGCGTAAACGTGCAGTTAATTTAATACGTTGTAGTTAATTTTATTTGAGAAATCTAAATAAAAAGAACCAATCTATAAAACGAAGTTCACGCTTCTATTCGTCTATCGTCATCGATTTAGAGCGACAAGGAAACTGAATTGTCAAGATTCGGATTCCGCGCCTTCTCGTTGCTCCGTTCCCGTGAAGTGTGCGTAGAATAGTACATTTTGATACGAGTGCGACAAACTTTTTCTGACGAGTGTCACTTTGCAGCACGAGCCGAAGGCGAGTGTTGTAATCACTCGAGTTCAGAACGCGAAGCGTGCGCAAAAACCGCCATTTTCCCACTGAGTGCAATAAAGGCATTTTCCCGCACTAGTGCGGGAAAGAAGACCATATTGCGTTTCTACCCATGCGCAACATTTTTCCCGCACGCGATGCCAAAACGTGTCTTTCTGCGTACACTTCACAGGAACGGAAAGTGTGATTTTACGTGGATGCGTTAAAAAAAAAATGAAAAAGAAGAAAATCAACCGACAAAACGAAACTCGCCCTTCCATTCGTCCATTGTCACCCCTTCGATCGGCGAGCTTGGGATTGCGCGCATTCCTCCCCATCCGAAAAGAGGGGAAGGAAGATGCGCCAGCATCAGCGGAACGACGAGAGGGTACGAGAACCGTGCGTAAACGTGGCTCGCGCACTCGTACCCCGTGGACGCGAGTTTCCGAGAGGACAGGAAAGATGGCGACGGCCGCAGGAGAGCCGAGGAAGCCAGCGACGTCCCGGGAATGCGACGTCGCCGGGACGCGCGGTGTCACGGACCACACAAGAAGACGACTAGCCGGCAGCGGGAGCGGCCCAGTAACCGTCGCATCAGCGCAGGCATCGCCGCACCAAACGACCATAGTGAAATATGGTAATGCACGGTAGACCGGCAGTGGAGCGACGGAGGATCGCTCCGAGCGCCGTGCACGAGCGATCGTCGTGTTGTTTGTGTACCGCAACACAGATCAGGGGCGCGTACGTGTAACGGAGCCGATGCCAAATGCCTCTGCCTCGCACTCGCTTGTAAGCCCAAAACCATATCTCGTCAACGTCTCACGCTCTTCCGGAATGAACCGCGTGGCGAATTAATCCCCCCTCCGTTCCCCGCTGCTCGGCACATCGAGCGTCATCATCGCCGAGCGCGCTCGTCTCACTCGCGTATCGTGGACAGTTGAAAATGAATAAATAAATAAATATAGCCGGAAAGAGAAATGAGGAGATGAAGAACGAGTTCTTGATGGGGAAGAGTGGAGATGAAGGTTTTAAAAAAAGAGGAGAAATTGAGACGATGCAGGAGAGAGGAGAGGGTTACGCCGCTCTCGGCACGACTGAAAAAGGATAACGGTAGCAGAGCGAGGAGAAAAAAGGGGCGGGGGAGGGGGTGAGGGGGTCGGCCGCAGGAAGCCTCGAGACGAACGTGGGCATCGGGCGCAGAGAAGAAGAAGACCGGAGAGTAAATAAAATAATACTCACGAGCTGATTCTGATAGGCGGTGACGGCGGTGAAAATGGCCTCCGGGAATACGAAGGTCTTGTGAGGCTCCCGGTCGAGATCCTCGATCGGATCCTTGTGCCCGGACTCCGGACGCTTCACCAGGTGGATCCGAGGTTGGTACTTGTGCATCGAGTTCAGCACCAGCTGTAACAACACGAGTCCGCGGGGATTAGGACAAAGATTCGTAAATGCGACGAATTTACGATCGAATCAGCGTCAAAACAGAGACCCGGAAAATTCACGGGAATGAGAGGCATTTTTTTTTTTTTTTTTTGACGAAAATTTAAACAATCTCGTCGGTATGTTCGACGCGAAGCATACGCTGGTGCTTTCTCGGTGCTGAAGGCCTCTGCTCGGAAAACACGTGGCAACGAACATTTAAATAAATAGCGCGAGGGCCTGCACATAAATCCGCAAATGCAGTCGGCGGTACGTCGTGTGGTTTAAGGTGGATGCTACTATTGCCGGCTGTGCTGCTGTCAGTGGCAGGTTTACGACTTTACGCGTAATAGCCATTCTTCTCGATGCCACGGCAACAGTTTTCAATACGCGAAATTATTCGTCGTCAATTACTTTAGTATACATTAACATAGCGGCGGGGTTCAAATAAATATTTCGATGGTTACAGCTTAAAGATTGGTCGGTTCAACAATTTTTTTAAAATATATTTTACCAAAATATTTTACGAAAATATTTTGTTCCGGCAACTAAATATTTATCTGAACACCCCTGCCCGATTGTTTAATCGATTAATCCGCATTTTTTTATACATCGAGTGACACAAATGGGTGTACTGTAAATAAATTCGTATGAAATTTAACGTAAAAATTGTGACGAAAATTTAATGTTCAGTGTATTAAAAAAAATTGGAAGTACTTTATTTTTAATTATTTACTTTAATTTCAATGAAAAAGTATATTCATTTTTCATCATAATTGTACATTAAATTTACATTTTTTTTACAGTGTGCGACTCTGCATCGAGGGTCCCACTAATAATGACATTTGTCCACATCTTTTCAATGACAATAAATTATTGATCACGCTTGGGAGGATTTGGTTGGCCAATGACCCTGTTGGGAATGACAAACAGGAGCGGTGCTGAGCAACACTGTACCGATTAGGGCTGTACAGACAGGCCTGCCTAGCCGGCTAAAATATCTTATCCGGCTAATGGATTTCATAGTTCGCCGGCTAAGCCGTCTTAGCCGGCTAAACTATTTTAGTCGGCTAAAACGGATTGACCTGCTAAAATAGTTTAGCCGGCTAAGACGGCTTAGCCAGCCAAACTATAAAATCCATTAGCCGGATAAAATATTTTGGCCCGCTAAGCCGGCCTATCTGTACAGCCCTAGTGCCGATACTGGTCCTGTGTTGAACTTCCACTACGGGAACTAAACTTTCCGATAGAATTAATAATAAATATTTCGAGTTGTTTCTAACTTATTCCTTACACGATTACTAATAGGAGGCTTTACCTTAACAGGATTTTCCGCTACACTGTTAAAAAAAATTGTAAATATAATGTACCGGACTGGAAGACTTAATCCAAAAACTATTGCATTAAATTTAATTTACAATGGTGATGAATAATTAATGTACTTTTACAGTGAAATTAAAGTACTTTCATAGTAAGTTTAAAGTGAATTATTAAAAGTAAAGTATTGCAAAAGTTATTGATGTACTGAACGTTAATTTTTCATCAGAATCGTGCATGATATTTAATATGCCACTTTTCGCATAAAAACTTCCAGCGCCACTGCACTAAATTTCATGTAAATTCTTTTTATTTTTACAGTGCTACCTCATTTCCGATGCGAAAATTCTTCACGGTCATGCGAACTTTAATTCATGAAAACTCCGGACGTTCCTTGAAAGCCGGCGGCACGCGGTCTCCCTTGGCACTCCCAAGTATATTTTCGAGTCAGTCACGCGACAAGATAGCGAGGAGGTTCGAGCGTAACGCAGCACGGAGAGCATCAATAATAAAAGGGAAACGTCAGCCAGAGATCTCCCGGAAAAAGCTCGCGGGTGAGAGAGCTCGTCACTCTCAGTCCCGGTTCACCGAGATCCGGCGAACTTCCATTCAAGAGATCGCTCCGGCGGCGGCGCGGGACGCGCCACGAATATGAGATGAGCGGTGAATTCACTCTTGCCACATCCTCTCCCGCTCTCCTTTCGCTTGATCGTCCTTCGTATTTGCGTCAATCAGCGAGCGAATTAAGAAGCCGCGAACGAGAAGGCAGGGAGAGTGCGAGTTGCCTTCTTTTTCTTCCCCCTTCGAACGAAACTCGACTAACGCGACCACACCAAAAAAAAAAGAAAGTAAAAAAGAATAAAGTAGAACGAAAAGTGATTTTCGTAGAAAGGAGAAGCGACAAAACGGTACTGTCACATTACCCCAAGGTAATGCCAGCCTGCGAGAAGAAGGGAACGAAGTGTATCACAGCGAGATAAGAGAAAGATCTTATCGTCGCTGGATGTTGAGTCTCCTCTCCTCATCGAAAAGCTACAAAAAAAAAAGAAAAAAAAACTAGGTGGGGTCATCCACCCCGAGGCGTTTCTTCGTCCCGAGCGCCTTGACTTCTCGCATCGCTTCCGCCGTCCCGTTGACCCGCTTCGTGCTTCCGGTATCGATAAATAGCTCGGTACAATTTTTAACCCGCGAAGCGGTCGAGAGACTTTTCGAGAGCAAACGGTGAGGGACAACGGGGGGGTTTTTCGATTGAGACATTCGGTATCTGAGCGAGACCGGCGGATGCGGAGAATCTCGTTGGTTCGCTTCTGAATAATAAAGATTTCCTCGACTCAAACGGCTCCCGTCGATTCCATCCATTCCCGCACCCACTCCGGCCGTGCAGCTGCAGTTGCAACGACGGATTGATGCAGCCCCGTGCCGGTATATTTCGGGAGGCACTGCAGCAATCGGATTATTCGTTATCGGTAATACGCCAGCCGGTATAAATGCATGACTGATTAACGGTGCCAGTCTACCGTCGGTCTGACATCCGTGTCTGCGTTTCTCGCCACGGGAAAATGCACCGCCGGCCTCCCTCGCTCCCTCGCCTCTCGTCCGGGCAATTGAATATCCTCTCTCGTTCCCCCGCGGATAAATTAACACGAGACAGCTCAGCGCGAGCCACCCGAAGCGAGCGCGGACTCGCGAGTTTCGGGGTGGTCTTGAAACTTTGAAGACAAACTCGGAACTGCGAGCCGCGGCTGCTGGCTCGCGGCAACGGAATCCTGATACTCGATTCCACGAGATTCCTCGAGCTTCGCATGTTACGCATGTGTCGAGGCAGACGAGAGGGTCCCAAAAAAAATATCCTGCTTTAACCCTTTGGAGCATACTTTTTTTTTAAAGAAACAGTCATCTTGACTGTCGTCGAGAAATAGTTTGTTTTCTTTTATTAAAAAGTGAGGAGAGAAAGATGGGTGCAAAAACGACCAAGTACGCTTCGAAGGGTTATAAAAAAAAAACTTCGATAGTATCGAAAGGCATCGATTTATTCCTGTGCCGTTTGTCCGTAGGTTCGCTTATGACGGAAATTAAAGAATGCCATTGACAGTGTCCCACTTCGTTGTAAAAAAGTCGGGTTCTTATTGAGGGCAAAAAAGTACGTCGAAAAATGTATCGGATAAAAAAAGGAACATTTCTACCGCATCTAGTGGCATAGAAATGATAATAGACTACTCACATACCCTCCGAAGCGTACATTTTTTTTTTTTTTCTTAAAAAATAGTAATTTCGACTGTCGTCAAGAAATAATTTTTTTTTTAATTTAAAAGTGAGGAGAGAAAGATGGTTTAAAAAAAAATCACGATGATATCGACAGGCATCGATTTATTCGTATGCCGTTTGTCCATCCATTATTTCACGACGGAAATAAAAAAATGCCATTGCCAATGTTCCTTTTGGATAAAAAAAAAGTCCTCGGATTCGTATTAAAAAAATACAGCAAAGTTTCTAGCGCCTCTAGTGGATTAGAAATAAAAATGGACTACTCACATGCCCGTGTCTGTCCATCTCGTTGTTGGTGAGCTTGACTTTCTCGAACGAGACGATTTGCTTGCGGAGTTGTTCTCCGGTGAACGGCGAGTCGGGATGAACGTAGAGTCTCGCGGGTGTCGGAGGATCGGCTTTGCCCGCGACGAGCCAGGAACTTCGGTGATAGGCGTATCGGTACCTCTTCTTATCGACGGGAACGATGTCCATGAGTACGGCGTATCGGCCGTCGGATCTGAGGCCCTCGAAGGACACTCGGCACGTCGGAAACATTCTCCTGATGATCATGCAAAAATAAAAAAATAAATAAAAAAAAATGTATCAAAAACGATAAATGATTTTCTATCTTAAACCGCCTCGTCAAACACATATTCTCGGATACGAAAATTGCTGCCTGCAGTGTACACGCGAAGGGAAACACAGCGGGTCTTGAGGGAAAATCCGGTCGCGGTTGCGGATTCGCGGTCTCGAACCAGAACGGTGTACAAGGTGCGGACGAATCATATAAGATCGGATGCAAGAGCCTGATCCGCGGTCCACCGCTTGCATCGACGCACTCGCTCGCTTTCGCAAAAGCGTGTGTGTGTGTGTGTGTGCATACACATAAACACGACCGCACTCTCGATCCTGCGGGAAGTCGCGCGAGGAGCTTATATTCTCTCTCGTTGCTACCAGGATAGTTGCAGTAGTCCTGTGCTCGTTCTCGGCCGAGTAGCCCGTGAATGTTTTGCCTTCGTGAGAAGCCAGTAGGGTAGGAGGAGGGAGCGAGGAGCGAGAGAAGGCGAACATTAATATCGTGTCGGAACCCCCGCTGCTCGACCACTAAAACGCTGGGGACACCCGCCGATCTTATCTGCTTCGCGTCTTCTCTCCTCCTCGGTCCTTGTCGACTCTCTTTGGTATGCATTCATCCCGGACGACCGCTAGCCCGGGCACAAGCGAGACTGAGTAATGCTTTTATTTATCAAACTCTCTCTCTTTCTCTCCTCCCCTCCTCACCCCCCCCCTTTTCTTAATGAATTGAACGCCCGCGCCCGAGCTCTGTCAAGCATAAGAGAGGGATAACTCGCCCGCTGCTGGCCCGGAGAGACACCGTTGCGACTCGGGCATCGTCTTTACCCTCCCGATTAATTCACCTACCCCAACTGCACGCGCGATAACCCGTTCTATCGCTGATGCCAAGTGCTTTCGCTACGGTCAAAACTCCGCTCAATCTCAATCCCGATATCTCATGTATTGTTGCCACGTTACTAAAAGACGGATCGGTGGAACTGAACTGGGTAAATTTGTATAACTGATCTGAATTAATGAGTAAAACTTATCTAAATAAATTAGTAAAAGTGATCTGAATAAATGAATAAAAGTGATCTCGGTAAATGAGTAAAAGTGATCTGAGAAAATGCGTGAAAATTGTCTGCGTAAATGAGTAAAACTTATCTAAGTGAATGAGTAAAATTGATCTGAATGAATGAGTAAAATTAATCCAAATTGATGAACAAAACTTATCTGTGTAAATGAGTAAATCTTATCTGACAAAGTGAGTAAAACTGATCTGAAAAACTGAGGTTGTGGTTCAAAAACCCTAGTTGAAGTTTTAGGGCGTTAAATAGGGCCTGATACGGTTCTGAATAGTTGCGCCCTTATCAGGGCCTGATGTAATACTGTAAAATTTCTAGTAGGGAAGAGGTGGAAAAGTTATAGGCGTTGGTATAGCGAGAGAAGAAAGTAAGGGTGAGAAGGGGATGCAATTACTAACGGGCGAGTAGGCGTTCAACCGGCTGGAGTAAACCCTCCAGGGATCTTGGGCGAAGCTCGAGAGCTATGAGGGTGCCGTGCTTTTCCGTCTGCTCCTACGCTCCTCTTACTACTGCGGGGGCAACAGTAGGGGATGCGAAATCGCAGGGGTTTGCGCAATTAGGCGCGCGTCGTCCGCGACGATTCTCAGACCTGCTTCCCTAACAATTCACTCACCCAATACACTTTTATTCCCCTCAATACACGATGTAACATTATTACTACTGGGTTCAAGGCAAAAAAGATATGTACATTTAACAAACATTTCTTTCGTAAAAACAGTTCCACAATAGTTTTCTTGTTACCTTTACACATTTTTATTTTTTATTTTTTATTTTTTAAGAACTGCCATTTTTAACTTTTAACAAAGGCAAAAACCTTTTGTGTACCGCATGGTGACCACCGGTTAGGGAAATCTGACGAAAATCAATTCACGAAGCTCGAAATTAATTGGTGTTCAAATACAGTTAATACAAATCTTCAATAGATTGTAAAAATATTTTGTTTACAATCTATTCTAATAGCAAATGACGTTTATGTATCGTTTGTGCGCAGAAAATAAAATTTCGATGTTAATGCACTTTAATTTTCAACACTTCATTTGGATTGATAAAAAATGTCTAAATCGGGAACAAAAGTGATGTTTGCATTTTGCTGCTACATGAATACAGCTTTGTTTGTTCTATTTCCATATGTTAATTTTCCTTGACCTAATTGGGTCTCTCGGGGAAACACAGGACATTTTTCAATTCGTCAAACAAACCGAGTGACCATATGCAAATAGAAGAAACACAGCTCTATCCATGTAGAAGCAAAATTCAAACATAATCCTTTTTCCCCATTCTAGAATTTTTTTATCAATAAGCGAAGTGTCGACAATTGAAGTGCATTAAGTCGAAATATTACTTTTCTGCGCACATTCGTTATATAAAAGTAATTTGCCGTTGCAATAGATAGTAAACAAAATATATTTACAATCTATTCTAGATTCGTATTGGCCAGATATTTGTATCGAATAGCATAAACATAATACATGTGAAATCTATTCAATTCTATTCTACACGTATTACGTATTTGAAAACCAATCAATTTGAAGCTTCGTTAACTGGCTACACCCACTCGCACCATAGTTTCGAACTTTGCAAAGAAAACAAAAAAAATCATTATTCCATCACGTAAACAGACAAAAAGGTTAAGTAATTGTTTCCATCGTTTTTCAGCGGCCACCACGGTGTAGAATCTTGTCAGCTGCGATCTACGCTCAGTGCCCTTTCCTCTTCCACTTTCTCTTTTCCACAATGTCCTCCCGGCCGCATCTCCCGACAAAATACCGCAAGAAGTGAAACCTCGCGGACAGCACCGCGGGGGTGAGAGACCGAACCAGAAGGAAACTGTCTGGCGGATTGTAATTTTAACTCGAAGGTCCGGGACCTTTCCGGGCCCGGCATGGGGTCCCGGGTTAATTGATCGCGGGCCAATACAGTCGTTTTACCCGGTAGCTTCCCGGCTCTTCCATCAACTCCCCTCATCTTTCTCCCAATCGTTCACCAAAATTCTCCTCGTTTCGACATAGCGCCGGAGAGATTCTCCAGCCACTTCGAACCAACGAGCGGTCAAGCGGTCATTCGTATCGCAAGCAATGTTACCGATCTTTGTTTCTCCCGGGACGGGCCATGCGTACTGATTGAATTTCCACAACGGGAGTGTGTCCCGATTCGTCGTCGCGGGCCAAGCTCCGAGCCACAGCATTGACCCCCCCGAGAGACACAGAGAGTCGATGGTTCTGGCGACCCGATCCGCCACCGCCGTAATGAGAAAGAGTCGCGAGGACCGGTGACGTTGACAAGCCCAACGGAGACATTGATGTAGTGCCCGCAAGAGCAGCAACAGCAGCTGTAATGCCACCGAACCGGCCAGCGGAGAAACGACATCGAATCCCTAATTTCGGCCACCATGTGCTCGTCACCGATCCATCCTCCGGGGGGGCCAAAGGGTTGCAATTCCCGGCGAGTAAATTGCTCGCTATTGATTAATGGAAGCTAAGGGACATTGCGATCGGATTTATCCGCGGATCGACGCTAGTTTCCGGGTATTGGGAGGGAATATCTAGAGTTTTCTTTTTTTTTTCGATCCGACGAAAAATCGAAGCATCCACCCACCTTCCGGTCTTCGTGATAATCATCTCGGTGCCGAGTTCGTTGAACTTGTCCCACAGCTCCTTAGTCTCGAGATGGCATATGACGTGCCTGAGCTCCTCGCAATTCGAGTACTCCTGAAGCAGGGGATTGACCGGCGACGCGGCCTTTCCGTTGGTACTCCCGGCGTCGTCGGTCTCCACCTCGTCGTCCATGTCCACCGAGGAGTCCTGACTCGGCGGCGGCGCACTCACACGACCGACTCCCGAGCCACTCGCTTCCCTCTCTGCAAGTTGAAGCAAAAAGATTATTATTATTATTTTTTTTTTCAATCACACTCGAGCGACGAGACACTTAACCCGGTGGCATTTTACAAGGTCGTTCCTCCGCCGCGAACGGGAACCGACATCCTCCCTCGATCTCTTTCCTCTTATACTACTAATTTTACGAGCAATATTTTTTGACACGAGCATCCGCGAGACACCGAGACTTCAGCGTCCCCGACGCGATAATGAAGCCGGGGAAGAGCGGCTCGATGAAAAAAATGAAATAAAAAAATTCAAAAAAAAAAAGATCATTAAGAACAAAAAGAAAGGCCTGTCGACGTGAGGAGTGAAGGAAATGGGAAAAAAAGGTCTATGCTCTCCGAGTCTACGGTAGTAGCGACGCAGCATCCTCCACCCACATGTCGTCGAGCTCCGTACCGAAGATTCTCTTTTTTTTTTCTTTCTTTTCCATCTCTCTGCATCGTATTCTTCGTTTTTCTTCGACTCTCTCCAACTACGAGTGCTCCATTCTCGCGAACCTCACAGAAATAGTTTACTCTCGTCCCTCGCACGCTGTAGACCTTTCATTTTTAATTTTTATTTCTTTTTCTCGTTTTATTTTTATTTTTATTATAGCTACTTATTTTATAAGACACACGTCGCACTGAAAAGGAGAGAGGATCAGCGATGTGCACCGAACACCTACGGTAGCAAAGCTCGGGCGCAACTCGTCCGTAAAAGATGTAATAACACCTACGCTCAGTCTCGAAGAAAAAAGGCCTAATTATCCACTTACGGCGTCAGTGCCGCTCGCGCTTAGGTACTCCTTTATTAGCATGGTGAGCCAACCGAGCCGTGACGACTATCTTGCTGATGTGCCTCCCGGCAATAGCTCTTATCTCTCGCGCGTAAACGCGCTTAATAGGTAAATTTATTCGATGCGCGATTACCTCTCTCTCCGGGTCCCCCTTTTCTTCTACAATTTTTTATTCCATGTAAAATCACGGGAGAGTTCTACAATTAGTTTTTTTTTTCAGTCATATAGCGAGGTTGTGCGTTGCGGCCATTACAGGTGTAAAGGGCAAACAGCGAGACCGTACTCGAGGATTAACCGAACGGTTTACTTGGTTATAGAAAAATTAGAAAAAAAATTCACTAAAACCAATTAAATATTTTTAATTATTTTAAAATGCACTTAAAGCGATTAAGTATTTTTAATTGTTTGAAAGTGCACAAAAACCAGTTAAATATTTATTCCCAATAGTCGACGTAATATAGTCGCACCGCTACAAGGATACAATTTGGACGGAAAATCTTGACAAATTTGAATCGAACGATACTAGCTCGAGACAATTTTGCTTCAACAAATCCTATCTTCATACGGATGAAATATCATATATTTGTTTCTAATAATGTTTTTTGTAATTAAAAAGGAATTTCAAAAATTAATGAAACGTTTCTTCCAATCGCCCCGATATATTATATCGGGGCGATTGGAAGAAACGTTTCATTGAGTTTAGTAATTTTTTTTTTGTCCGTGTGAGATACTACTTAATCTGCGACGTCTTGTCTGCACTGAGAAAAAGAAATGGTTGGATTCCACAAAGCGTGGCGACGTACGTTCAAAGCTGTTATTTGGTTGGTGCAGAAATGTTTGTGTGAATGTACAAATTTTGAATCGATCGAAGCAAATAATCGTTTATTTATTTATTTTATTTATTTATTTATTTACGGTAAACGCCATTTCACAATGAAAAGAAATATATATTTAACCAGAAAAAATAACAATAGTGTTTCGTATCATGCAGTGTATCGAAACAACTGTCTAACAAAACACTTATTTATTTTTACCAAACAAATAGGCAGCTTTTGAACGTGTCATCGCGACTTCTGATTAAGTCCCCTATTTTTTTCTCAGTGTGCAAATCGCCTGGTCAGTGACTCGATATTTTGATAAGCTGCTCGAAATCGTGCCGACTAGTCTGCAATAACAAATTAATGTCGCATTGGAATGCCAAAGAACGTTGGCACAGAAATATCGTCAGTGATGAGAAGAGACAGCCTCATCACGAACATGATTGCCGATAAGTCAAAGCGCTCACTTCCCGAGTCTCCGGCGCGCCGGCAGAGCCATTTTCCGCGTGCGTTAACTGCACTCAGAGACACATACTCCATGAACGGAAATCACCTCCACAATATACCGCAGCTAATACTCTCGCGACTGCAAAGTGGACGCGCCAGCGCGAGCGCGGACTTCTCCTTCCCCGTTACAAATCGCGGTGACTCGCGTGGGTGGTTACAGTTGCAGCGGCCATCGCGATGCAGCGCTCCCGCGAGAGTCCTCGAGTCCTTCGCTCGCTCCGCTCCACCGCGACTCTCCGAAGAATCTTTTTAGCTAAAATCACAAATAACGAAACACAATAGCCGGGGCGAATCTGAGCGAAGAGTTTGCTCCTGAATTCCGGTGGATTCCGTTTTTCGCCTCTTTATTCTCACCCCCCCCCTCTCCCCCTCGCCCCCAGATGAGCGCGCAATGGTATCTCTTAATTGGCCGCTCTTGAAGCCGGGTGCCCGAAACGCGTGTGGTCCACGCATCGCTGCCGCGGCGTATTTTTATTCGACAACGTCAACGCCGGTGTTAAACGACTGACGAAAAGGACAACGACGCTTTCCACAACGTTAAAGTATATATAAGCGGTAGGCCCGGGACGGCGAGCCTTCCCGGACGTGGGACGTTATTTACGGGGTAGAGTTTCGCGTGTGCGTTGCGCGCTCTGGGAGCTCCGCAGAATGCGCTTTCGCGAGAGGCCGGAGATCGGGCCAGAACTGTTGCGGAGTCGTCTGCGAAACGGGAATCGCGGTTCTCCCCGTGGCTCCGGTTCAAAGCGGCGATGGAGCCGGGAGTAAGTTGCGCGAATGCATGGTTAACGAAAGATGAAAATGAAGAGCTGGCGGAGCGGTGATCTCGGGGCTTGTGCCAGCGCGAGGAGCTCCGAGCGACGAAACGCGCGCACCTACGAGGCTCACCGGCGACGATCGTTTCTCATCGTATTGTCCTAAACGCTGACTGCTCGAGTCATAATTGGATCATCGAGAGGTAGCACAAAGTAATCTGCGACCGAAATGCAACATGTCGCTCGTTCGTCGCCGCGAGAATTTGGCTTTCGGTAAGCGGGAGAACTTCGGACGAGGAAAAATACTGTGTTATTAAGTTTTTCCTCTTAAGAGCATGTGAATCACGTTCTCAGCCTGTCTCTCTCGCTCCGCTGAGAGCGCCACTGATGCTGTCTCTCTCGCACTCCATTGTGTTTCACATACTCTTAAGAGGATGCTGGAGCTGTTTTGTTTTGATTTTTTGACCTGCTTTACGTGTTTTACTGACGGAACTAAACAATTTTTCAGTTCCGACTTAGCATTGTTAATATGCCACGCATATGCGTCAAATCATGCAGGACTATTATATTGACATACACGCTTCGGTGTGCAGTCGAATTTCCATTGAAAACTTACAAGGAATTAAGAAAACCGAATATTATACTTGGCGGAAGTGCATGAAACTAGCGTCACGATTGACGCACAGGTGACTCTGCATTGTGCCCTACATTCATGCCGTTGTCATCGGCTCTGAACACCAGTCACAAGTCGATAAACTAAGTAAACGAAGTGTACATTATGCTTGATTATCTTTTGTGCGAGCAACTTTTCGACGGTTTTGGAATATTCGGAGAACTTCAAAGAATCGGCATGCACGCGCTTTCGCCGTATGCGAGATCTAGAATTTTTTATATCCTACAGAACCAATGCTCTTCACATTTCAGCGGCCATGTTGGTTTTCGCGACAATTTGTAATGTTCGATTTTCTTTATTTCTCGGAAGATTTCGACCGAATTTCGAGTGCACGCCGAATCGTTTATGTTATTTATTATATATAGTCCTGTAAGATTTGAAGCATATTCGTCGCATAGCAATGACGAATAGTGAAAACAAAGAAATCGCCTATTTCGATCGGTAAAACAGGAAGGTCCAGCATTTCCTTAACCGCGCTGACCGTTCGGGTTCGAACAGAAATTCTTACACGAGCCTGAGCTTTCATCATCTCCTTGCAAGAACTTTCTCTCAGTCGAAAATTGCCGGCATCCATGAAATAAATCTGTCAGTCTTCGTTACCGACCGGGCACGACTCGAGCGCGGAGGAGGATGCTTTCGCGTCGCCTCAAGACGGAACAGTGAAATAATTCCCGGAACAGAGAATTGAATACAAGTGTCTCTCCTTCTACATAGAATGTTTTACCCGGCGCTGTTTCAATATCTCACTCGGACCGGCGACCTGGCGAGTAGCCGAAATCACATGTTCCGATCGTTGCCAAAAACTATCCAGCAGGATCTTCGCGATTGCCGCACCGCCAGCTCGGAGAATCGGGAGAGTTATTGCAACCGTCTGGACTCCGCGCGGATGGCGCGTGCGTCCCGGAGTTGTTCGATTGTCGAGAGAACATAACGAACCTGCCGTCGAGGAATCCGTCGAGAGCGATCTGCGGCCGCGCAACATCCCGAGCACGCGCCTCTCGTCCGCGATCCTCTCAGTGGAAAGACGAGAAGCGGACGAGGGATGCGGCTCGGCGACACGGAGAAAAAGAATGACTCGCGCGGCGAGATTGGCCGTTCCCGTCGGCGGTGACGTGGCGAAATACTCGAGCTGTTGCAAACGCGTCGTTGACGAAGTCGAGAGGCGACGCTCGAAGCCTCTGGCGGTCACGCGTAGGTAAAATCGACGGATCACAAGAAGAGCTCGACGGTCAGCCAAATTCATTGACAGAGGGGACACGTGTGTCCTTTCTCGGTTCTCGAGGGCTATTTGTCGCGTCGGCGGTCTCGGAAGCGGGTCTCTTCGGGGTGGACAGATCCTCTCCAGCATTGACGTGTGCCTCCTACCGTGCGTCCGCACGCGACGTCTATCACTTCCTCTTCTCATTTAGTTTTTTTTTTTTAAACTCCTTTTTGGACTTCCGTCCGGAAAAGAATTTCAGACTGTAAACCCGACTCGTCTGCTTGTGCGTTGGGAAGCGGCGCCGAGGACAAAGCGGTCCGAGATGTGCCGTTAACTTCCGAGTTGCAGTGGTGAGTAAAACATTGCCATGTATGTATATACATATATATGTATACGCTCGCTCGAGTACGTCCATTAAAAAAAAAGTGATCCTATGTGGAACTCAAACTGCCCCGCTCGAAGAGAGGAGCATCGCGTGTTTCGTTCGGCGAAAGAGAGACTGGAGGCACGAGGCCGTTGAAGAGAAGCCGAACGCATGAGGTCCGCGGAAAGGAAGGTTATCGGGTTCTAAATTACAGAGACGAGAGAGGAACACGCGCGCGCGCGGGCGCGGGCGCGCGCTCTCTCGTCGGCGAGCTCTGAACGCCATCAGCAGGATAATGGCTATTCGATCCACGTGGCAGCAAGTCGTCCAGTATTACGAGCGAGTTTTCTACATAATTTTCTCGTGCCGTCTCGCCGCCGCCTCTAACCCGAGCCGCGGCCTCCGTTATGTACCCACACACTCACGCACACATTAAACTGTGATTCGCGAGAATTGCACGAGGATTTTTTTTTATATATTTTTTCTCATCAGTTTCATTGCTTTCTACTTTGCTGAAGAAAAGACGCGATGCGTCAGGCAAGTGCCGGGTTTGAAGACACATTCTTAAAAATGAAAAAGATTACAAGTATGAGAAAGCGAAGTGGTAGTTGACATCATAGTCGTCAGGACAGTGTCCGTTTCCCCCCCCCCCCCCCCCCCTCGTATCTCTGTCTCATCTTTCTTCCCTCCCTCGTCCAGCGTCGGTCGTTGGGGACCACGATCTTCCTGGCGACAACCCAATGACCGCTTGTTTACAAAACATTATACGATTTACTGAGACCCTCCCGAAAGTGTGGGTCCTGTTGGGAATTAATTTATTAGGAATGCCCTCTTCACGCAGCTCAGTATTATTTCTCTTCTTCGTTCTTCGTTCTTTTTTCTGCTTCTTCTCATTCCTTTTCTGGCTGGTGGCCGGCGTCTCGCAGCCTGTAAGCCTCTCTCTCCCCCACATTCTTTGGTTCAGCTTCCTCAATACGCGCGGGCAGCACCTTTATCACTTTTCGCTTGCTTCTACTTATACCGATGCTGCCGCTGCTTCTTCTTCTTCTTCGGACTCTCAGCGGTCGTCTTTCGTTGCATGACCGGTCCGGGTGCGAGAACTTCTTCGAGGCTTGACCTGTCGCCTGAACGAGTCGTAACTTCCAGCGGCCGTACAGAATGCCCGAGTCCTCGACTCTCCTCTCTCCATTGGGTCCTTCTCTTCTTCTCACTCGACGTCGCTTAACTAAGTCATTGGCTATTTATTACCGTCTCCGAGTCGGTCTCGCTCGAGAGCCGAAGCGTTCGGAACCGCGTTAATGAAACCTATCGCCACGTGCGTGCAAATTCCTCTCGCACTTCAGTCTTTTTTTTTTGCTTTCTCTTTCTTTTTTTCATTCACTCTTATTCACGATTCATTCACGTCGGAGCTACCGTGATGCGGGCCGCAGCGCTCCGACCAACGACAGTCTCGAAGTGCAATTAATACTTTCGTGAATAAGTAACGAAGGGGGCAAAAACGTGTCGCAGCACCCGATAAACTAATAACGGTGAGACACATGTAATGGAGAGCGAAGATTTGTTTCCCGGCAATGTCGTCATCGTCGCGCTTCTGTCGCGAACGGAAGACGCAGGCTACGTCGTAAACCTTGCAGTTATTACCCGCACGTTCGGAACAGTCGGCAGAAGACGAGAACCTGAAGTGGATGGGACATAGTCGCTCGGTGTGCACTATCATCGCTGCAGTCACTCGTAATTACGGTACATTCACTGATTAACAGGGATTTACCGGTCGCAATTAGCATTAACAACCGATTCTTCTGTCTCGTTCCTCAGCGAGCGTGCATAGCTTCGCCGGTAAGGCTCGCGGAGGTTTTTCTTCGATCAGTGCAAGCGAGATGAGGCACACAGTCGTACCCCGCATCCTCGCAATTACACGTAAGATAGTGTAATAATATACGCCAGATCCCGAGTGGATAGGGCTCGTATGTGGTCGGGCAAAGGTGTTCGCAGCTTGGCGCACTACGCGACCGTTTCTCAGCCGCCGCCGCCGCCGCCGCCTCGGCGGTCGTTCGATTAATTAACACCGTCATTTTCACCATCATCGGACGGAGACACGTGTTTCCTACCAGTCATGACACACGGGACGACAATCATCCCGCCATTCTGGGATAAGCGATTAACCCGCAGGCCTGGACTTAAACGCTAACAGCAAGACATGGAGCGATGCCCATTAAAGTTATTAGACACACACGGTTGCACATTCGGTTGGTGGTATTATCTATAATAAATTCAACTGACTCGAGAGAGAGTAATAGAGCTTCTTGATATATTTATGGAAACTGCTCGATCCTTCCAATCATACCAATTAACCTGCCTAATCACTACGTTAATTAATCTTCGGGTAGGAAACTGGATTCCTCCGTTCACCCGACACGATCTCAGCCGATATTAATGAATTACGAGCGACGATGCAGATCGAGATTCGCGAGTTACTCACCGTGCTGATGAAGCTTTCCTCCGCCGACGGCCTGTTGCTGCGAGTGTCGATGATGATGGTGATTGTGACGCGTCGCCGGTTGTTGTTGTTGTTGTTGTTGTTGCTCGTGCTGCTGCGACTGTTCGTGCTGGGCCTGTTGATGTTGCTGCTGTTGCTGCTGCTGCTGATGACGCGAATCCCTCGCCATAATCGCAGCTATGCTAAAGTCCGTGGCGCACTGTCTGCTCGAGGTGCTGCAGTTGTTGTTGAGATTGTTCAGGAGGCTGTTGTTCGGCGACGGACTCGAGCTGCAGTCCTCGGCGTCGTGATCGGACCTGGCGCAACCACCGGGACTCGTCGACATCGTTGTCGTTGCTGTCGTTGCCGGCTCGGTGTGAATCTTTCCGACCGCGGTGATGAGCAACGATCTCGAGTCCTCGTCGTCCTCCTCACTTCCGGCGCCATGTACGCCAACGCTGCCAACGACGCCGGGACGGACCCCGACGCCGTCAGCAAGCCCCCCAATGCCGCTGTAGGAACTCAGCGTCAGACCGTTTCTCTTCCTGCCGGCGAGACCTCGCGACTCCAGCAACATCACCCACTGCGCACCTTTGTCAACTGGCGCTCGTTTTCCACCAACAAAAAACCAATGTTTTTCCCAAACGATCCTTCCGAGAGCGCTCGCACCGCGGCCTCTGTGCTCTCGACCGTTGCTACACTTTCGTGATCGTTCGACGATCTCGCTGTAACGATGTCTCGCTCTTCGCGAAAGGGACTGTAACAGCGTTTGCTATGGAAAACTGGATAATCGCGCGAATACTCCAACCGGTCAGGACGCTAGCGCGCATTCCCCGAGTCCGTGTCTCGTCATCCTCGGGGATGATTCCTCCCCCGTCACTGAAACTATGCTAGTCAATGCAGAAAAGTCACAATCCTCGTCACGGCCGCACAGCTGCACTGCTCTCGAACAGCGTGCGACGGTGCACAACGAATCCCAACGCGAATCGCGATAACGTTATCCCCCGAGTGTCAACGGCACAAAAACGGTGATCGAACTCGATCCGGATTATCGGTAGCACTGCCCAGAGCCGGGTCGCGAAGATCGCGTTTCGGATCCAAACGAACCCCGGACCGTGTCCCTCGGGGTGGTAGTTGGAAAAATCACGCGTTGGATGGCGCAGCGGAAGAAGACATGGAGAGAGAGGAGCGGAGAGAGCCGCCGCCCGGTTAAAATAAGCCGCGGACAGACGACGATCGGATTCGGACCGAGTAACAGACCGGTTGCCTGACAGACTGACCCGCGCTGCCGGCGGGATGGTTCTCGTCAGCACAGCCCCCCGTGCATCTCCCTCCCTTCGCACCTCGAACAGGCAAGAACAGCGTGCCTTCGGGTGTTGTAGGCGTGGCCGAATGATCCCCCCGAAGATCCGCCCATTTCATCAGCAAAACTCCACCAAAGATCCAACCCTCCCCTCCGCCCTCGCCCCCTCTTACCCCCACTCCGGCGGGTTCTCTTCGGCTCGTCTCCGCGCGGATAGCACAGACTCGGGCTTCTGCGGGACGGAGAGAACCCAGGAGAGAGCCACTTCCACCGACGTGAACCGCGCAACGAGATCCTGCAAAGTGGCAGGAGGGAAAAACACGAAGAGCCGAAGAGAGGCGAGCGTGTACGTGCGAACGTTCGCGAGTGCCGGTAGCCCTCCTCACGGTCTGGATACACTGTTCCACCTCAGCCGTGTCCGCTCTCTCGCACTCTCGGCTCTCGGCCCGTTCGACTCGACGGGCGATACAGGTACGGATAGGCACTGCGATGAGGCTCCGTGTACGTACCCGCGGCCTGCACGTGCACGGAATCACGAGGGTGCGCAGTGTGTTGGTGCACGTCTAGGTAACATACGCGCCCATCCACCGCCGCTCGCTACCCGGCGCACAGCTGCCATTTTTTCTTACGACTATGCGCGAGAGAGCGGAGTGGGGGGAGAGAGGGCCGAGCGGAGGGGGCGATCGCTGACAGGGAGCGCTTTCCCTCCGCGGGAGCAAGCGCGCACTCTACTGTACCTGCAGCCTGTGGCGCTGCGCGCCGCGGCGAGCTACGCCGCGGCTGCTAGCAGCAATTTATTGTTTTACTGTCGGGGACTTTAAACGCGGCGTAGCAGCCGCAAGGGCATCGCGCCTCCCACACCCGACGGGGGAGAAGTAGATGGTGGGCGGTGGGCGGGGGCTGTCCGAGACTAGGAATCCCCGATGTTTTAAAAGCGACGTAACATGCAACCTCTCTCTCCCTCGTCCTGCCTCGCTAACCGAGCTTCCACGTCGACGATCCATGCGGTGGGTGGAGGAGCTTTTTGTATCAAGCGCGCGAGAGAATTACAGTAGTGATAGGGGGGGAATTTTGAGAGGTGGGAGAGATCGCAAGTAGTTGTGGCCCTCGGAGTCAGACGTGTGTATGCGACGCGGCGCATATGGAATCAGGAGGGGGAGGGGGGGGGGGGTGGTGGAAGAGCGCGAAACATCTGTATTTTGTGATACCGCGGCACGGTGTACTTACAGATAGGAATATAGAAGTTGAGCGAGAGAGAATAGACATCATCGCGGTAACGTTCCGCTCGATTCCTGTTATTACGTCGTGTCGGTGTGATTATTATTCGCTGGTTTTTTTTTTCTCAAGATTTTTCCCCGATGCCCGGAGATCAGCGTGGTCCCGGTCGAGATCGCCGTTGTAGCTCGAAATTCTTCAGCGTGAAGCAAACAATATTTATGCTCGCGATTTGTGGTCGTTTTTCGTGGCAGGAGTGTGTGGGTATGCACGATAATTAACGGACATTAAGCGTGTATCGCCCGACTTTCGTCGCGATATTAACGACGGAGAGGAAATTTACGAAGAACGGACACGAGGCCGCCACCGATAGCTGTGCAGAGCGTTGCGAATCTGTTTTGCCGAACGGAGTCTCGCGACCGGCGCAATGAAATGTGTACGACATTCCGTGAATTCTTTTTACACAGGCAACTGCGTTCGAGAAATGAGGCGCTGTTATTGCGAGCGTTGGGCGAGAATTTATCTCGTGAACTGATCCCTAGTGGGAGCGACACAGAGGACCGGTATTGGCACAGCGTCGGCCAGTGTTCGCACAATGTCGGCCAGCGCCGGCCCTGCGTGCCATTTCGATCAGAGATAGTTTCTTTGATAAGATGACGATTAATATTTTGTTATATGAAAAAACATTATTTTTTGCTTCCTTTAAGAATGAGATTTTTCATCCCTAGTACAAATTTTAGAACGTTACATCGGACTCTCCCTAGTAGAAATTTCGGAGCGTTATATCGGGCTCTGATGAGGTCCGGAAGACGCCTGACAAGCCCTGTCCAGGACCTGGTCAGGCCCCTATGTAACGCTCGAAAATTTCCACCAGGGCTGATAAGATTCGGAAAGGCCTGACAAGGCTTTTCCATGACCTTGTAACGCCCCAATGTAACGCTAGAAAATTTCCGCCAGGGCTGATAAGGCCCAGGGAAAAGCCTGATAAGAGCCGGACCAGGGTTTTTCGGGACATCGTGAGACCACGTGTGTAACCCTCGAAAAAATGTCAACAAAGGTACAAACATTTTCCGCCTTACGGCTCGTCTTGCCGCCCAATCGTCATGCGACCAAAGATCTGAAATAGAAAAAATACACGTATCCGCTTTTGAATCACCCGATCCCCGCCATGTTTATGCTCGCCGAGCTTCCAGCACGCTTTGAAGTGGTTTTAGGATCTAACACGCGGGAAACGTGTATACGGAGACGCTCGCACGGGTTGCCGGGTCTCTACCTGGTCGTAATGCGCGTAATAACGATAATAACGCGAGCCACCCCGGCCCGTCCTCTCGGATCGAAAAGAAAAGACGAAAGAAGCGAAACATAAAAAAAATCACAAAAAGACGAACAAAATCGGATCAGAGGAACAGAGCGAGGCCGGAAGAACGGAACGACCGGAAACGGCCGCGGGCGGCACCTCTTTGAGCTCGCGAGCTTTTAGATACGAGAAGAAGGAAAGCGCGCCGGGGCGCTCTTCTGCCTCGGTTAGTTGGTCACTAATATGTATCGCGAGAGCCGGTGTGCGTACGGCCTCGTGTGTACGCGCCGCCCCGTTCACCGAAAAATGCTTCGGGACTTTATCTCAAACTTTCTGGCTGCCTCTTTCGAAACTCGTAAATATAGGATCGCGTTATTACATCGGCGAGATAAGAGACGGGTTGTTAAACCGCTCTCGGTTGCGCGAGTGAGGGTGAAGAGCCTCGCCGTAACACCGACGTTCCTCTCGGCCGTGCCGAGCGCTACCGGTGGCGATACGCATCACGTGTTAACCTAAATATATGGTAATGGGAAAAGTTAGTTTTTTAAATCGACATGTAGCAAGGAGGTACAGCGCTCGGATAAAATCTGCTGCGGTCCCCCCCGAGGCACCCACGCTCAGCTAGCCGCTGGCATCTTCGCTCGATCTATACAGTAACTCCTCTGTATATTGTACGGCAACGACTCGCCTCCACCCGCTCCTCCGCTCCATATATTTCGTAACTTCGGGGAACCTGCGAGATAGACGTAACCATATTCTTCAGCGCGTTGAAGATATTGTTTTTTAACAAACACGAATACCAGTACTGGCGCGGGACTGTACCGAGCCTGGGAGTCTGGCCAGCCTCGCGCCAGTGCTGGGATGTAGGGTAAACGCTGACTGGGAGCAGATCGAAAATCCGTCGATCGCAGGAGAGTTCTCGGTCACTCTCTCAGGAATACGTCGACGAGCAGCGTTGCCGCTTCGTTTGCGGGAGCAGAAGCAAATGAAGGCACAGCTTCCCGGTCGCGCAATAATCTCCTTAGCCGTGACGCTGATCCGGACGGATCGCCGCGCGGTTACGCGGCACTTACGCACGCAGCCCGCAAAACCGGCAGTCCGATCGTCTCTCGATCCAATACTCGATCCTCTTCTCGGACTCCTCGCGGAGGACCCAAGCCGATCGGTGTTACCGATATGCCCAGAAATTCTCGGAGTTACGGGGTGGAGTTACATCTCTCATTCTACGACTCAAGGGAGTCCATGAACACTGATGGTAACATTTTTTATTTTATTTTTTTCATTGCGTAATCATTCGTATATCATCTTAAAAATGGACAGCGTGAGCTATGTCGATTTTCAAGATGATTACGAATTTTCACGATTGGCTACCTATTAAGTTGGCGACAAAATTATGTTAAAAGATTTTAGAAATACTTCACTTTTAATGATTTATTAACTTTATTATAAATGTACTTTAAATCTAATGATTTACTTAAATTTGACTGTAGAAGTTCATTAATTTTTCATCACAATTGTACGTTAAATTTAGTTCAATGTACCAGTGTTTGCATAAAAACTTCTGGACCGACGCATTAAATTTACAATTAAAAAGAAAAGTGATTATAAAAATTATAATAGTCATTTACGATACTTATGCGATGAAACTTTCCCTGACGAGTGTGGCTTTGTAGCACGAGCCGAAGGCGAGTGCTGCAACCACACGAGTTAAGAAAAAGTTTTCGCATGTGTAACGTACCAAATTTTTCTTCACAAGGTGTGAAAATATTATAAAAATCATAAAGATTACACAAATCTTAAAAATTATAAAAATTATTATATCAACGATTGACAACATTTTCAAGGTAGTTCGTCAGTTGAGCAGAACGCATCGCAGGGGCTACCACAACGTCCGACATGCGATTCCTTTTGAAAACCGTTCCTCCACAAATTTGAATCCACCGAATGCGCATACCCTTTTATTATGTCACACAATGTCGTCCATGGTTCGGTGATGGAGGAGCCCAAAATTTTGCTGATTAGTCCCTATTGTGAGAATAACCGGGCAAAAAGAAGTTTCGCCTAAGTGATCCACTCCGCTAGTTTCGTGACGCGGTCTTCGAGAATTTTACAAATCTTCGACCGCGATTCCGCCGAAGTTACCGAAAAACACTGTTCGCCCCGACAGAGCCGAGTTTCAGTCATGGTTAGCGAGAGCCTCGGGTTCTCGTGATTGACAGGCTCTCAAATTTCGAGCCATATAGAAGCGTAATCGATCGCTGAACGCCTGCGGTTTCGAGTCGCGAGTCTATTTAGCGAAATAGCAGACCACTCGCGGCAACGTCATTCTCCGAACGTATTCGGTCTAGGCGCGTCACGAGATTATCCTTTCTGTCGGGCACACGACGCAAACGACCGCAAGCACGCAGGCCATCTATTATCGTTTCGCTATTGTAACATGTGCATCATCAACCCGCGAGGATTCTATGAGGGTTTAGTCGGTAAAGGTCTCTTTTTTTTATTTTTACTTATTTTTTTCCAAAGCGATAGATCGCCGTACAAAAAGCGACAAGGGAATTGGCCGTCGGACGTGCAAAGTAGCGTCTCCTTCTGTATATTTCTCAATGGTCGTGGAGGAAAAAAATTAGTAAAAAAAAAAAATAAAAAAGGAAAAAAAGAACAAGAGCATAGAAAACTGATTGGCACGGTGCCGAGGGGGTTGAACAGTGACGGAACGACTCCGGCACTGCATCCATATGGAGGCTCGGCTATGTTATACATTAGCCGGCCGGTATGCTGGGTCGCGGGTTGTGTAGGTGCTCGCCAAGAGCTAAACAGGCTCGCGTGACGTTTCGACAATCTCCAAACACACTCGAAACATAACTGGAGCCTTTGACGTGAGCCGCGCGCGCGAGCTGCTGTTGCTGCTGCTGTTAGTCAGGAAAATAATGCGCGCTTAAAGTCGGCTTCTGTTCGTTCGCTACCGGGCGTTTAAGCTCGCGCGCCTTCCCGTTCGCCCGCCTTCCCCCAGCGCCGTGTTCGACCGCCGGTGAACACACACGCACTCACACACCAGTGACATATATTCGCGGTTTGTTTCTGGCGACTGGGTTGTAATGCGCGAGAGATAGAATTCCAGATGGCGAGAGCGCGCGTCTACCGGCGATAAACAGCCGACACACCCGAAAAGAACTGTTTCCTTCTGTTACCCACGGTATTATCTTTACTATTAATAATTTACGGAGATTATTGCGCCGGGCCCTTCGCTCGTACGGACATCCGTATGCGCGAACGCTAATGGACCCGCGAGCCTGCGAATAACGAGAGAGAGAAATACCTTTCCTCTCGACTTACAAAACGAGCCTGTCAAAACTCCGATGATCGATCGATCGTATAACACGCCGTCGAAGTTTCGAGTTTTAGGTAGCCGGCTCACCGTGCACCGCTGTATACCCGCATATAAAATCGCGGTAAATCGCTGCTGCGCCCAGAGCGCCCTCCTAGCGGCTCGCGGTAAAGACCGAGGCCTGATGCTGATTGGTTGAACGAAAACAAAAAAATTAGACGACGAAAATTCTGCCCGAATGAGACATCCGAGATAGTATGAAACGCTGTAGCGATTTTAAAGGTACCGCGACGCTACAATTGTGAATATGAGACAGATAGGTGGGAGGCTTACGTACACTCCCACCTATATGTAGGGGAGAGCGGGACAAAATGGGACAGTGGGGCAAAACGGGATATTGAGGCAAAACTCGATTTTCCATTAATTTTTGGATGCCCCATTTTGTCCCAACGATACATCGGGTTTTTCAAGACCGTTTTGCCCCACCGACCACCATCGCCAGCATCCAAAAGTTGTTGGAAAATTACTTTTTGTCTCATTATACCGTTTTGCCTGGCTGTGCCATTTTGCCCCGTTCTCCCCTAATAATTTGGCTAAACGAGAAATGACTTCTCGTTCGGCTGCTTTAGTGAAGAGGGCATTGGACTAATATATATATACTCAATAATTCGATATAATTTGCCTAAGTGTACATCTCATCGTCTGGAGACGTGCATACAACCTGCCCGTGGTGATATAAAATTACTTCTCAACAACGAATTGGATCGACTGCATTGTAAAAGATGAATTATATTATTATTATTTATTCAAACTATTGGCAAGCCGGTATCACTTACAGCGAGAAGCTTATTAATATTTATTGTATCTTTTTCGCTGTCGGTGTCTTTATGTATTATTTATTAATTTGACCTGCATGAATAACAATATATTTGTATGACACTTGGTTTGAGTATGAATGTATAAATGCTGCTAATATTGTTAATCTTGGTATCCATTGTTATCGTCATTTTTCACTGTCACTTATTTTTTAAGCGCGCTGTGCTCTAAATGTATCATACAATTAATATTTGTAACAGACATCATCAAATTAAAATATCGATGTGCCAATTTCGATGTGCAAATATCGATGTGCCAATGTAATCTACGATCATTGCAACGCGGAAGGATCGCGGCTCGTTGAACGCACTATTTGCATAGTGATTTGAAAAAAAAAAAAAAAAAAAAAAAAAAAAAAAATACGAGAGCAATGAAATTATTTTCTGAACGATCCTGTACGCGCCGGACCGCGAGATGTTCGGTATTCGGCAGCCTTAATTTAATTGCCCGTGACTACCGCACGAAGAAGCTCCGTACAGATGGTAATACGCATGAGAAAAGCGTTGCAGAAATCCTCGTAGCGTGCCGCATGATTTATGGAGTATCTATGATTACTGAGCGGAGAGAGCTCGGAGGCTGCCGGCGATTAGTTCACCAGCGGTCGCTCGTACCGCGAGCGAATGTTGCAGCGATCGGGCCGGAGGCATCGGAAAGCTTGTTCGATCGAGCATTTTATAATGGTTAATGGTTCGGTGGCTTCCCGTTGGGTTTCACGCTTTCCGTTTTCCCGGACGATAAAGCCGACGACGCCGATGGCGAAGATACACCGCGAGGGCCAACACATATCAGCTGCAAGACGAAAGGGTGCCCCCGAGCCGAATGAGAATGAGAGGGTCCCGCGTCCTAAGACCACTTAATCGCCGGATCGCAGAAGTGGCCACCAATTTACTTGGCTGAACCGCGAGTCCTTCGAGAAAGTCCCGCAAGTCCTGAGAGACGAGCGAGCGAGCAAGTTGGATATCGTTGCCTCGGCTGCGGGAAGAAGGAAACGGGGCCATCACAGTTGGCACCCGGACCTTCCGTTCCGGACCTCCGAGTGCTACACACGTAATCCCGAAATCCGCGTCGGGCGAGGCAGTCTCTCACTCCTAGCTCCGGCTCGCTCCGCTATCTCCGTGTCTGACGGCGACTGCCCGTTGGGAAACGCGCACAACCGTGGAATTAATCGAATAACGCTAACCGCCCTCGCTCCTAATTAACTTCCGGCGAGCGAGGCGACGCCAGGACGAACGCTCATCTCCATCGGGCCGCGAAGAACGTGTCGTTTCAGTTAGAGCCCCCGATCGTAAAACCACATTCCGAATGTGTAAAAATAAATTACACCGACAATAAACTCCCAGCGGCACCGATAATTGCGTTATGGAGATCGATCGCTGGAGTCTAATTATTCCGGAGTCTAGTCGGCGATAGTGCGGATACGCGCTGATCAGCGACGAGTAGAAAGAGCCGCGAGTCTATGGGAGAGCTCGGGCTACCCGTAAGAAGGGAGTGCGCATGTGGAAGTTCTCGCGAAGAACTACCGGCTGCAAAGAAATCGAGGCGAAGAACGTGGATAATGAGATTTTTGTTCTCGCGAGGAAGAAGCCCTCCGAGAGATCGGGCCGATCGATGATCGAGCGAAGTGCGCGCGGCACCCCGGGTCATGTTTCGCGCTTTTTGCTCCGAAAATTGGCAGAAGCGGGAGCGACGGCGGGGAGACGTATGTAGTTCGGTCCTCGGGACCCGGACAAAATCGGTCCTGCGGAAATGGCGACGGCGAGGCCGCGCGGACGTGTGCGTCGATGTACATCGCGGCGGATAACACACGAAGAGGCACACGGACAGGTTACGCTCATTTGCCTCCGCCCGGGTGTGTATTATAAACGCACGAGATACGCAAGGTAGCCAGGGCGGGGAGAATAGAGCGAGCCAGAGAGACGAAGGAAGAAAGGGAGCAAGAAGGGGCAGCGTATCCCCCGGAATAAATATGATGTAAATAAATGATGAGGTGCCCTTAAGGGAGTGGATATTAGGTGGGGGTAAGAAGTGTTATGAAACATAATTAGCGGCCGCCGCCACTGACTCGCGATGATTACAGGGCGGTGAGGCAAAAGTCGTGCTGGCGAAGAAAAGAGGAAGAGAGCGGAGGATAGAGCCGTGGCGAGAGAAAAAGAGAGGACGGAGAGGAGAGTTAGGGCGCGAGCTGCCGCTCCGCTCATCCCAGACCTGCACACCGAGGATAGATTTCCTGCTGGCTATGGCTAAGGCAAGATCGAAGCTACCTATAGCCGTTCTTTGCTCCTCCTACGAATCTTACTCTTACTCTTATTATTATTCTCATTCTTATTCTTCCGCTTGTTCCTCGTCGCTTTCCTACACTCTTTCGATAGGCACACGGACAGGTGCGGGAGGTCGCGTGTGTCTAATAGCACGTTCGATACATCTCATCGATCTCCGAAAAATGCGATGTTTCCTAACAACTCCCCCCCGATCCATACACGCGGTACAAAGTATTAAATATATTGCGTCCGGATATTGTTCTAACGGGATCTACGACCATGCAGCCCGGAGTTTCCTCCGTGCCTTCTATTAGCGTATATCGGCTACCGCTGATATCTTCAGGAGGGGTGGAGAATTCATGGCAGCAAACCTCGAGGCAGCTGTGTATCGGTCATAACTCGATGCAAAATGGCACTTCCTAGTCGAATCTATTGCACGAAAGAGAATACAGCCGGAATATAGAATACATAATAACCTTAATACGATATCTCGTGGTTGCTCGTCGGGCGCGGGGTTGTATGTCGGCTGGGGATCGAGCGGATAATATGGAGTGGACCGAGTGTGCAGGAGAGCCTCCTCGTCTCTCGGGTCCGCAGCCACAGCCGATCCGAGATGAACGGCCGATTCTGGCTTCGCCGTTTCCGCTTCCGTCCTTCGAAACGAATCATAACTACTGCGCAATATGTTTATACTATACGGGAGACACGTGATACGCTGCAACGACATCGCATGCGGGACGCTTCACGAAAACCCTCTCGGCTACATCAGCGAGGATTCTCCACCGTTGGTACGACGCTGCGCTCGCCGGTATGAGGATCGCGGGACGAGCGACGACATATGCGTACGTGAACAGCTCCCCGACTCGCAGAACTTCCCATGGAAACTATAACGCCGTTGGAGAGATGGCAGGAGGAGGATGAGCAGGGCTGCGAAATATACTCATGGATGAGAGAGTATTGCTCCGCATAGTGGTTTCCTGGGGATGGTTGGGAGCGCCGAGCGGTGTAAGGGAGGACCGAGAATACAGCGAGGTAGCCGAGTATGGTACGTCCGAGAGAGGATATAGAAGGCCACAGCTTGCGGGGATGCGAGACTCGGCGCGCCCCACGAATGTTAACGCTTCGCATTAGCCACCCTCCGGAGTCCTTCCTCCTCTCGTTCCTCCGCCTTCCCGCGGGGGGGGGAGAGCGACGACGGGAAGCTGTGCAGTATTGGTCGGAAAGGGCAAGCAATAATTCTGATAACGCAGCATGTTGTCACGTTGGCCGGCATACGAAATTTAGCCAACGAGCAGCAGCGCCAGCGTCGCCGAGAATATCCTCTGCCCTCACGTCTTCTCGTATCGCGTTACCGCTTAGCTCACCCACACCCACACTCGGGGGCCCGACGATAACCCGCCACGGCGAAGCGAGAACGTCGTTTCGTCGTTGAACCTTCCAGGTTACACGATTCTCGGATTATCCTGTTTAATATAGCCGCATCGTCCTCGCTAATGAAATAATCACGTTTGGGCCATCGTGGATGGATGTATAATCAATCGCGGCGCACGGCGGAGCCGCGCTATGTTAGTCAAGAATTTGATCATAGCTGGCATGATCCGATATGATGGATCTGTCGTGGATTAAGGCACATCCGATTTTTATGATAACACACGGTAATTTGCACGAGGCGAGGAGATATCTTCGTGATGCATGCCGGGCTATATTGATACACCGAGCGGGCGCCGGGAACGAAGCGCTTCCGCGGAAGGAGCGCATCCTCTCCCTGGAGCGAGGGAAAATTGGCAATTAAAAAAATATATATATTTTTTGGATCTTTTTCTCTGTCGGTATCTTTATGTATTATTAATTAAATTGACCTGCATTAATAACAATATATTTGTATGACACTTGGTTTGAGTATGAATGTATAAATGCTGCTAATATTGTTAATCTTGGATTACTTTTGTGGCCATAGATACCCTGTGTTTTTTTCCCACATATATGTATATATACATATGTAGGGGTAACCGGGGCAAAAGGGGTACTGGGGCAAAATGGGGACATGTACCCCGTTTTGCCCCGATGGATTTTTTTAATATCCTTGCAAAACCAGTGCCAATACAATTTTGGTGTGAAAAACAATGGATCTATGCTTTCAGTATCATTGTAGCAGGTTTTATTGCTTAGCGTCGCCGTTTTGCCCCGGGTTCCCCTATACATATATATATATTTACATTTCACTAAAAATGTTATATTGTCGCGCTATGTTAGTCAAGAATTTGATCATAGCTGGGATGATCCGATACGATGGATCTGTCGTGTATTAAGGCACATTCGATTTTTACGATAACCCACGGTAATTTGCAAGAGGCGAGGAGATATCTTCGTGATGCATGCCGGGCTATATTGATACACCGAGCGGGCTTTGGGAACGACGCGCTTCGGCGGAAGGAGCGATGCTCCCTGGAGCGAGGGAAAATTGGCAATTTAAAAAAAAAGTTTGAAGCGCGTCACCTGCGTCTGCGTCGCCACAGTTTTTCCGCGATATGTATGTGTAATATATATAATAGAGGAGCCCTCGGTACAGAGGGCTGAACACGGCGGACGATCGATAGGATAGCCTCTTCTCGCTCCTACACTTTGCTGCCACTGCTGCTTACACCGAACCTACCTCGACGCGACGTGCTGTTGCCTCTGTGTCTCCTACATAGACGCCGATGCTCAGCCGTGAGCCTCCTCGTAAATTAATTCCGTTTGCATCGTCGTTGTTACGTTGGTAGGGTCCAATAAGCGCCACATTTCTCTCTCCCCGAGCGTCTCCCTCTCCACTCACGTTAAACTCGATATTACTTCGGCGCTCCCCCCTCGCGGGTTTGGAAAAGTTGGAAGAACTCCGGCTTCGAGCGACGTTGTACCTACCCCGCCTAGCTATTTTCCACCTTTCCGACCACCCCCCACCCCCCCCCCCCCCCCTCGATCCACTTCGGCTAAATTAAACGATATTCGCGGCAAAAGAAATGAGTCGTAAAAAAAAAATTGTGATTTCCGATGTATTTATGCACTGAGGAGGCGCGCGGCTAGGAAAGACGAATTTCATTGGTGAATTAAAAATAAGAAAGATAAATCTGTCACTGCACCCACTGAGGCGAGTGCCGTGAAGAATCTACTGTTTTGACAACGTGCCGCCTCGATCACTCGGGCCTCGAAGCGATTAAACTGTTTACGGTCAAAACTGCAGCGCAATTATATGCGCCAACCCTCAAATCCCTGATTTACGAGTCCACCCGAGGGGTGACTCGTTTGGCGAACCGTTTTTGTGGGGCACGTCTCGTACGCGAGTCCGAGCGCGGAAAAAGGGGGTTCCCATGTTGGAGCCCGCTCTCTCCGAGCTTTTCGTCGATCCCCGTGGAGAATTAAACTGTTCGGAACTCGGCGGAAGGGTCGCGTTTAGATGAAACCCCTTGACTCGTGCCTTCCACACCGACCGTGCATTCTGCATCCACACGTTGACTCGCGTGTCGGTATTAGCGCAGCTCGCCACCCCGAAATACTCCCGTGCTCTTAGCCGCGAATCCCGCGTACAAAGTGGATTCGAACGATACGCGTACACTGCGACGAGCAACTCCCACCGGATGAATTAACCACGGTGGATCTCCGAGTCTCGAAAAGTCTAATCGAGTTAACGCGTGCAGTACAGCGAGCAGGATCCGGGGGCGTACAAACTTTCGGATACAGACAACGAAGCGGGTGAGCCCGATAAGTCCCGGCACAATAGAAAACCCGATTCACGCCAGTTAACTCTTCGATCGTGGGATTTACGATCTTGCGAGGGCCGCGAGAGAGCGAGTAGTCAAAATAGACCGGGAGAGAGCCCCGAGACGAATTTAATTAAATCGTGGAGATTTTTTTTTTTTTAAAGCGGAGACTCCTCGGCTGCTTTATCATGGCTGCAGCACTGGCGTCTGCTGGATTGGATTCCCGATCTGACGAAACACGCTGGTAAACAGTAAAAAATAATTTCGTAAAATCACAATACGAAGTTTTGTAAAAATAATTTTGTTAAGTAAGTGACAAACTCGTTTGTTAAGGCTTGAATGTACAAACCTGCTCTTTTATTTACCATGTCATTAACAATTTTAGTTAGTACTTTTGTTTGTAAAATTAGAATTAGATGGTTGCGAACGGAAAATTAACAAGTAAAAAATTGTGGGCGTTTGTAGACAATAAGTTGTTGTAGAAATGCAAAGTTTTTTTACTGTGTAGTTTTTTTTTTATATTTTAGTTTTTTTTTTTATACCGCAGTTACAGTGAGACATTTAAGCGCGTAAGTGGAAAGTACGCAGCGCAGGGCCGACGCTGAACGGGATTCGCTGAAAGCGCAGTACAAGCACCTTCCAAAGTAAATTGATTCGAATTAGTTCCCAATAGCATGTAATTTCTTTTCTCCGAACGCGAACCCGCGGTCTCGAAATCGAAACATTGCCGGGCTCATCTCGCACGGTCCCGGCGCGCGTTCCATGATACATCATTATGTAGCTCGCCGCCTAATACTTAGGTCGATAGGCGATATACGGGTCCACTCCTCGCTTCGGTTGACCCAGCACGTACGAACGTCGACGTGCACTCCCAACCCGGGATCGACGCATATTACACCTTCATCTATTTCACCCTTTTCCCCAATGCCCACGCGCGTTTAGACGCCCCGCACCTGTTTCGAAGTCCATCGCGACTCCGCGCGTTAAAAATATTTAGTCACCTCCGTCGTTCTCGATATATCGGTGTGGATACACCGAAAATACGAAAAATACAAAAAAAATAAAAATAAAAATAAAGTATAAAAATTCCTCGGAGTAAATTATAACCCGGATTGTTTCTCAATCTCTTCACCGGCAGGTAGACGAGAGCCTCCTCCGCGAGCTGTGAGTAGCAACAGCAGGAGCGCGTATCACATATTTCAGTTTATAATCTTGTTTCTGTGGACGTTATGATGGTGCCTATATGTTAGATACAGTGTAATGTTGCGGGAGCTGTTTTGTGTATAGTTATACATCGTGCGTCAAGTCCGCCTCAACGACTCTTGTCCGTGGCTCTTTTTCCTTTCTTTCTTTCGGACCTTTTTTTATTTTATTCTTTTCGTTTATTCTACAGAACTGCTTCGAACCCTCTTTCGCGCCTTCCTCTGGCTCCTTCCATTCTCCGAGACGTGAATCATAGCGTGAATGAAAAAATCCTGTGGACGGGGAGGAGAACTCTCCTATCGCTTTCTCTGTAATTTCAGATCTCCTCTTAGATGAGGATCTGCTTCGTTTTTACACGGGGCCAAACAAGCTGATCGGGGACCAATGTTTTCATTTTCTGATCAAACGAATCATATCGATTGATCTCACCGATCAATACCGGAGCTTCGTTGATTAGTTACCCTTACCGGCATTGCTAGTTAGAATGTTATTGCGAAGAAAAAAAAATCATAATTTGGCAAGGTGAGAATCAGGAAAAAGTCAGAAGACTTTTTCCATTGATTGTAGTGGCCCGCCATGTTTTATTCTCGAGTAGGCACACTCGAAGAATCGCACGTGTGTGGCTTCTGACACACGCCGGTAGCTTTTGCTTTGAGGAGGTTGGAGCGCTTCACGCTAGTCAAATGAGTGCTCGTTTTTTAAGGTCCTTTATACTAACTTTTAAGCATCTATTGATTATAGTAGATAGTTGTTTGTATAGCAGATGTCCTTAACCGAGAAAAATATGAATTGCAATGGATTTGCAAAAATATTAACTGGTTTGTGCTAATTTTCGAAAAGGTAAATATTTGTTCAGTTTTTTCAAGGCATAATCCGCACTTCATGCTCAATTTTGATGTATTACGGCTCATTTTCTTCCTTGAAAGATGCTCTACGAATTCACCATCTAGAAATTCGATAGTATTTTCCGTTTAAAAATGACAGCCTTTTGTTTAACCATCGACGAAATTTCTTCACAAACAGCTGTCATTTTTAAAAGGAAAATACTACCGAATGTCTAGAGAGCGAATTCGTAGAGCATCTTTCATGGAAGAGAATAAGGCGTAATACATCAAAATCGAGCAAAAATTACGGATTATTCTTTGAAAAAACTGAACGATCTACTTTTTCGAAAGTCAGCACAAACCAGTTAATATTTTTTAAAATCAAATGCAATCAATGTTTTTCTAGATTAAGGAAATCTGCTGTAATACAAATAACCATCCACTATAATCAATAGATGCTTAAAAGTTTGCATAAACGATTTTTTAAATATAGCACTCATCCGATTAGTGTGAAGCGCTCCAACCTCCTTAAGAGCGTCAATTGTTGTATGCATGTGTAACAAATACATGCATACACACACATACGTTTATTACAGTAAAAGTTTGATGCTGTTCAATAACCCGGCGCAGAGCTCGGGTGCGGCACTCGGCAAATGATTTCACGTGACGAAACCGGGCCTTCGGTATAGAACGATGAAGCATCCCGATGATACGACGTCGGGAATAAATTCACGCGAAGGAAAGGCGAAGGGGTTGAGCGGTAGCTAGGAAGTGAAGAGGTGAGGGAGAAGAGAGACGCGAGCGCTGGCAGTTAAACCTGAGAATTAATTCTCGAGAGTCTCGAGTGAGTGCGGCTCCTGGAAATTATTAATGTATGCAGAGTTTTTGCCTGCCGCTTCTGCCGCTTCGTTCCGCTCCTCCCGCTCTCTCACTCGATTCTCTCTCGGTCTCCTGTTCTCTTTCTCCGTCTCTCTCGACACGCCGGGGGGGAATCGCCGTGTGCCTCGTCGTAGAGTTGAAATCATGACGGTCCCGAGGAGACCTCCCGAGTGCAGATATCCGCGAGATTCGGGCGGCTCTCTGGCACTATGCTGATCCGTGAAACGTCTTGTTAGCTCTGTTTGCAAACGAATAAAATATCTTCGCTTCTATACACCGGGTTTGCCAAGCACAACCGAATGGCTTCTAACGGTAAAAATATTTGATATTGGATTGTAACTTGTGTAGGGTAAAAGTGGCGAATTTTGGCCCCTTCCATAAATCATTGATTTACGGGCTAATCGCTGTGGGCAATATTTACGATATTTGCCGAGACTATTTAATACTAATTACCGTGTATGCAATATTAAAAATTACACATAATAGGTGCTTGTATATTCCGTATACAGGTTACTCAAAATGATCCTCTGATAGATCTTCTGATTCGATGAGACGTTTTTTAAAAGATGATGGTTGAAGTTCTAAGGACCTAATTTATCGTCTCAAGTTCCGACTTATGTTCGATATTATGTTGATAATAAAATTCAAAGATCGAAAAAGGTTCATTTTGATCTTAGACGGGAAAATAAATTTTTAACTTAAATTCCAACTTGAACCGATTTTTTAATGTATACAGTGTATATTCAAACGTTCTACGTTTAACAACGATAAAAAGGTTGACTGTTATAAATGACTTTTAATAATGCCGGTCGATATGAAATAAATCGTTAATCTTGGAACTTTACTGTCTCGCGTAATATCAAACTCCAATCGCCAGTCTAGTCGAATCAAAAATAAAATCACGGTCCCGAGGAAACTTCCCGAGTGCACATTTCCGCGAGATTCGAGGGCCTGTCTGGCATTGCGCTGATCCGTGAATCATCTTGCTAGCTCCGTTTGCAAACGAATAAAATATCTTCGCTTCTACACACCGGGTTTGCCAAGCACCACCGAATGGCTTCCAACGGTTAAAATATTCGATATTGGATTATAACTTTTGTAGGGTAAAAGTGGCGAAATTTCGGCCCTTCCATTAGTCATTGATTTACGGGCTAATCGCTTTAGGTAATTCACCACATTCGTCGTGTCTATTAAATACTAATTACCGTATATGAAATATTAACTATTAATCATAATAGGTACTTGTATATATCGTATACAGGTTACTCAAACTCATCCACGAATTCGCTGCGACTTTTTTTAATGATGATTGAAATTCTGAGGGCCTAATTTATTGTCCCAAGTTCCGACTCAAGTTCGACATTACGCTGATAGTGAGATTCAAAGATCGACACATTTTCATTTCCATCTTAGACCGGAAAATAAATGTTCAACTTAAATTCGAACTTGAACCGATTTTTTACTGTGCAATATATACGTGTAAGAAAGATAAGTTTGATAACAATAAAAATACTAACTATTATTCAGCAAAGGTTAGCCGTTACAAATATCTTTTATCAGTGCCGATTGAAGTGAAATAAATCGTTGATCTTGGAACTTTACCGCTTCGCGTCACACCGAACTCCCGTCGCCACTCCAGTTGACCCAAAAAAGAAAAAAAAAAGTTTCACCACCCCCGGTAAAACACCGTTCGAAGCTCGGAACAATAAATTCCGGCCGAAGAGTAACTCCCGATCGCCGAGCGAGTCACCCGTTATAGCGCGGAGGCGACCTCGAGGTCTACTCGCGTCAGGACTCGGGAATAGTAGCGCGAAAGCTCGAGCCTATTAGAATACGTCAGGCTCGCCTCAGGAGACCTTCTTTTTATTCGGTTCTATATCAGACCACGATCGTGCATTCTCGCGGGCTCGCCGATCCCGCACAGCAGCGAGGAGCGCATAAGCAGGGGCCATAACACAGCGAGATGGGATACATGCGGGCCACGGAGAGATGAGAGCTCTGAGAGGCGGGCATCATCATCGGCCGGTGTATATGAGAGGAAGGCCGAAGGAATCAACGAGAGATCGAGCCGAAGCTCCCCGTCCCTCCTCGTCTCTCGGTGGTAGTCATCGTCGGTGCACACAGGGACACAACGGTACACCGTGATGCGCTGCCCGCGCGTACGAGGGTGGGCTGACGAGTGGCAGGTTGTACCCGGAATACCCACCGCGGTGCAGCCTCGCTCAGTGGGGTCTCCGATCCGGCTCTCTCTCTTTCACTTATCTAAAAACTCTAAGCTCTCTCTCGTCGCTCCTTCGGCTCTATAGATATTCCTAAGTGCGCGCACGGTGCCCCGACGATCCAGCAGCCACGTCGGCAGCCGTATCCTCTCGAGTGAGCCCGATCTTATCTCGCCGTTGCGGGATAAAAGCCCCGGGACCACATACAGCCTCTGTTGCAACTACGATGATACCCGGTACGAGAGTGTCAGAGTATCTCTCCTTCGACTCTGTTATCCTCTTTCTCGAGTTCTGCCTCCCCGACGTACGAGCCGGGAGGGAGAGAGAGGGCACGAGATTATAGAAACAAGAATTAAAAGAGCGCATGCGCGAGAAGGGATGGAATGCGGTGACCGGCAGGCCCGCGGTTGAGACCCCGAAGACGCCCGGAGAACGCCTGGTCCGGCAACGGCAGCATCGGGGGACAGTGACGTACCCCCCGCGGAGTCTGCGCCTCGAGACTCTCGATCTATACCTGTATTATACTGTGCATATACCTATCGCGACTGCTGGCGATCAAAAGGGCGTAAGTCGTATGGTTCGGAAGGGGAGATCGGCCCTTTCGTCTTTCGGCGGCCGACGTAGCGTGCGGTTTGTGGGTATGTATCGGTACGTCGGTCGTGTCCAGTGCCACACGTGCTCTATGCGCTCGTCCTCGTCCTCACGCCGTGTGGATATATGGATACTCGTCGAGTGCGAAGAGGGCCCTAAAGCCGGACGACCGGAGAGCCGGAGCGAGGATCCCGTCGCGTTTCTTCCCAAAGACACAATTCCATCTTTTACACTCTTATATATTCACGTCCCATCGGTTCTTTTTTTATTCTCTTTTTTATTTTCTCGTAGGAGGACAGAAACTGTTAACTATTTTCACCGATGGCAAATCTTACAGCCGGATTTGGGAATCGAGATTATTATTATTGTTTTTTTTTTTTTTTTTTTTTTTTTTACAGAGCAGCCACTTTGCGCGAAAAATCATAATAATTTTTCGCTCAAGGCGCGAAAGTCTGAGTTACGTTTGGGTCGTATCGGAGCCGGGCGCAGAAAAGGGATTATCATTGGCGGAGCCGGCGAGTCCCGCGAATATCGTTTATTAGCCGGACGCACTCCCGATCCTCGGCGGGTCGCATAAATGATACGATACAAATGGAGGAGAGCGCCCTCACGTGTGAGAGGATAGTCGGAGGCGGTGGATAACGAAGACGATGACAGCAACGATGATTTAATGACGAGGTCGGGTTAATGGTCGGTGCGCACCGCGTGTCTGGCGGAGGGGAACACACAACGCACATAAGCTATTCTTCAAGAAAACCATTCACAACGCGTCTTTCTCTCTCGCCCTCGAGCACGCCGCGACCAGACTCGTTGGTCTCATACGCGATGCCATATCCTCTCCCGAGCTCTCCGCGTGCAAAGAGAGCTGGCCCAGCTGCCTGTGGCGTGGCGCACGCGGTCAAGATACCCTCTTTATACCCCCCGCGGATTCTCTCCACGTCCAAACTTAATTCACGTTTCTCAGTCGTTCACTAATCCCCCCCGCCCCGTGCTTCTGCCTCGTCCCTGCTTTTGCATATATATAGGGAAGAGCGGGGCAAAATGGGACAACCGGGAAAAACGGGACAGTGGGGCAAAACGCAATTTTACAATAATTTTTGGATGGTACTGTGGGGCAAAACGGAGCAGAAAATCCAGATGTATCGACGGGGTAAAATGGGGCGTCCAAATTTTTATTGGAAAATTGCGTTTTGGCTTATCGTCCCGTTTTGCCCAACTGCCCGTTTTGCCCCGCTCTCCCCTATATATATATTTACAGTAAAACTTCGATTATCCGAACACCCAGTATCCGAATCGCCGCTGGTTCGGATAAAGTTTCTATTATCCGAACTGTTGCGTGAAATTCTCGTATCCTTACATTGTTGCGCGTCAGTACATTATTGCGCGCTACAAACAAGCCGGTTCGAGAACGCTCGAGCTCGCATAGAACTTATACAGCACCACCTTGCATGCACAGTATTTGTTAGTTTCTCAGCCGAGCAAATACACACGTATTCAAAGTTTATTTTCCTTGATCTAACTAGTCTCGTAGTTTGGCGCGTTATGGATTCAACGTCCACTCCTTCCACCTCTAAGCGTAAGCATGATGTACTCACGGTGGAAAAACATTAGAAACCCTTTCTAAATTCGATTACGGAGAGATTTACTGGCACATTGTTAGTGCGCTCGTATGATGTTGACAAATCAACAATCTCCGACATTGAAAAAAAAATTGGCTGCGAAAAAACGTACAACTCTCTTGCGCCATACGAAGATTGTAGATTTCGTGGTGAAGAAGATTTGAAGTTACCGTTGAGTATCATAAAAATACATGTATCACGGGCACTGTAATTTTTTCGATATTTATCGCGCTATATCGCTTAGCACAGCCTCACTGTTCTGTTATGCGAATTTTCGTTAATCCGAACGAGCTCCGGTCCCAATTGATTCAGATAATCGAGGTTCTGATGTGTGTATATATATATATATATATATATATATATATATGTCCGAGCTCCGAGTTTATGGTACCATTTACAATTATAATCGCTTCCATTGGCGACGAAGTTAAATGCAGCGAGGAATCGGATTGGCGGGAGAACTGCGGGCGCACGAAACTCTCTTCGGGACTTCTCACGCATCGTACGGATTAAAAAATGTTGTTCTTCCCCGAATTTTCATTTCCCAGCCGGTGAAATCGCGTACGACTCCAGTTTGTTCTGTCCTCCGAGAACGATACGGGTGTAAAAAAAAGAAGTAATGTGACACGCAGAGGGCGGCAGGTGTCCAAGGATCCTGGATAAGAATCTACGCCGATGATCCAGCGATCTATTCAGAATCTCAATTCCCACCGACTTGTACGTTAAACCACGCATCCATTATAGCCCCGTGTGCACCCCCATAGCTCGTAACATAATAAAGCTCTGAAAAATTCAACCCCGCCCACGCATTCGTCGACGGTCACAAATCAATCGTCTCGGATGCGAGCCGTTGTGTAGGTGCCAGCGCGGACGATGATCGAGCTATCCGACGGCATGAAATTATTATTGAGGAATAACTTGTATAGAATTAATCACGGACAGTCCCTCTCGCGCCGGGTTTCGTGCAGCTATTTCATTAAAAAAAAAAAGTAAAAAATAACAAACAAACAAACAAAACGCACACACATACATTCGTCGGCATAATTTGCGACTCTCTGAATTATTATTAAGAATAAATTTGTTCGTCCGTGGTGCGAGGGTGTCGTGGCTCCTGTTTCCTCTCCTTTTCGCTTACCGTGAATGCTTTTGGTTTTGAGAACCCGATTCGGATTGGTTGGAGGAGTTAAAGAGGCATTCCCCAATCCTCGCCGTCTCTTGCACGCTCGCTATATACAACCGACGTCGGGTCATTTGTCGCATTAATAATTATAAGAAGGTGTGAGACCTCACTCCGGCTACACCTACGAGGGCCCCCGCGATATTTATGCATCTCACGGTGAGGCCCGGCGCGTCCCGCGAGGACCGCTGCAGCGCTTTGCTTCTGCTCCGCGAGAGGAACTCGCACGGGTTCTCCTCTCTTTCTGGCGAGTACGAACCGCGGGAGGGCGACGTAAACTAACCGCTGGTTAATTATTGTCCTTCGAGTCTTCGTCGTCGTACCCCGGGCGCGGAACCCACTCCGGACCGCGTTCGCCGCTCTCAGCTGGTACCACACATCCCGAACGGCGTCCGCAGCAGATTCGCCGAGTTGCGTGGTCTCGGCGGATCTCTCCCGAGAGAGTCCCACGATGAGCGCCGGTCCGGCTAACGGCGGACCAGCAGCCTGCAAGACCCGGGTGGCTGAGCTTCGGAACTACCGTGGTAGCATTCAATTAGCCTCGCGCCCCACGTGAATTATTATTGTCCCGGCACCGAGAACCTTGCTGCATGGGCATACCGCATATCGCTCTACGTTTTTGAAGATTTTTCTTTTTTTTTTTCTTTCTTATAGAGGAAGCTGTTTTTGTAAAAAAAAATAACCATTCGAGATTTTAGTGTCGGAGTACTTAAAATCGTCCAAATCATCGAGAGAGGTGACTTTTGGCTGGCGCCCGCATTTGTATGTGTGTGGTTGATTATTGGCGTTTTAAATGGCTATAACTTGCGAACGGTTTGTGCGAGCCACTTGAAATTGGATACAGTGGTCTTTGTGTTCAGCACAATCTTCATGAAAATTGATGTCCGATTTAGGATCTTAAGAGAAATTTCGTAAATTTATATCTGTAATATTAAAAGTGTGCACAGGTACCGACAGGCGCAGGTATATCGATAAAGGATCTTTGGTGTTAAATTTGGCCGAAATTTATCTAAACAGTTAGATTTCATGAAATTATCAAATTTTTGAAATAATTTCTATTTCATTTCCGACACGAGTTTCTGCATCAAATATCGCGCCATGAGTAAAATTAGATATATAATCGGTAGAAAAATTTGACGTAAAGAATTTTTACTATAAATTTAGCGATAAATTTGGACCGATTAAATGTTATATTGCAATCCCAGCTTCCTCTACGAGTAAGCCAGAATCGGTCGAAGAAATTTATGCGCGAAACGGTAAAATATGAGGAACCGAAGTGTGCAAATTACTTTGCACCTTTTTTTATAGCACAATAAAGATACGCTGTGAAGTGATTACGTGGGAGCTCGATTAGCATATTTCATTACTGAATATTCCGTGCGACGATCGGCATACTTATCGGGGTACAAATATCATTGACCCGAACTTGCCACTGAATGAGCGTAGTTACTATTTTGATTCGATGTCGCGATTAACCGTTCGATTATTAATCGCTTTCGCATTACGCGCCGAGTGTGTACAGACACAGAAAGAGGCGCCCGAGACTCGGAGCTATCTCGCGGGAATCTCGGAATATCTCGACGCAGGTATAGCCACCTCGATGGAAGGTGAAAAGATGAGTATACACGATAAATTAATTAATCTTTCTAACCAGATACATGAGGAAAAATTTCAAGAGCGAGCTAAGCACGTGCGCGACGCTTGATTATTAATGAGTGGTCTGTAATATTAAGTATCCGGGCTGTGCGGAACGTATCGCGAATTATAATCGGCCAAGAACGATATTTTTTTTCTCGCTTCTGTCGTGCGTGTGTGTGTGTGAAATATCAAAAACAGCGGTATATCTGCTTCGCGATGGAACTACGGAAAAAGTTGGATGCCTATCGTGTTCTATGGAAAAAAAAAATTACACGTTGTAAATTATCTGGTGAAGTTGCAGAACCGTTGATTCGAGGGATTACAGGCCGCTGAAAAAGAAAGCTAAGAGAGTATTACAAAGTCTTGGACCTCACATTTTTTATTTTAATTTTACTTTCTACAAAAAAAAAAATTGAAGTATGTATTCCAAAAAATATTCCGAACAACATGTAATTTTTGTATATATTTTTTTGCACTGAGCACGTATCAGAGAGGCGGTTTCGGAATAAGCCGAGCGGAATATTGTTGTCGGACAAGGATAATTTGCGAATGAATCGCTTCGTAGCGTGCACTCGATATAGAATTTTCTGAACCGCCCTGTACTCGTCGCGGGAAGAGCCAAGCCGATTGAATTAATCTCCCCGCTCGGCGTGCCAGGCTTCGCAGACGTTCGGGCCGGTTGCAGATCGCGACGATAATTAATTTTCTCACCTATCGTTACTAATTGAGCATCCACCTAGCCGGGGCCCGATATAACGTGGGCGTGCGCGCGAGCGCACACGAGCTCCGCTCACTTTATATATTCAAGCAGCTCTCCTTCCCCCTAATTGCGCGATGCTCTTGAATTAGCCTCGCTAATTAAATCTCCATAATCGAATCCTCGGTTTACACCCCACTTACATTTCCCCCTCGATTTTTTACCTTAACCAAACATAAATTAATTAAAACAGCCAGAGCGAACGAGGATTATCGATCACGCTACGGCCGAGCAACCCGTCTCTATTCCAGTGTAATTTTCGATGCCAAAAAAAAAACAGGTAAGATTGCCATTGCGGGTTTACCGGATAACGAGCCTGACGGAGGGATTGACATTGGACGTATACCGCGTCAATGGCTAATCGAAGTGAGAGCCGGTCGCGCGCATGCATTAGAAATGACCTCTCGACTATCGGACTGTCAATCAAACCGAGCGTTTCGTATCGCCGTGTGTGTAGCCCCTGAAAGGAAATAAAATCGGAATGGCAGGGTTGTGGCAAGTGGAATTTTCGATATAACGCCAAGCGAGATGCGCGCATGCTCGTGCGTCATGAACTTTTACGTTTATTTCGGGCTATGCCTGAGAACATGAGCACACGATTATACTAAACTGGAGTTCTCGCTCGCTACTTTTTTTTTGCTTTCTATAGCTGATTGAACTGTCGACGAGAGATTCTATCGAGGCTCCCAGGAGACGCAAATCGTAATATCCACACAGCTCGGTACATTACTGAAATGATTAATCGATCGCAAAGAAAAAAAATCCTTTCAGCCACAACGTGGACTTTGTCATTCGAACAATGTATTTCTCGTCTGGTAGGAGTTCCGAAGCCTTACATCAGAGCCGAAAGAGGTCCAGAGAACGCCTGATAAGTTCCTGACAAGGCCCCCATCTAACGCTTCAAACATTCTGCCAGGGAAAGTTTTTTCTACACAGTAAAAAAAGTTTGTACATTTTACGACAACTTATTGTCCACAAACGTCCACAATTTTTTATTTGTTATTTTTCTAGTTTTACAAACGAAAGTACAAACTAAAATGGTCAATGACGAGTGAAATAAAAGGACAGGTTCGTATATTCAAACAAGTGACAAACTCGTTTGCCACTTATTTAACAAAACTATTTTTACGAAAATTCTCATTCCGATTTAACGAAATTATTATTTCACTGTGTACTCATTAACAATTGCTCCCTGAAACAATTTTCACGATAAAAAAATATAAATAAAAAGCACAATACAGCGTATACCGTCTCCCAAGAGTCTGACCGTCTTGTCCACACCCTCGCGGTTCTTCTATCCCGAGAAGCAAGTTTCATCGCAGTCCTCCGAGTGTCGCCATCTGGCGGCGTGGCGATGGCGAAGGGAGGCTACACGGCCGGCCGTACGGAGTGAGATGGAACGATAAAGCGTATTCAGCTCGTGCGAACGATAAATCGCGAGCAAGCGCAGAAGAGGGTGGTTGCTAGCTGCTGCTGCCGGTCTCCTCTTTCACCCTCTCACTGGGGTGCTCGCGACAAACGAGCGAGAGACCGCAGAGTGGGAGCCTCTCTCCGGCTAGGGTGGCTGTGCGAGAGGCTGTGCGAGGGTGTGGAGAGGATCCCGCAGGGGTGTGCGGAACCCGCGAGGGGGGGGGGGGGAGGGGGATGCGCGCGCGAGACGATTACGAGATGGCGAGAGCATCACCCCGAGTCCTTCTTCTCCTCCTCCTTTTCGCCGATGGTGGGAAAAGACACAAGATTGGGCGAGAGTCCCGTCGGTTGCCCTCTGGCTCGCGGTGGAAGACGCCGACGACGGCGAAGCCGGAGAGGAAGATGAAACGACGAAGAGAGAGGAAAACTGATAGTGTCGAGGGGTTGCGCTCGCGAGAGAGAGTAGCTGTTGCCGCCCAACTGCACACAGCAGAGTCGCGAACTCACTCCCAACCATCGACGAGCGTCTCCGTACGAAAAGGGCTGTGTGTGTGTGTATGTCAGTAGCGGTGGCTTCTATCTTCGCTTGTTCTCGTCTCTTTTCCCGGAGGGGTTGTAGGTCGAACGGGGTGCCGGGGGGGAAACTGCTGTGCGCCAGTGGCGAGTTTAGCCGGGGACGCGGACGCGAGAAAGGAGGTGCTGCTCCCGGTGTGTGGATACCGGGGGGACAGCGTCGGGACAGAGCGGGAAGGAGGAGGATGGAGACGTCGAGCGAAGAATCCGCAGGAGAGAAACGCCACGAGCGGGATGAAGCGTATCGGTGGGAGGGATGAGAAGCCGGGATAAAACGGGCGAGAGGGTTGGAAGAGTGCGAGCACACTGGCCGGCTGTACGGAGTCCTAGGTACGTAGGTATTGCACGAGGAGGGTGAGTCGAACCGGGGCCGCGAGGAAGGGAGCGCCGAAGCGTGTAATTGAGTCCCGTGCGCGCGATCGCTACTTTATCGACCCCCTTTATATTCACCCCTTCGCCGCGCAGCGACAACCCTCCGGCGGCTCTGCCATCCCTGAAATCCACTTGCGCTCGACGCTCAGCCGGCTGATATAGGAAGAGACGGCACGGGAAGAAACGTACCGCACGCTCTCGTCCCGCTATCCGGAAACTCCATCGTCCCCCGCGTTCGAACTCTGCACACTCCCGGTGGCGTTCAATCCCGCGAGAAGCCGAAGACTCTCTCTCTCTCTCTCTCGACACTCCCGCGGCGAATTGGCCGGATGCTTTCACGAGGAAAACACGAGAGATGAGAGTTCGTACTACACTTTCCTCGACGGTGAGGAAAAGAGCGAATGCCGCTCACAGAGACGGGGCGGGAAAGCCGGAGCTTTGGCGGAGTGTGTGACGGCATTCCGAAAATTGATGGAAACGAGCTGACGCTTCTCGCGCATACATATATCTGTATACATATATCGCCATTCAGCCTTATCCCATCTCTCTCGGTTCCCGAGCAGCCTCTCCAGCGCGCTTTTCTCTCGGGACTCGGGGAGGAAACTGCACGGCTCTTAAACTCTCCCGAGTATACGACATTTTAAGCACTGTGGACTTTCATCGAGAAAAGTATAGTACATACATAGTAAAGTCGACGATCTCCGGGCTTCCCACGCTATTACGCCGGATAGAAATGAGGTAGCCTCGTGCTGGGCGCAGTTTTGCCGCTCCGAGATGATTCTATTTCGAATCCCTCTAATCATATACCTCACCGGAGAGTACGCTGTACGACGAGGTCGGGAACGGGGACGGTGGGGGAGCCGGCACTCTCGAGCATTAGAATAACTTATAAGGCGTACGGGCAACTTTATACACTCCGGTGAGTACACCGGAACGATTTTCTTCGGAGAGAGAATCATCGCCGCGGGAGGAGAATATACGGGAACGGTCGATCCGACTCGAGCGGCTAATTCAGCCCTCTAATTCGATCTTGAGAAGTGTGCGGGCAAACTATTAATTATCGACGATTACCCGAGTTCCCGAGACTCCGTCTATATACACCGACGGTACACGAGCGCCAGTGTGTACTATATATGCGGAGTAGCCCTCCGCGAGAAGAACCGTAAAAGGACGAGCAATTAAGTCGGAGAGAACCGGTGCGCCACGGAGAATTCGCATGAGATCTTGCTCCTCTGCCTCTTCCGCGGCTCGGAGCCGTGCCCGCGTTACGCCTCGTCTACGCTCGGGCGCAACGAGAAAAGAGGTCTGGGAGATGAGGAGAAAAAAAAACGGGAGCGAAGGAGAGATAGAGTTAGATGAGAGTAAACCCTTCGGTCCCGTGAGATCCTCGTACTCTCCCGCCCGTCGGCGGGAGAGAGGGAATCGCTCGCGCCTGACGCGCATAACGGAGAAATGATTTGATTAAAATGTAAAGGAGAACTCGGAGTCGAGAGTCGTCCCGGGGCGAGAGTCCCGGGGTTGGCTTCTGTTTGCGCGCATTTCACGCTTCGCCTGTAAAAAGCTACTGTGCCTCTCTCACCGGCTGCCGCTGCTCTCTTTCGCCTCTATTCCCCGCAACGCTGCCCGGGCCCCGCGAGGGCGTTAGACAGATGGTAGTCGCCGCATTCAATGGCCTGAGAAATTGGATCGCGTTTTAACTCCCTTACGTTTCTCTTTCTGTCTCTCTATCGCGAGCGATTTAGGTACACAAGGCACGATAAAAGTATATCTAATGGCCGTTGAGCAGCCCCGGGCGCCGTGATCCGGCTCGGAAAACGGGCGACGAAAATTTTCATTTCCATCCTCTCGAGCGCAACGTGTCGAAAGGAATCGCTTGGATGAGTCCTGGTAATATTCTTTGATATGATAAGGACCGGAAAGGATGTGACAGGGTTGTATCGATGAAAAGCTGAAACTATTATATATTTTTATATAAAGGCTGAAACTATTATATATTTTTATATAAAGGCTGAAACTATTATATATTTTTGAGTTGGTTTCACCAACTTAAAAAAAAACATTCCCAATATGGTACACTAGGCATTAAAGAGTGAATTAATGACGAGTGTGTACCAGCATACAGTGCTTCCTATATTCATACCTCGCGTTAATTACTCTTGCTTTTTGTAATAATCTATCAGTATCGTTTATTTCGCCTAGGACAAGAAATGTTGATTTATGTAATAGAGATTTGTTAATGTTAAAAATAGAAGACCCTCCGGAGACGCACGGTTAATCTGCTCTCCGGTTATTCCGACCCCGGTTAATCAGGCTTCTACTGTACATCCTATCGTGCATCGAATACAATGGTAATTAGTCCGAGTAGTCGCGGTCAATATACGAAAGTGATTGCTTCGTATTGTACCCATGAAGCGTTCGTCGAGAGGATCGACTTCCGGTCGTTCGCGTTATGTTACCGACAGTCCTCGCGGTTGAATTACGCAACGACTTACCGAACGTATACCGAACGCGTGACGAATCAACGTCATCTGGATGGTAACGCGTTCACAAGAGCGAATAAATTCGAACGAAATCGAGAGACTCGTAACGATAATTTCAGCGGCGGGAAGGGAAGAGATCACGCATACGGGGTGGCACGCGTTTCAGCCTAATCGGAACTAAAGTGAGTCGGGCCAATTTCCTCAACGATCCTCCTGTCGCTCTCCGACATCGAGAAGGGACGAAGGCATATGCTAATACAATTCGGCAGTCATTACATCGAGGCGATTAGGGTGAAAGTGGTGAATATGGCCCACCCCGATTAGCACGCGAATCGATGATGTATGGACTGAGGCATATTCGCCACTTTTATCCCATGTATTAAATGGTATATGGGGTACATTATATGGGGCATTCCACGTCAAACCAGCCCTCGATTTTGATGATCTTTCGGTATGATGTTGTTACCGACCCATAATTGTATCGGCATTTTTTTCAGATTTTTTTACACGACTAGTGAAATTTTTAAATCCTTGAAAAAACTATTCCGAAAAGCTTTTTTAAAACTCTGAAAAAATTCACACCGATTCTATTATTTGAAATATAATTTTTAAACGTCACATGATAATGGGATCTCAATTTTTACTATTTTTTCGCAAGTCTTCAGTTTTTTTATGTCGCAGTTAGGATTTTTATTTTTTTTATCGCTCATAACTTCTTCAAATATCAATGGTTTTTAATTTGTCTGAAGTTTATAAAAATACCAGAAGATCCGAATGCAATTGATATCATAAAAAAATCGCAGATTATTCAAGCAAAAACTCGAAAAATCATGAATCGAAAAAAGAGGTCAAGCGAGGCTGATTATTCCAAGTCCCTATTCTAAGTAACTTTTGGAGACATAGAACGGGCGCGCGCAGAGCGCGATCCACAGAAGCCCCAGAAAATGAATATATAGATTAACATAAGCCATAAATGTACATATATACACAAATATACATATACAAAACAAATGTCATCTCATCATTAATTAAGTGGATCAAAGCAAGTTCCTCGATAAATTTCCAATAGCGAATAATTACACGAAGAGACAATCAACATCGTCGATGGCCCCATCAATGAGCCATTTCCGGATGAGCCATGCGTGCCGGAAAGTCAACAAAGTATCCTAAAACGATACTCTGTTTAATGTCCCAAGGGTACTTTGCATGTCCGAACCCCCGAACAGCTCGGTAAATCGTCGCCGACGATTAACTTCTCGATAATCTTCGTCATGCGTGTCTCACGCTAATAATCACGATCCTCGCGATACATCCCCCCCCTACCGGACTTTTACCGGGAGTCTCGACGTATCGACTTTACTCTCTCCCCATTAGATCCCACACTTCGCTACCTCGGTAGCGAAGGGGATGGAGAACCGAGGCAGATAGAACAGGTGAAACAACGGAGAGCGGAAAAGGGATGATATCGCGCGATACATGGTACGCGCCAGAATGCAACGCAGGTACAATGGGATCGAACGTAGAATCAGCACAAAAGTACGAGCGCGGAGGGAAGCTCGGATAGCCAGTGGCGGCTCGTCGTACTGTAATCTAATCGAATGAGGGTTGGACGTACGAACGAATAGTCCGTTCGTTCGTGGTGGGGGAGGGGGAGGGGGGAGGGGGTGGGGGTGAGGATGTTACATATACCTCCGATGCTGGAGAGGTTGGGTGCGGAATGAGAGAGGACGAGAAGGGGGTGATACGGGCAGATTGGCAGAGGGTTGGTCTACCGGGCGAACGAATTGGCTTTCTCCTCGAGTTCTCTCGCAACGCCAGCAGAAAATCTAGCGAAGGTGAGGAGAAGGGAAAAGGCCAACCGGCAACACCAGACACATAGTAGTTCACGAACGATCGGTGAGAGAGGCCAGAAATAGAGAGAGACGGAGCGGGGGGTGCCATGGAGAGAGAGAGAGAGAGAAGGAAAGGCCGAAGGGAGGAGAGTGCAGGAACAAGGCTGCCGGCAGCGCAATCACTGTGAGTGGGCGACACGCGTTTCTCGGGGGTTATCAGGCTGATGAGACTTCCCGTTCCACCCTTCGCAGCCCGCACGACGAGCGTATGGAAGGAGGGACGAGAGAGACAGAAAATGGAAGGAGAGCTCGCACGGTTTATCCGAGCAACTTTACTCCGATGTCGCGGACCACGTGTTGTGCGGCGTTAGGACGGGACGGTGTTTTGCCTCTTTGCACGCACCAATGGAAATAATACAATCGTCCCGACTGCAGAAAAGTAGTTATAAAATTTCAAGGAACCTCGTAATGTACCTTGTTGAAGGCCCGATATACAGCCCGGTCGAGCCGAGCGGCAGCTACCGAACGATTTGTATTAAAATGAGAGAACGCGTTATTACACCTCGCGATGCCGCGGGCAACGACCGTTTCCGCGAGGGGGTGGTTCGAATTTTTTAAAAAAAGAAAGTTACCGGACCACCGAGGGCGAAAGGGAAACGGTAAAAACGTTCGATCGCGAGGGGCGCGCGACTCCGAGGGTGGTTTCGGAGTCCTCGAGCCGGCCCGAACTCCCCCATCTCGGATACGCATATTTGTAATTGATGCTGTATTTTTTTTTCCTTTTTTTCGCCCGCGGTCAGATACTGCGAGGAAATCAACGTCGGTCGTGCGTCAGACGGATGGTGGGATTCCTCGCGCCCAGAATAAAAATTTATTTGACGCCCACCGTTTATTTGGTTTAAGTAAAATATTTATTTGATTTAAATAAATACTTATTTAAATTAAGTAAATAGTTACTTAAATGAAATAAATATTTATTCAAGTAAAATAAATATTTTACTTAAACCAACTAAACGGGGCCGTTGAATAAATTATTTTTCTGGGTGCGCGTCGCGATTCTGCCTATTAAACATTTTTATGGATTAGCAGCCCCGTTAATGACGTTCTACATCGAAATGGTCGGAAGAGGGATCGTGGTCGGGAATAGGGACATTTACCTTATGCACGAATTTGCTGTACTGCGACATTGCAGACAAATTCTACTTTTCCATCTCGCCGCGAAAGAAAAAAAAATCGGCGATGCTTCAGTATCGAAAATTTAATCGCTGACATCCCCGATTGCCGATCGGTGAGACGGTATGTACGAGAATATAATACACGGACACGCGAACGCGTTAAATTCAGATACTATCTGCTCGGGAGAGCGAGAAGCTGTCGGATAATCGTTAGCCCACCAGAGAGAGATTCAGCGGCGGAACGAGCGTGCATCGAGTCATGATCGTTACGCGTGTGTTCACCGTTCCTACTGCTCGAGTGCCGATCGTGCGGGATGGAAACGACTCCTTGACAGTCGCGCGTTCTTGCGATCGATCATTCCGATGCCGGACAGCCGGAGACCGGCTTTCTCACTACAATAGACTGCCCGATGCTACCAGCTCGCCAAGAGAATTTCGTTGCCGCGCTGCGAGAGATCGTCGAAGGAGAGCTATCGCTGCCACCCACGTAGTGAATTCTCGGCTCAACGCGTACAAATCATTTTGTCTATCGTCAGCGAAACCGAACGACTGTACGGACGATCCATTAAACTTGAGAGAAAAAAATCCTCGAATTTTTCGAGCTCTCTCCGCGGCGATGCGCAAGGCTACGCGTACGAGGCCATTGGGAGCTTCCGAAAATCGCTGGAGAATTCACGAGAAAATAAAGAGAAGATTGCGATCTCGAACGAGCTGGAGGTGGGACCGAGAGACGGTATCGTAAATCTCGTCTCGGAATCAAAAAAAGCCAAAACGAAGGAACGAACGAGGCACGGGGAGAGTGTGTGATAAGGAAGTAAATAAATATGTGGAAAATGTTCCCGTGGGAGAGATGTTTGAACGACGGGGAGGGGGCGTGCGAAGGAGGACTCGGGCCGGGAGCGCACCATGATGCTTATTCTCCTTACGCCTCCCGTGCTAAATAGCCGGGAAGGCCCAAAGGCAACGCGACGGCGTTGTAAATTCAGTAACGCGAATCTCTTACGGCTATAAGATAAATTTATCTTTTTCCACTTATTACGATTTATAATGTCGCACGAATGATATTTCACGGGGGATATTTTAAATCGTTGCCGCGGTGACTCGAAGTGGTATTAATCAAATCATAAGTGAGCTACTGGATAACGCCCGATCACGTGTTTCAGCCAAAGCGAAGTTACGGCGCGTATATATTACGTACCGAGTGGAAAAAACGAGTATAGGCGGCGTGTATGCAAAATATAGGTGTGATATTATATTATAAATAGTATATTATGCCACGAGGGAGGTAAGTGCGTTTTCTCACCGAGTGCGAAGTTTGATGCCCGAGCGAAGCGAGGGCGAAAATTCACACGAGGCGAAAATGCACTTTCTCCGTTGTGGTATACGATTTTTCTTTCCATCTTCGATAAAATAACCACATTTCTAGCGTCGCAAAAATCGTCATATTTGCCAATAACCATTACTCCCCCGGGAGTAATAGAGCTTCGAGAGGGAGAAATGAGCCCTATTACTCCCTAGGAAGTAATGAAATTGTACTGCGCATGCGCACAGATTAATAATGATCGTCGGTCAGTAATAGGCTGTTTTCCGCCCGTATTGCACGCAAGGAATGTGGTTATTTTAGCGAAGTCGGGAAAAATAGTACATTACTCCACGAGTAATGTACCTACTATTGTAACAAACGAATGGCGCTGCCGTTTCCACAGTTTTTAGTATATGCGGATACGATACGATTGCACCGACAATTATAAGATTGTATGTGCAAGGGTCAGTACGATATGCCACGAGGCCATATCCCCCTCAATATCCAGGCAATACGGTCAGTAAACCCGTTTTCTTTTTATTTTGGCATCTAAAACATTCATCATGTCTTTCCGTAGGTCATGTGCACAATATATAATATATACTAAGACATTTTTGCGCGATCTCTCTATGCTTCTCTAGGGCTAATCTTAAGATGGCCATATCACTCGTAGTGTCGGGTGATATGGCCGATCGCAAATATTAATTTATAGACCTGCAATTAAATCACGCATCAAAATATCGAAAGTTCTGACGGAATTACTTCAGTTCGATTTTTCTCAGGTTGGTTACAAACAAAATTTAACGGTTTTCTCAACGTTCAACCTCCAATTTTTAATTGTTCAAAAAAACATGGACCTAGCACCACGACTTACCCTACGTCGAAGTATGCGTGAAATAGTTTACGCGTGAAATATGAAAATCGTTCGAATGCACATTATTTTTTTCTTGTACAGCACAGAACTATTATTAATGTATTTTCTCCGTGTATCTTTTGCATACATTTGATTTTTGTGTCGGGTCTTGTGTAAAAAGGAAAAAATTCTCTCCCGCGTTTACTGTTAACGCGGAACCTCCAAGATTTTACAGCCACGTGCCTTTTTTTTCTGTGTTCCGTGTGTACGTAAGAGATCTTCGTGGGTCTGCTGTCCCCCTTATCTGTGCGCTCGCTACTGTTAAGGGCTGTCTGCCGCGCACGCCAGCAGTCTCCCCCGTGTCTTCTTGAGTCGTCTCACAGCAGACACTCGACTTCTGTGACTCGATGCTGTTACAGTGGGTAGATTAGCTCGTTTACGTCGCTCGTATTTTCGGCAGCGGCAGCGGGATAGACGGCTCCTGAGAGATGATACTCGCGACCGCGGAACACACTCGTCGCCATCCTCTTGAAAGCCTCTGTATCGCCGCCGACGCCGCCAACCCTCGTGGCGGCTTGAAGTCAAGGCGACGTCTCGCCGCTTTATCTCAACTAATTTTCTCTATTAATATGTATATGCTCTCCGTTATCTCGCCGCCTAAACATCGAGAAGATAGTGCGCTCCGTAAGCGGTGCGTTGAGATATACACACATATATATATATATTTTTTTTCTTCCTGCCAACCGTGAAAAGATTTGTTTAATTCAAATAAATTTGAATCGTGTGTTAAAGTTCCTCACGAAACTCCCAGCTTCGCCCTCGTGCAACCGATAATCACAGCCACGAATAAAGCAGCAACGATAGCAATAGACGATAAGTTTATTTGATGCTCGTTATCGTGAAACTATTATTTGTTTTTACATATTTTACAAAAATAATTCTGTTGAATTTTGATAATAATAATTTTGCAATAATGGTATTGTATTTGTTGTATAAGAATAATACATTCTCGTCGCAAGAGGATGCGAGTCTTCGGAACATACAAGTTTACAAATTTTACACACTTTTTTAACACTATAACACTGCGATACATTGCTTAAATTTCATACAATAATCACAGAGAGGATTACCACAAGTAAGATTTAGGCCTGTGTATTTTAATATCCCCGAAAGTTGGAAAGCTCGGTACGCCCAATTCTCACTTAGTAGTTCAGGAAAGAGGCTCTAAGTTTGAAACAGTTGACCATATAACAATAACAGAGCCCTGGCGGAGACAGCACCTGCATCAGATAAAATTCTCATTTTATCTTTTGCACGCCAGTTGACCCCACTAACCAATTCTGCCATTTTTATAATAATAATTTTATTATTATTATTATTATTTACAGAAGGAAAGTGTACAACTTATATCTGCATCATGTAATTTACGTTAAGTATACAAGTGTTTTATAATAATATTTTCTTTATCAATATTTATTATTGTTTTATAAAGATCGATTGTTTCTTTTTACATATGATTTTAACACATTCCGTTGAATTAAACAGTCCGCCTCGGCAACTCTGTTCTCCTTCGGTCCAGATTTACCCGACCGTCTTAATTCCGAGCATTTTATTATCGTCGCCGCGTCAAACCCCTTGGCACGCCCCTCGTAAAGTTGCGTGGAAGGAAGCAGTAGAAATAATAGAGCTTCGATCCATGCCCCGTAAACTATTGTATTCAACGCGTGAATAAACGAAAGCAGCGTGATATTTTCGCGTGTGGGCACAGAGTTGTTCGAAAATTGTTCACCGTGACGACTAGCCGGGACAACGTTCGGCGTCGCATCCAATTTTTCTCCCAAGAATAAAAAAAGAAAAACCACTCGAGCCCTCCGAACTCCTAAATTATCGTCCTGTGTATACATCCATTTCGAAAACGATTTTGTAAAGAGGTCCCGGAAGTAAAGAATGAGCCGCGTCGCCGCACGAAGCCCGACATAAACAGGGGCATTGTCGAGTTCGCATGGAAGGGGACGATAGATTGTCGTTGAGAATGAAAAACGTACTTTGAAGTGTCGTTTAATGGACGTTCGACAATGCCCGTTATAGCTGGTACGTGTGGCCCATCTCGGCGATGTTTCTCGTCCCGGTCGGCGGGACTTCGTCGAGGGTCTTCCTCTCCATCGTCTGCACACGCAGTTGCGGTCTGCGGCTTGAGTCGCACATCTAAGAAGGGTGCAACGAGAGGTATCGCACGCCCGGCCGAGGTCCATCCCCTTCGCCATCCGCTGACGCCACGGGGGTGGTTGACGAGAGAAAATCTTTGTCTCGCACACGGTCTTCTGGGATGCGCGCCGTCCGATGGTATCTCTTTCGGGGGGAGAAGCCGGGGTTGAGTTGGACCTGCGAAGAACGGCGCGCACCCCCGGCGTCTCGGCACAGATCTCGCGCCATTACTCAGCGCGTGGTCCAGCCGGGCACGAAGAACTCTCTCTCCCTCTTGCGCTTCTTCAGCCTCCCATGAAGACGCGCTCGCGCCCGTCGTACAGGACGATCGCCGTTCTCTCGCCCCCGACGCGAAAGAACGTGGAAAAGGGAACGAGGACCGAAAGTGGCTCTTCGGCCGCCCATCGTGCGTGGGATACCGCGTAAAAATGAGTTGTGTCAACGTGTACCGTGGCCCGGGGGACCCCCCGTGTCGATGTCTCCAGGTGGCCGGGCTTGTTTTATAATGCTCAGGCCTCGACGGTTCTTCTCGTCGTCGGAGGATCTCCGCCGAGTGCGGGAGGGGACGAGGAGGAGGAGGAAAAAGAAGAAAAAAAAAGAAGCTATAAACCGGAATGAGAACTCGCACCCCGAGATATGCAAGGAGAGTTACCCGCGGTGAATACTATGTACCGATACGCGAGTACAATATTTACAACAAATAGATAGAGCCGGTGGTGGGGGAGGGGGCGGGAGAGCCGGGATATATCGAATTACGAGAGTCGAGGTGAGCGAGGATGAAGAAGAAGAATACGAGGAAGAGGAGGATGATGATGAAGAGGAATCAGCTCGGTCGTAAGTGAAGGAGAGGAAGCGAAGAGCAGCTGAGAGGTCAGTGCAATTAAAGCTGGTGGCTGCTGCGGCGAAGATCGATCCGGGCATACCGACGGTATAGTATAATGATCGCTGTGCGAACGCAACGGATACGCGGGGCCGCGGGGAGTGCAACGGCGAGTCCCTCGGTATGTGGCGCATAAGAAAAGAATATAAAAGTCTTCGGAGTCGGACTCTCCGGCTAGCTCTCGCTCTCTCGGTGAGAGGGGAGAGGGAGAGAGAGAAAAAGATCGCGGGAGCACGGCGCGAGGCACGTGCGAACGGAAATGTAGGGGGCTGGAAACGTAGATACGGGAGGCAGTCATTTTGATCATTTGATGGGATTGCCCGATGCCCATGGCGGCCGGAAGGAGAATGCGGCGATATCGGAGGAGAGGGGGAAACTGCCGCACACGTACCGATGGTGTGTGTGTGTGTGTGTGTGTGTATGTGGCCGATGTCCACGGCGCGGACCCGCGCCGGAGAGAGAAGCGAGAGGCAGAGATCTCTCCCGGCGTTGCGCCCTGTGGTTACTTCAATTAGGTGGAATCGTGCTCTATCGCTGCTCACTTGGCCCTCCCCGTATCTACTGCACAGATAAAGGAGCCGACAAATCGTCCCGTCTCTATCCATTCTGTACTGGAGTGTCGTACGCTCTCGCTCGTTCAACGGGGCTCGGGCCTCGCACGAATCGACCGCGGAGGACGTGATTCTCCACCCCTTTGTATTAACGCTAATCATCCCGAATCGATGACGCGCCGACACTGACGATTCTTCCGTCTTGCCGATCGCGTGCAATGCATATAGCTCTTCCTGCACGGGGATTTTTTTCTTTTTTTTTTATACACCGTTTTGCGGCTTCTCTTTCATGACATTCGTTTACCGTCTTGTGCGGCGAGAGAAGAGACTGTAGACTGGGAAGAGAGAGGGCTTGAGTCGGATGGCGGAAGAAATAGTAATTTTAAAAGTGAATTTATTAAAAATATCGTGTGGTTTATACAATAGCTAGTAGTAATTATAGCATTCACGTGAACTTTGTCAATGGGCCATCGACCGGAGGCCTTCAGCTCCAAAAGAAATATTTTTGTTGACTAAAGGATGGACTCACTTGATTCAACTGAATTTTCGTCGGAACGACTAATTTTGTTCGTTTAATGTGGGGTTCAATTTTTTTTCATGATTATATGATCTGATAAAAAGTTGAAAGACCGATCTTCATTATCCGATTAAACGCCGAATTTTTTTTTTTTCGATCGAACGAAAGACTCAGTCGATTCAACTAAATTTTCCTCGGGTCGACTAATTTTGTTCGTTCGATGTGGAGTTCAATTTTTTTCATCATTATATGGTGATGAAAAGTTGAAAGGCCGATCTTCATTATCCTGAAGTATATTCGAGTCTAGAGTTTATCAATCGCTCGAGGTCTTGCCGACGACACGTGCTACCGATATCTCGAGAGTTCCGAGTCTCCGCAGCCGGCCAACTTTGTCCCGATAAAACAGCGTGTGCTCTTGAAGTAAAGGTAACACGTGTCACCGCCGGCTGCAGACTTGATCGCGGTGAAAAACCTATCCAGAACTCTCTACGGGAGTCTCCGGGACATCTCAGGATCAAAATGATATTCCGGCTCTGGAGCGAAATCGAGGATCCTCCAGTTGAGATGGGCGCGTTATGTGCCCAGCGGGGTGTACGACAAGAGTCGTTTCCGAGTTCGTGGAATCGAGGGAAGTATATCTATAGGGGAAGTATAACTATACGTCGATGAGTGTGCATGTGTGTGAGTGCATACTTTTGGAGAAAGAAAAATAAAGGATGAACTCGCAAGCTGCATTGTAAATACATCCGGGGAATCCCCGACAGTTATTTCCCATCAATGCCTACGCAGAAAGCCATTCGATGCTTGACGCTGTAAATCTTTCGCGTTTCGAGCGTTCGACTGAAATAGTCTTATTGTCGGGTCAAAGGTTGCGTTTAATTACGAAGATTATTAAATCGGTAATCGGATCGTGATCAGATGACCGCATGGTAAAAAAAATAGTATGAAGTTTAATTTACCGGACTGGAAATCTTTATGCGAAAACTGGTATAGTAAGTTTCATGTACGATTGTGATGAAAAATTAGTGTACTTTTTCATTGAAATGAAAGTAAATCATTAAAAATAAACTATTTCCAATGTTTTTAATACACTCAACATTAATTTTTCATCACAATTGTACATGAAATCTAATATGCCAGTTTTTGCATAAACACTTCCAGTCCAGTACATTCAATTTACTATTTCTTTCCAGTGTGATAGGGTAAAAAACAGAGTAACTTTTTACTAAGTACATCGTTGAAAGGATACTCAAGGGGTGACAAGCTACAGCGATCATAGTAATGGGCTTACTCTTCCGATCCAGTATTAACAATAATAATTTTAGAGGTACGGTGTCGATAATAATTTTATAGTGGCATAATAAAGATAATAATTTTATCGACTTGATGCAATAGCAACAAGTTCGATTAAATTCTTCAATCACTCGTGATGAAACCTTCCACGAATGCTGCAACCGTGCAACTGCTAAATTAGATACGTGTCGCTATCTACCGTAATTTGATCGGATTAACGCAGAGCGGACGCAATATTCCTATTCGCTAACTATAGTAGTATAGCGAATTTTATTTTCATAGAACATTTTTTTATAATTTCATTGACTCGAAACAGTAGTAAGTTCGATTGGTAAATTCTTTAATTAATGAATACTACGATGGAACAGTTAACATCGGCTGCAGCCGCTAAATGGGATGCGTGTCGCTATCTGCAGTCATTCCATCGGATTAATGCGGCCGAAAGACGCGCATGCGCGGCCTCGTGTTAAGGTGGCGCACTCGTCCACACTGCAGGAAAGGTCCGCAGTAACGATTTTAAGGTTACGTCAGGACAAACTGCATCGCTTAACGTGTCTCGAGAGAGAAAAAAACCGTGCAATGTCGAAGAGGAACTCCGGCGAAGATTACAGAAAAGGTTTTGTTCAATCATATTGTAACTATGCTACTCGATGACGGTGAAACGAACTATGGTTTTAGCTGTCTACAATGATTGTTTTTTTTCTATTTTTCAATTTTCACTCGTGTGTTTACGTCGCTCGATCGCATGATTACCGATACGATTTCTTCGTGGTAACAGCAATACCGGCTCGCCGATGCATCCAATGTTTTGCCATTCTTACGATATTCGCACCTTGAGAAGGCTCGCCGTCTCTGCTAATTCCGTTCGTCAGCGATACGTTCCGTGGACTTGCATGCGATACAGCGTCTGTTCGTCGAAAGTTTTTCCAGATATGTATCCGGAGGAATGCAAACCGGATGCAGGATCTCATGTAACACGCTAGAGTACAATTTTGTCGTTGCTTTTAGAAATAATCGTACGAACACACCTCCGTTGTCCCAGTTTTATCGTGCTCCGATATCAATAGAGGTCCTTCGTAAATTCGGGATGTGACTCCACCGAAGCATGCTGCTTGAAAGTTTCCGGTTATTAAGTCAGCCTCGTTTAACTTGATCTGAACTTTGCCAGTGTTTGACGTTGTCAGGGTCAAGTGCCTACAGAGCAGAGGATGGCAGGGACGACGACAGGGGAAGGGATCGATCGCCTTTGAGGTCCGAGGAGAGACGTGAGAACACTGGCTATTCGCAGACAGACTCCAAGAAACAGAAACTCGCATTCGGATTTGGGAAAAAGCCTGCGCAGCCAGAATCTAAAAAGGGCATTCAGATCAAACTGGGCTCTACATCGGTTAGTATGAAAAAGAAGAGATGAGCCTCAGGAGAGACGCAGGATGTCTGTAATTAAAAGCAAATTTTTCTCTTTCATTATGAAGAAACCAAATGCAAAGCCAGCAGCGTCTTTTCAAAAGCCCACTGTAGCTTCAGTCTTCAACGCCGATGACGACGACGATGAACCGGAAGAAATGCCCGCAGAGGCGCGTATGCGAATGCGAAACATCGGCAGAGAAACCCCAACATCGGCGGGTCCTAACTCCTTTGGCAAAACGAAGCAAGGCTTCTGCGACTCCAAAAAGATATTCGAAAAGACTCTGAAGAAAGCCATGGAGGAGGCAAACAAATAATTTTGACTAAACGAATCCGTTCTGGGGATGTTGTTAATTCTGTACATTAATTTAATTATATAAATATAAGATTTATTCATAGAGGTATTTCGTATTAGACGCGAGTCGTTAGTCGATCGCGTTCGACGAGAGCGATAATACACTGGTGCTATATTCGATAGAACGCTAAAATTGCTTCGAAATAGTATCGGCGAATGTATCGCACAACGGATGATTCAAAATCAATTTGATGAGCGTCAAATGGCATAGGCAACGATAACAAACGATTACCGCTATTCTCAAATAAAAATAAAAAAAAACGAAACTTGAAAAATCTAATTAAGCACAATCTCGCGTCATTTTTTCGCTAGATATTTTTAGACAAACTATTTCGAAGCCATGAAACGAGCTGTTATCGATGAACGAAGCTAGGCAGCTTCGTACGCATTTGATCAGAGTCGGCAAGGGCTTCTCTTGAAAAGCAATAAACTAAATCATATCTTACTGAACGAAATTGTAGTTGATAAGATGGTAAAATAAATATGTGAACATCGAAAACGTTTTCGGATTTTTTTTGTAGTTTAAAATTTTTTTTTATTTTATGTACGAATGTTACATATTATTGATTCACTTTCTGTTCTGCTGTCCTTGACGCATGTCCTGAAAGCATAGGGAAAAAGAAAATTAGATCACGCATAAAAATCTCAAAATTCTACAAATTCAACTATGGCTGAACAACAATTACCCTGGGGAAGTTACGTGCGGGTGGCGTCCTGATGCGACGGTCGGCCTTGGATCTGTTGCGAACAACTTTGGAGTGAATTGCGCAGGACACGCAGTAGTGCAACTTGGCATAGAGCTTGGGAAGCTGGTAGGCTTCGTACACGCTGGCGTCATTGATATCCCTAACAGCGGCGGCTTCCACTATGTTACGGATAACAAACTTCTTGATAGCCTTATCCTTGGGGACGCAGCGAGCGCAGTTGGTGCAACGGACGGGATTAACATGGCCTCGGCCATGCTTGGCACGTCCTCCGTTCCTACGTTTCGTCGTCTGTAAACGTAAAGACCATAAATTAACACACGCATTGGGGTTACTCGACTCCGAACGGACTTTCTTTTTGGTTATACACATAGATTACGAGAAAACAAAATTGGGTAGCTTTCATTAAATTTTTTCCGTATCGTAGAGAGCACGGGGTGAGATCGATGTACGAATCGGCAATGATTGATAATTGATCTTTGACGAATAGCAGTCGTCACGATTTTTCAATAGACATATCACATGGCGTGCACGCTGAACGTCGCACACAATCCGCGTAATATTTACAAATAAACGCGATCCTCAAACCCGTAACGTATCAAACAGAACACACGGAATTACTTGTTAAACATCCGTTTATTGTATCTGGAGAAATTAATAAGTCAACGACGCTGTTAATTGTGAAAAACAGCACGATCTCGCTTACCATTTCGTTGCAACAGCCAGTGGCGGCCAGTGGAAAGAAACCGGAAGAGACTTTCCGAAGCCATGTAGCAACTACTTCGCTAGTCAAAGCGGCGATATCCGCAACTTCCGGAAATCTATTTCGTGTAGTCGTTTTTCTCATTACACTTACACGCCGGCATTGTTCAACTTTTCATTATCACTGCTTCTGAAAAAAGAAGCTTTTCAAATTGCAATAGCACCTAATAGATTGTATCTACATTAATCCTCAATTGAACTGTGGCGATAAAGAGCGCCAATTTGAACGATCCAAACAACATCATAACTATTATAATGTGTATTAATTTGTCGATCATGCATCGATTTCCTATGGCAACAGTACTCGTATAAAATTTGATTCAGAGTGAGTTTTCCCTCGCAGCTATATTACATGCGCGCAATATACTTTTAGGCTGTATATTTCAATCTTCGAATTGCGCCGATTGATTGTGTCTAACAGCATGTCTGAGTACCTGTCCCCCCTTCCGTCGACGGGCGCTCAAGCTGCCGCACTCCCGCAACAGTTACCAGCATGCGTCATACGCACTTTATTGTCGGCACACTGGACAGTCGTGTTATGGGGACGGACGTAGAACTTGCAGAGAGCTTAGTAATTGAATCACGCAATATGGGCACCAACGACACGACGACAGTGCTTAAGAAGCAGCAAAGTGAAAGTAACGACAATATCGAAGAGTATGGTCCGAATTTGAAGATCCTACCGACGAATGATCAAGTCAAAGAGCTACAAACGATTTTACGTGATAAGTGAGTAATACTGGATTAATCACACGGCGCCGCTTTTTGCGTGTCTACATCACATGGCTTGCGACCGGCCGATCTGCGATGTATTTTTGTGATTAAGAAAAATACGTTCACAAGGTCAAGATCATTGTTGACTCTACGATTTATCTACTGTGCTTATTCCGCAGGAATACTACTCGCAGCGACTTCAAATTCTACGCCGATCGTCTGGTAAGTCTTCATTTAATACAACATTGATATTACCTTGAATATTACCGATGTTTTTAGCCACGAGTCCGAAATTATTAATGTCACTCACAATAATACTTTGAATTTTTTTATTTATAGATTCGTCTGGTAATAGAGGAAAGTTTGAATCAGTTGCCTTTTTCGAAATGTGTGATAACTACGCCAACAGGTGCCAAGTACAAGGGATTAAAGTATCAGAAAGGAAACTGCGGTGTGTCGATAGTAAGGAGCGGTGAAGCAATGGAGCAGGTAAACAATGGATCATGAGAAATTTATATTTAGGATAATGTATGTAAATATAGGACTTGCAGCCAAGCTTTCCATTGATTGCAGGGACTAAGGGATTGTTGTCGTAGTATAAGGATCGGAAAAATATTGGTTGAAAGTGATGCGGACACGCACGAGGCCAAAGTTGTCTATGCAAAGTTCCCAGATGACATATCCGAAAGAAAAGTCCTATTAATGTATCCCATCATGAGTTAGTATTGGAGGATCAACAATTTTCCCAATTCCCCCTACCCATTAACGCACATTGTAAATGAAAAACAGAGCAATAATTTTGTCAGTACGCCGATCAGTTCTCTCCCATTGTACAATCTGCGGCTTGGATAATGAATCATGATCTCTTGACCCCAGGTACTGGAAATACTGTGATAAAAGCGATAGCGGTACTGAAGGAACATCATGTATTGGAGGAAAACATCATACTGTCAAATTTATTTTGCACACCGCCAGCTGCCAAAACTCTAGTCACAGTCTTCCCCAAGGTATAACGCTTGAAAAGCGATGACATACGGAATTTTGCGTTACTAAACTATTGTTATCTTTCGCAGATGAAATTCTTGACTTCGGAGATCCACAATATCGCACCAAATCATTTTGGGCAGAAATACTTTGGTACGGATTGAATTCCTTGTACATTTTTAGAGTTATCGTTAGACGGTGGGCAAAGAGTACTAGGATAGGCCAATGGAAAAAAATAAAAATAGACTATCGAAGGTGAATAGCGATGGACAAAGAGCAAATATCCCATACAATTTACTTACAGCCAGGGTTGTTCTAAGGAGAGTCGTACGGTATAATGGAGCGTTTCTTGAACATGTATTCCTGGTAGAGGTGCTGTTCCGAGTATTATTTCAACCTGAACTATTATCATTTAATCTTAATATACCAGTCAGGGCAGAAATACCGAGGTGCGGATTGAACGCAGAACTATTCCATCGACATGTTGCGATACGTACGCAGTATGCTCCTTCAATAGTTTAATTTTTTGTTTTTTTTCTGCTACTTATTATGAAACTGGGTGCATCTATTTCAGTACTTATATATGACTACGTCATCAGTTTATAGCGAACAAGAATCCGTATGGAACTTGGTGAATCATGGTAAACATTCTTATAGGCAGTTTCTGTCGCAAATATTAAGTGCTACATTGAATATATTTATATTTGGTTGAGGAGACAATAGTAAGAGTTAGAGCGAGGTCACTTTTCTTGCCTGCGTTCTTGTCAACACTGAGTTGTTTTTATGAATGAATTATGAATAATATGCCATGTCACGATAAGACGTGTTTAGTATCAAAATTTGTGCCGAATACGTTACGAAACGACAAATCCTTGTCGTTGTATTTAAATCTACATTGAATCTCTGGCAATTATTACGTTAAGGACGAATGTTGAAAAACAAAATTATGGATGCTATTTTATGCCATTGGCATAAAATATTATGAACTAAATTCAGTTCCATTCGGTGTACTAAGAAAGTATCATCACTGCATAATAACAGAATGGATGAAGTTAAAATAACATAATGTTTGCTCTATATATATCACGATTACATTCTACCAATAATCTAATCAATTCTTATTGTTGTAGTTAGTGATTCCTAAATTATTTTGGTATTGAAAAGCCATCTAATTTGTAACGTAAGTTTATACCACGACGGAGGTGCGATGGGGATTGAGGAAGAAACGCATAATATTATATAATTTATATAGAGAGAGTATGAGTGACAGTTTCAAATTTCCTGGCTTTCTTTTTTACAAAGTTTGCGCAATCTCGCTATTCCTTTACAATAGCATAAAACATTTTTTGATACACCTCAAGCACGAAACATAATGTGTAAGACATTGAAGAAGAGAGCTTTATGGCAGGATACTATAAAAGTCTAACTGTTTTATATACAATGGAAGGTTGAGAAATATAAGATGTAATGCAAAGCGGTAATTTTTTTTAATCCTCGCTCCATGTGACGCATACAGCAGTAGCAGTCCCATTCTCAGTGAATCTATCGCTGAGATCAAACAAAAAAAAACCTTACGAAATAAATAATGCATTCGATAAGCACATTGTTTGTTTTTTTTTATTCTTGTTAGACTCGACAGCTATCTATCCTATCATTATAAAAATACATTTGCAATAATTGTTTTCAGGCTCGTATCACAGTGTAGTGATAGTGGACTCGCAAACTGGACCGGTTTAGGAAGCTTTCTCTTTAGAAACGAACGCAATAATGCGCTGAGAAAACCCTAATGAGATATTCGAAAATATAAAAACGGCGATAATATATTAATATTATGTGTGAATGGTGTAAATTTCACACCGGGAAAGTCAATTAAAAAAGAACGCCGAGTGAGAACAGCATATGAACTAGGTCACGATGTTGTCTGCGAGCATGCGTGTATCCAATAACAAAGCAGGCCGTCAGTGCTATTTTCACCGGCAAGATCGGTGAACTTTCTGGAGTTCTACCAATGAAGATGAAGAAATTTATGACTATTTGATGGTAAATCAAAGTTTATTAATAAAATTACTATAGTTTTTGATCAACAGTATCTTTTATTCTGGAATATAAGCTTCAAGGAAGTTTCATTCAGGCATTGTTTTTTTTAATCATCCAAGTTAATGCTTTGCTTATTTAAACAAGATTGTTCCGTATTCGCTAGAAGCTTTTGATGTCATAGATTCCCCGTTCGTCCGCTCATTGACTCGAAATCGGAATCTATGACATGATATTATGTATATATAAATATCTAGAAAACGCTAAACTAACAATATGATTTAAGTAATAAGAATTACTCGCCACGATTAACTCGTTATGTGTTACAATTTGTACACGCATAACGTTATACATCCCAAAATATCCGTAAATTTTGTTCTACATCAGACTTTGATTGTTCGTTCTACTAAGATCGCGGTCTTAGTTTGCGGTTCGTGTACGCCAAGTCGCGAGAATCATAGTCAGATTCCATTACTTGCCACTCTCTTCTATAGTCAAAATCAGATATGAAATAAAATTCTGAACGTTAATCCATTACATCTTTAGGCAGGTGTCATCGATATATTTTGTTAACCACGTGGATAAGTAGTTATCTACTTTGAGCTTGGAACCATCGTAAACTTGTAACGAAACGTATTGCAGATATAGATACTAAGGAGTAAATAGTTGTGGGAATACTCTTCAATTAAACTGTCCACCAATACTATTTCAAGTATAATAATAACGACTTCTACGCCGTACGATGAGCAAAAAAAAAAAAATAATCTTTCATACAATCGACGCACACTGCCAGACTTTGCGTCGATAAGCCTTGATATTACGCTTTAGAGGCATTCAATGATATAACAATCCTAATCCATATATGGCTGTGATTAATGATAATTGTATCGAAATCTAGACGAAAAAAGTGGTGCAAAGTGGTTGAACGATCTATCCCTGTCCAGAGACAAACTAGCGAAATGACAAAAAATTGAAATGCTCAAACACAACTCGACATAATTATACTTTCTAGATGTTTGATGAGGCCATAATTAATGTATCATAAAATAAGTTGATGTACCATAATATTAATACGCTTGACTTATACCCATTTGTTCCATGTGCCCTTGTGATACAGAGTGTGATAAAATTATCTTGGCAGTACCTTCGGTCAGTCCGAGTTGCTCAATCCAACAAACATCTCTGAAGAAATCTATGCATGGAAATAACGATCGCGAAGATATACGAAACTTATTCAATAACAGCTTATTACTCTTCTTGCTCTTGATCGTCCGATTTTTCTTCGTTCCTGTCTGTGCTCTCGTCCATCTGCTCGGAATCCTGCTCGTCCCCCGTTTCTCTCGTCGCGCTTTCAGATTCCGTAGGTTTTGGCTTGTCATCGTCATCTTTCCCTCCAGCCGCGGAAGATGGTCTCTCGTCCAGCTCCGTCTCCGAATGCACGGCGCTCGTGTCCTTGTCCGTGGAAGCCTTAATAGAAACAATTTTGTGTTTTAGAACATCACCACAGTTTGATAATCTACCAACTCCCTCAAAATGAAAAATCGTACCTCTCGACTGGCAGCATTTCCATTCTGTTGAACATTGTTGCTTTGTACAGAATTATTCTGAGTAACTTCCGCTGTGCTTAGCGTAGTTTTGAGGAATTTGTCCAGCTCATCTATCTCATTGGCCAAATCAAAGTCTTCGTAGTCCTGCGGGTAAAAAAAAATATTTTATAAGCCACAAGAAAGCTCATTTGGAGTGGGTACAAAGAATACAAAAGTATCTTAAAGTTACCCCACAATAGTCTTCGTCATTAAAGATTTGTGGCGGCAGAGGATGTTTGCTGTCCTTCGCCACACTGTTACTCTGCATAAACTCCTTCTCATCTTCCTTCCCTGGTTCGGTAATGTCGATTACTTCATATTGCACGCACTTGCTATCCAGAATCATCAATACCCTCTGCTGTCTCTTCTTTACCTGCAATCAAATATGTATTCGTATTATCTTGATTGGTACGGCCAATTTAACAACACTGACAAGTATGAATCACTACAATAGCGTTTGAGTCATGCTATTAAAAAAAAAAAAAAGAACAAAATGACTGTTGCCAAAAAGAACATATCGATTGTTTGACAAAACAAGGATGAAAAAAATTGTTTTGCTCCAATTGCGCGAAAAAAAAATATGTCTGATAAGCATATTGTTGAGGAGTCCGAAATCCGTAACCCAGTGCGTTTGTCATTGACTTTGATCGAGGCGTTTGTTAATGTAATAGACGAGCGAGAAGGTCACTAAATTGTAATTTGATACGTGTGCGATGGCGCGTATGGATCACGAAATGTCATAAGAACGAGTGTCGGCAGACCGGGCTTGGCACTGCCCAAGGTCCTCGGACACTGTATGTATATCCCTCTATTCTCTATGTTATTTCAATATATATTTGGCACTCACTTCTTTATTACCGCTGATACCCGATATGTAGATCTTCACGGGCATGATTATTGAGGTATATTATATTAATCCTGTCAACCGGCACAGGTGCAAGTGGTATCGCGGGTAGACGCTCGGTGGTTAATTAAACGACGGGTAAACGAATCGCGGGCCGCAACTGCTGGTTATGGCCTGACGGCGATTAGTATCGCTAGCCTGAGCACAAAAGCCAAGCCTGCTCTGGGATCCGCTGGTGATGCTGCCTGCTGCTGGCTACCACTACGTCACGAGCGTATACGTAGACAAACCACACACGACGATGTCCCGTCGCGACTAATCAAAGCTGTGGAGCTTCCCGAGGTTGTTTCGAATCTGTTCGATCCGACTAATCTAAAGTTTATCAAGTTAGCTACAAAAGTCGAAGCTTTCGATAAAAAAATCTCGGTTTTCATACAGCAGCAGCGAGACAGCGATTATTACAAAGCAGGCCGAGCTGCGACTGTATTTAAAGTTCTTTTACTGGCCCACTTGCAAGAAATGGGACCTGAAACGCAAAGTGGGAGTAACACGTTGCTACGAAGTCGAAAGAGCGGTGGTTTTCTTTGATATATTTCATTCACCAACAGATAATTCCGTGAGTAATTGCGATAATCTTGCTTTCATACTTTTCTCCTGGACTACCGGTGCGATGTACGGTAAAAAGATAATACCGCCTTCACTGATGTTTCACAGATAAAAATAATGAGCGCCACTTCACACCGTATACAATTCAAGGTTGACAAGAGTGATTCGTTGCCAGCTTCGTGCCCGTGTCACCAGTGAATCCCGATCAGACTCATGGAAAGATGTTGCGGACCGTATTGAGCGGTCGTCTGCTGTGTATCGCGAAAAGTGACAAAAATATATTGTTCCGAAGAGCGTCAACGCGAACTGGGTGTATCCTGAGACGTTTGATACTATGCAAGGGACCTTCCTTCAATCTAACCAAACACAGTGCATGTATTTCGGTCGCGGGAATTAGGGTAAATCTTTATCTATATTACAAAACGATTATCGTAGATTCGAGACGGTTCCACTTATCAAAATTGCACTGTTGATCATGACCATCGATCAACTGCAAACTACACAGATTTTTTAATGTCTCGATGCCAGTGTAAATTTTAGAGATATTTTGTTCGCTCAAACATTATGGGTCGTAGGGCGAGAAAACGTTGTCGAAAGAATAAAATCTCCTTATCAAATGTTGTAGATGATTCAACGATTTTAAAGAGCATGGAAGATTGGATGTTGTCCTTAGATTGGTCTCCAGTTTGTAACTTGAAACCCAGTATTTTTTCGTTGACCGGCAGAGGTTTGATGTGCCTGACGGACATAAAGATTGGTGATACTCTCGTGAAGATACCCAAAGCATTATTGATAACTACGTCCGTGTTGGGGAGTAGTCGAATTCTCAAGATTTTTAAAAACGAAAACAGTTATGAAGCGCAATGCATACTAGCCACGTTTCTAGCTTATGAGAGACATTTGCGGGAGGATTCTGTATGGAAACCTTATCTGGACAGTCTTCCTCGTTCCTATACCAATCCAGATTTTTGTTCGTCAAAGGAAAAGAGATTTCTGTCGTCTGTCCTGAAAGATTTAGAGTCGCAATCTCGCAAAGTACAAAGTAATTATTGTTCCATCATACGTTCGATCGATGCATTGAGAAAAGCTGGAAATAATTTGTGTTCTCATTGTGGCAAATCGCTCGACAAAGTAATTACCTTCGCACTGTTCAAGTGGGCCTATTACACAGTAAACACGAGAGCGGTGTACATCGACGATACAAAAAACCTGAATAAATTCATAAGAGTCAAGGACGTCGACAATATCGCCTTGGCTCCATTTCTTGATTTGTTCAATCACAGCTACAATGCTTCCGTAGATGTCTCTCTGGTATCCGAAAATGAAGAACGAGAGTTCTATAGGATCAAGACGCTGAAGCCTTTCAGTCGAGGGTCCCAAGTATTCATCAACTATGGTTCTCATGACAATCATAAGCTTTTTATCGAATATGGCTTCTTCATTCCAAACAATCCGTTGGATCAAGTTTCCTTCGGTTTCTCCCACATCGAAGAGTGCGTTTCCATTCCTCGAGTCTCCTACAACTTTGTTGTATCTCAAAATTTTCATTGCGATATGGGTTTCACATCTGAAGGGATGAATTACAATGCAAAGATCGTACTGTTTATCTTGAGTACAGAATTAACTCGTGAGCAGTGGAAAATCAAAGTCTACAACGGAGATTTTTCATCTCAGGACTTGTTAAGAATTAATGCTCTTGGGATAAAGATATTAGACATCAGGATGTCCAAGCTGGTCGAGCAATTAGATGCTATGAGGCACATGACGAATGGGACGGAGAGTTTTAAAATTGCTACGGGTCTTGTCGAAGAATACATTCGCTTGTTGAATAGATCTCTGAAGCGATTACATATGAATAAAATCGATTAGCCTGTAATTTAAAATAATGTAAATAACAAAATGTTTAATAAAAAACTTTGTGTACAATCGAGATTACTTTCATTTGCAGTATTGCAGTGGTAACGTAATCGATCGGGCGCAAACGAAGAAATGTGTTCCTCAATCAAAACCGGTCGTTACGCCTACGAGAGCAGCGCTCGTTGTCGATGGTGTAACGGGAGGAAAACCCGGCCAACAAAAGCGCAATTGTTTTCATCCCGGGGTATCGAGCTTGAGCAGGGACAATGAGACTTTTAGCGACAGTTCGCCGGTTACCAGTTCACAAATGTTAAAGGCGATGCTTGGCTACATCTGGCCGAAGGTACATTATCGTATCTCAGTTATTACAAAATCGTCGCAATTTGTCTGTAAAAAAAATTGTCATAGTTCCCTATTTAATGGACAAACAGGATGAACCGGAAATAAGGAAGCGCGTCAAGATCGCCGTCGGTCTGCTAGTCGGTTCGAAAGTCCTGAACGTCGGAGTCCCGTTCATATTCAAGCACGCGATAGATACACTGAACGCTCACTCGATTGCAGCCGGAGGCGAGGCAGTTCTCAGCATGGGAACGGCTCCGGAAGCTGTAACAACGGCCGCTACATCGATACTTCTGGGATGTGAGAACATACAAATGTATTTGATTAACATATTACGCGAGATCAACGAAGCAGCCGGAGGTAACGAAATTAATCGTTTAACGCCTTTCATACGCAGACGGGATAGCTCGAGCTGGAGCGGCGGGTCTCAATGAACTCAGAAACGCCGTGTTCGCAAAAGTCGCTCAGCATTCTATACGCAAGATCGCCAAGAATGTGTTTCTACACTTGCACAATCTCGATCTGGCCTTCCATCTAGGCAGACAGACCGGTGGACTCTCTAAGGTGAGTTAATGTTAACAAGAAGGAACACAGTTGTTGGGATATTTGCTGCGAGAACATACACAATACACCGGTCCTTTGAATTGCAGATGATAGATCGGGGAAGTCGCGGTATCAATTTTGTCATCTCGGCGATGGTCTTCAACATCGTACCGACTCTCTTTGAACTAACGCTGGTCAGCGCGATATTGGGTATAAACTGCGGTCCGGAGTATGCTGGTGTGGCGTTAGGCTGCGTGGGCATTTACACGGCGTTTACACTCGCTGTAACGCAGTGGAGAACAAAGTTCCGAGTCTACATGAATCGGGCTGAGAACGAAGCGGGCAATAAAGCAGTCGATTCGTTGATCAACTACGAGACAGTGAAGGTTTGTTGACTACGAACACGAAGCATTTTAATTGAATATCCTATCTCTACTAAAAAAAATTATACTTTTACTCAGTACTTCAACAACGAACGATTCGAAGCTGAAAGATACGACGAATCCCTTAAAAAATATGAAGCTGCCTCTCTCAAAACTAGTACGAGCTTGGCAATGCTGAACTTTGGTCAGTATGCAATCTTCAGTGGAGCTTTGAGTTTGATAATGGTATTGGCAGCGAGGAACATCATGGAGGGTGAGAAAACGTCGGATAGCCGTTACCTTTCTCACGAGATTGCTACAAATCATTAACAAATCGCTCTTCTGCCTGCAGGAACTATGACCGTTGGTGATTTAGTAATGGTGAATGCATTGTTGTTTCAACTATCGGTACCTTTGGGATTTCTCGGATCTGTGTACAGAGAAGTCCGACAGGCTTTGATTGACATGCAAACTATGTTTACACTGATGGAAAAAGAACCAGCGATCAAGGTAGCATATTCGGAATTGCAATAACGACTCTTGATGACTAACCATAGCACGAAACATTTTGAAATTAGTTTGTAAAGATTTTTAAGATTTAAAATTTACGAAATATTTCTGAAATATATGAAAATAATATTTTCAAATATTCTATCAAAATATTCGAACGAAACGTTTGTTAAATATTTCAGAATTATACTTGATGTTTTAACACATCTGAAATATTTCTGAAACATACGTAATTGTCTGGCGATAAGTAACAAGTACAATTTGTCCCAACAGAACAAACACACTGTCATACCATTCGTCGTATCACCGGCTACTTCCGACATTGCCTTCGATAATGTTAACTTCGAATATGTAGAAGGAAAATCAATTTTTAACGACCTGACTTTCACTATTCCAAGTGGAAAGAAAGTTGCGATTGTGGGAGGATCTGGGTCTGGGTAAGCTTCATCTTGTTTCTTTGTCAACTCTCAATTTATTTCTGTCGATGGATTCTCATTTAATCGTCCCTTAAATGGCACAGCAAGACGACGATCGTCAGATTGCTGTATAGATTCTTCGAACCGCAGAGCGGTAATATTCTGATCAACGGTCAGAATATCAAAGACGTGAATCTCGACGATCTGAGACACTCCATAGCGATTGTCCCGCAGGTGAGATATTTTTTAATCCGCAAGGACAGCAATTTCCAACGATCACTTGCCACATTAAAATGTCTTGAAAATTTTCAGGATTCCGTACTGTTTCACGATACGATTTACCACAATCTCCACTACGGAAATCTGGCGAAGAGCGAGACCGATGTGTTCGAGGCTGCGAAGATGGCAAATTTGCACGAAGCAATTCTCCAATGGCCGAAGGGCTACGAAACGCCTGTGGGAGAACGAGGATTAAAGTTGAGCGGTGGTGAGAAACAGAGGGTCGCGATAGCCCGAGCGATTTTGAAAAACAGCCCTATCCTCATATTCGACGAAGCAACCTCGGCGTTGGATTCTATCACCGAACATGTAAGCTGACGACTCGGTCACGTTAAGTTATAATTTTATAACAAAAAATCTTATTATTATACAGAATATCCTGGAAGCTCTACGCAGGGCGACACTCGGTCGAACTTCGATCGTGATAGCGCATCGTCTATCGACAGTTATGGATGCTGACGAGATCATCGTCCTGGATAACGGACAGTTGGTCGATCGTGGAACGCACGCAGATCTCGTGGCTAAACCGCAATCTATGTACAATAAATTGTGGGAAGCTCAGCATATGGGACTCGAGAAGAGGGTTCGGAAATAGAGTCTAGATTAAAGTTACTGCCCTAGATAGGGTTTTGAAATACAGACGACCCCGAGTAGCAACATTGTAAATAAAGTAGGCTACTTACAGTGTAGCGTGAGCAATTGTACAGTATTCCTGACAAAAACTTCGGTTATAATGTACAAAAAGAAAAGACCCAATGCGGTATACGAAAGATGCTGGCGTCTTTTACGATAAATCGTACCAGTATCTATGCCAACGAGGAACGCTTTAATAAGGACGGCGGTATACACACGCGCCTCAGAGATTGCAAATAGAATTAAGGGTCATCGAATGTACGAAATGACGGTCATGTAAATGTATGTTTCACGCTGTTCTAGATATTTGTCTGGGATAAAGTTACGTTCCAATCGGAAATGAATACGCTTTGTAAAAGTTATTGATCATCGTATGTGTTATTGCTTCGTGTAACCATGGCTACCTCACCGAAACAATCATGGAAGCCATTCGGCCGGCAATCTTTTTTTTTTTTTTGTTGACAATTACAAGTCGGTTGGACTCGTCAATGGGTTTGAGTGACACATCGGGGCTTGATATGTGATTTGTTAATCGGTCATCGGGCTAGTAAAATGCAAACCGAGGTGCCCACACTGCCAGTAGTGTGTTCCGATGGGCACAAACGATCCACTAGGTAAACGGATACATGTGTCGTTAACGTTGAATATAGCACACGGATGCACTATAGTTGTCGCCACCGATATTGAGATGTAGAATAAGGCCTCGCTGGTCTAACAATAAATTATTTATCGTTGAATAGAGAACCAGATATAAACGCGAGAAGTTCACTCATTCAAGTTAATAGTAATCCCCTGTGCAAGGGCTCCTCGTGTCTCGTGTCGAATCGCAAGCAATTACATCCGTTAGTCGGTTTGTATTACATTTATCTGTACTCTCGTTTATATTAATAATATTAATATTCAAATTGCAAAAAAATCTCTGATAGGTGGACCGTACAGAAATAGCATGCGTTTGTACGCACTGACGGAGCCTGTGAAATCCACTAACAAAAGCACCGTTGGACAGCGTGTAATGTCAGCGAAAATGTTACGGGTGAAGCAATTACAGAATCAGCTAACCGATGCACATTATCACTTGAACGTAAGTAAACTGCCCTGGCGTATTTTAACCCTTCACGTACGGAATCCTTCTTCAACGAGGATCTAGAATTTGTCAAGACGCAACCTTCGAACGATTCGGATACCAACCTTATGTGCAAAAAAAAATCTGTAAAAATTCACAGACGTATCTTGAAGTGTTGTTTTTTTTATAACGCAGAGAAATCTTTATTATGAACATGCGTATCGTTTTTGTGCTTAAAAGAGGGCATATTCGTTTGCTTTCGGCAAGAAATCCCCCGTACTTGAAGGTTTAACAATTACTGCCGAATTAACAAAATCTCGTGTCATGGATACACTAATTTTTGAAACAGGAACTGGCTAATGAAAACAGGCTGCTGAAGGCGCTGCAGAAGAGACAAGATTCCGCTTTGAAGCGATACGAAGGCACCAATGCCGAACTACCGCGAATCATCAATTCTCACCACGAAGAACTAAAAGTGTTGCAAACAAAGTACAAAAAACTAAGGGCGCAACATAAGCACACGTGCGATTTGTTGAAAGAGAAGGAAAACGAAATACACTCGTTGCAGGTGAGTTTTTGTAACAGGAAGAAAAAAATCGCTGCTATTACTGTGATAACGATTATAACGACGAATGTTCCATTCACAGTTGCAGAACAAGCATCTGATGCAATTGAGCAAGGACCGACATCTCGAGGAAAGGGACAAATTGCAGATGCGCGTCTCCGATCTGAACTTCAGGCTCGAGCAGCAGCAAGAGACTATTCAGGTAGACAAAAACGTTCTATGATAGAACACACATTGATGTCTTCAGTTCGCGCATTAATGTTTTGTTGTGCAGACACTGAATCGAAAACTAGCCCTTGAGAGCAAAAGCCTGAAGCATCAGTTGAACGTGGAGGTCGCAAAGCACAAAGAAACACAGAAACACCTGCACGAGACGCTTGATAAACTGAAGAACCTGGAGGACATGCTGGACAACAGAGAGAAGAGATTATACTACAGTGGACGCTTGCCGGTCTGCAACAAAGGGAAAGCTATGACGACCCAGTCTCTGATGAATCTAGAAAATAATACGTAATAAAAACTTTATGATTTAACGCAGGCTTGTACTGAGCTGTGACATCTCTGTCCGCATTCATTCAGTAAATAATAATAAATTAATTAATAACTAAATAAATATGTAATTGCATCTTTTCAGTGTGTCGACGACTCTCCCGAAGTCTGGTAGCAAGAGTAGACAGCAAAATGATATTGAAAGTGTAGGTTTGGTGAGCAAACTTGCTGTAATTTCTCGTCAGTTTTTTTTTTTTTTCTTTTTCGGATCGACTAACAAATATAACTTTCCAGCCGAAGCTGACTAGGAACGAATTGAACGAAGGAAAATCAATTCCAAATATGAAGGCAGACGAGATGGAACCTGTAGCAGTAACTGAAACGATGAGCAGTCTGCAAAAAGTCAGGAAATTCAGACTTCAAAAGCCCAGTATCCGAAGCGGTTCGGCCGGACTGTCTCACGATATAGACAAATCCGATGACGAAGATGCACCGAGAAAGGAAAGCGGCGGTTTCGCGAAGTCGTCGAATTTGGAGAAGCTCAAGGCCAGACGTGCTGTAATCAATGATCGCGAGTCGGTCGACGAGGAGATCAAGAAATTCGTCAATGATTTCGAGATAACTAACGGCAAGGTGCCGTACAAGCTGCCGAAAGAATTGAAGAGAGAATTCGGCTGCTCGAGCACCGAGAGCGACAGCGACGCAGACGCGAAAACCACCGAGGAATTGGAGCAACAGTCGGCATCGTTGACGAACAAGTCACGGGAATTGCATAACAGGTTTTTATAAGCTCTGTGAATAAATTCATCGGTTTCGCACACTATGCGCGACTGATTGCCGGACGGAAAGTTGCATAGTACTGTAAAAGCTTGTAATTTTTTTCCACAGATTGATAAACGGCACGGCGTTCCCGGATGCTAGAAAGTTGAGTAAAAAGAAGAGCTTGGCGAGCACGTCGGAGAGTGAATCCGAGTCCGAGACACAAACGAAAACCGTATCCATAACGAAGGAGAGCTACAGCATCGCTGTGCGAAGAGCGACGCAGGACGTAGACGACGATCCTTCCAGCCTGTCGGTGGACGACTTCCTGAAGCTCGACATCAACGCAACGGACTCGGATTTGGAGACGGAAAGACTGCGGAAAGTGAAAGCCGATCATCCGGAAAAATCATCGGAGTGTCCGCTGGATAGCTTGCTAGCTGGAGGATACGAGAGCAGTCAACAGAGGCTCATGACTATAACGAAGTCGTGCACTGAGTTGCAAGAGAAGATAAAGAGGGAACGCGAAATATCGGAGATTCAACTGAAAGCGTTTAACGAGGAAAGCATAGCGGATGCGATTTTGCTGGAGAAGAAGTTAACCGGCGCCGACGGCGCCGTTCATTTGGAAATGCAGAGACGATCGTCATTGTCCGGGAATGAAGAGTGTGAAAGACCGCAGTTGGAGCCGCAAAGGACGATAAACGATTCTCGCAGACCGTCCATCGTCGCTAGCGCCGACGAGATACCCCGCGAACGCCAAAACGGTGTGTCTCAAGTCTTAAAGGAAGACCACAACGAATCAGCTTTAATGATCGAAACGACGAAACAGTACGCCAAAGAAATTGGAGCCGCAACGAAAAACGACGAGGATCCGACGGGCGAGCTACCTCGAAAACTTGTGAGGCAAGAGAACGGTATCGCGAACGAAGTAATCGATGATGACCGAGACACGTCGACGGATGTAAAGGTGGTAAATTACAACAAGAAAAAGTTGTTGGCCGCTATGAAGGCCATCGATGACAATGAGAACATTGAATTCTTGGCCAGTCAAAAACATCGAGGAGCGAACACCGCAATTCGGTCGCAATCAACGATATCGGACAACTTGTACAGAGGACTTCCGTCCCATGCCCGAAAGAAAGATGATATACTGAAGGAATTATTTGGAGACACGAAAACGGAGAGTAAACTTCGTGCGGGTTGTAGTAAATTGCATTGAGACTGTCGAACAAAGTGACGAACGACTGAGAACGTCGGTATTGTAAGATATACAAGGTGCGTGGATTTCGCGACGCCGTCAACACTCAGAGGTTGGAGAGGGTCGTAATTCACACCGTTTTGAATTTATTTTTAATATCGGTCAAGCAATGCAAAAAGCCGTTGGTGCGAGCCGACTTGACGGTCTATTGCAGAGCAGTTTACCCTGCTCCAATAGAATACGAAGAAAACACTTATCGGAGGAACAGATCAATCATTGAAATCCTGTACGTCCTTTTTGTACAAACAATAACGAAGCTCCTTCACACTTATTTATATAAAGTCTCGTTTAAAAGTATTGTTCTACAGAGTCCAAGATGCAAATAAATAATTTTCTTACGATGAACCGTTGTATGCCGTTCTTCTTGTGTGCATGATTAAATGAGCGACGGTGGTCAAAGTCGATATAAAATTTATTCGCAAAAAATATAAATCTTATAGTTGCTCTTTACAATACATCAACAGTCGCATTATTCGTATTAAAGTAACGATACAATATAAAAGTGTCGATCGATGAATAACGTTAGTCTGTGTATATAATTAGCAATACTCGCTAATACTCGTGGTTGTTCGTCTCATACATTCTCGAGTATCAAGAATACGACCCGCCTCACCAATTATTCTCGTGCTTCCATCGATATGAATGCGTCACATTACAATTAAATCATATCTGAACGAAGGATCCGACAATTTTTGGCATAAATATGTAGCTGCTGATACACACAACACCATAGCATTGCGTTACCATTGACATTTGGTATTGTCGTTTCGTGAACTTTACAATCACCGGTTGTACTCTTAAGCAATCCCTGCTATTTTTTTTTTTTGTTATCGCTTCATTAATTAATCATCAGAACGATCGTCCATTCGTCATCGTTGGATAAGTCTTCCTATTTTCATTTTTCGCTATCTAATGCCCACTAATTATATTGCTTGAGTTCATTACTCAAAAATATACGTTAATAATTAAATATTCAACAAATTCAAACTTAACACAGGATGGATGGTTCGAACTGACTCGGGCATTTCTTGTTCTACTCATATCAGCCTATCGCCTCTGAATTTCTGCTAGAAATCTCCCATCGCCGCGATTATATTCGAAAGCGCTGTTCTTGCATCGCTCTCCTGAAAGACGCTCAGGACTTCCATGGCTTTTTGCGAATGTTCCTTTTGCAGCTGCTTCGTTTGCTCGACTCCCGGACCTTTCGTAACGATATCGAACACCTAGAAAATATTGTGTTAATCGAGTTGTATTACGAGTAAAAATAATCTTATCCTTATCAGAAATACCTTTTCGTAGTCCACGTTTTGAACGGAATCTAGCCCCTTGTCTATTTCCGTTAATATAGAGGGATCGTATTCGATGTGAAACATCACCGGTGCCGAGCACAAATTGAAAGGCGTGGTGGAATCTTTATTGATGAACGGGCTCAGATCTAGGCAGGCCTGAAAAAACAAAAGTATATAGCGCGTGTTGTTGATATTCCAGGCCAATGTAAAAGACAAAAAGCGAGGAGAGAAACATGCTCACCTGCCAGGCGAGAGCTAAATGCTTGCCAAATTTGTATCCCTGCTCTTGTATCTCCTCGTTCTGTCCAGCAAGTTTCAAGGTACCCTGGCAAGACTTGCCCAGCAACGCACCCGCGCTCAAAACATTTTGGAGCGTCCATTCCTTGACAGCATAGCCAGTGCGATCCTCGGGTGGTATCGACGGTAATGGATTGTTTTGACTATCCCTGCGACCGACGAATTCCGCCTCTGCTAAGTCCCGAAGCGCACTCGACATCAGTTCAACAACCTGGCAAACAATTAAGGTCATTAATAATTTCTGAACAATCAAGCGTGAATAAAATGGTCTGTATGATCAATTTACGTTTTGATTCCTCAAACTAGCCAGCTCAGCACAGCTATTGCCAAGCAGATAATCTCCACTGAGTAGCGCAATCTTGTTACCAAACGTCATATCGTTAATTTCCGAAGCTTCAGGATACACGCCAGGCTGAATATTGACCAAACCTTTGTGGACCAAGTGGCTCGTTCTTATCATTTCTGTGACCTCCGCCAAAGCTCGCTGGCTATTAACAGAGTCATATACACGAATTATCTAAGACTATACGTTAAAGCAAACTGTACAATTGAAACATCAAATTAATACCTGTGCAAAACCCCAGCAGCCTTGTCCTCTTCCATGTCATCGACGTTCAGATGTCCAGCAGCTTTCGATATTAGCAATACTATAAGGCCCCAAGCTTGCATGTTATTTCTTCCGTTGTATATCAAGCTCCTGCGAAAGACAAGCAACTATCGTAGAGAGATGAAAACCTCATTGAGCGAAACAAGGAGTTACAAAGCAAAACACAAACTTGGCAGTCTTCAGCAAAGGATGATTGGATCCCACGAGCTTTCGCAGATGCAGAGCGACATTGGCAATCTCGTCACTGAGCAACCACCGCAAACTTAAGAAAGAGGTAGGGTATCCGACGATCTTCTCAGCCTCTGATACGGCTCTGTTCCAATCTGGTTTTTGATTAGCCGTAGCTTTCGTTCCAAAATTTGTTGCATAGCCGAGATGGATAATTCTGTGGGGTGACGCGGGAACACGCTGCTCGGTGCACACCATGGAATACTTGTCGCAAAACAGCACCGACATTCCGTTGCTCTTTCTGAGCATTGTTAACAGAGACTTATTTACAGACATTATTGTAACGTGCGTGCGTCGGTGCGTTCAGTCGAAGACTGCTGGGCGGTATCCCTCGAATGTCTTACATGTTCAACGGGTATTTTGAAACGTACGAGTCGTAAAAACTTTCACCTTCGACCTGGATTTCTACTATAACCCCCTTCGCACTACCATGACGTAGCGACGTCATCGGCATGCCTACCTAACGCTGGTTAGGATGTACGCGCGTCCTCAAGGTCGAAGTTACACACATAAGCCCGACAGCTGTACAGTGAAAGCCAGACTTTGAACCGCTCCTAAACCAGGAAGTCTATGGAATTCCAGTTTTTCTACTTGATATGTATGGAAATTATATGCTCAATGGGTCGTCAGAAATATTCTGTTATTAAAAAGTCTGCTCGAATTGCGCAATGTTCATCATCCAAGATTCGACCTTCAGACGTGCTGTCTGAAACGGCAGTAAACAAAGTATATCTTCCGCCAGTTTCAGAATACATTGTACAAGAATTTCGAAGCGCTTGTGGACATCCTCGATCGAATGAAGTATTATGTCTGTAATAACAAAAGAACATCGATGCGGAAACAATCGAGGCAAAATGAAATCGATGTTCTGTAATCGTCAACATCGATGTTTCAAACGTCATCCACCGCTGGAACTCATTAATGTATACAGCTCATTGCAGCCAGTCGGTTTATGAGCTAGTTCATTCATTTAATTTTATGGCCAATAAGGATGGAATTTATCGATCGATTCTTTCTGAATTTCAGCTGTTGCCTACAGACGTTACGAGCGCGCCAATTCTCGCCAAGCCCATTCATAAATGTAGCAACTAGAAAACCGTTGAGCAGCAGTACGGCCTTGCAGATTACTGTTGCCGGTACGAGAGACTTCACATGCTTTCGGTGCTAAAATTGTTGTCAAATAATTACAAGTACATTCTGAAAAATACAACGGTTTATCTGAATATTCAATGTCAACCTTCCCGGAATTATAGATTACGTGTTTGTCGCAATTTGTCAACAAGTTTAGAACGATACGCAATGCCGCCAAAACGAGGACGTCCAGCCAAGGTTAGAGCCCTTATAATTTCTTACACAATAGACAGAATTCCGTTATGTTGTCTTTATGACATGGACAATAAATACCATAATAAATTGACGTTTTTATTTTCTTAAATTCATGCAGGCCGGCTCTACAAAAGCTGTGGCGAATTCCAAAGCTACTCCAAAAGCCCCAGCCAAGAAAACAAAGAGAGAGGAGGATGATGAGGATGAAGAGCCTGTGTCCAAAAAAGCCAAAACTGAAACGAAGAAACCAATGATGAACAAAGTCGAAACCAAATTGGATGACATGGATTTCGGATGTGACAAATTGAACGCCAACGGAGACAAGTACAACCTGAAAATCAGCACATGGAATGTGTCCGGTATTAGAGCAATCATAAAGGTAAATTTGCCATAGAAGCCTCCAAACGTTTCATAGCTGATACACGATAATTATTATTTTTATGTCATAGAAAAATGGAATAGAGTACATTGTCAAAGAGGATGCAGACATAGTGGCATTGCAAGAGACAAAATGTGACAGCGACAAGCTTCCGGTCGAGGTCAAGATACCAGGCTACGAACGATATTTCCTAGAGAGTATGCAAAATTCAGCGCAGATAATCCAATAATAGTTAGATTAAGATAACTAATGATGTCAATATTTTTAGGCAAGAAACCTGGCTACTGCGGACTTGCGTTGTATTCCAAGGTGAAACCCATAGAAATCAAGTACGGCCTGCCAAATTCAGCCTGCAATGACGAGGGAAGATGCATAACTGCAGAATACGATAAATTTTACCTCATCAATGTCTGTGAGTACTGGAACCTCGATTCTACTTACTATACAGTATGAGTACGGAACTATTGAGCAGGGATTTGATGTTCTCAGATGTACCAAATGCCGGCCAAAAGTTAGTTACCATGCCCAAAAGACTGAAATGGAACGAGGCGTTCAAAATTCATGTTCAAAAGCTGGATAAACAGAAGCCGGTTATTGTCTGTGGAGATATGAACGTAGCTCATCAAGAGATAGGTCTTTAATTTGTCACTGATGAAGATAAAGTGATAAAGCGTAACAGTGCTCTAACGCTTGTCACCTTTTGCAGATCTAACAAATCCCAAAACCAACACAAAAAATGCAGGCTTCACTAAAGAAGAACGAGACGGAATGACAGACTTTCTGGGTGCAGGTTTTGTCGACACATTCAGGGATCTGTATCCTGAGAAAACAGGCGCCTATACGTTCTGGTCATACTTTAATAATGCGAGGGGCAAAAACATTGGATGGTGAGGAAACACACTGCAAACTTTTTAAAAATTTAATCACAGCATTGCAGAATACTCATTCGTCGTCTGTATTTATAGGAGACTGGATTATTACTTGGTGTCCGAACGCATCAGGAAGAACATTTGCGATAATGTGATAAGGGACAAGGTTTACGGCAGCGACCATTGCCCCGTTGTACTTTACGCTAACTTGTGAATTGCAAAAGAAGGAAAAGCCTTTCGAAATTAGTGTATACATTCATCAATGCTCGTGTCCTATACAATAGTTTTATTGATTTTTTAAAATAAAGTATGTCATGAGCGTGACTCGGTAACATCAAGACAATGGGATTTGTATGTTTACATTGGTGATTAAACGCTTAATATTATCCGGTTATGGATAATCGGTATACCCGAATGTTACATCCATTCTTGAGACGTAACTGCATTATATTTTGGAGCCAACCCAATCAAGGCAATTTTAGTCTTCTCCCGCAGGAATAGCATCCTCTAACCTTTTGATGAATTTAACACGCAATTCGGTAACACTGTCGTTCTTAAGTTGATCCTGAACGAACCATGATGAAATTTCCATTTGCACCATTTCGCATGCTCCTCTCAGAACACCGGTCAATATATTGCAATACTTAAGATTTAAACAGTGATCCGGTAACTCTACAAACTCTGTCAGCGGATTGACTTCAAAACACAGCGAGAATTCGTCTCCCGCTGGACTCCAGTTTGTTATCGTTGCTGTGACTCCCAAAAATAACTTGAAGCCAGTCTGTATCTTCTCAGCAGTGTCTCTAAAGTCGTAGCATCGTCCGGATCCCGTTCTCGCCAGAAAGTCTTCTATTAGACGGACTCCCATGTTGTAACCCATGCGCTCCAATTGTTTGTTGACATCGTCGACGTTCTCGTAATCTTTGAGCAACTGCGCTACCAGAGCACCGTAAGTTAGTGTGAATAACTCCGAGTTCTACAATCGAAAGTGTCATATTCGAAATGGTTAGAATAAACAAGTTGAGCAAATCGTATCGTCGGCGTGTTATTGGGTGAACGAGAACTATTAAAATGATATATTTTGTAATTAACTTACCACTTTTTTGGCATCGAGCCTCGTACCTGGTCTTGACATCTTTCAACAGATAAATAAATAACAAGTGGCTGCCCACTTAGTGTTTCTGAGGTTAAGCTAGGATCTCCAGTGAAAAGGATGTGTGTTCGAATTCAGCCGCTAGATTCAAATGTCGCCAACTGCATCCGAAATACATAGACGCATCAGAGATACATCTCTGTATTCTTTTATTCATGTTAACTTTCTAATTAGCATCCTTACATTGTATTATAAAACAAGGATCCCGAGATAGTTGACGTTGGAACAGAATAGAAATATAACGCAAGTCTAAGCCAGTTTTTGTAATTACTTTGCAAGAAAAATTATTTGGAAATAGAATGGAAAAATGGTTTCAAAATCTCGGATATCGGCCGGAAATACGTCACTTCCGGTTTGAAAAGTTCCTTTCTGACTGAATGACGCCATACCGGAATCCAATCACTTCCAGTTGAAAAATTTCATTTTTCGGCCGGAAATGACGTCATCTAGGCGGAAAGGTGCTTACGCTTTCAAGATCTCACTTTATAACCGGACATGACGTCATTTTAGGGAAAACGTCACTTGTGGTTTGAAAACCTCACTTTACGCTATAACGTCACTTCCGGGCGATAAATGGGATTTCCGGACCAGAAGCAACGTTTTCCGTAGATTACCTCACTTTCGGTCGACAAGTGAGATTTTCAAATCGGAAGTGAAGTGAGTTTGAAAGTGACGTCTCACTTCCGGTCGAAAAGTTGCAAACCAGAAGTGACGATTTCCCTAGATGACGTCACTTTTGGTCAAAAGGTGAGATTTTCAAAACTGATGGTTAGTGGCGACCACTGCGCACTAACCATCCTCTTTATCTCTCTCTCCTTCTCTCTTCATCTGCATCTCGAAATGCAAGATGCAACCCTGCACGCTTATGTCCAGCCGTTTAGACACTCGCCTTCTTACCTAGGTAGAAAACTGGCGGCACGGGATCTGCTCGGTATTATCACCGGAACGCACGCCGGTTCGGCACAATGCCGCCACACTCTCGACGGGAAGCTCCACATCGAGCTGGAATTGTGCAAGCAGCTTCTGGTATCAAAACGGCGTGCCGTCATTATATTGTCACCTGCGGATACACATGCCAGCATTGTGCCGACACGGCGTGTCGAATGCCACGGCACGTTTTTCTTTCTGGGATACTGTCTCCCACACCTTCTTCTTTTTTTACCCCTAAATCTATTACTGTACGCAACTTCTTCGTTTTTCTCGGAACTCTCTCAAGTGAAAATCGTCCCCCAACATGTCACGTCTTTATGAAGGTGAAGTGAAAGTCACATGACGGAGCCAGGAGTGTGAGAGAGATAGCGGCGTCGGACTTACGGTGGTGCGAGAGAGAGCGACAGAGAACACGTTTGATTTCATTTTAGAAACTGAGCTTTCCAAATCGGAAGGGATATCCATCGGACGTATAGCGATATAGCTCACGTCAATTCATACCTTGAAGGAACTCTCCTTTCTGGAACCCACGAGAGCTATATCAACCCTTCCCTGATTCGACCACTCTCCCCACATGGAAGGACTCTGCTGTGGTGTTGGTGATTCACGCTCGATTTATGTTTGACTACCCTAAACACGGCTGCGTTGTACCCAGAAGTCAACCATTTCACGTCCACGCCGAGCATCCTCTAATTTCAGGCTAAGGTTCACAAAAACTTATGTTTCATGTGACTGTGATAAAAGTTCATTCCCCTATCAAATGTTGTTGAGGATTCACGAACAGGATCTACATAGGATATGTAACTAACATTAACTGCGCGTAAAATAACTTGTACGACTGTCTTGTGAATAAACGTGATGCTTCACCGAATGCTTTTCTTCGACTAGTGTACAGCGGTAAGAGCGAGCTCAGGCGCGCATGCGCCTGGCAGGTGAGGGGCAAGGTGCGCTAAGCGATATGCGCGATAACTTATTTCTCAACAAATATCTACGTAAATTGGAGATTTCACCGTCAATATATTTCTTTGTAAAGCGCGTGAAGAGAGGTTGAATACCTAACAGCGACGAATACGGAGGGTAGAAAATAGCGACTATAATAGACCTTCCATGTCGGTGTCGCTCAACTTTGACGTGTAGAAGAGTAATTTAAACGTCCAGTACTTGACATAATTCCATGAAAATTCTCGCCGAGAAAAGAACAATGACACGCATGGAAAATGAAACCCGTAGTGTGTTGTGTTCCGTAGGGATTAGCCATAGTTGTTGCTACACCATCATTCAAGGTACTTCGAGTCACAATGGACTTATTTCAACACCGTTACTATAGATTAAATAAAACTTTAATGACGCTTATTGGACAATGGCCGTATCAGAGCAGCCGTGCCAGGCAGACTCGTGTAGCTATTATCATTTTTTGCACCATCAGTCAATTCATACCTCTAGTATTGGCTATTCTAAAACATCTCGATGACTGCCCAATCCTTTTGGACGGTATCCTATCATTACTTTTCGGCGGATTTTACGCTGTTAAGTTTGTTGGATTAATGTGGAACTCGCAGACGGTCAGTGCTATTTTCACAATTTATAACACTGTTATAATCGGAGCGAAAATGGTCCAATTAATCAATACCTATTACTGGTGAAGATCTGTTTGATACGTATAGACATTAAAGTTATTAAATCGTATTCGCATGGATTGGCAAGTGTGGGCTCGAGACCGAGAAGTAGGAATTCTTCATAAATACGTTGAGCAGGGAAGAACGTTAACTGTCGCCTATACAGGTTAATGTAATATGTTAAGATATACAGTAGACGAGCGCATTTTCTCAAAAATGCCGACCGCGTAAGTCCAATTCGGACCCTTCTCAAGGTCCGTATTCGTGCTACGTGGGGAAACAAGCGACTTCGTCCTTTTCGCTACCGGCGAATAAAATTGTCGCTCCTATAAATACGACAGAGAGGGGACGCCGCGGCAAGCTTGATGCAAAACAAACATTGATGGACCTTCCTATTCAACATTTTGTCGTATTCAAGCAGCGGAGATATTCCGTTATTTTACCATAAAGGAAGCCATCCCGTACGACAGCCTCAAGACTCAATTTTTATTATATCAAAGTTTTCCTCCTCTTATAAAAAGCTTATTTTTCCTACGAAAAAAATTAATCTGCAAGCCATGCGCAAATTAAGCTTGCACTTCTTTATATTGAATTTAATCGAGTAAAAATCGTGATGTTGCCGAGATTTGGAAAAACGCGGTCGTCTACTGTACTTCAAACTTAACCAATATTTTATAGATTTATCTATATTACGTACAGCTATGATGTATTCAAGCTTCTTCATCTTTATGGCCCAACCGGTCTTTTCAAAGATCATCAACATTTTGTGGATGAACGGCACGGAACCGGGCAAATTTCCATTTCCCGTCGACTATTATCATCTCGACGTACAGAAATATTATTTTTACATCGCTTCGTATTCTTCCTTATGCTTATGTGTGTTGTGTATAGTCTGCATAGCAAATGACATTATGTTTATCACTCATGTGCTGCACGGCTGTGGAATTTTTGCCGCATTGGGGTGAGTCAATGATTAATCGAAAATAGCAATGATGAAAAAGTGTCAACTGAAACCGCAGGCGGAAATTAGAACGAATGGGGAATGAGACATCAGTGGAAAAACAAGTAATTCCGTATGAGCTGACTGAAAAGGGGATGTTACACCTAGCTTCGTGCATCGTCAGACACAATGATGCGATCGAGTGAGATAGTAAACAGAACGTATCTTACTAGATAAATTATAGTTTTACTAAACTAGCCAACATTATTTTTTAAATCCACTGTATTCAGGTACGCCAATCTCATCGAGAGCTCCAACACATGGGCTTTCTTTTTTATCATCGGGTTTGGCGTTATTCAGCTTAACATATCTGGACTTCGGGTACATGTTGACACTAATGATGAATAATACTCTGAATTAACAGATAAACTTTTCGAAAATTCAGATTTTTATGATAAATTCTGATTCGGATGAAACGGTTAAATTCATCGTCTACGTATGTTGTATAATGTTCCTCTTCATCGTATATAGCTACCTTTGCCAATTACTCCTGGATCACAGTATCAATATTTACTTTCATATGTGAGTAAACAATGAAGGATTGGCAGCCTGGTGTTATAATAAAACCTTCTTTCGAGCAGACACAACAGCCAATGGTACAGACTATCGATTAAAGCTCAGAAGCTCTTACAATTGATGACAATGCGTTCTAGTGTACCTTGCCAAGTAACTGCGGGGAAGATTTTAATTATGTCTTTTAGAACCGTCTTGCTGGTAAGAAGAATGGTTATTTTATTAAGGATTCTATAAAAATACTGTGGCAACGGATAAACTGTCATAGATATTGAATTAATAGGTAATTTTGATATTACAGACAATAAGGACAGCCCTATCATACTTTACATTTGTGCGTTCGATGAAAATTGTGTAGTATCAAGAGCGACCAAGAGTAGTGGTAGCAGTCTAAACGCGACATACTAAAACATAATGCGTTACATGTGTAGCGGTGTGAGATGTATAAGAATATATTATATTTATAGCATAGCACATTTATGGAGTAAGATATTCTTTGGTATTTTCTTTTGCAGTTGTTACCCATATATTGAAAGGGCTTTGTAGTGTGTGTGTGAAGATATGTCATTCTTAATTCTCTTTGAGCGATCTTCCTAGGGTTTGTTAAATAGCGTGTGTAAGAAATTTATGTCGTATGTGTGTTGTTATGTGGTGTTCGCTTTATGTATAATGATTGTAAATAATTTATTTGCATCCTCAGCACAAAATTTGCTACAGAACATTTCGAAGCAATTGCCCCTCTATGCAACACGATCCCGCCGGGAATCCGCAGAAAACACAAATTTCCGACGTAATCTCTGAGCCAATCTTTAACCCAATTGAAAGAAGAACCTGACAATATTACGTGGTTATTTAAGAGAGTACATACACCGCAATATTATTTATTTATCTTGTTTTTTTCAACTAATAGTAAGAAATCTTATCTGTGTGTCAAATTGTAAAGCACTGCCCAATGCAGCGTGATGATCCAGGCTGAAGGACTTCGGTCAATGGCCTATTGGCCCATCATATGGTATTATTGTATAGGAGGTCAATAAATATTTTCTACTACTAATATTTTATTTGCTTTATTGAGAACTGTTTAGTTACCTGCGGCAATCTCTTTATGATAAGATTAGTGTCGGTATTTTTGTAAAGACAAGAGTTCCATAGGTTGGAGAGAGGATTTGGCGTTTTATTAAACACTGAGTCTTCCAAATCCGAAGTAATGTCCATCGGACGCAATAGAAGATATAGCTCACGTCAACTCGTACCTTGGGGCCCTTCTTACGAGAACCCATGAGAGGCTATATCAACCCTTTCCTCATTCGACCGCTCTCCCTACATGGAAGGGCTCAGCTCCGCTGTTGGTGATTGACGCTCAATTTATGTTCGATCCACGAAAGCACGGCTGCGTCGTACTCGGAAGTGAACTATTCCACGTCCACACCAAGCATCCTCGGATTTCAGGCTATCGTTCACAAAAACTTATGTTTCATTTAACTTTGACAAAAGTTCATTTCCGAAGCAAATATTGCTAAGGATTCACGGTAAGGATCTGCATAGGAAATTGCGGAATATTACGGATTACGGATTGCGGATCTTATGAATAAACGTGATGCTTCGCCGAGTGCTTCTATTCTACTACTGTACAAGAAGAATGCGCTAGGTGACGTCAGGCTCCGTCGCGCATGCCCTGGACAGGTGAGACGCTCGGTGCGCCAAGCGATATGCGCGATAAATTATTTCTCCAAATATCTACGTAAACTGGAGGTTTAACCGTCAATACACTTCTTTGTGAAGCCTGTGAAGACAGGTTGAATACCTAACAGCGACGGATACGGAGGGGAGAAAATAGCGACTATAGACTCTCATGGCGGTGTCGCTCAAATTTGACGTGTAGAAAAGTAATTTAAACGTCCAGTACTTGACATAATTCCATGAAAATTCTCGCCGAGATAAGAACAATGACACGCATCGAAAATGAAACCCGTAGTGTGTTGTGTTCCGTAGGGATTTGCGATAGTCGTCGCTACGCTATCGTTTAAGGTACTTCGAATCACGATGGACTTATTTCAACACCGTTACTATAGATTAAATAAAACTTTCATGACGCTTATTGGACAATGGCCGTATCAGAGCAGTCGTACCAGGCATAGACGTGTAGCTATTGTAATTGTTGTCTCCGCCAGTTCATTTATACCGGTAATGTTGGCTCTTCTAAAACATCGTGATGACACGCAAGTCCTTCTGGACGGTTTCCTATCAATACTTTTCGGGGGATTTTACGGTGTTAAGTTCATTGGATTAATGTGGAACTCGCAGACGGTCAGTTCTATTTTCACAATTTTCCACACTATTATAATCGGGGCGAGAATGATCCAATTAATCGATACCTATTACTGGTGAAGATCTGTTTGATACGTACAGACATTGAAGTTGCTAAATCGTATTCGTACGGATTGGCAAGTGTGGGCTCGAGATAAAGAAGTGGAAATCCTTCATAAATACGCTGAGCAGGGAAAAACGTTGAATGTTGCGTATACAGGTTGATCAAATATATTAAGATGTACTTAAAATTTAACCAATATGTTGTAGATTTATGTATGTTATGTACAGCTATGATGTACTCAAGCTTCTTCGTCTTTATGGCCCAACCGGTCTTTTCAAAGATCATCGACATTTTGTGGATGAACGGCACGGCACCCGGACAATTTCCATCTCCCGTCGACTATTATCATCTCGACGTACAGAAATATTATTTTTACATCATTATGCATTCTGCCTTTTGCTTATGTGTGTTGTGTATGGTCTGCGTAGCAAATGACATTATGTTTATCACTTATGTGCAGCACGGCTGTGGAATTTTTGCCGCATTGGGGTGAGTCAATGATCAATCGAGTGTAATAATATGCATGAGAAAGTTCCTACTGAAACTTGCAGGCAGAAATTAGAACGAACGGGAAATGACACATCAGTGGGAAAACAAGTAATTGCGGATACGCTGAACGAAAGGAGCATGTTACACTTAGCTTCGTGCATCGACAGACACAACGATGCTATCGAGTGAGATTGTGTAGAGAATGTATCTTACTAGATACACTTTACTAATCTAACCAATATTATTTTTAAAATCCACTGTTTTCAGATACGCCAACCTCATCGAGAGTTTTAACTCTTGGTCTTTTTTCTTCATCATCGGGTTTGGCGTCATTCAGCTTAACGTATCAGGACTTCGGGTAAAAGTTACTGAATAAAAATAAAAATAAAAAAATTACCGGATAAACTTTTTTGAAATTTAGGTGCTTATGAGAAAGGCTGATTCGGATGAAACCGCAAAATTCATCGCCTACGTATTTTCTATACTATTTCTCTTCATCACATATAGCTACCTTTGTCAAATACTGATGGATCACAGTATCGATATTCACTTTCATATGTGAGTAAACAATGAAGGATTGGTGGTCTGGCCTTATAATAAAACCTTCTTTCAAGCAGACACAACAGCCAATGGTACAGACTATCGATTAAAGCTCAAAAACTCCTGCAATTGGTGACAATGCGTTGTAGCGTACCTTGTCAAGTAACTGCCGGGAAAATTTTAATTATGTCTTTGAGGACCGTCTTGGTGGTAAGAAGAATGGTCCTTTTATTAATAATGTTTAAAAATACTGTGCCGCCGGATGAACTGTCATTGAAATTGAATTAATAGGTTATTTTTATATTGCAGACAATTAGGACAGCCCTATCATACTTTACATTCGTGCGTTCGATTCAAATTTTGTAGACCGCAAAAGACGCGATACCAGTTTTAACGAGACGTAGTTAAACCATAATTAGTTATAAGTTTAGCGGTGTCAGATTTATAGAGAATATATAATATTTATAGCATAGCACATTTACGGGATAACAAACAGGTATTTTGCTTTTTGATACGGTGCCATTTCTACATTGTCAGTAACCTCATTTTCGACCGGACGTGACGTCATCGCCTGCCGTTTTGAACCCACAGTCCGTCGAGGAAAATGAAAATTGGCTTTTCATCACTCGGTGCGGAAATGGCCACTTTTCCGCCCGCTTCGCGTGCGTAAAACCGCCATTTTCGCACCTTGTGATGAAAAATTTCGAACATCCCTCGTGCGTAACACTTTTTCTGACTCGTGTGATTACAGCACTCGCCTTCGACTCGTGCTGCAAACTCACATTCCGCACCGAGTGATGAAAGACAATTTTCTTTTTCCTCGGCGATCTGCGGCCTCAAAACGGTATGCACCCAGATAGAAAGACGTGCCGTGAAGTGGACATCGTACCATTGGTACCGCCCCTGTTCCGTCGCCGTGTCGTCATTTTTCTATCTGGGCAGTACAGTTTTTGTTACCAACTGGGCCCCGGATAGGTGGGCGGGAGGGTGTTGCACATCACCTTAAGGGGAAGTGAAACAGCTGTGCGTGCGAGAGAGATAGTTGCAATTTTCAAATTAACTTTATTCAATGGTGTTAATTTTTTTGAGAAAATAATGAATTCGGGCCGATGCGAAATTACCGTGTGCATCTGGCTCGAATTTGCTTTCTCCTCAAAAAAGTTTGCACCCTGGAGATGAGTTCATTACAGTTTTCAGTACCGACCGCGATATTTCACTTCCCCTTAACGAATGTACTATTTAATACTTCGTCCGATGATGCTTCCGTTTTACCGAAACGTCAACCAGTTTTAAAATCTCGGCCCGATCTTACTCACGGTGGAAACTCGGTTAAAGTAACGAAAACGCGCATCGACACTAACTGGCGCTATGAGCGTTTTCCGTCTATCAACGAGAAATGCACATGGAGACATGCCTTTATTCCCAAACTTCATGCTTCACAAACTCCGTCTTCATATTTACTTTTTCCTTATCAATTCGTACAAATTACGGAACAGATCTTGTCACAATAATTCATAAGCTCAGTGTGTCTTGAAACAATTTATGGATACACAAAACCGATTGACAGAGTAATGCAACTTAGTCTATTCCAACGATACCCACACGTTTGAGTAGAGGTTATCCACCAATAGTTTACCCCTGAAATCCGATAAAACCTTTTTTGTCAACAATGTCTAAACGCAAATTAGACGAATATCTGGAGGACAAGACAAACTGGAAACCTCAGCGGAAAGCAGACTTGGTTCAAAACTCTCTAGATTCCGACGAAGAGGACGCTGAGGTCAACGAAGATAGATATAATGTTATGAACGAGGAGGATTTTGAAGGTACGTCTTTGCAAAGCTGCCTGCGTTTGCAGCTATGATTTACAGTACCACCGTGTGTACTTTATTGATATCGTTGATTCATGCGTTTAGGAGTCGACGAGGAAGAACCAACGCCGGAAGCCAGTACAGGATTTACGGCGTTTAATATGAAGGAGGAACTCGAGGAAGGTCACTTCGATAAGGATGGACATTATCTTTGGAACAAAGAGACAGAGATCAGAGACAATTGGCTGGACAACATAAATTGGGTTCAGGTTTGTTCCCAGAGCGTTTGCCTAAATGCTTTTCTCTTCACTTTGCACCGCTGACAAGCCTCATTGTCTTCAACAGGTCAAGCCCGTGGCTGGGGCTACCAAGTCGAGTGCTTCAGACGATAAGACGAAAGGCCTTGCGGACAGTGACAGCGAGGAAGAGTCGGACATCCTGTTCGATCCTGTTCCATTGTACAAACAAATTTTGGAGTATCTGCAGATGGGAGAAACCGTATCGAAGGCTCTGTGCAGGCTAGGCAAGGGCAAGAAGAGAATGACCACGGCTGAAAGATGGAAGAAGAAAAAGGAGGGCAGTGTTCCGGTGGATACAAACGAAAATTCCGAAAAGATATTCAAATTGACGGAGTTGGCTAACGAACTTTTAACGCGCACCGGAAATATGGATATCTACCAAGAGAGTTATGACTGTATAAAGAAGAAGGTAACTTTTCATCCGATTAACATATTTTTTCGACCGAAAAAGCTAGGTCGAAATATTTTCTTCTTCTTTTCTCATTTGTTTTGTGGGCTAGTTTAAGCCCACATAAACACCCTCGCTACTCGAGTCTTACTTTATGAATAGTTATTTTCTTCAATTTCTTTTCGTACTTTTCGTCTGAATAGAACATTGCCTTACATTAAATATTCAGGGCATTTCAAGGCACACATTTTTTAGTGGAAAGTGCCTATTAAAATCACCTGCCTTACCTGATTATGGACTAAAAATTACAAATCTTATTAACAAACAGTTGCATTTATTTTAATGCACTTCAGATTTTACACGCATGGTAGATTACATATTGTGAAACCACAGAAATTGGAAGCTGCGCTTAATTGAGGGTGTGCAAGGCCTGGGGAAGATTTATTCCCACCCGGACGTCCTTATTGTTGTAATAGGTCTTTTTCTCATTAATATTATTACCCATTAGTTTCTTCATTTTCTTTCATTTTTGGAGTACATTTTTGCACCGGAATCATACATTGTATCTGTATTTGCCTTATTAAGGGCTTGTTCGTGAATAAATAAATAAATACATAAATAAATATTCTTCCGAGCCTCCCGGTGAATCGTTTACAATTTCCTTTGCTTGGTCGTTCCAGGTTGATCGAGGCGAGAAGAAAGATGTGGAACTCGATATGTACTCGGATGACTTCGATACGAAGGAGAAGGCTAAACTCGTCGATCCCGATGTCGCCGCAGGTGCTAATTCCAAGGAAACTGAGACGAAGAAGAGCGAGGAGGCGGAAGAGGAGGAGAGGGTAACGTGGGAGCTCAAATGGTCGCAAAATACCGACGCCGAAGTTAACGGTCCGCACACTACCGAGCAGATGCAAGCCTGGGCGAAAGAGGGATATTTCAAGAGTGGTGCATGGGTGCGCAGATCCGGACAGCAAGGACAATTTTACAGTGCCGCGAGAGTCGATTTCGAACTGTACTTGTGATTCGTTGGATTCCCGAGTTTATCTATGTGGATCTGCCATGAAGCACGGAGGTTACGCTCGGGAAAAGGATTCTCGGCACCGACCACCTCGTAACTCCCTCGATTCATAGAAAATCATAATTTATTTAGAGAGTCTTTCGTCTACACTATTGTCCGTCGTCGCGACGCGTCGACGCACTTGGTGTAGTGCGCTCCGCAGTTTTCGCTGTGACTTCCGGATTCTGGTGACCGACGCCTCGTAATTCCGTGCCTGATAGAATCGACAAAACGATAATGGATTGGCAATAAGAAAATGATAAAACTATCATGCAACTTGGCGTATACGAACCTCATTAAATAATCGAAGAACGTTGAACGCATTAACATCGTTTCGAATTCGCAAACGAGTCGAGCTCGGCAGTCGTCCCTATTCGCGTTCATAAACGAGTACACGATTTCCGTCATGTTAACGCTGAAAGGCCAATAGTTCAAACTGTACATTAAAGGCATTTATCCGAGGCGACGAGAATGTAGCTGCCTCTTATGTAAATGAGCTTCTTGCTGAGCAAAAGTAATGAATTTATTAAATATATTATTGAAACAAATGTATATACAACACCTTCTGGAAAATTGAGACGGGGTCGCCGGTTCGCGGTGGCCGTTCGTCGACCTTCCGTAATGCTCCGAATAGGAAGACCAGTCGTTTCCGTGAATATCGTGATCGGGCGGAGGTCCGTGATATGCGGAGAAGTCGTGCGGCGGACCGACGGGCGCATAATCGTTCTTGTACAAGTAACCCGTGTACTTGAAGAATCCGAAGAACTTCAACGCCAGAGCAACAACGCCTATAATCGTTACCGCTACCAGTACGACTTTTATCTTGATCACTATGAAGCCGACCAGGCTCTGAAGTCCTCCCATAACTGCGAATAATCATTATCATTTTTCGAGATCTTCTGCGGAAAGATTCTGGGCTGGGGGGAGGGTCTTGTACCCTCGCGCAAGTAATTCCCTCGGCTAATGACTCATTACCGATGACTCAGTGGCATGCGACACGATACGATTGGAAAAAGCGAATAGTAATTACACGCAATGCCATGAAGAGGATTAATATAAACGGTGCTGAAGCCGGATTTCCTCCCAACTGAAAGTGGTAGACATTCGAGAGTTCAATACTGTGTGTCCCGATGGCTTATTAATTTTAGCTCGGTATTGTTCCATCTCAGCACACAGACGCATTTATTAATTCTATAAGAAAAGGTTGGAGCGCTTTACACCAGTCAAATGAATGCGACATTTTTAAAGTTGTTTATACAAACTGTATAGTGGACGGTTATTTGTATTATAGCAGATGTCCTCAACTTAGAAAAGCTTAATTGCAATGGATTTGCAAAAATATGAATTAAATTGAGCTAATTTTCGAAAAGTTACATGTTCGTTAAGTGTTCCCAAAGGACAATCCGTAATTTTTTCTCGATTTTCATGTAATACGGTTCATTCTCTTCCTTAAAGGTTGCTCTGCAAACTCACCGTCTAGATATTCGATAGTATTTTCCGTTTAAAAATTACAGCCTTTTGTTTATCCATTGACGAAATTCCTTCATAAATAGCTGTTCGTTGAAAACGTTGTTCTTTGAAAAAGTTGCACGAATGGCAACTTTTTGAAAATGAGCACAAAGCAGTTAATATTTTTGCAAGTCCATTGCAATTAATATTTTTCCAACCACATCACCTTAAGTACTCGGCATAGAGATACTGCCGCCTCTCTTGATAACGACCACTATAATCAATAGATGCCTAAAAGTTTGTAGGGGAGCGCGAGGCAAAATGGGACAGCAGGGCAAAACGCAATTTTCCAATAATTTTTAGATGGCACTGTGAGGCAAAACTGGGCAGAAAATCCAGATGTATCGATGGGGCAAAATGGGTCGTCCAAATTTTTATTGGAAAATTGCGTTTTCCCTACTGTCCCGTTTTGCCCCGCTCTCCCTTATAACCGATTAAAAAAATGTAGCACTCGTTTGACTAGTGTGAAAGCTCCAACCTCTCCAAACTTACGAAGAAACAAATCGTGATAGGGCTTGTGTTTCCGAGGCTCGTTGGAACTCATCAGCGCGTTCGAATTATCACGTTTATCGCTCGAAGTATCGATAGAGCGGGTGGTTTCGCGAGCGATCGAGCAACCGATTCCGACGGCGCACACGACGAAGATGCACGCAGCTCTCATATCGTAAGCCTCTTCGCGAGCACCGAGACAAATCGAATTCACGGTTGACTGCTTGACGAACCTTGCAAAGTCATTCTTATATAGCCTCCCAGACCGGGGTAAAAAGCAGCGGCTCGTTGTAATTTTTCGTGCAAGCAGGGTCAGGGAGACTCCTCGCTTTTCTCCGTTAATCGAGTTATAGCTTCGACGCGACGTTGTGTCGTAGTCTGTCGAACGAGCCCGATAAACGAGGGGGGGATGAGCTACTATTTTAGTTTCAACGAAAGAGAGAAAGCGCTCGGCGCGAAGAGATTCTCTTCCGTAAACATAGTACGCGTTAAACCGATAATTGATTATTAGCACCTGCGCCTCTCTCTCTCTCTATCCGTGTCCCTCGAAATTACAAACTCGTTGAACCGCCGCTGTGCGAATCGCGTTGAATATGCACCGTCCGGAGCGTAAGGCGAGGGACGCGCAAACGTTGGCCGGATCTTTATGCTCAACAGCTTGTCCCTAAAGAAAGGTCTTCGTTATCCCGAAATGGGAAGCGGGGACACTTCCTCGACGTTATGGGAGCGAGTTTACCGTGGCTATCTTTCGGCCCATCGCCTCTCGAGGCTTCCACAGTATTTCCCTCGCTCCGTCCTCTATTGTCGCGTTGTTTTCCCTCTCGCCCCGCCCCCTCGAGATTATCGCAACCCTCCTCGGAAAAGTTGGCTATCTCGGAGCGGACGTACTTTACCCGTCCTCCCTTAGCTCCTTGGCCCCGATTGTATTACGTATCCGGGTCACTTTGGGATTTTCACGAATCTACTATTCTCCGGGCCAAACTGCTCGTGGCCATTTATCTCGAATGGTGTACTTGGCAAATTTCACCCTTCGCTCACTGAAATATTGATTCGAACCCTAGAGGAATCCGCACGCTGCGAATACCTCGCAGCACACGCGGCTGCTTCAGGAAAACGATAGGAAAAAAAAAGGAAAAGTACATCGAACATCCAAATAACAGTAAAGCATGTACGGCGTAACATTGAAGCGAGGGAAACGATGTGGAACACGGATGGGGAATTTTTAGGGTACATATAACACACACTGGACGCGCCTCGATTACTCAATATACAATATAATTTTATTACAAGTTTGAACATTCTTTTATTTTATTTTTTATTTTTTTTATTAGCAATGTACGAAATTCATTATAGGAGTACTTAAAATATCTGGCATAGGGTCTCGTGCAACGACAGTCTCGACACACCGTACGATCGTCGCGACAGTGTAATTAACAAACAAATAACTCTCATTTGTCGACGAAAGAAAAGAGAAGAAAAAATCTCGGGTGTATCGAAACTACCTTGCGATTTTATGTGTATACGGGAGTTTTTTTAATTTATTGTATGCGCGTGCAAATACGAATTACACGTACGACTCCGGGGGGAGGGGGCGGAGGATGGGTAATTTGTAAGGAATAGAATTCGCGTTTATATACTTTAGTAGCTATATAATGGACAATATCGTTCGGGGTCGTTAACGCGCGCCAGGGATGTCGATGGGACTTTATAGGCAGGTTTATATTCCGCTGGCAATGTTGGCTCATTTATTAAATAATAGCGCAGCTTCATCGATTAGCAAGACCGAGCCAAAGAAGAAGAAGAAGAAGAAGAAAAATTACCATTTCAAAGAAGATACGAAAAATGGTCCCAATCGCGACTCGAACCAGTCAACCGAAAGCTGTTGGACGATTAAAGAGGAACGAGAAAGGATTCCCCGGCAGATTTTTCTTTTTTTTTTCCTCAAACATAATTTGCGTGCATCGTACGAGAGCAACGAGGTCGTCTAATGGAACAAGCGACACGGGCGCATACGGAAGGAGGGTTCGGGAGTGCAAAACGGCACGTATAAATATGTACACGGATACAGCGGGTTTCGGCGTGTGGACACACAGCAGATGGGTCTATCGAGTACGAAGACGGGCACAAACAGATATTCGGACGAGACAGATACATTCAGTGGAACATATGTATTTCCAGCGCGCACGGTCCATTCGACTTGCTTCACTCTCTCTCTCTCTCTCTCTCGCGTCTCTCGGCGTCTCAGTGAAACTCGGACAAAGTTATGCGACGTGCGATATACACAGAGACACGTGTAGGTAGGTGTACAAAAATAGCGACCAACCGGCGGCACGCTTGAAACGTATTAGATAGATAGTAGAAGAAAGCCTCGAGGAGAAACGGGGCAAGGGACAAATCCGAGGCGTACGCGGAGTTGAGAATACCAGGGCGAGGTGGGAGGGGAAGAGAGAAAGTGCGTGCACGAGTGAAGAGACTCGGAAAAGGGGTTGTGCTCTGAGGCGATTCTCTTCCTCGCTTCCCCCCGGTTTTCGTTTTCCTCCTCTTCCTCTTCTACGTCTTCTTCCTCTTCTTCCTCTTCTTTTTCGTCTTCTTCATCATAATCATCGTCTTCTACTATGTACTTCGCTTCTTCCTCTTCTTCTTCTTCCGCAGGCGTGCCCCCAACACAAGATGCACGTAGCATGACTAAGAACCATGACTAACTAGCCGGGCAAAGTGCCACCGAGGAATCCCAGCTAACCCGGGCAAACGCAGCCCAGGGGGTTACACGCCTGAGAGACGAAAAATTTAAGAGCTCTCTCGGTGACTCCCACCCGCGGGGACGAGGGGGGTTGGTTCGTCCGTCGCGTTCTTCCGCCGCTCGGCTACCGCTCGTCGACCTCAATTTTTAAGTTTCTCTCTTTTGTTCTCTTCCAATTTTTTCGCTCTATCATCGTAACGGCAATCCCGCCTCGTACCTTTCCGACAATCTAATCTTCTCGTCGATAGTCGACAAAGAGCGCGCGCGCGCGCTCCTCTCGCGGGTCAACGAAAGATAACTACTCTCGAAAGACTTACAGCGGTTGCTCGAATCGGGCCTGTTAGCGTTATTCAAAACATACATATTTTATTCGTACTCTCAGATCGGTATAATCGACATTCAAAACGTAACATCTCGTTCCAAACGTAACATCGCATAAATTAATAAATAAATATATATATATATATGTATACAATAGGTATATGTATAATTGTTATTGTGTATCTTCGTGTATAAATCGTGGATAATGTATATTGCGTGTACGATAATAATTGTACCGCGTGTAGTGTTGTGTTGTCTCCTGTGACGAATTGAATCTTAAATTATTATTGCTTCGATTATGGTGTCAAGGGATTCGGTCGATAACGCGAGAGAACGTTGCAGAGAACGGATATCCGTTTTTCTTTTCATCCCTTTTTTTCACGCGTAAGAAACCAGCGACGCTACATTCTCGGTGGATGAGAATAAGCCCCCGACAATACGCGGGGTGTCTCCCGTTCTTCGACCCGGAAAGCAATGTTCCCGTCTCCGTTACTCTCGCGTTTCGCTCTGTTTCCCAAGCCGTCCCGGGCGCCCGCTCGTTCGCTTCCGGAATCGCGAGCGTTCCGGGTCGTTTGTCCAATGCGAGATTTTCACGCGGCGACGAAATGTGAGATTTCCATTTTTTTTCTTTTTTTTTTATAGTCAAGCATTCCCCGATCCGGCAACGGCATTGGACAACCGATGCTTCGGCCTCCTTGAATTGTTTTTTTTGTTGTTTTGTTTTATACGACTCTCTCCCATCCGGGCGGAAGGCCCGAGTGACGGGCGTGGAACGAATTCGAGAAGAAAAAATAAAAACAACAAAAGATTTAAAAAAGAAGCTCTCGTTCGCGTCACACTGATTAGAAGAGTCGAAGACGCAAAGCAGCTGTTGGCTCTGCGCTAACGAGATAGACTCGGTCCTTTCGGCTCCGCCACTATTTGATTAGTGTCACTAATTCGTAGATCCCGTAAAACCAGCTGGTCCAACACGATCAATATGGTCTCGGCATAGTAAGTATTTCTCGGAAGACTTTTATACTCTCATTCGCGTATACAGTTCTGCCTATCGTAGTTAACTAATTAATAATAAAAAAATAATAATAACCGTAATAATAACAATAATAATAATAATAGTAATAATGATAATAATAATAATAAGTACGTCTTCGCATGTCAAAGACTTGTTATTCATACCCGCATTAATAGTCTTCATTATTAAATTCGAAGTTTCGATCGGCGCAACGTTGGTGCAAGTTTCTTTGTTGTTTTTTTTCTTTCTATACGTTACACGTATAATATAATTGGCACTGGGTAACGAGTTTAAGAGGTTCATCGTCTCACATCTCCATAGTTCACGAGGCGCTATACGAGAACGACAAGCGCGAGAACAATGCCAAAAACAAAAAAAAAAAAAAACAGAAAAAAGAAACCGGAAGTTCGATGTTCCGGTATTCGAAGGTATTCCCCCCGAGGGCATTGGGGGAGGGCGTTCGAAGTTGTTGCAAAGTTCGAGCTGTTCCCAGCCGGCGCTCTTCCGCTTTGATAGCTGGTGCTCCCGCTGCCGGAGCCGATGCTCGTGTTGCTCTTGGACGCCGATCCTTGATGAATCGGACGGCAGTCGGGGTGTGTCCGAGATCGGGCAGCATATTGCATTCCAAAGTCCGGAGCGAAGCCGAACAGAGATTTAGCTCTCGATATCGCTCAAAGCTTTAAGGCACACACCTGAGGATCGGACATAAGCTCGGTCCTGCGGTTATCCAACGGACCGGAAGTCGGGCAATATGCGCCGGAGGGCCCCGCGGGCGATCGATGAAAAGAACTCGAACCTTCATAGCTCTTCTCTCGCGGCGATCCTCAAACGAATACGACGTGTGGTTTTTCCGGCAGAGTCGGCCGCTCGTACTCGTAATCGCACTCGTAATCGTACTCGTACTCGTAGTCGCCGTTTCCCATCGGTGGCTGCTGCTGGACTCTCCTCGCCGGGGGCTTCGGACTCTGCATCCTGTAGAGCGAAAGTACCTCGGGTGGCGCTTCCCTGAGGGAGGTCACATCGGCTACGGCGTACACGCCTATATCGGTGTTGTTTCTTCGCTGCTGGTCGTAAAAATCGTCGGTCCTCGATCCGCACGAGTAGGGCTCGCGCCCGTTAATCCGGGGATATCGGGCGCTCTCGTAGAAGCTCGGTGGTTCGGGCAGGGCGTTGTCGAAACGATGAGGCGAGGATTGCTGGGAGGGTTTGCCTCCGGGCAGATCGTAGAGGACCTCCTCGTTGCGCGCTATGAGCCGCCTGCTGTAGGACTCCGGATTCTTGTCGGGTTCGTCAGCGCTCCGGCCGACGTAGACGAGAAGCTCCGGCCTGTTCGGCGGCGCGTAAGCCGGTCTTTTTCTCCTCTTCGCCCTCGTGACGTAGACTATGAGGGCGAGTATCGCAGCGGTCGCCGCGAGACAGCCCGCAGCCGATAGCGAGAGATAGAGCGGACTCAGCCGACAGCGAAGCGAGCTCTCGGAGAGGGCCATGAGTGGCTTGCCGGCGAACTCCTCGTCGGCGCAGAGTATGTCCTTGCTGTCCAATTCGAGCCTCGTCTCGTTTCTGATCTCCTCCGCGTGTATAACGTTCCAGAGCCAGTGAACCGAGCAGTTGCAGACGAGCGGATTCCCACCTACCCGCAGAACGGAGAGGCCGTCGACGGGAAAGTGCGTGGGCTGGAGGCCGGCGAGGCTGCACCTTCTCAGCGATACCCATTTCAGATAACGCGCGCCGTAAAGAATCCTCGCCGGAAGTTCCGTCAGATCGTGATTTCCGTCCAGGGATATACGCTCGAGATTTATATTGTCGGCGAAGGCTCTCGGATGCACCCTCGATATCGTGCACTCACGGAGATCGAGACTCTTCAGCTCGAAGAGATTCCTGAAGGCCAGTGTGCCGAGCTCCGCGAGGGGATTTCTGCCGAGTCCGAGACTACCGAGAACGCTCAATCTCGAGAGGGACTCCGTCGGAACTGACGTGAGATTGTTGCCCTCGAGGTTCAGATAGACCAGACCGGGAAGATGCTCGAACGCGTCCTCCTCGATAGACCTTATTACGTTGTTCGCGAGATTCAGGGAGACGAGGGAACGCAATGTTGGCAGAGAGTCCCCTGCGAGCTCCTGGACGAGATTGTCGGCGAGGTCGAGCTCCTCGAGACTCGGCGCGAGGACCAGATTCTTCGACGGCATTTCCAGGAGAGAATTTCTTCGGAGAACGAGACTACGGATGTTGTGAAGATTCCTCAGCAGCCCGTCCGGCAGGCTGGTTAAAGAATTACCGCTGAGATTCAAAAATTCCAATTCGCTCGTCTCGCGGAAGGCTTGCTCGTCCATGTCGGTTATGTTGTTGTTGCTGAGATCGAGCTCCCTCAGCGAGCTCAGACCCTTCAGGGCGTTCTTCGCCACGGTTCTTATGGCGTTGTTGCTCACGTTCAGACTCGCCAGTCGCTGCTGGAGCACGAAGTTCTCGTTGCCCAGGGTGTGAATCAAATTCGAACTTATGTCGAGACTCTCCAGGCTGTCGTAGAAACCGAAGGTCAGATGAAGACTCGCCACCCTGTTGCCGGACAGATCGAGGTGGCGGATCTCAGGATTCAGCTGTATCGGGACGACATCGAGACCGGCGTAGGAACAAGAGGCTCGGAGATACTCGTCCTCGCAGTGGCAGCGCGGTGGGCACAGACCACTCGATATTGCACTCGAGATCAGAAGCGTGGCGAACGCTATCGCGATCGGCGCGGCCGCGAACTCCGGTCCCCGCGGTGCCATTCCATATGACCTCCTCGCAGCTCTCTTGACCCTGCGAACATCAACAAAGTTTTATGCATTAATATTCACGGTTTCGATTGGAGCGTCCGCGCATGTCCCCGATCAATTATAAAATCTATACGCTTTTTTTGTTAACAAAAAATTGACTCGGTGTTTGAAGAACATTTATTGGACTTTAAGGTGGTCAAATTTATGAAAAGTAAAATTGTTCAACAAATCGTCCGGAGACCGAACTTTTTTTCATGAAATTGATTATTTCACTTTTCTGAGTAAGCATGAATTCTTTCAGATTTTTAAATTCACTTTGTTTTTTTTTGTATATGGGAAAAATGTGTAGAAAGTCACAAAATTCAAAGTGCATTTAAAAATCTTTAAAAATTCATACGTATTCAGAAAAATGAACGAATCATTTGCATTTAAAAAAAGTTAGGTTTCCGGGAGATTTGATGAAATTTTTTATTTTTCATCAATTTGTTAATAACATTTTGGAATTATTATTATCCAAAATTAATCTTTTCAGCACCTTTGATGTGTTTGATTTTTTTCAGATTTTTATGCTATCGAGAAGTGTTTGCAATTGCTTCCCATTTCTCTGAAACTATTAAATATCGAAGTTCTATTCCGTATATTATACAAATTCGTTTATCCTTCGAGTGGACATTCTCCTGGGCAATTTTATACCCCGAGAAGATGACCTATCCACTTTTCGTAGCAAATTTATTCAACTTTAATTAACGGAAAAAAAAAATTAAAAACTTTTAGTTATAGTAAATTGTGCTTAAAGTGGAAGCTTCCGGGCTATTACGGTTAACGCTTTTGGGTTCGCAACGAGCCGCACGTGGACACTCGAAAGGCCAAAGGGCACAACATCGACCTCTCATTAAATTAGCAGCAGCACTCGGAGCTGATTCGCGTCGCTTTATCGCCGAGAACCGAGTCTTATTTTGAATACATCGATAAAATTTATTTCCATCCCTCCATTTGAAACGTTATCGAAAAATGATTAGAAATTATTACCCGCCTCGGCTGTAAACCGGACATGAGATATTCGCGTTTTTGTCCCCCTCCGCAAGCTTCCAACCGGTGTTCGCTCGTCCGGGAGATTTTGGTCCCAAAAAAAAAAAAAAAAAAAAAAAACGCCGCATACATATTCGTCAGACTGACAGCTTTCACGAAGATTTTATCGTTCGCGAGTGCGAGATTTTTATCCGGCGAAAAGGTACCCGGTGCCCGGATATTTATCACGCTCGAGAGCTGCCCGGCCCGATATAGTTGCGCCGTATCCCGATATAGTATCCCATATAGGCTAGCGAGAGTAATCGGCGTGAAATCTTTTCCAATAGGTGTGGAAGCCAATGGGTATGCGCATCGATTCCATTTCCCGGTAGCGGCGCATCACCTTTATTCAGCGAATGATACGCCAAGGGCCTCACACCTTTCGGCGCCTCCCTCGCGAATCGGTGTATGTGCGCTCGTATACACAGAGAGACTTGCGCGCGTACGTGAAAATAGAATAAATGTTCGAACGTCGAGTCGATACGAAAGCGTTTCGACTGGATAAACGGGACGAGAAATCGGGCTACAGATGCACGGACGGGAGGGAGCGAGATGTGCGCAACAGCAGTTCCCCGGCGGCGGTTGTTCTCTTCATACCGTAGTGCACTTTTATTCGCCGGGATGCTCGAAGCTCCAGCACTGGAGCTATGCACGCAAAGAGTCTGACAGAGAAAGAGAGACGAGAGCGGCAGTCTATTTACGGATAGATGCACGGGTCACGTCCGTTCTCTTTCAAATTTTGCGCACGGTCGCGTTCTCCGTCGCTCGCGCGAGTCTCCTCCATCGTCCCCCTTCGGCCCCCGCTCCGCCGATGGTATTCAACCCCCGGCGTTGCCATCCCCCAAAGCTTCGACGGTATCTTTTTCGTCCAACGGGCAGATGCACTTTTAGCCCGTACCAACACCTCTACGTGCACCGGTTTCGTGTAGGCAGAGGCGCTCGCGAGTGTCGGTGGAGTTTACTTGCAAAAACGTCCGGGCGCTCCGGGTAACTCGGTCAAAGTCTCCGAAAGAAGCGAGGGACGGAGAGGAGGCTGACGGGGGTGGAAATTGTTCGCTGATGGACCCGGACGATCGAGCAAAATCGGATGAACGTGCCGAGGTTTCGCGGGGGCCGCTCGGGAAAAATCGTAAAATACCCTTCGTTATCTTCCTCGGGGCGGTGATCTTCTCCGTAGAAGAGAATACGAAGGATCGGCGTTGAGGCAAAAAGCCTCGAAGAGCGGAGCTCTTTCGCTCCGCCCGTTCGTCCTCGCATTGTTTCCTCGTGGCAGCGATGTATCACCGGGAATAGATTGCCGCTGCTCCTTTTAATTCGGGAGGGTTGGACTGGACGCAGATGGGAGGCGATAGTCACTTCGGCGGGGAATCAAATCACACGCTCGCCGTTCCACCGATTGCCCGCTCGCGCGTATTATATCGTATAAATATCGTTGATTTATTTAGTACGAGACGCGGTGTGTGGGAGAAGAGGTTTTCTCGCTTCCATTGAACCGAGACTCTCGGCGGGCTTTTTATCTTCGCCGGCATAGTTTCCGGGGGAGGATTCTCGCAGGCGGCCTGGCCGGAGAAGCTGCCGCCATGCTGTATAACGAATAGCGCCGATCTTCCAGCGGCTTCCATAATGCACGGATTTACAACCGCGTCCCTATCATCTCCAGCGGTGTGGCGTTTCGCGCTCGCTTTGGCTTCCACTATATACACCCCCCTCTCTCTGCCCAACCCCCAACGTGCAGCAGCATCTTTTATGGAAGCTGCGCGGCGCCTCCGAGCGTTCTCTGCACGAAACCGGCATGCTTCCTCGCACACGTCGCATCCGGAAGAAATTGCGTCGGGCAATGAGCGTGCGAGCGCTGCTCGGTACGGCTTTCGTGAGGCTCAACCCTATAAAGGCTGTCGGGCGAGGATTCGGAACCCCGAATCATATTTCACACACGGAATCGTAGACGAGTACACCCCCGAGCCTCGCACCACGATACGCTGAAGTTATATAGAAAGCCCCGGCAAAAAGGTGTTGCAAAAAGTGGCGTTACCGCAGGAACATTCGGGCCATTCGTCGGGTTTATATAGCGGTCGTCTCTTCCGGCTCTGTGCGCTCGGATACGTCATTTTCACCGCAGGCAATCAAAAGAGCGTATTTTTTTTTTCACTTTTTTTTTTTTTTTTTTTTTTTTTTCTCGGGGCGAAAGGAAGAAAGCGGAGTGCGGAGGAGACGACTGCGGGACGGACCGGCGTCGGAGAAAATTGAGAAAGAAGCCCGGGACGAGGGAAACGCCGATCTCGCGCCCCTCTGCCGGGATTCACCCCATCAGACGCCTTGGCTATCAGTGCCACGAGCTCGTATAATCTCGGACTGCCACCCTCGTTCATGAATAAGACGCGAGGTAGGCGCGGGGGCGCGAGTTACGTATTCCGGTGAAATCGCCGTCGCTTTATTCCCCGTAACATAACGCGATTGAACGCTCGGGCACCGCATAAGCCCCGGGGACAGGGCGGCTGATCATCCTATATAACGGTAGCAAAAGCAGAAACAGTAGCCCACCCAACTCTCCGTTCGGAGCCGCGTTCGAATAGCGTTTATAGTCGCGTGCTCGGGGACGGGAGAGAGCGAAAAAAGGGGGTGGAGGTGGAAACGGTCGATGAGCCGGTAAATGAATGAGTTTAAAGAGAATCGGGTAGAACCGTTGGGTTATATACATATGTATTCGTATAGCTGCTGTTACCTATGCATTGTAGTAACCGTTCCATGCTCGCCCTAGTGGAAACATTTTTTTTTGTTTTTGCTTTTTTTTAATTTGCGTCGAGTACTCTTGTTCGAGGGAGTGCTTCGTTGCTGCAGTACTTTTCTCTCTGGCGTACGCGATGATGATGGCTTGTGCCACTGCAACGGTTAAATTTTTACTCTTTCCACCCGCCACATTCGCGGGTGGAAAGAGTTTGCATATATATATATATATACACATGCACGTAGAGCGGCATTTCCCACCCACCCCGCGTGCATCCGTGGTAGAGGGGTACGTACTCGAATAGTTGGTCGATGGTCATCGACCTCGAAACGCCTACATAACGAGAGACTGCACGGTGCGCGGTAGCTACGAAATTGAAGAGGGAGAGAAAAAAAAATAGAGGAAAGGAGCGCGAGTCATGTACTCATATAATAACCGTGTGTCTCTATGCCGTGGCCGGTACACCTAGCGTCGTCGTCGGCGAAAAGAGTTTACTGAACTCTTGGCACACGCAGCGTGACATTTGTCGATGCCTCTAGGATTCTCACACGAGTGCCGCGATTCTCATGTCCGCGCATATATCGCGGAGCAATCGGTGCCTCTCTTTGCCAAGTGGTTCTTACGCTTGCCAGAACATCCATACGTAACGCCGTATATGAACTATAGCCGATCGCATGCATACGTCCGTTCGTCGGTAGAGACGATTCGAACGGTCCACGATACAGAACAAACAAGTGCCCGACGAGTTTCGGTTTAGTATCGAGTACCGCACGAATTGGTGTATATCCTCTTTCGTACGGTGATGCGACCCTCTCAGCAGCTTTCCGGTGGCAAGGGCGAGGGCTCGTTTGCTCGGGTACCAAGCCAACCGGGCGCACAGTAGGCAGTAGTACAGCCCAGAGCACACAGTACAAATAACACAATTTGCCGGGGCATGCATAATGCATGGAAATGGCATCGGCCAAGTGGCTAGACCACCCTCGACTCTCCTCCTTTACTCTAATACTCTGTGAATATATACAGATATACACATATACACTGTGTCTCTTTCTCCGCCGCGATTCTCCTCGTTCTCTCCGTCCTTGTCTATAATAGAATCTGCGCCATTCACTCGATTCCTCCGCGAGCATGAAAGCGAACAAGTCGTCGCGCTCGCACGCGGCGGACTCGGCTTCCCGGTAACGTATAACAAGCAGAGGCATTCAATTTACAGAATTCTCCATCCCTCCCTCTTTCCTCCTCCCCAACCCCCCTGTCCTACTCCGTTGCCGGGAGAAGAGCTAGCTAGTTCTGCCGTGCGCTTTTACCCCGCGGCCTCACTCACGAATCTCGAATCCACCCTCGCTCCCGGTTCCACTCCTCTCGCTCATCTGTGTATACTCGCGGCTCTTCTGTTCCCTCACTCTGTTGCCCTTCCCCTCTCGCCGCCCCCCCCCCCCCCTCCTTGCCGTCTTCCCTGGATACGTCCCTGAAACAACCCTGAAGACGGGCCAAACTCATCCCAGACTTGGCTAACCGCTCGACGACCGACGGGACTCCGCCTGGAGAGAAGACGACAGGGGTAGCAGCAGCACCAACACCGGCACCAAAGTCCCTCGATCCTCCCTTCGCAATGTTGCTCGGTTGCTTGCTCCCGAGATCCGTAGCCGCTCGAGCGCGAACGAGTCTCAGTCCGAGCGAAGTTGCTCCCCTTTAGCCCATAAAATATACGCATACGATACGTTTAACACGGGAGCAACATGCAGCGTGGAATGAAAGATCTGGTTGCCATAACTGATTCCTGCGCCAGACAAGAAACCGCTCGTCATTACCATTTCAATTATTGGGACAGGTAAACAATTGGTTTGGGACCAATTAGTTTCTTGAGGGAAGCAATTAATTTTTTGGTATAACCAGTTTATCGTCTGACTGTAGGAACGCTTAGGGTCGAATTATTAAGACTTTCGTTTGAACTTAAGGTCGCCGTTGAGATCGAACTTAAGATCGAAGTTTGGTCCGAACGACATTGCGTGCTTAAGATCTATCTTAAGTTCGATCTTAAGCATGCAATCAATTTCGAACTGCGGTTCGACCTCAAGTTCGAACTTAAGATAGATCTCGATGCACGCAATGAAATTCGGGCGACACTTCGATCTTAAGTGCGATCTTCAGTACGAAATAGTGTTCGAACTGAGGTTCGATCTTAAGTTAGAACTTAAGATAGATCTTAAGCACGCAATGAAACTCGGGCGAACTTCGATCTCAAGAGTGATCTTAACTTCAAACTAACGTCTTAAAATTCGACCCCACGAAACTAAGTGGACCAGCCAATCTGGAGTTGGAGCGAGGATACAGCGGGAGAAGAGAAGAAGCGACCGCCTCCATACATTGGAATACCGAATCGCTTCTCCACCGCCGGTCTCCGGTGAAAAAAAAAAGATCTCTAAATCTACACGCCCTCGTCGGAATGACACACGGGACCGATACTGGCCGACGTTGGGCGAACACTGGCCGACGAAATGCCACCGCGGGCCCCGTGTGGCGCTCTTACTAGGGCGATCCCTTAACGAGACACGGCATGGCACATACGCAAATGAAGGGCGGGGCGGGGAGGGGGCACATCCAGCGACGCATAGGATTTAGGGTATAACGGAGAAACGACCGCGAGGAATAAATCAAATTAGAGTCTGATAAATTCGAAGCACGCGACTCCCCGTCGCTATCCACTTTGTACCGTACACGTACGAATGTCAGGCGAGCGCGGTCGTTCGGACGAGAAACGAGAAGGATCAGCCCCCTCGGTAGTGTACGGTGCAGCCCTGTGTGTTCCTCCTGCTGCCGGTGGTGCTTCTGCCGAGCGAACCTCCCGGTGCTCTTCGGTCGACGGTGATGCACGGCTCGACGAACACATCGGGGCATCGAATGCGCCGCGTTTCATGCAAACGGTCCGATTCCACGAGACGGCACAGGGCAACCCTCCCCGGATCGTATGCTCGCCCACGGTCCGATCGGATTCCTATACCTGCCCTCCTGCCCCTCGAGGTGCAGCTGTTTTCCACCTGTTCAGATGGAAAACTCGTACAAGCGAGGGAGCTTCGGGTTACCTCCCTTTGCCGCGGCCAGCGCCCGTGTCCGAAGGGTTTTCTGTAACGATAAACCCTTGCGTCTCGACTGACGACCGCTCCCATAAATCCCTGATCTAGGAAAGATTGCCTTGAGCTGCGTCGGAAACTCTCGGCCCGACCCAGACGGGCTCTCGAAGCCGGCCCATGTTTTCTTCTTCTTTCACGAGCAACATCGACCCGCTTTGAAAAAAAAAAAACAAGGTCTTTGATGCCCCACGCCGATTTACCAGTTTCTCGTGAGAGCCAGCGACACGGCGCGAACAACGCCGGGACAAACGAACGAACGAGACTCTCTCCATCCTCGGAAATTCATCAAATTCCTGGCGTCTCGTACAAGTTCCTCCTTCCTAACGCGCGTCAAGCGATTAATCGCTCGTACTTGTCCCGCGGTATTCTGCAACCCCCTTCCTATCGTCTCTATACCGCGATGATTCCTCTCCCGCGCCTCTGTGTGTGCGAGTCTTGGCGACAGTAATTTCGGTGCGGTGCCAGGCTCAAGAGGCGAGAGGCGCGCGTAGTGCGAAGAGATATTCGAGAAACCCCGTCGGGTGCTCTACGGTAGCGGCGGTGATGGCGGTGAACGCCAGCTCGGAGGTTCGTGCGACAATCAGATTAGAGAGACAGCCCGCGGGGCCGCAAACTCGAATTCTCGGTGCATTATCGGCTGCAAGGGCGGGTCCCCGAATGTTCACACCGGGCGCGCAACCACCGGCAGCATCACCGACCTGTACACGTACACCGCGGATCTCTGTGTGTCCTCGCAGCAACACACTGCAATCGTGTTACCTACGTGTTTCTCAGGCGAAGCCAATCGCACGGAGGCTCTATCCCATCATACGGATGGTCGAATTTCGCAGCTGCTCCTCTCCGCGCTCGCTGTCCGCTTCCGCCGCACGAGATACAGATATACGACCGCCTATTCGCTACACCTGCTTGAAAAGTTGAGTTTCCTCCGGAAGCTCCGAGGATCCAGAAACGATCCGAGGAGGGATCTCACCTCTCGCTGCCGTAGCTCATCACTCTTCGCTCTGTTACACGCTATATGTATCCAACGGAGCGACGGAGTCAGTAGAGTACCACGAACCCACCCAAACCCACACCCCTCTCCGCCGCGTCCCAAGAATGCTGGCATCTCGGAAAACGAGGAAATTGCCCCGCTGGTGCGGGTACGAAAATCTCCTCGACGATGCTCTCTTCTCGAGTACGGGATAAGGAGTCGGAGGCACACCGGCGGAGAATACTTTATCACTCGTGTATATACATGTGTATATGTGTATATACAGTTGGGAGAAAACTATATGAAAAAGTAGGAGATATACCGTGGTGTGGGCCGGCGATCTCGCCGCCTCCATTTGTCATCGAGCTGCCCCTTCCGCTCGAGATCATTCTTCCCGTCGTTCAAACAGTCTGCAGGATAGTTATGGACAACGACGAGGCTTTCGGGGCGACCGTGTAAAATATTGCTTTGCTCTCGCCGGTATGCAAGCGAACCGAGAAATAGAAAGTTTTCACACTTGTTCCGGACTTTGCTAGATACGGGGCTGATAAAGAGAGATCGAGAGTAAGCGCGCGGTAAAAAAAAAAGATTTGTACTTTTAGAAAGCTTGTTTTTATCCGCGAAGGTACGCAATATTTTTTTGTTGATTTTCTTTATTTATTTATCTGCTTAGTTTACGGGATAAAACCTTTTACTTACATACAACAATAATAAATAAATCAGTAAATAGTGGAAGTGTCTCTAACGATTAGAATAATATAACCAGATCGCATCTTAATGTAAAACTCGATGAAATATATTCCATCATTTACACCGATTATTTGTCTTTGGTGGCCAGATTATTCAGGGATAAAAGTCATTCAAAGACAAGACTTCGCCGCCCAACATCTGCTTTAAACTCACTGACCGACAGTCCGAAATTAACTATCCCCCCAAGAGTATTGACCAGGTTCATGAGTCTGCAGATAGCCGATCTTGTCCCGAACGCACTTCTAGCTACTGACACAGCAAATTTATTTTTAAAAATCAGTTGCAAAACAGCTCACATTTTTGTTGCAAAATAAAAAAAATAAAAAATCATTGTTGGCATTTGCGGACAATAAATGTCGGCAGCTATTTTACTGTGCGGAAGAAAATATGAACGGGGGTTGCGCCCGGCGCAAGAGGAAAATCCGGTCAAATATCCGGAGCAGGAGAAGATAAAGGGAGAGGCGGGCGGGGAACGTCGCGTGAGAGCGAATTCGACCAGTTTCGGGGGTGGAGTGGTGGATGAAGAGAAAATACGGGAAATAAGGGTCGAGGAAAGAGTAGAAAACGTGGCGAGAACGAGAAATTTTTCGGAGGATACCGCTGCCGGTGAGGGAAAACGAAAGGTTCTCCTATACACGCGCGTCAGTCGATAAACCGCGCATGCGTACCCGAGATCTCTGACGGTTCTTGTAGCGAGATGGTGGAGTGCACCGTGCTCGGGCTTTCTCTCCCTCGCTCTCCGGCGGCCGACACCGACCCCTTCCCCGTCGCCAGAAGCAGCATCAACTGTCACAGGCTTCCGGAGCTGGTTGAACGCAGACCCTCCGGACGGGCCGGTGGCATCCTGGCATCAACAGTCATCGATGTACGAGTGCGCACACCCATATTCCCGTCGTCGCTTCGAGCGGCGGATTAAAGATATATTAAAGATAGCCTCAGCATCGGAAGTCCACGCCGGGCCACCCTCACGCCCCGTTTTACCCCGTCGGTTGTTCACGGCCTCGTATCGAATGTCCGATCTCTGTACAGCTCGTGGGTTTCTTCGCTTGCTCCACTGACCCCTTCTTCGTCGTTCCTCCGTACTCGCTCCAGAGTACCTGTAAGCCGACAGCTCCTTCACCCTCAGTCTTTGCGTCGCTCAGCGTCCGCATCACCTGCCCTATCCCCTTTGCTTCCTTTGTCGTTCGTCTCCCTCCGTTCACGTTCGCCTTGGAGGCTCCCCCGGTCTCGAAGCCGCCGACTCGGTGGATCGGCGATGGTAGACCTTCTGTCTTGGTCGCTATTTCGGATGGCAATGACATTGTCGATTAACGTCTTGGGAATGTGATGCTGTTGGTTATTTTAATGGTGATTGAAGGGTGAGAAATTTCGATGCACTTTTTTACGTTTCGGTCGACGGACACTGCCATCCTTGTAACCATTTTTGTGTGTATATTTTTTAAGTATTTTTCTCCGATTAATTGACCGGCTCCTCCAGTCTCGAAGTCTCCGACTCGGCGGATCGGCGATGGTGGACCTTCAGTCTTGATCACGATTTCGGATGACAACGGTATTTTCGATTAAACGTATTAGGAATGTGATGCTTCCCCGGCTATTTCGATGGTGACTGAAAGGTACGAAATTCCAAGCACTTTTTTTTACGTTTTGTTCGACTACCGTCTTTGGGACAATTTTGGTGTGTACAGTTTTAGCAACCCATGGAAACATACGTTTTCAAACAGGGTTGTGAATGTGTGGAACGCATCACCAGCTAAAGTAATCGCATCCGAGACAATCAACCAATCTAAAAATAGACTCGATAAACACTTGTCTACTTAATGCAGATTTGATAAGTTGTTAAATTTCTTACTGTAAATAATAAATAATAATAATTTTTAGGTATTTTTCCCTGATTAATTGTTTCTCTCTAAATACAGTAGATTCCTGCGTAAATTGCAATTTTATGGTGTTCGGTGTCTCATCCATTCAATCTATCTTGAAAACAGGAACCCTGTTTGCACCTACTCGAGCGCTTAGTCGTTATTATCAACCGACAGCTTCCCACGGACTGTCGTACCTCAGATCGCTATCGATTTCTAACGATTGCAAAGTCGGAATACACGACCGAAACTGTACATCCACAACACCGAGGATGTACGGGAATGACTGGAAGAATATTTAAGATATTATGGGTGCGCGGCCAATGTCTGGCGAATCGGCCACGGTCGATTCTAGGACAGATGAGAAAGGCAATGTTGACGAGGGTAACGAATCGTCGCATATAGATACACCGACGGACAAAAGTTGTTTTTTCCTTCCTCCTCCCCGCCCGCCCGAAGCTTTCTCGCTAATGGTCATGCTCTCCTTGGGAACCGTTCGATGCCTCAGTATTAATAATAAACTCTCTTGCGGTGTGTGCAGTATATATATATATACATACATGTATATATGTACATGTATATATATAGATCGCCGCGCAAGTTGGAAAAAAGTTTTTGTCCGCGAGATGACAAATTACAGCGCGGCGCCATATACTTGCCAGAGGAGAAGAAGAAGTAGTGGAAGAAGAGGATGGGGAGGTGGGGCGAGGCAGCAGAAAGGAATGAAGAGGCAAGCGAGAGGCGTTGGCCGCGAGGCAAATCGCGATACAACGCTAAAGAAGAGTGAATTGATGGCTCGACGAGAGAACCGGGAGCTCCTTCCGGCTGGTGCGCATAGTTATATGGAATTCGGCAAACTTATTCTCCCTTCTTTTTTTTCAATGATTTTTTTTATTTCTCGCCGCACGACCGAGAGAGCGATTATTATTGCGAGCGTACAGAGAGAGAGAGGGAGGGAGCGGTCTGAACCGTCGGCGAAGAAACGCGATGAACACGGCGAAGGCGAGACGAGGGTGGCTTGGTAGGCGTTGCCCGTCCGCCGGAGTGAAAAACCGTCGACAGGAGAGAACGAGGTCCATTCAGAAATTGATGGGAGACGTCGAGAGACGTGCTCGGGGCCGTATATAGACTATGTATTCGGTGTGCGCCAGCGTCGTCGTACGAACCCCGAGACAGAGCGACGACGGGTTTGCGAGAAGCTTCCGAGGCAACGCCGTCCGAACCGCCGGGTCAAATCGCGCACAATTCGTTTGTGACTTGAACCCGGTGCGCGGTGCCGGCAAAACATATTGCCTCGTTTCCTGGACGGGTTCTCACGGGCTCGCCAGAACGGGCCATCCCGGGTATTCAGGATTCCCTCCGAGTTCCAGGAGACGAAGCAACAGACCCGCATTCACGTACCCACCTATAGGGTGACTCCGGGACAGCATTATAATAGTGTGGAACCGCGGCGCGACGTCGCATCCCCTAAATTCACAAATAAAAACTCTCCCGGGAAGACATATGTCACCTTACGCGTATTAAGGGAGCCTCTCTCCCACCGTCCGGGATATTTATGTGCGACCTCCTGTACATATATCCCCAGTGAAAGCCCTTAACATGGGGTATCCACCGAGGTGCCGGGCGGAAGAGCGCCCCCGACGCTCTCGAGACTTAGACAAGAGCGAGGCCGAAAGAGCCGCCGGATGACGGGGAAGAAGAGGAGACCCTCTGTCACGCTGGTCTCTGAGCCCGCGGTGTTGGCGCAGCAGAGAAACACCCCTCTCATCCCTCCGGGCAGCCGCTCCTCCTCCTCTCCCCGACCGGCTAATCCTAATTTATTTCTCGCCGAACTGCTGCCGTCTCTCGCTTATGGGTGTAAATGAGCGCTCCTAAATGGGGTTCCTGCGGGCTTTTGGTATGCGACCTCGCTATTCGGTCCTACGGAGCGGCTATGTCACTACTATAACTATACAACTATCCCAGCTTCCCTCCTCCTTCGAGGACCGTGTACGTGCAGTCGGATGGATGTCTGAACAGTATTGGTGCCCGGCCGACTATGTCGTTCAGTCTTCAGACTTCTATACCGCTCTCTCTCTCTATCCCTCCTGAGAGCCCGAAGACACGCTGATTGGGAATTTCATGGGCGCCACCCGCTCATTCACCGAATCCATCGACTCACTCCCACACTCGTTTGCCAACCGCGTGTAATTTCGCGATCGGATCCAGCACGAGCCGTATATAACTTGGCCACAAGGCATCGCCACGTTTCACGAGAAGGAGGGGGGAGGGGTGTTGAGAGAGTGAGACACCTCGGTATTAATTCTCTCATATAAATTCCCTTCTTCTTCTTTATCCCTCTATTTCTTTACTCGCCATCCCACCCATCGCGGACTAGGTGTTTGCTCCCTCGCATCCTTTGCCGGGGAGGACGCGAACCCGGGCGCAACGGGGGACAGCGGGACGTGGCTCACCTCCGGATAATCCTAATTTATTCCCTTTAAAATCCAACTCGTTCCGGGTGAGAACTCTCGCCCGTGGGGAGGGGCGAAGAGGGGGGAACTGAACCATAATGGGATTCTTCGGTATGCGCTCTCATAATTACCGGGCTTAATCGAGGACGATTGCGAGTGGGGCTCGAGCCGTCTCTCTTCGTCTATATCGCTCTATCGTCGAGTACACGGTACAGCGGACCTCGGGGTAACCGAGCGGGTTTACTACATACCTAACGTGCCTGCTCGGAGCTTCGTTGATGAAAGAATCCCTATGCGAGAGGGCTGTTCCATGCTGAAATTTTCGCCTCGACGTGAGAGCTCACCCATCGGGGCAGCGCCGCTATCTCTCCGGCCTCTATTTATCTTCGCCACTGTCCGACAAAAACCGATTTTCCAGCTCGTAATGGACCTTCCGGCGATTCTAATTTATCTCGGCTCAAACAGTGGCCTCGACAAGCGCCCCTGCCAAGGCACACAGAGACTGATCGCGAACCAAAAGCGACGTAATTATATTTTCGTGTAGATGCAAGAGTGGCGAATATGGGCCACGAAAAAGCTTTGGTTTTTATTTGATGCTCTCGAAGGTAAATCCATTTTGGTGGGAAAAAACCTCGTGGGAATTATACAGGACCAGTGCTGGCCGCCGTTGGGCGAGCACCGGCCGACGCCGTTCCTATGCTGGCCCCGTGTGGCACTCCTACTACGGAATAAGCATCCGAAACACTCTTTATGAAGGTTTGGCAATGAACTATTATTCTTTAGACTCTTTGGTCCCAGACCTCGCTCGGTCATCCAATTTAGGACCCTGAAGATAACTTCATGACATCAAATTTCATCTTTGGCGAGTGTCTATCAATGAAAAGCTTCAGGGAGAAAAAAAAATGTTGACTTGTAGAATTTTATTCTCCAAGTGAACTTCTTTGAGCGAAGTTTGTGCGACGCCAAAAACATCCGTTGTAACTTGATAACATTCAGTCTCGTTCAGATAACTTCAGGGTCATTCCAACTTACTCGGTTTTATTCGCATCGTTGATAACATGGACCATACTAGTCGGCAAATAAACCACGACCACCTACGAATGTCTCCAAACGGATTCCGACACGGATAACCGAATTGAAGTTTCTTCAGAACTTCAATGTTCCTATGAAATGTAAGTCAATTTCAGTATTGCGAGGAGACGAATGGGATAGCTAATATTACCGAACTGCGGGCTGGTCCATGAAAATCGAGGAGGTGCGTGCGACATTTTCAAATCTCATCGACAGCGAGGTTTAACGCTTAAAATACTTCACTATCATCGACACGAGTATGCTATATACACAGTCAAAAAAAAAATTGTAAATTTAATGCACCGGACTGGAAGTTTTTATACAGGAACTCGTACAGTAAATTGAATGTACAATTTCGACTAAAAATTTCTCAACTTTTAGGATAAAATTTGAGTAAAATGTTGAATTTAATGTCCTTTTATAATAAAATTAATGTAAATAATTAAAAGCAAAGTATTTCCAAAGTTTCCAATATACTGTACGTTAATTTTTTCATCACAATCATACATGAAACTTAATATACCAGTTTATGCATAAAAACTTCCAGTTCCGGTACATTAAATTTCACAATTTTTTTTTACCGTCTAAGAAACTTAATTTTTTTTATCCACATTCGCGTCACCACGCACTGGTCCATCTTGGCGTGTCGGGCCATATCCGCCACTTCCACCCCACAACCGCGGTTCGCCGAACGGCGATGAAGCTGGTGCACATGATACATCTGTGCTACTGCGAGAAAAAAAAAGATAATCGAAACACGTGTCGATCGAGTTTCGCCAGTTGTCTTTTGAAGTGAAACCCAAAGCGGTGGCAATTTAACTTCGGGGGATTCCGGAGAAGAATCGCATACAGATGGCCGAGAGGCGAGTCACTGATGAGATTTCATGTTCCGCAGCTTGCTCGGCATCCTCGTTATTCGCATAGGTCAAACGACGAGGGTTGGGTGGGGGGGGGGGGGGGGGGTGGTGTTCGGCGACGCGAAAAGTTTATTTTGGGATTATTCCAATTCATTTTGCTCGGCGGGGTGCGGCGAGCGGGAAGGATCTTCTCGGTGGAGCCCAGGGATGCTGCGGATGCGGGACGAGCGGGAGGGACCGCTGCAAATGAGACTCGTCGCGGTATGCCCCGTTCGTTACACACACCGGCGTGTGTGCGCCCTGCGGGGTGGCTCGTGGCCTGCAGAAGACGGCTGTCGAGTGCCGACAACGCGACGTCGACGGGATCGCGACACGGATAACGCCCTGGCTCGTCGCGATTGAGATAGCCCGGAGCGCATCGTTTCACGATGAAAGCGAAGCTGCAACGGCGGGCGCGTAATTTCACGCCACACTTTCTATCTCTTTATATCTCTTCCCCTACCCTTCGGAAGGTCTCTGCATGCATAATTGCCGCGAGAGCGGTCGGAGTTACTGAGCGGGCTTTGATCGTGCCGCGAGCTTTGCCGCTGCTCAGAGAATAGAAAGCGAAGAGTTATGCGAGCGGGATTCCTTGCACGCGGGTTAGCATGTGGCCACTTGGTCAAAGCGAGGAACACGATGGGCAAGAAGGAGGAGGCGGAATAGGGAAGAAGAAGAAGAAGAGTCGAGGGAATTGACTTTCTCGGTGTGTTGGGGAGTGAGCGCGATCATGGTGAAGAAAGTTTTGCGAGTAAACAGCTGCCCGTCCCTGACCTTCGTATACAAGTTGCATCGGTATACGATAGCTACGGCAACTAAAAGTTTCGTACAACAAGGGTGAAGATAGAGTCGCCATGTAGCGCGAGCTGACATAGCTGGAGAAAAAGGCACCGCGGCCGTTGTAAGCGAGATTTATGGAAATGGTCTATGAAACGTTTAACATTATTCTGTTTTTTTACCCTGTTTTTTTTAATAAAAAGAATTAAGGAATCGATCGATCAAACTGTTTGTGGACGACCAGGTACTAGCTGTTTCTTGTGATAGCGGAGTTAATTGACTGTCGGAATGAGAAAGTTAAGGAAGATAGAGAGGTCAGCGCGTCCGTGGCAACGAGATTTAAAATGATTGTCGGCGAAACTTTTTCACATCTCTCTGTAAGATAAAAAGAATCAACGAAGGGATCGATCAAAGTATATTTCTGGACGATGAAATACTATCTGTTTCGACACGCTGAATACCGGAATGGGAAAGTCGAGGAAGATCGAGAGGTCGGAATGTTCGTAGCAGCGCGGAGTTTATAGAAAAATTATAAGAATTAACGATGAAACGTTCGACACTTCTTGTTTTTTAATGTCTCTTCTTCAATGAAGTAAAAAGAATCAACAAATCGATCGATCAAGCTATAAGGTAGAAATTGTAAATACTACCCGGTTCACACTTCATTGATTTACATGCACTCGAAATAAAATCCATTGGCGCAAGTGGATTGTCATTATCCGCGAATAGTAAAATCCTCGGGCATCAAATGGATTTTATTTAGTGTATGTTAATCGGAGTTGGTTATATTAACATTTACCCTATGTCTAAATGACGGAATGCATAACGCTTCTTGTTTTTCTATATCCCTCTTCAAAATAGAAACCATTAAAGAAATGATCGATGAAGTTACAAGGTAAAAGCGATGAATTGCGGGCTGGTCGATATTTTACTGATTTACACGCTAATCGGATTCGGCCATATTCATCACATTAATCCTATATCTATACGATGAAATTTTGAACACTTTTTTTTTTTCTTTAATATGCCTCTTAAATATAAAAATAATTAAAGTGCTAAGCGCTGATAAGGCCGGGTTCACAGACTGGAAATGGCACGTCGTAGTTATTATTATACTCGTACCTCTATTTCCATGTAATTTTATGTATTTCTATTTAATGTACTCTATTTCTATTTCTGTGTGCACAATTACCCACTGTCGTGCACGGCACGATCGAAAATGTCAAACTACTTGCCACTTAAACATATACATTCATTCCAAAAAAGGTTCGTCCCGTGTATTAAATAAATAAATAAATAAAGTGTCAATGAGGTTATAAGGTAGTAGTAATTTACGATCCTAGTGTGAAATTAGTATATTATGCCGCAAGGGAGGAAAGTGCGCAATTTCCACCAAGTGTGAAGTTTGCTGCCCGAGCGGAGTGAGGGCAGAAATTCAGACGAGGTGAAAATGCACTTCCTGCCTTGTCGCATACGATATTTTTTCCGACTTCGTTAAAATAACCACATTTCTTGCGTCGCAAAATTGCCATATTCGCCAATTACCATTACTCCCCCGGTAGTAATCGAATTTCCAGAGGGAGTAATGAAATTATACTGCGCATGCGCACTGGTTAATATAATGATCATCGGTCAATAATAGGCTATTTTCCGCCAGTATTACACGCAAGGAATGTGGTTATTTTAGCAAAGTCGGGGAAAAAAAACTCTTTCCGACGAGCGTGAGTTTGCAGCACGAGCCGAAGGCGCGTGCTGCATTCACACGAGTTCAGAAAAAGCTTTTAGCACGAGTATCGTACCAAATTTTACTTCACTGTTCTGCGCACGCGAAGCGTGCGTAAAACAGCAATTTTCGCACCGAGTGTAATAAAACGAGTAAATACACGGCCCGGTCCATATTTCCTTGGTTTACATGCGCTCTAAATAAAATGCATTTGACGCGAGACCATTCTTTCGGAGCAAGCGGACTATCTTTTTTCCCGCAAATAGTACAATCCTCTTGCATCGAATGGATTTTATTTAGTATGTACTAATCGGGGTGGGCCCTACTAATATTTACCCTGTGTCCAAGTGACCGGACGCTAAACACTTCTCGTTTTTTTATATCCCGCTTCGAAATGACAACCCTAAAAGAAATTATCGATGAAGCTTTACAGCTTCATCGATAATTTCTAAAAGTGATAAGTGCAACCTAATATCTATAAGTGCAACCTTATATCTATAAGTGCAACCTAATATCTATAAGTGCAACCTAATATCTATAAGTGCAACCTAAAATCTATAAGTGCAACCTAATTTCTATAAGTGATAAGTGCTAAAAGTGATGAGTGCGACCTGGTCCATATTTTAGTGATTCGTTTAACGAAAATGTGTCTGACGAAATGTTTAACGCTTCTCGTTCTTTTTATATCCCTCTTAAATATAAAAATAATTAAAGAAAGTATCGATAAGGTCATAAGGTAAAATCGGATGAGAATACGGCCCGTCCATATTTCCTCGATTCACATGCCAATCAGAACGGCCGTCATTCCCACCATTTATCCCAATTCCGTGACGTCGAAGTACCATCCGCTACGAAATTCTCGCGATAACAGAGGCGCTTGACTATCGAAATGAGAAAGCTGAGGAAGACCGAGAGGTCGGCGTACCGCCACAGCAGGTGCATGTCTCGGTGGCCCAAGGAAGCTATAGCCGTCCCCACCTCTCTCCATCGTTGTTCGACCAAACGAGATTCCAAAGATCACCGAAACGTTTACGTCGTTATAGCCATATCCCACTCTCGCATCACCCGGAGATGCCGGCTATCAAATTCCCTTTCGAGTCTTCGGGAGTAAACGAGCGGGGGGCCGAGCGAGAGAGCCGGCTCTGTCGCGAGATCGAGAGTCGAAGAGTTATTGGAGGGTCGAAGGGTATAGGAGAGACGAGAGTTAGTGGCAGCAGGTGCGGAGGGAGGTGGAGAGGGTGAGAGACGCAGGTCGGTCCTCGAGGGCCGCGGTGCCGCGCGATCTGCGCGATATGGGTATCCGTACGGTACACGTATAATCCCTGTGGCTGTGGCGGTGATGGGATGCGGTGTAGCTGCTGGTTACGTACAGGAAGCGGCAGCTCTGCTGAGAGAAGCGTCGATTGCACGATCCCGCGAGCGCGGTCGCTGGCACGAAAATTGAATCTCGAGGGAGGGATGATGACGAGGAATAGGGTGTACAGTAGCGGGTGGCGCGTCCCGAGGAAGGACGAGCTCGAGGGCCGTCACACCGCTAGACCCTGACCTCAGGGGTTCAAATTGATTGCGTGCCATTTATACATGAGCTATATAGGCAGCCCATTTCCTTCGTCCCCGACGCGGCGCGCTCTCCGCGAATTCGCTTCTTTTTCCGGCCCCCGAGAAGAAATGTGCCCTTCGGCTGGGGATAAATCGAGGAGCGCTATAGGGTGCGGTACACAGTGGTCGAGCGTTGGGCAGCAGGTGGTGCAAAAGTCACTCGTCCGGGCGTGGAGGAGAGTGGTCCGGCGGACTGGTATCGAGATCGTCGTATTCGGGGCTGCGAGGCGTGAAAATGAAACGAGAGTGGAAAAGGCCACTCTCGCCGCGGGTCCGTTGGAAAAATCGTCGCCTCGAGGACGGAGCGACGCGAGAAAAATCGGATCGAACGGTTCGCATCGCCGAGGGGAGGTTCGGTTCGGGAGCGGGGAGAGAGAAAAAAAAAAACGTGCGTTTGAGAAAAGATACGGGGCGGAGCAGCTGCAGTAATTTTCGGTCGGGAACACGCAAAGCTGAGAGGAGTGAAGATGAAATGATTCTCGTTGGTGTTGGGGGGAGGGGAATATATAGCCGTGTCGCATACAGTAGACGCTGTACAGATAGAGCCGTTAGTGCAGATGGAAGCGACGTTGGATGCTGCGGAGACGCACGATGCGTATCTCTGAAAATAGTATCGAGAGGAGCGCGCACGCATTGTGCCGAGAGGACAGTGTCTCCGGCTCGCGTCTAGTCTCTCGCGATCTATTTATAATTTATATATCCAGGGTGGAAGGAGAGAGACGGCGAGGGCGCGAGGGGGAACGAGTGAACGATCCTCGAACGACATCGGCGCGAGATGTCTCCGGTTCCCCTTCGCGTCTTTTTACACGCGCGATAAACTACTTATACTTCTTGGGGAATTTCTTTACTCGTTAAGGAAAGACCCCGAGCGCCGTTTAGGCTCGCTGCGCCGAGGAGTTCGGTATCGCGTATCGATAAGAGACTTAATAGGACCGCGTCTAACGTCATCCCGGGAAGATGGGCGTTCCCCGAGACTCCCGTAAAATATGTACGAGACTCCGGTAAAATTCGTACGAGCCGAGGAGAGCCTCGACGGCGGAGGCGAGAGAATACAGATTATATAGATGAGGGAGTGCCGTGTCGAATCGACGGGGGTCCGCGCGAGTTGGTAAAGGACCAATGGGGGGCCGTCTAATTCATTCCTCGCACTCGCACCGCGGGCTCGACAAAAACCATTTCCTGTCGAGGTATCAACCCTTTGAGGAATCGTGGTTTCGTGTGGAACGGAGATTCATCGTATCAACGGGAGGGCTCGAATAAAAAGTGCGACTTTAAGCGACGGGAGTACAAATGAAAATTTGTATTTAAAAGGACGAATGGCCATCGTTGCGGCCTCCGGAGGGGATAATGTGGTTCACGAAATTACGGGTCTGGAAGGGTTGCGAGAGAAGGGCTTTTACTTCTGGCGTCAAATCGTTCTGCGTTTTCGGAAGGGAGAGTCTAAAACAGTAATGAACCGTGGAAAGAGTCTAATGACAATGAAAGGAGAAAGACCCGCGGTTAACGGAGAACGGGGGGGTTCGGTAAAGAGGCAAGCGAAATAAGAGGAGATTCGTGAAGAAAGCGCGTTCGGGTGCTTTCGTTGGATCGACGAGAGAGCGAAAGGAGTGTCGTCCCGAGGAAAAGCCCGGTACTGCTGCGGGCAATCTAATTCATTTCTCAAGACGACGAGGACGAAGTACAAAGAGGGAGGGAGATAGAGAGAAAAAAGAAGTCGAGAAGGAATGAGAAACCCATTTCCTCTCTGGCTATTAATCGATAAGCTGAAAATCGTGTACCTTGGAATGGAAAAAGGGGTGCGGAGTGCCACTGATGTTCTATATAAAATCTACAGCCCCCACCCCCCCCCCCCCCTCGCCGCGCACTGTTAATAAAAAGTATAAAGCTACTCAGCTGCGCGGCTTTGATGCACTCATCTGCAGAAATCACAATGCCGTACCTGCTTATATATACTGTCCCAATTGAATATTGTAAAAAAATAAATGAAAAAAAAAGGAGAGTCGAGAAGAGAAGAGCTTTTCTCTCGGTAAGTGGTGTCGTTTGTTAAATACATTTTTTTCCGCCGAGTAGGTACTCTACTTTTCTTTACTATCGTTTGATACGCGAATGGAGAGGCGCATCGAACGAACACTCGATCCGGCTGGCTCTAAAGACACTCCGTCAACTGGATAGATCGCGGAGTTGGAGAGGATTTAAAAAAAAATGATAAAAGAAGATCTAGCATCTCAAAGACTCGACTTATACGGCGCTCGGTGTGAAAGTCTTCATTATTCTTTAGCGTTACAGCGTACTCGACGAAGGAAATTAATCACAGACTCGTAAATCTCGAGGGGGGGGGGGAGGGGGGAGAACGACGCCGACTCAAAGGCCCGGCCAGCGAAGAACGTCAACTTCTCTTCGCGGCCAACATAATTTCCGCGAATCGCACGTTGCTCTTACGCGGGAGAGCGATGGGTGAGCGGCTCTGTACGATATTGCAGATATTCGTGAAGCGCGTCTCTCCGACGGAGGTACCAGAGACGCAACGGGAATTCGCGAAGGGATGCACGCAGTCCTCGACGGCGACGAATCCGCCGGTTTTTCTCCGAGCACCGCGCTCCGATTCGTTCTCCTGTCGTCGCTTCGACAATTCTTCCTCGTTGCTCTCTGAGTTGCTGGCGTTTTTTTTTTCTTCTTTTTCCTCTTTCTTTCTTGCTCCTCTCAAGAGAGTCTCCCGTATAACGACGAACCTCTCCATTTCTTCATGCACGCACACATAATGATGAATTTAATGAAGAGTTCCCAAAGCCGTCGGCCGAGGCTTTATCTGCTGATGTTGCTCCACCGGCCTAGCGCCGGTGTGCCATTCTCCACCCCCGCCCTTCCACTCCCACCGTCCCTCGGTGTATACGTACGTACTTGAGAGTTGAGTGTCACTCGCGACCAACTCAGCGCGCTTTGACGCCGTGCCTCCACTATAGTGCCTCTACAACTATATTTCCGACTCGCCTTTGTCACAAAAGTCTCTCTCTCTCTCTCTCATCCACTTCTCGTGGTTTATAAACGCAAAAAGAGACAAGAATCTCGACGGAGGATAACATTTCTATGAAAAAAAGAGAGATATATATGTATATTATAATCCACTGATTCGTGCTTTCAGGTCCTTTGTCTTTTTTCTTTATGAGTATAACGATGCTCTCTATAACTTCCGTGCATGTTTTAGGCCTAGAGCGACAACTCGATGATAGGGTTGGAACTTCAATTCCGCGTTATAAATAATAAGTCCCCGTTGCCTTATGTAGTCATTACGTCGTTACTGCTGAGTACTTCGTTGCCTTTCTCGACTTCGGACTATAAACGCATATACGTCTGTTTACACGCATGGAAAAAGGGAGCATGTGTGGCACTTCTGTCTCACAATATATCTGTGATGTGAAAACAACTTTTACTGCATCCCGAAAAGATTTGTTTTTCTTTACAAAATTCTCGTTTGATATATCAATCACACGATATCCCTGATTTTTGTATATCTCGATAATAATTTTTTTTATAAAGTGTTTACGTTTGATATTGATACATCAAAAATAATGATTTTGTAAAAATAATTGTGATTGACATGACAAGATTTCCCTGATTTTAGTGTATGTCGAAAATAAATTGTGTACCGAATTTTTTATCTCTGAAATATCAATAACACGATATCGCCGATTTTTTTTATATACTTGTTATACACTTTTGTATATAATTGTACTTTTTGTATATACTTTCATTCCGTGGGTGGCAGATCTTCGATCCCCGAATCTTCATCCACCGATACAAAATATAAATATTTTTTAAAATCCAATTACAGCCTCATACTCACGTCGATTGATTCCAGGTGCCGGACTCCTGAACATCGACCTGCACCAGTCTTGATTTCACGGCCTTTTGACAAAAAAATGATTGTCTTCCGATCGGTTTAAAAAAAAAAAAGAAGAAGCTCGATCACTCTTCCCTCGCTCGGGCCAAGCGGTGTCTCTTGCCGGGTATCACCTCCGAAGATTCCTTGCCATCAAAGCCCATCGACATTCCCCCATCCGCCGTGACGAAAAAAAAAAAAAAAAATGTTTAACTCAATTTTCTCAATTTTCTCCAACGGTCCAACCGCAGCGTTTGGCACGCGTGTGAACGCACGAGGCTCGAGACTTGCTTGCGGCTCCGCGCACCCGAGCCTCTTTACACTGGATCAGTCAGCCGTGATATACCGGCCCCGGAGTGGCGTTATCACGCCGGGCTTATCAATTCGAGCGGCGAAATTCTCCCGTCGTCGCACAACGCCGGCGAATCACGGTATCCGAGCAGGGGGCTCGGCCGGTTAACACCACTACCATCACCGTCATTACACTCCGATCGGACGTGTACCGTCACTCTCCTCCGCGTCCACCCCCGCCCAGCCGGAGAGCTCTACTGTTACTATACCGGCTTTAACACACCCCGCGTGCGGCCTTAATCCACGTGACCGCGCACAACCCCCGCGATTCCCCCGAGAACGCACCAGGTAAAAGGGTATAATAGCGTTCGTAAACTTGCAAGTACGGTTATCGCGTGATACTTATTTATTTATGTATGTATCTAGATACAACGTCGGGCACTGCCTCAGAGTTTCCTTTTTTTTTCTGCTATCGCATTAGCCCAATCTCTCTCTCTCTCCTCGCGATTATCGCGAATTTAGCTGCTCACGCACGAACTCCGTGTGTTTAAAAAAAAAGTGTTTTTTCTTTTTGTTGTTTCCGAAGCGAAGGTAGAGTATGGTTGAGCGAGATGTCCGGAGCGATGTCGGAGCAGCCACGAGGGTGGAAGCCTCGAGGGTGTAGGATCGGCTGAGCCGAGAGGAGACGAGGAATAATGAGGAGAGCACGAGACACAGCCGGTGGGCACGGTGTCTCGAACGTAACTGATCGGAGGGTCGGTCGTGGGGCCAACGGTGAGAAGGAGAGCCTCTCCGGCTTCAGCCTCCGGCGGTTGCGAGAGTGGTGGGCCGCGTGCGAGATTCGGGACGGACGGGAAGGGATCGGGGAGAAGAGGCCCGGGGTAAAGGGGGGACTGGATGGGCGGACTTTGGGACGAATGAGAAATTATATATATTTCAAAAACAAGAAAAGAAAAAAAAATCTGGGAACAACGACAACGAAATCGTGCGGTAGATAAAGCGGGACGAGGAGTTCGAGATAGAGACGTCCGCTGATAAAGACCGGACAGAGAAAAGAAAATACTAAAAAAAAATAGATAAAGGGAGAGGAAGAAAGATAGAGAGAGAGAGAGAGAGAGAGAAAGGAAAGAGAGTGATACGAGAGGAAACGAGCGTTCCGAGATTTCGGGGGTAGAGAGCACCGCGTGTACTGCAGACCGGAGCTTCCGATCCGCACTGATTCCGAGTTGCGGGTAACGCGTATACTCGGGCTCTCTCTCGTCGTACTCGCGGTCTCGCCGACGTTCCCGTCGGGCGAAAGACTCTCCGGGATCTGCGCAGTCGGGCTTTCCACCAGCGGCACGACCACTGGCACAGCGGACTATATCGTTCACTACTACCATCGAAGCTCCCATGGTTGCTCGACGCCCGTACCGCTCCGCTCGGCGAAGCCCCCCCTATCGCATACCCCTCTCGACGGGCGAGCCTGCAACCTGCCTACCCGAGCGGCGTTGCAGCCCCAACCCCCCTACTTGTATACTGTATAGAAACTGGCCAGATTAGCGAGAGCTTCGAGCCAAGAAAAAACATGAACAAAGCTCAAAGTGGTCTTTAATGAGAGGCCTAATGGCCGGAAAGGGATCGAGATCGCCGGCAAGAAAGTCCGTATCGATCATCGATAACTATATTCGATGACACGTCGCCCCCTCCTCTCGGTATCCTGATACGATAATAATAGCTCATTCGCTGTTTCGGAGGTGAATGGTAATCCGGGCTCGTGAACGAATCGTGCAGACTGTTATTAAGACCGAGCGAAGAAAAGCCCCGACAGGCGCTCGGTCGGTACCAAAAAACTGTAATCAACTTTTTCACGGTTACCGGTCGTGCACGGTCAGAAGAAGAGTCTCATCGGAAGCTGACACGCTATCCGCTGTCGACGAGACTCCCCGTTTCATCCTACACGCTACTTTCCGTTGAAAAAGAGAGAAAGTTGATTACATTTTTTGTTACCGACCGCGTCAAGTTCACGTGCTCCGCCCTTTTTTACGGAACGAATTCGAACGCATTGTGCTTCGTATTTTTCGGAAACAGGTGAGAGGCGAGTACATGACTCGGGACTATCGGCAGGTGTCCGCCGCGGCAGGTGCCGGAGATCGTCTTGACTCGCGATCTTTCCCATTTCCACGCTCGGAAATACCGGGTGGAAAAGCGTTTCGGTGTTTACGCAACGTGTGCGGAGCGGGCGGCTGCCACGAAGGCAGCTGATGAAGCAAGACTGATGATCTCGGGCGCCGGCGAATCGGCAAGTTTCGTTGTTTATGATCCATAACTAGCCGGGGCTTCGTATTGGCTCCTCTTGGCTGAACGAGTTTGAGCGAAATTTTCGAATTCTCCCGTGTTTGGCGAACGGAACGAGGGGGGAGAAGCAGAGACGCATGCGAGCATTGTAAACGATAGAATGCGGATATAGAGGGTTGTCCGACGAGTTTTCTCCATCATCGCCATCAGAATCGCGATATTCATCCCCTCGAGGCACGCACTCACTGCGTTTCCACAGTCCGCGAACGGATACGCTATACCTATACGCGGCGCATTGTGAAACACGAGAAGAAACAATGTTCCCGACTGCAACAAAGAGGCAAATACGACTCTGTATGGCCGTTCGCATAATGCCAGGCAATTCAGTGGCCGCGCTCATCGGCGGTTCGCAATGCCGGCCGGAGAGCGAAAATCCACGGGCCCTCTGCCGTCTCGTCGTCCCGCGTATATCTCTTCCACCCTTACACCCACGTATGGGATATATAAAAAAAAAGAAATTGCAAATAAAACAAAAAAAACAGCGTCACACACCCCGCGTGCGTAGACGTGCGATTACATCGCACAACCGCGACGTCCGGGCGCTTATCTCACCTGTAGCGACGCTGACAGGAGCAGTCGACTTTTCCCTACCCTCACGCAACGCCGCCACGCAGCACGACTTTTTAATACCCGCCCGTTACCGTTTGTCTCCGCTCCCCCCCTCTATAATGCTTTTAGGCGTTTTTGTTGGTTTTATTTTCTTTTTTTTTTCTTCCACATTTTTTACCCCGCATTTGCTTCATTTTTGTACTAAAATGTATGCACACGCCCGAGGCGTGTACGGGGAAGGGGGGGGGGGGGTTGGAGAGCGTACGCACGCGACGAGTATTACGGGTCACGAGATGGGGCTCCGCGGATATTTAGTAGTGCGTGTAGGTGTGGGTTGAAATATACGAGTTTTATTCCCGCGTAGGTGTGCGAGAGCTTCGGAACAGGAGGGAGGGGGGCTGAGGGGTGTTCATTTGAATTCATAAATCATAGAAGGAGCATCCGTCACAACGAGTCGGGTCTACTGCCACGGAGGTGGAGTAGAAGTGGAGAGTCAGGCCAAGTTTTACCCGAGACTTTGACCGAGCACGTTATCCATTTTAATAGATCCCTACCAGCTCAACTATATCTCGACTTTCAACTTCTTCTTCTTCTTCATCATCTTGCTCTGCCTCTCGGTACGCAGCTATCGGCCTTTCATCAAATAAGAGCCAGGTGACTTCTAGTCGGAATCGACCCGGGACGCCTAGCTGGATGAGAGCTCGGAACGGCTCACCCGACCTCCCGCAGTCATCCAATTTGCCACTAAACTATAAGCTAGCAGTCGCGGCACAGCCCGGATAGAGAGCTCCGCGTGGACTCGTTCTATACGCATCTGGCCTTATAAATATATTACCGCTTGCGGGATCGATGGAAATACTGTAGAAAGGTGAAAGAGGAGAAAGAAAAAAAAAAAAAAGAAGAGAAAAAAAATGTTCCACTATCACTCCCAGTGTACGGCTATTAAACCGATCGTTCCGTAGCGGTCGTGGCTTCCGCGTAAATGCAGCATAAGGGCGATGTCCTCCCGCTCGCTGGTTAGAGACGAGAGACCAATGCCTCGACGACCGACATCCTTATGCACGATGGTGTGAAAAAATAAGATGTGCGAGCGCACAAAGGGAGCAAATCTAGGCGATGATCGGACCGAGGCGTGTCCCAGCGGCAATGCCTTCCTTACAGTAGACACGCTCCTCGACAATATTCTTTTATCGAAGTCACGTCAGGCTCACACCCCGGCGAACTTTCCCTATTTTACTCCGGGATTACGACGATCGACCCCCCGGACGGCACTCGGCTGTTTTCCCTCGCAGGATTGTAGAGCCAGGGAAAAAAATAAACATAAATAAATAAAATCTTACCTCGCAGAATGATTATGCGAAGCGGCGACCGGGTGTCTCCGACACCATCGAGACCCTCCCTATCGAAGTGGCCGGTTCGCCGTCGAGGACATCGCCTCTTTCTCCCGCCGAAAGGTTGGCTCGCTAGGTTGTATATCTTGAAACCGCATCTCCCGAATTCCCGTACGGCGAGAGCGCGCCAGCGGCCTCCCCCGGTCGCGACGACGTCGACGACGCGCCCCCCGGAGGTGGTTGCTGGCTCCCATCCCGGCTGCGTCGGCTCTCTCTCTCCCGTCGGCGGGCCGCCTGCAAAAAGTCGTGATTGAAAATGATGGAAATTAAAACAAGAGCGATAAGAGCGGGTCAGCGGGAAACCGTGCCAAAGCCGTAAAACTTGTGGCTTCGGGCATGGCACGCCGGGTATAGCCAGCTCCGTATCCGGTATGTATGGGGACGTACGTGCACAGCCATCAGCCGCGTACATGCCAGTGACCCACCACGCCATTCCCCGCCAATGGCCCGATGGCACCGGTAACGCTCGGGGACGCTGTACTCTGCCAGCGCGATAAAACGAGATATTTATGCCCCGACGTGGAAATTTTCAGCTCGAGCACCGCGTTTGTAACGATTCCATGCTCGTTTGTAATGTCGAAGCGGGGAAGCGGCGCGCGGCCGGGGTGACCGACGGGGGAATACGCTGCCATTACCGTACGTACAAATGTACGCGGAATGCCCGCGACCTAACCGGACAGTCACCAATATCGCAATTTCGCTTTAATCGACGAAAAATTTCGAGTTAGCTTTGCGACTGGAAAGTCAAATTCGGGGTCTTTCCTCCACCCCGACGCTCGATTCCACTCCTCAAACCCTCCTTCAATCCTTTTTGTCAACGCTCAGTTTTGAATTTATCAAACTAATTTCTTGACATGAAATACCGAAGTTTTGTTTTTATAGTATCAAAATGTATAGGTAAAAGGGTTAAGGAGGATCGACTATCAGACGAAAATGCACAGAAATGCAGAAAGACGATAAAATTTGACGAATGAGGGAAGCCCTTTAATGGGCTGAATTATCGACTCCCATCGATCCGCATCGTCAGCCGCCCGGTGACAGATAAAATCACGCGCTTGATAACCGCGATAGAGGCGACAAGCGAGCCCTCGAGGAGTCGCGGATAGTTATATATTCTGTTAATTGATAGAATTCTTAGCACGGTCTGTTTTAACTCATTTCGACGAATTAAAACTGTTATTGCTAAGCAAATTGTGTGATTCGCTGGATAGTAAATTCTCACGTGAGTCCAATAAACAGATTTGTCCTTCGCCTGTATAGGGGAGATGGGAACAAAACGGGCAGGGGGCAAAACGGGCACCACGTCTAAAAATTATTATTTTGTCTTAATTGATTTTTCATGATATTCCGACGCCTTTTTTATCATTAACAACACAAGAAAACGGAAGGATAAACGAAAATCGGAAAAAACGGTTTATAATAATACAATTATATGTGATCGGCTTATTTGTCGTCATTACCACCCTGACGAAATTTTAATTCACTCAAAAATTTTCGAACAAATACTCAAAAAAATTCCAATTCGATCGATATATATGTTTTTTTTTTTTCATGAATAATTTGATTTATTTTCCGCACGTTTCTTACACAAAAAACATCAGAAAATTGAAACAAGTCATTTATAAGAAAGTTAAGACGATGCCCGTTTTGCCCCCAATACGCATTTTCAGCCGAGGCACTCCTTTTTCCCCATCTCCTCTATCTCTCCGCCTACACTACGAAATATTGAAAATTCTCTCAATTTCTTCGAGTCTTCTGATCAAACCTCCCCTGTGATTGTCTCATAATTAATAGGCGTTGAATTTATAACACATTCTATATTAACTTAATTCTTCGAATCAAAATTGTAATTGTCAAGGAATTATGTGATTCGCTGGAGAGTAAAATCCCACGTAAGACAAACAAACGGATTTCTATTTCTCTTCTACATCTCTCCATCCATTCTATAAAATATTGCGAATTCTCTCAATTTCCTCGGGTCTTCTAGTCAAATCCCCCTGTTATTGTCTCATAATTATTAAGTGTTAGTCGAGCGAGTCTATTACGACACCACAAATTGTAGTTTACTAGTTTTCTCAAACCAATTACCTCAAATTCAATTATCAGTCGAAGAAATAATTTATTCAAAATCGTCAAACGAAAGTCTCAGCAGCCGTAGACCCAGGTCGTCTCAGGTGCGGATTCTGTCAATATCGCCTTAATTACTCGTGAGAGGAAGTCTGCCTCAGCATTAAATAGCTGCAATAAAAAAAAAATTATTATTATCATCATTGCTGTTGTTATTTGTTTCACACGGTATTCGTACGATCGGGGGTTGAACGTTCGACCTTTAGAGCGTCTGTTTGAAAAAAAAGCGTTGAAAAATTGATGACACGGGGCAGGGGAATTATACGAGTTTGTGGACCAATTTCGGCTTCGGGGCCGGTGGAAAATACACGACTTTTTTTGCGCACAGCCTCGAGGCTCCCCCGGCAACACGGCCGATTCAAGCTGTTCCCCTGTCCCTAGGCTCGTTGGGAAAATTCTTGAGTTGTTTTCTTTTTTTCGATGTCCCGCGAGAGCCTCGAAGGCGTCAAGACTGTGTGTGGCTTTCATTCCGGGAGCGGGGCGGGAGGGAAGAGATGGGGAAGAACTCGAGGGCAACGGCAGAGGCCCAGAAAAAGAGGGAGCGGATACTGCGCGCCTTCCATTCCCGATGCTGCCGCGGGGGCCGGAGGGGGGAAGGGGCGCAAATGGACTTCCGGGTACGTGTGTTTATTTTTTAACCGCACCAATTTTTGATAAGAGAGCCATCCAACGATAACAGAACGAGCGGGGAAAAGCGTGGGCGGTTGTTCCGCGCCCCGTTGAGGGTTCCCCTTCGCTGCTGTGTGATTTGATGGGATGAAAAAGAAATAGTCTTTCGAAAAATAAATCGACGGTTCGGTAGACGCGAAACCGGCTGACGGGGCTGCGATCGTCGGAGGAAAAAGAAAACTTGGGCATTTCATTGCCGGCATGCCGAGTGCGAAAGTGCGAGCGAAAGTTTCCCGGGACTGCGAGATGCATGGACGGATAGGAAGCTCGTAATGACAATAATCCTAGCGCAGTCGGCGCTTCACACGTACCGGAAACAAAAAAGAAAGAGGGCCGTTGACGCTTTCATCCCCGCGGCAAACGCGAGGGGGATGAAATTCCGGGCGATGACTGAGGCGGGAAAGCACGGGGATAAAGGAACACGTGTAACGAGAACCGGCAACTCAAAGAGATTGGAGGAGGGCCGTAGACGCGATCAATTAAGATGATGGAGCATACAGAGAGAGAGACACGGGCAGGCCCGACGTGCGCGATCATTGATTCACCAGCAAGTTCGTGTTTTACTTTCGCGCTGGCTGTTGGGATATTCCAACTCCGTACTTCCAACTACAACACGCTTGAAATTTATCTAGCCCGGACTCCTCGCTGACTCTCGTGTGTGTGTTAAACCATCGCAAACGAATCAAATATTCAAATGTAATTAAGTGGAAATTATTCGGAGCCCGGCATCGGTCAATGAATTATTCGGCACCCTCATTTTCATTTTTGTTGACACGGGAAAATTGCATCCCGTGCATGGTCATATTCGACAGCTATTACACCTTTCCATGGGGCGTACGAAATAAACGTGTTTTATTATTAATTTTTTTTCAAACGGTAAAAATTTTGCGTATCATCCTATCCGATGCGAACGTGTAAAAAATGCCCAGGATCGAATTTTACGAATGGTAGAATGAGTTCAATTTCTTTTTTCCAATATTGTTTCTCTGATATTGTCGATTTTTATTTAACTATTTATCTCCCAGAATTTTTTATATTCGAACCTGAGGCATTTTTTTATATGTTCGCAATGCCGACATGAATAATCGCGCGCATGGAATTACATTTTTTTTTTACGATAAAAATGAATAAAATACGTTTTATTACACCTTTCCATCGAGCTTGCAAAATAAGTGTGTTATATTATTAATTTTTTTTTAACGAGAGAAATACATCGTGCAAATAATCCTGTCCGCTGTGAATGTGTGAAAAGAATCCCAGGTCCGAATTTTATAGATTGTAAAACGAGTTCAACTTTTTTTTCAATATTGTTTCTCTGATATTGTCGATTTTTATTTCAATATTTATGTCCCAGAATTTTTTATATTCGAACCTGGCTCTTTTTTTCATAATCCCAATGTCGACACGAACAATAGAGGGCATAGAATTACATTTTTTTTTCCAACGATAAAAATGAATACAATACGTTTAATCTCGTTATTGCTTGAAATAGTCAAAGCTTTTCCTTGATAGCTGTGTCGTCGTCACGGTACTGCAGATACTCACGCGCGAACAACCTCTAATAAAGAACGTAAAACGCGGTCAATTTAAGGAGCTTCGACCCTTCGAATTTTCATTTTTGTTGAAACGGGCAAATCACATATTATGCATGCTCATATTCGACAGGGATTACACCTTTCCATCGAGCTTACAAAATAAACGTGTTTTATTATTATTATTATTATTATTATATTTCAGCGTGAAAAATATATCGTACGAATAATCCTATCCACCACGATCGTATGAGAAAATTCTCACGTTCAAATTTCACAAATTGTAAAGCGACTTGAATTTTTTTTCCCCCGATATCGTTTCTCCGATATATTCGATTTTTATTTAAAAATTAAACTCCCAGATTATTCTATATTCGACCCTGATGCTTTTTGTTTGGGAGCACATTAAATTTTTGATAAAATATTTTTTTATCGATAAAAATGAATAGAACACGTTTTTTGTGTTGTCGCTTGAAATCGACGAAACTTTTCCTTGATAGCTGTGTCGCCGTCACGGTATTGCCGATACTCTCGCGCGAGCAGCCTCTGATAAAGAACGTAAAACGCGTTCAATTTAAGTGCCCATTGACCTTTCGGCGATTAAGAAACGCGAGGATATACGTCGAGTCTAGCCGGATGTATCCTCGTGACGATTCACCAGTTATTTTATAACCGATAAATGTTATAAAATTTACGAGTGTTATAGCCCGTGTAGCCAGAGTCGTCAATCACCGGATGTGAAAATTTCATGGACAAGCTCGAAAGCCCTCGAACTCCATGTACCATGGCCAGCGGCTGTGTATGACCCTACACTTTATGGTTCCTGCAGCTCCCACCCCGTCTCTCTGTTTCTCTTTCACTCGATACACGAGTTTACTGCATTTTTCGTTCGGCTCCGAAACGTTTGTATTTCGGTATACAGACTACTATAAAACCCTCCCCACGACCCGACGATCCCGAAATGAGAGATCTTTTTATTATCACCCAACGCGACACGGCGCGCATACGGAAAGAAAAGTCGACTCCGTTAGAATCGACGACGAACAGCGGAATATTAACGTCATTGAATAAAACAACCGGAGTCGGCAATTTTTCGGCTCGCGGACGGGAATAATTCGGTGCGCATGCGGGTCAAAAAGAAATGTCGACTCGCCAAGAATCCACGACGGACACCGGAATATTAACGTCATTGAATAAACCAACCCGGTGACGATTCTTCGGCTCGCCGGCGGCGAATAAAAATAATTCGGCGCGTATCGATTAGCGCGAGATTTTTTTCGAAACCGATGACGCAATGACACTCGATAGTTGTAACGACGAGAGAATGAAATTAAATCGGGTATCAATCGTCGTGTTAATATAATTCTCGTGAATAAACGTCGACTTGAAATATTTCCGGGATTGGAAAAGCAATAGCGTGGAAAGCATATCGCAGAGCTGCCGTTATACGAGAGAGGGTTTCAATGGGAACAACGCGATCTGCCAAGTTCAGACCGCAGCATCAATTCATGGATTGATCGATATACGCGTGGACCATTCGTCGCGGCTGGTTGCAGTAAATCACCCGCACAATCCCATGAATTCCGGCGCCGGAGCTCGACGTCACGCACTGAGCGCATTATCGAGAAGACGTATAGCTGAAAGGTGGGCGAGGGGGGGGGGGGGGAGGAGGAGGGCCACGACGCTAGCTGCGCATCGAGAGTGCAATCGTTATCACCGAGGCAATACAATCATTTTTATCACTATCGCGCGTTTCAGCCAGCTTAGATTTCTTAACGAGCTCGTAGAAATCCCCGAGGCTGAACTGAGGTCAAGCTGTTTGCACAGCAGCCGACACGATACCGCCTGATGCTCTCTTCTATATGAGGCCTGGGTGATGTTCCCGCGGGAACTTCATTCACAAAATAGTACATTTCGATACGAGTGCGAAAAAACTTTTTCAACGAGTGCGAAAAAACTCGGTACGGAAATTGCCACTTTTCCGCCCGCTTCGCGTGCGTAAAACCGCCATTTTCGCACCTTGTGATGAAAAATTTCGTACGTCCCTCTTGCGAAACATTTTTTTCTAACTCGTGCGATTACAGCACTCGTTAGAAAAACATTTTTCGCCCTCTGGAGGGTAATGTATTATTTTTGACAAGTGTGAGTTTGCAGCACGAGCCGCAAACTCACAATATGTGATCGAGAACATTCTTTTAACATTCTATTTTTACTCCAAAAAACATTGTAACCATTCATCATGTTTTTAGCACTTTTCAAGTCCGCGAAGTGCCCTCGTGCATTTTTCGCCATGGAACACGATTAACGCGCGGGTTTTTTTTGTAATATTCTATCGGGCCGCGGAGAGATCGCTGTTTGAAAATATCTCTCCACTGTCTCCCAAAAAAGGTCGAAGAGTTAAATAAAAAAGTTGTCATTCCTCGATGAAAATCTACATCCGGTGTATTTTTTTCCACGCCGATCGCGAATCCCTCGATTATTCGACCGCCAACTTAGCACCGTTCCAGCGGAGCCCTCGTTCGGAAAGCTATGGACTTCACTTCTCGACGCTCCGGTTACTCGGCAACTATATACTAAATCAATTTCACCGTGCAATATAATATCGGAGAGTGTGTCGCATAGAGTTTGGACGGCTATTCGGGACGCATCGAGAGTGCTCGGTGCCGTACGGAAGGCTCGGAAGGTCCGCGAGGATCGTGCATAAATCTCGTGGGACACGCGTATACGCGAACGACAGAGTGAGGAGGATATTGGGGGGGAGGGGGGGGGGGGAGGGGGAGGGGGCAGCAGTACATAAATCCCGCGTTATTATAGCGCACGAATTGTTCCAGTATTTCATTTTTCGGAAACGTCTGCTGGTCTACGAGAGCGAACGATACGTCATATGTTACCTGCCGTTATGTATACACATATGCACATACGCGCGTATAGGTATAAGCGCATGCATTATCGTGGACCATGACACATCTCAGCTACCGTGCGCTCCAGCAGGAGGAACTCGAGCTGTCCCATAATCTGTCGGGTCTCGTAACTCTCCGACCACCCGATAAATTAACGTTATATTTTAACGGGTGTGTCGTCCCGTTCGGCTCCCGATAGTCACTTGTAAAAAATTTACAAGCAGTCTCCATCGGGAAGTTCGATATTAAAAGAGCACCCATTAATCCCGTCAATTATAGCCGATTTAGCGGGCGCGCCCGGGGGAATCCCCCAGTTCCGATATTCCGTTTGATAATTTTATTCGACCGAATCGAACGGGATTATACGACGGGATTTATTCGGTATACGTGAGAGCCGTTCCGTGGTGGGCCGAGATTTTTTTTTCGAGGTCCGCGCCCATCTGCGCGATGGCTTCCGGCTCGGTCGCTCGTTCGATCGAGCACGGCGCATGTGTGTGCCGCCGTCACGTGCACGAGAGAGGACCGCGGAGTGAGGGGGCGGAGAAACGCGAGAGAGTCGTAGAGTGGCCCGATTCCAGACTCGACGGAGTCCGTTTCATATCTGTGGCTGCGTGAGTAGTTTTGTCGGATCGTAGCGAAGCGGAATCATCGGTGACAGCGTCATCGCCGTCGTCATCGGCGATCGGTTGAAGTCGCGAGTCCGAGAACGCGGTTCGGCGACGTTCCGACGAAATCGCCTGCTCGGTCGCGAGGAGAGGGGCGACGAGGCATTGTCGAAGAGGGACGGAGGGAACGGTCGCGTCACCGCGGTGTTTAGTTTCCACCGGTGCGAACCAGTGAGTTTCTCGGCTGCGAGACGTAGGAAAGAGTTGGCCGATCATTTCGTGACACGCCTGCCGAGACGAGAAGTTTCCGCGATCCTTCCACTCGGCGAGCCCAGCAGCGCTATCGCGAGGAAGCCAAAAGGTAGGGAACGAGCTGACAGTATGCGGCAGAAGCTCCGCGGAGAAAGGTAGCGTGGTGGTGGATGGAGACGGGTTTAACGCATGCGCGACGATACTTTACCCAGTAATAACTACTGTACCCGGAGCCGGGTATAGAAGCGTGGACGGAAACCTGCTATCCCCCGAGCTCGGCGAGCTAAGCTCCGAAGAGGCAGAGGTGAAGCGCCGATGCGCGCGTCTCTTCAAACCCGCGGCATGTTTCATCTCCTGGCAACCTGACAAGGATCCGCCAGAGCCGACTTTCTTCCGGTGTCCGACGACGGACTGTACTGCGGGAGATCGCTCAAAGAGAAAGACAATAGTAACGAAGAAGAGGAGAAAGGGAGCACACACGCAGAGACGTGCGCGCAGACCCTGTCCTCCGGGATCGTTAGAGCAAAGGGTTGAGGAGGAGCTTTCCGTAGAAAAGCGCTTTCATACGAGGGGACGGCGCGCGAGAGAACTCTGCGGCTGGCAGGTGAGTTCCGTGTCTAGACACTGCGCTATTAGTCAAAGAGATGTTTAGGCAAAGTTTCTGCCGAAACTCGTCGCTGTCCCTTCATGCGACACTTCGGAACGGACGATGTGTCGTGACTGACGGGAATCTTTGAGCACACGGGGCTGGTATTGGCACAGCATTGGCCGGTGTTCGCCCAACGTCGGCCAGCGCTTCTCCAGTGTGTCATTCCTGCTAGGGTCGCATCGGGATCTGATCGAGGTCTCGTCTCTTGCAAGGTTCTGATGTGACGCAGATTAAGTTTTACCGTCGGTTCGGCCAACTTCGCCGAACGCGCAGCTAGAAATTCCGATTGTCATTAGGAAGAATTTTTTAATTTTTTAATTGACGGGACGAACTATTTTTACAATACACTTTAGCATACACTGTGTAGGTGCGATTGCGCAAGTATCGTATGTACAGTATATGTAACAAGTAATAATTAGTTAATTAATGAATACGTTCTCGCTGTTATTTGGTACAACCGCTGGTAGCAGAAATTTCAATACTAAAACTAGGAAAAGGCTACGCTGAAATTGAAGCTAAGGATTAGATATAGGTTGGGCTATAAACTAGAATTGAAATCAAAACTGGACGAGAACCGAACAGAAATTTCTGAAAATCAGAGTCTCGATCGCAGAACGGACTCGCGAAAAATTTGTCGGGGACACTGAATAAGTCACTTATGGCACTGAACTCGTTCGCGTATTTTGATGCATTCCGGGTCGTTTTTCGATACTCCATTTTTTTTACTAGAAAAAATCATAAGGTAAAAGGCCCAGTTTATGACACTTCTACGCGACTCTCTCACACTGAGTGTGTAAAATCATAGGCATAAACAACGAGGACCAAGTGTCGCAGTTTGTGACCTTCCCCCCCCCCCCCAACGCGCGCTACCCATTGGCTGCACATCAAATGGTGGGGGGAGCCGATTATGCTAGAGCTACCCCTGTCACAAACTGGGACAGTGTCACAAACTGGGCCGTTTACCTTAAATTCCTGAGAATAGTCGAAATGGCATTTGTTTTAAAGAAAAAAAAATGTGGAAACCTCGGAAAGGTTGAATGGTCGGCGAACGTCGCCAGATACCGGTACGGCAGAGCCCCTCACGAGCGGCCAAACAAAACCACGCGGGGCGCAAGGGCTCCGTGCCGCGGAAAATTTAGTAGACAGCTCGCCTACCCGATAGACGAGGCGCAAAGTGGACAAAGTCGCGCTGTCTCTTCCCCCCTCCGTCCGCCGGCGCGTATTAACGAAGACCGAATGAGAACCGAGAGAGCGACAGAGAAGAAGGGATCGCGCGTCGCGGGGCTCGCGCGACGTAGAAGCCGGCGGAGGTAGTGCGCCAGCGCATACTCACCGTGACCTCGGTAACACGCGGTCCAATTGAAAACTGCATGCGTCTTGGTGAACTTTCGCGAGAGCTTGTCGCGTACTCATAAATAAGTCACTTATAAGCGAGGCTGTACACGTCGACCTGTTCTTCGTCGCCCAGTTGATAAATAGAATCTCGAAAAACGTGACAAAAAATAAATTAATTTAAAAAAATCATAAATCCATCTCGTGTGATATTTCGTCCCGTTGTGCAACCCCTCTGGGCAGCTGCGTGGTACGTATTTAACATGTACGTAACTCATCGCCATTCGCTTTTTTTTTCTCCTCAAATCCGAGAAGAAACCACCGTCGGTACTGTCGCAGGCACCGGGCATAGCCTGGCAGACATTTTTGAGGGTTATATTCGGCCCTGACAAGGCTTTTTCAGGGCCTTTGCAAGGCCCGGCTTAACGCTCCGAAATTTCGACCAGGGTAGCTTATGAGCCGAGTTTCGATGCTGTGGTTTATCCGCACTGAGGCGCCTGACTACGTTTTCAGAGTTAACGATAGACACCCTGTATAAGGTATATGTATACATATTCATACACACATATATAGCGCAGGATGGTAGAAAATAATCGTGATTTCACATCTACGCTACTTATCGCCAATCGTTATTTTTGTTCTCCTCAAATCCGAGAAGAAACAACCATAGGGTAGACATTTTTGAGGTTTACACAGTAAAAAAGATTTCTACATTTAACAAATCTTTTTTGTCCACAACCCTCCACAATTATTTTGTTGTTAATCTTACAAAAAATATTCATAAAATTCATAAAAATAACGAGAAAAGAATCGTAGGCCTTTGTGGACAAGCAACGTTGGAGCCTATTTTACTGTGTACATCGGGCGCTGAGAAGGCCTTTTTAGGACCTTATCAGCGCCCGACTTGACGCTCCGAAATTTCCACGAGGCTAACTGATGAGCCGCAGAGTATCGATGCTGCGGTTTATCCCTACGAAGGCGCCTGGCTACGCTTTCGGAGTTAACGAGAGAGACACCACGTATAAGTCCAATCCATACACGCACACACACACATACACACATATATAGCGTAGGATGGTAGAGAGTAATCGTGATCGGTGAAACGTGACACAGGGTCGGATTAATACGAGGATCGGTAAATATTTGTCGTTGCATCCCCCCCGGTCCACCCTTCTCGCTTCCCGTCCGGGGGAGGGTAGAGGGGGGGGGGGGCTTCAAGGACTGAAGTGGTTTTAGCCCTCTATCCAGCTCTCGCTTTCGCTTCGATCGAAAGGGAGGAAAACACAGTAGGGAGGGCTGTTAGTCGGCTCGAGTGAGAGGCCGAGCTCGCTGAGCTTTGCGCCCTCGAAAAACAGCGCTCGGTCGATGGGGCTCTCTCTATCATCGTGTCGGCTGTATTTCCCGGTATGCCGCTCTTCTCTGTACCAGACACACATACAACACACAGGGCGGAGGGGGGGGGGGAAGGGGGTTTAGAGGGAGAGAGCAGGGGCAGCATCAGGCTTGAGCTCATTAGCGCGAAGGGGGTTTGTACAAGCGTATAAATAATCTCCCACGTGATATACGATCCCTCTGGCGCATCTCGCCCTCGACGGATCGACGCGAAAGGCAGGCAGAACCGCAGTGACTTTGAGTTTCTTTTTTTTTTTTTTTTTTTTTTTTGGAGCACGAAAGCCGCGGCGAACCTCTTATTTCCTGGATCCGCCGAGCCATCGACGAGCGCGATCTTCGTCGATTAGAGCCGCGGAGATAAATTAAGAACCGATCGGCCGAGAGGCTGAGAGGCGCTTTGACCCCCGGTAGCTCTTTGGCCTTAGCTCTCCTCATTTATTTGCGTCAGTCGCAGACGGAATATTTTCGTACGGGCCGAGACTTCCGCGAGGCTCGATACGATCAATACGTTTCGCGTCTGGCAGGCGGGGGAGCTGTATTTCTGATGTTAAATTAGCCGAAGTATCGGGATAAAATTAGTAGTAATACGACGGCGATTTAAATAAATTTCGTTAAACGGCGGTTGAAAGGAGGAAGGAAAAAAAAACACCTGGAGGTTCTGGCGATAATAATAAACACACCGGGTATGCTCGATTGTCAGCACGTCTGCGGATTCTTTGTTTACATCCGCGCTCCGATATCGGCTCTCCAGTGCTGATCGCGCTCATTGCCGAGTAATGATTAAACGAAACTGCGCAGTCAAGACGGTCCTTGGCACCACCCGAGGCAGCGAGTGGCGAAACTTGTGTGGGGCGAAAGGAAAGAAAAGCATTGTATTGCATACTGGCTGCTCGTTTGCATAGCAATAATGCGAGAACAGCCGATGGGAGGAAAATACCTTCCGCGAATGTACCTCGAATAGGTTTTTTACTAATGCCTGGCTGGGTGCCTAGGTATGTATTTGTCCGTGAATGGCCTCTATAATCCCCCTCCGATGTACGATTACACACGTATTATTAACTCAGAGTCGAGGGGGATAATGGGCATCGGGTACAATAACCACGGAAGGAAAGTAAGAATGAAATTGAGGATAATGGCCGAATCCTCATTACCACCGTCTATTAACTCGCTATTACTTCCACCGGAGACTAAAAACAAGAATCTCCTTCGGTAATCTGTGCAATTGTTTATTTTTTTTTATTTGTTATAAATCTTGACGTAGGAGGCTCGTTTGTCGCAATCAAAAAAAATTTATTGTGTGTTTCGGACGGACCAGACAGACCGACCGACCTACAGACAAACGGACTGATGGACACTTATATAGACAGCCAGAGAGACAGGCAAGCGAAGAGACCGACGGATTTGGGAAAATGCTTTTACTTCAGACCGTGCGAAAAGGGCAGCTTTACGCACACTTCGCGTGTGTAAAACTCCCATTTTCACACCTTGTGAAGTAAGATTTGGTACGATGCTCGTGCGAAAAACTTTTTCTTAACTCGTGTGATTGCAACACTAGTCAAAAATAGTTTCATCGCACGAGTATCATAAATGAATATTGTGCAACGTAAAACTTGTTGGTGGATCGTGATTCGACACACTAATTTTGTTATCGCAATGCTCTCTCTCCTTACATACTTCATACGTAAAGAAAAAGTAAAAGCAGCACCTGAAAGTCGATGATAAAAGTAGTAAAAGTCCAGAAAGTCGAGTCAAAAGTAGAGAAACAAATGTTTCTTTTTTTATATTTTTTGACAAATAACAGTACCGATGTAGATTGCATTCCGTTGCGTAGTCTTAAATCTCGCGAAGTGGTGCATAAAGACGCCAAGGTGAGGCTCGTTCAGTTCGCGCTGCACTATTACTCAATTGGCCCCGTACCAGCAGCGACACAGTCGTCGGTGGGTCAGCACTCAGCGCGTATCGAATGTAAAGAGGCAATTTGCCGTCGGGCACCGTCGCCGAGAGTCGGACGGAGTGGAAGGAGATCTGCGAGGAGCCGGAGCAGTCCGGCAATGTCCGGAGCTCGTACAATCGGCGCGTTTAGCTTCAGCGGCGAAGCCCCGACAACGGCGACGTCGACGACGGGGACGATAAGAGGACGACACGATAAAATCCAAGACTCGCCTCGATTGTCGAGGAACTTATTGGCCGTTTACTTTACTGGATTTCTTGGCCGTCGAGCGCACGGGGAATTCCGCAGTCGCGAGGAAAATGCCTATTCTACTGGACACACGTACAGCACACAGCGATGCGCTATGCAAGAAGAGACCAGAGGGCAGGGCGGAAGGAGAAATAGCTTACACAAGGGCTTTTTCCTTTCGACTTGCCGTACACAGTCACGCACGCGAAGACACACGTACACGCCTTATGTGACATTATGTGCTGGAGAATAAATCCGCATTAGTCCCTCCTTCGCCCTTTTAGTTCTGCTTTACTTCTTCGTCCTTCCTTCCTGGCGGCGCGCACAACAATGAGCAATTTTCTATTAACTTTGAAACCCCCCCGTTGTGTAAATATAAACGCCCCGCTCTTGGTGGTAGTGTCGTTTGTATATACCCAGACTGAACGGGGCCAATAATGCTTGACTGTCCGCATTGTTCCCGAGCCCGAACAAACACATGCACCGGAATGAAAAGGGGAAGCCCCGACCGACCGATTGCGTAGACCGCAGAGCCTCTCGCCGCGTCGTACCTATACGGACCCTTTCCCACGTTCCGAGAGTATTCCGCTGAGCGAAACTTTGCATATTATTCGCGAACGTAACGCGATCACGGCTGTACACGTGCTCCGGTCAATCATCCAATGCAGATATAACAAAGTGGTACTCCAACGGAGGCGTGTACGCTAGGTGGTTGCGTTTAACTTCCGTTTAGCCTGAACGATGTTGGCCCGACCTATTGGAACTTTTTTTTTATTTTTATTTTTTTATTTTTTTTTTTTTTAATACCCAGACAATTAAATCCGAGCACAACGGCGATGAAACGCGATTGTATGGCAATGCGGAGACGCGCCCAGCGAGTCAGCGAAACACATACCGACTCAGCGTAGCGCTTTGTGCCGAGCTACGAGTGGCCTTGGACTAATATACCGAAATAGCGTGATGCTCGTACCATCAAACGCGGCTCTCCGCGATCTCGCGCGGTTTAACCGCCGGTTCGTTGCGTCAACTGGATTCGTAATCGCGCGCAGCATCTCTCTCTCTCTCTCGGTCAGGCGTCGTCATCGTCGACGAGTGCAAAATCGCAAGGTCGTTTTTCTTCTCGCGGAAGCGCTCATCGTCGCGTCTTATCGCTGACGCGAGGTTCAAGATAAAGGAGGAAAAAAATAAGAGGAGAAGAAAATAACGAAACCGAAGATCGAACGCCACTTGTCGCGATGACTTGGACTCCGTCCGGAGTTCCCGGAAGAACTGCGCGATAGATTATCCTCATCGGGCGTAATCACGTTAATCGAAATATTATACAAAACGCCTTTCATTATTCAATGATCGGAGGATGCGAGAGGAGAAACACGCGAGATAGCAATAAGGTGAGTAAGCTTGTCCTAATCGATCATTGTCCGGTGTTAATCTGAGCGGCGAGCGGGAGAAGACGATGGACCGTCGCTATATACGTGGCGTGTCAGACGTCAGGCGGGCGATCGCTGGAACGGATGGAAGTCCATTAGCACCCCGGAGCGATTCGTAAGCAAATATTTGTCGGGCTCGTGGCAACAACAACAAAGCCCGCGGGCTCGGTGAGAAAATACGGAGACACAGATATCGGACACTGGTTATTGCTCGGCGTGGCGCGATGTGAAAGTAGAGAGAAGAAAAATAGTCAGACGCCCCATCACGCGCTCGTCAAAGCGGTCGCAGGACATTCCCCCGACGTCTTCCTCCTCGTGTTCGGCTTGAGTGTGGATTTTTCTCTTCTTCTCTTTTCTTTTTTTTGACAAATCGAGTGAGGCGGCCGACGGGCCGGCAGGGAGTTCGGGCTGTACGTCCTTGCCGGGCGCACAACGTTATTGCTTCAAAGAACCGTCGATCGTGGAGCGGGAAGCGAACGCGAGAGTGAAGAAGAAAAAAGAAGAAAAAAAAGGGCCGAGCGCACATGCGAAGGGAAGAGGTGGACCGGGCTTGAAAAAATATGGGATCGAAAGGCACGGAGCGATAAGGTCGGAGGGGGAGGGGGTGATAGGGTCAACGAATGTGGCGTGGCTTTTCCGAGAGGGGTGAACGAGCAAACCGGCGGTTGCCGCCGATCGGTCTACCACCTCCTTCCGTTATTTTCATCCCCGCAAAAACCAAATAAAAAAAATGGGAATATAATGAAAAAAACACACACACATATATATATATATATATATATATATATATATATATATATATATATATATTATAATAATCAAAATGTGCCTGGAATTACACATGGACCGAGATAGCAGCAGTCGTGCGTGGAAAAATGTGCGCGCGCTCCAGCTGTTTTTCCAAGATGATAAGTGAAACTCTGGTAGCAGCCTGAAAGGCTATGAATCAGTATAGCCGAGGAGCCGAGGGCGTTGCAAGGCGCCCTCGTATATCTCCTCGCACATTCCCGAACGCTTCCATGGCTGTCGTAACACGCGTATCTGCGATATCCTCGAAAAGTATGAATATCTTTGGGGTCGTTGGGCGTCATAGGGAGAAATGCAAATGCCGGAGGAACGGGACTTGCGCTGGTGCGAAGGCTCGTCGTTCCCTGCCTGGCTCGCGAGAAACCCGAAGGAGGCACAGTTATTGGCACTAGCGAGGTCCACCGATCGTTACAGTTATCATCCCACCCTTATCTCGTCTCTTCAAATGCGTCACCGTATGCCATTTACTGTGCGCAGCGGCGACGGGAGCGCGGAATCTATCGTGCGACATCGTTACGAGTGCGGGTCCCGATGTCGGTTCTCTGGAAATAGCCGCGGGTAAGGGAAATCCACGCGGCGCCGAAGGCGGAGCTCGCGACTGCACGAAAACGCGCGGGATGGTTCGGGGATACAATAAGGGACAGGAAAAGGGGGTGGCGGTGGTGTGGGAGGAGTGAACAGTAAGAGAACCAGATATATACATAATACACGTGCGAGTTATGTTTCGGAGTGGCAATGGGAGAGGAACCGGTATGAAAATGCCAAAGGCTCGAAGCCAAGGGGGGGGGAAAAGCGACGGGCGCGAAGAGCGCGACGAAGGGTCTGTCGAGCGTGTAACGCGGAGCAAGCAGCGAGCGAGAGGAACTGGTCCGGGGTGGTCCAGAGAGGGTGCGGCTGCTACAACTGTGCATATATACATCCAACACTGTTCATGTGTGTATGTATGCGTGCATATATGTAGGCTATGTTAGCTCTCCGCTGCTCCGCGATTCTGGCTCCCGGCTCGGTGTTCTCCTGCTGCTGGCTACTTCCAAATTTCCTCTTCCGTGGCATCTCGTACCCTAGCCGTATATACTCCGCTCTTTCTCTGTGTTGCGTACCAACTGTCGCGTAACTTTTCGCACACCGGCAAATCCACGACTCCGGCGAGTACATGCGCTCCGGGTTTTCACTCCCCCTCCCCCCTCCCGCCCCTGTTACGTATATATGCGTATAATTAGCATTGCGTTATTAATATGGATGTGGAAGGGTTGGGCTTGAAAGCACGGAACGTATGTACACACAACGCTGTTCGGATAGTTGTACGGCCTTGGGTGTAACGCATATAAGAGAGATGGTTGAAAACTTCATTCTCCGCTGGTTCTGGCGGTGCCGAAAGGGTAGAGCGAACACGGCCGAAGGGGGGACGGGGTGGAGAGGGTTGTGTGTACCGGTGGTGGTTTGCTACAGTACACTGCGTATTAGGAAGCACGTCTATGGCCTGCGGCGACGAGCACTTATGCTGCCGCGATTGACCCTCGATTATCCTAAGGGTGGAGCACGAGGGCAACTATCGGTGCGTGTGCACAGCATTATATGCCAGTGGAGATAACTAAATGTCGAGGAAGACAATTGGGGTGGGGGGGGGGGGGCGGGGGCAAGAGTCGTATTATTAGTTCGTGGGGTGAAGGACGTGCATGCGCGAGACACTCGAAGCGTGTAACTCGCTACGGCGACTAGAGTTGAACGGGCGGTTTGCGTGCGATCCCGGTGTTAGGAAGGGTTGAAGGTAGCGACGTCAATGACACGATTCCCTTTCAACGACCGCCTAATACCTCGCCGTCTCCGTGCACCCTTCATCGTTTTCCTTTTTTTTTTTTATTCTCTCGTCATTCCTCGTCGGATTTTTTTTTCTTTCCATATAAGAGACCGGAGACACGTTGGTAACTTTTCACACCGATGAGTATATCCTCGGGACTATAAAGACGAGGCCAGGTCGGGGAGATTGAAGCTTCTTTCGTCACCCCAAGCCGGCTTTGCCGGAGCCGACCCTCACCTCGGTCCCTCAGCCTCTTCCTCGTGTGATCTCGCGTCGGACCGCGAGATCCCCCGGATCATCCCTTCGTTCCCGATATTTGGAGCGCGGACGACTAGAGGCGCGGAGGCTCTTCATCCCGAGAACGCTCGGTGGGCTCGGATTTTTCTCCATACCCGCTATTCCGGCCCATCGTCCCTGAGAGCTCGTCGGACGAAAATTCCGCGTATCACGCGCATCGGGCGCGCGGTGAGGGGGAGAGTTTCTTGCGAGCGCGAGGAAAATAATGAGAAAGCAGGATGAACCCGGATCTAGGGGAGAGCGGGGCAAAACGGGATAATGAAGCAAAACGCAATTTTCCAATAACTTCTGGATGGTGGCGTTGGTGTGGTACGCGGGGCAAAACGTGTTTGAAAATCCGGATGTATCGTTGGGACAAAGTGGGGCATCCAAGAATTATTGGAAAATCGAGTTTTGCCCTCACTGTCCCGTTTTGCCCCGCTATGCCATTTTGCCCCGCTATCGCCTATACCGGAGGATAGAGAAGCTTGACGAGATCGCGTGAAAAACGCATTCGATTCCTCGAGCCTCGAGGCTCCAGCGTGTCGAACTTAACGCCCCGACGCGAATCCGTAACGATCAGATACAAATGGGAACAATGAGATTCAAAGGACCACCGTGTTCGAGCTTTACCCTTTTTCATCCTGCTCTCCTTCCCCCCCGCCTCGACCCTCCAGACATTCGTAGCCGAAGTTACGAAGCAGGAGCATCGGCCTCTCGTAAAGATACGTACCCACGCCCGTACGTGCGAATCTCGGGATTACGAAGGGCGGAAGCCCTTTATACTTCTCGGGCGTCGCGGATGGTGCGACGGGAGGGCTGAGAGCAAACGAGACTTCTCGTCCTCTCCGCGCCCATTCGTGCTCTCTCATAATAAAGTGTCCCCCGACTATCTGTATAGAAGCTCGAGTCTTGACTCGAGGGAGTGCGCACCGCACGCATGAATGCTTCCGCCGTAGCCCGTACGCGAGATCTACCCAACTTTCCGCGAACTTGTTTCCTCCTTCTCACACCTCGATACCGAATTTTGTCTCGAGCCCCTTTTCGCTCGTTCGCTTTTTCCTCTATATTCTGGGCTCTTCTCTCACGCGAGTCTGTGCGCGTGTGTATGAGTGTATATCACTTCGGATTTGCACAGACGGGCCCGGAGGCCATAGCAGCGAGACGGCAAATTTCGAGGGTCGTTCAAAAGGTTGCGAGCACTTTTATTCTTTTTTTTTTTTTTTTTTTTCAGTTCACGATTCCTGTCAACTCACTCCTGCAGGCAGTTTGAATTTTCGGCCTCGAACGAGTGTACAAAGCTGCATCGTTATCGCGGTTAACGGGCGGCTCGTAAAATTGTGATTACGGTCTCTGTACTGCGGCAAAATCCATATCGGCCGGCGGCCATAATCCTATAGAATCGTCGATCAGTCAAACGCTGCCGTGTACTGCGAGCCCGTTCGCTGTATAGGCGCATTTATGATGTGCACCGACTGCGTGTACGTACATTCATGCATACACGTATGTGCACCAAAAGCGAGGTGGAGAAGGCTCAACGACCTGTAGCGCCGCGTGCACCACCGTTAACTCGATCATCAACCGGAGCTCCGCTGACAATCAGTAGCGCGTCAATTTGCGAGTAACAATTGTTAACTGACAATTGGCCCACTTGCGTCAGGCTTTTAGCGAACCACCGCTTATCTCCCTCGCCCCTCCCGTCTCCGACCCCGCCGCGCGATAATACACTCGAATATATGCAAAAACGCATTTGAAACACGTACGAGATGTGGAACGAGATGTACTCGTCGAATTTTAATCTTCGAGTGGCCGACAATGTTTTTTTTTCCCCCAATTCCCAAATCGGCTTTTTATCAACCCCGTGCGTCAGAACAGCTCGTTCCCAATTGACGTAAAAAAAATTTGACACTAATTGTGAATCCACCGACTAACAGTATGTATGCATCTACATGCCTATCAGTAATTTTTTTCCCAATTAGTCGATATGTCGCAGATGTTTGCGCGAGAGTGGATTTATTATTTGTCTTTTTATTTTTGCAGAAATAGTCGGACGATTGTCGGGACAATGGCGAACGTTATCTTCGCAATAGCCGCCATCCTGGCGGCCTCGATGATCCTGGGTAACGGCGAGCTCGTCGAGCAAAAGTGCCCGGTCGATTGTCACTGTCACTACTTTCGAATAAACTGGGTGACCGACTGTTCGGAGAGCAATCTGACGAGCATACCATCCACGGAGCTCAGTCTCAACGTTTACATCCTTGACATGAACGGGAACAACATAGCTCACGTTGCTCCATTCCCGCCGGAGATAAAACTGCGCCGGCTCCAGATGGCGCACAATCGTCTCACCGAGCTGAGCCACGAGTCATTCGCGGGTCTCACCTATCTTCTCGATGCCGATTTCTCGTACAACGCCATAACGCGCATAGATCCGGAAACATTCAGGTACGACATTTTTTGCCGATACCCGTGGTAGAAATTTTCGAGCGTTACATCTGGCCCTGAAAAAGCCTTCTTCCCAGGTGAAGGACCGTTACACACCCAGAAAAATAATTTACTTGAAGGGTAACCCATAAATAATTATTTATTTAATTCAAATGAATATTTATTAGGGTGTTTCTCAAAAAGGACAATTTTATTTTGTTTTCCTCCCACCCTTTCAATGTATAGATTTCGATCTCAAATTGAACCTCACGAAAGACGAGCCCAAGCAAGAAATCCTAAGTGCCGCATTCAACGTTTGCACCGAAATAATTCAAGAACTTACTTCTTTTTGGGTAGAAACGACGAATGCGGCATCTAAAGATTTTTTGCTTAGGCCTGCTGTTCGCGAGGTTCAATTTTCGATTAAAATCTACTGTAGGAGGGTGGGAAGAATTTTTTTCAAGAAATTCACCCTACTGGACATTTTTAAAGTTTTCTATATAAGAATTAAAAAACCGAAGTCTTCGGTGTTTGATACAAATATGGCAAAAAGTTAAGCTCCCAACCCATAGAACTATATATTTTGATCGATAAAAAAATCCAGTGAAAGGCGGTCGCTGACAATTAAGTTTGAGAGGTGCCGCATTTTTTTAGTAAAACATCGAATACGACGCCTCTTATGATTTTTTGCTAGGTACCGCCTTTTGCGAGGTTCAATTTTAAATCGAAATCTGTAATTTAAAAAGGTAGAAGGAAAATTTTCAAAAATGCCTTTTTTGAAACACCCTAATATTTATTAAATGAAATAAAACATATTTATTTGCGAACCGCCCGTCAAATAAATTATTTTTTTTATGCATCGCAAGACCGGCGCGGGGTTGCGTCCAGCCCGAACCCCAGCCAATGTCGTGCCAGTACGGGGAAGTAACTGCCGGCCAGATCACATCCCGCCTGGGACCTAATCAGAACCCGACCTAACGCTCGAAAATTTCTACCATGGCCTTACTCCGACTTTACCAATATGCACGCTTTCATCGATCACCATTCGTCGATGAAAATATTAACGAAACTTTCTCCTACACTTCCGACAGGGACAGTCCGGGATTCATAACGCTGGAGTTGCAGAACAACCCGTTGGCCGAGGTCAAGGCTCACTTTCTTAACTGTCGAACGCTGCTCTACCTCTATCTCAATAGCTGCGGTATTCGGCGTCTGAACGATCGCTTCTTCCACAACACGACGAACCTGAAGAACCTCGATCTTTCGAACAACCCGCTGGAGCGCATAGAGCCGGGTCCGTTCGATCACCTCGTGAATCTCGAACACCTGAAGCTCAGCGGATGCAACCTGACTTACGTGTCGCCTCAGGCCTTCACGCATCTCGAGAACCTCCGTGAATTGGAGATGAGCGACAATCAATTGACGACTCTGAGCTGGACCAACGTTCTCGCGCCTCTCGTGCGTCTCGAGGATCTCGACATCGGCAACACCGGAATAAAGAACCTGCCCGGTGACGCATTCGCGAAGAATCACTATCTCCGTCAGTTGGTTCTCGCCAACAATGAGCTCCATCATCTGGACGTCGGCAGCACGCTCGGCCACAACCTGCACAATCTTCAGTCCCTCGACCTATCGAACTGCGCCCTTCAGGATCGTCTCTCCGAGGAGGCTTTCAAGAACGCCAGCAAGCTTCGGGTTCTCAATCTCAGCGGCAATCCCATGTTCGCGGCCGATCTAACAGCGGTTCTGCGTCATCTGCCAGAGCTTCACAAGCTGTCGCTCAGCAACTGCAGCCTCCGAAGACTGCCGAACGCTTTCGACGTCTTCGAGCACCTCGAGGAGCTCGACATATCGCACAATCCTCTGTCGGACGCTTTCGTTGGTCTCCTCAATCCTCTGAGGTCCCTCGAGTATCTCGACATGTCCTACTGCGACCTCGGTTACGTGGGCAACAACACGTTCGCCCAGATGGGATCGCTGAAGAAACTGATACTCTCGGGTAACAAGTTGCACACGCTCGAGGAGGGCCTCTTCCAAAATTTAACGAGACTGGCGAGCCTCGAGTTGAACAATTGCGATCTGAAGACACCGGTCGATCCCCGAGTTTTCGGTGACCGGCTCTCGACTAACGTGGTCGAACTGAAACTCAGCGGAAATCCCCTCACCGTACCAGCGGTGGGTCCGCTGCTACCGAAACAATTGGAGGGCCTCGAGATTCTCGACCTCAGTAATTGCAATCTGGCGAGTCTTAACGAGGACGTGTTCTCCCGCACCCGTAATCTAACTCAGCTCAATTTGTCCGGCAATAAACTGTCGCTCGCTGGGAACTTGGCTTTTCTCGGTAAGCTCCGGATGCTCGAGCATTTGGATCTGAGCGGCAACAGTCTCGGCACCATTAATCCACGCGTACTGAGATCGAATCCGCGTCTCTTGACGGTCAATCTCATCGGCAATCCTTTCGTCTGCAATTGCTCGATCGTCGACATGTGGGACTGGGCCGTTCAGGTCAAAAACGATCTTCACGTTCTCGTCGGCAGCCAACCGTCGAACTTTGCAACCGGTGCCGCCAAACTTCGAAAGAGCCTCAGTTGCTCGTACGACGACGAGACCTACAGAAACATCATGAGTCAGAGTCGCGCCGGCGGCCCGTCCGATCGAAGGCCTCTCCTACGAAAGGGCGACCTGACGCCTACAAGAACGTGGGCCAAATTTATCCGGGAGGCGAACTGCGAGCGTCGCTCATGATATACGCGAAACGGACGTCAGCATCCCCTGCTCGACATCCTGAACGAGCCTGGACGTCGCGCGCGCAGGGTAGAACTCTGATGCCAAGGATGCTTCTGAACTATAGATTCTTTTTTTTTCATTTTTTTTTCTGTTCCCCGTTGCAAACAATCTTTGATACTCAGGCAAGCTGCACTGCAGTTCGGTGCGGGCCAGGAGAGTCTGCAGTTCTTATATCTATGCGCGGTTCGCTGTACTCGCGATAGTGTCGTTATATCAACCTGAGGTACTGCCTTCTCTGTGAGCATTTTTTTTTCCATTTTACATACCAAATATATATCGTAGGTTTAGGATGAAAAGTACATTAGATGAACGAAATATTCGCATTGGGAATTACATTAGATCTAGTTTTATTTTTTAATACGACCATACGTTTGTTACTAAGGTGTTTCTAGTTTTAATAACTCGGGCCAAAGTTTGTGAATAATCGTTCTCCGGCCCGTTGGATTGATTACGACGAGACCAGGTTCATTCTTGTTCCTTGACGATACCTCCGGAATTAGTTTCGTCTGACATTTCCGCGCCGGAATCAACGCCTCGAAGCCCGGCGACAGCTTCGAATGCCGACGTATTTCTATTTTCCGCAATCGATAACGGCGAACGATGTGCCATTTCGCTCTACTTTCCGGATACTCTATCTTTTCTCGTCGCGATCACTAGGCGCCCTCGACGAGACGACCGGCGTTTAGACAAACACCGCGCAATCCGAATGTCGCGCAAGCGAAAGGCGCTTTTTGTATATTTCAGTGATGTACGTATACGACAAGACTGCGTTTAATAAAGGCTCGATTTATCGTCAATCAAAGACTTCTCGATTTCATTCACAAAACCGCATATTTATTTACGGAAAAATATATTCTCTATATAAATTATATACTTTTCATATGTGAACAAAAATATATTAAAAAAATATTTTCTCGTATATATCCGTCACCTAATATCTCATATAATATTTGAACTATGGTAGCTGATATATATTTTGAAAAGTCGTTTGCCTGTTTGTTCCAATTTTCAAGAATCCAGGGGGTCTCCCTAGTTGCCCCCCAGGCCCTGATTATTCCTAGTCCTATTCCTATTCTGATACTATTCCGTGCGTCTCGGTGAGTTGTACACAATAATTATATATTATACAATTTTTCATGTAAATTATATTTAGTATATGAATAATACAATAATTACAATAATACTATAATTAAGTATATTTCGTATCTGAATTTTTGCATAGAAAATTATTAATATGATTCGTATCTCATTGATTTATGGAAGACCTGTAGTGGGCCATATTTACCACCTTTAGGGAAAAACTTTTTTACGCCCCCGGTACTGTCATAACAGCCGCATTACCATGTATAGATAATTTTCGTCGCAGTAATTAATGCGCACGCGGATATGCTGCATCACGCGGATAAGGGAATTCAGGTCAATCGATTGTATGTGTGACCGCGATATTGAGAGACCGAGTATGTGCGATTGACAGCTTGATTTCCGAATAAATTTTCGCACAACCGTAACACATTCGACCAGCCGAGTTTCTCTATTCGCGATATGAGTTTTACCCCCGAAGTTCTGTGTCATATCGGTTTAATAGATATCGATGGGCCAACGCCGGAGGTACGTACAGGCTGCGCTTTTGCACGACCTGTATCGCCTCGCAGCGTTGAGCCGTCGATATTGCGCAACACCGACCACGAATTGATGGATTATCTTTTTTGAGGCTATCGTACGTCTGGGTCATCTATTAATGCACGAGTCGAAAATTTCAGATATATTATAAATTAATGCCTAAGGTATTTTTCTTTTTTTAGAAACAATACAATTTATTAGAAAAATAAATGCCGAGATGTTCAAGATTATTTTTATTTTTTTACTATTTGAACATCACCGTAAAAAAAGGCATTGCTTTACGGCCCATAAACCGCCGCTGCGGAAATTTGGCAAAAGACGTTCATAAAAAAAAAAACGTATCAGCAACATACAGTCGGGCGACAACCATAAAAATTGCAAACCTATTTGCCATCGATCCATTTGGGACAGCACGGGCGAAACGCTCGGCAGTTCATACACCAATCAATTATCCTTTTTAGGGACACCGTAAATCCAGGTCACTCAGTTACCGTCTAGTTGAAAATGTCGAATGCTATAAATTAATGCCTAAAGAATTATTATTTTTGTTTACAAAAATAAAATGAACTGTCTACGTGGAAGCCGGAACGTTCGACCCAGTTTTCTATTTTCAACTCTTTAACGTCGCCGATACAACTGTGGAACTGTAGCCGCGGTACATTTGGTGAAAGTCATGAATAAACAAAACGTATCAATGTCAAGTGGATAGCGTCGTGAGATATGCATAAAAATGTCAAACCCATTCACCTTCGAGTTTTCGAGATAGCGCGACAGGGTCGCTTGGTATTTCAAACGGCCCGCCTCACCGAGTCGGCAAACCGAAGGGTTCGCGTAGAACCACTTCATTCCAAAGTCACGACAAAAAAAAAACTTCAAAATTTCTCGAGAAATCAAAAATCCGTATAGAATTCCGCACATTTCACGCAATAATGTCAATCGCTCATCGATTCGAAGTCGCACCCAGAAAAATAATTTATTTGACGGCCACCGTTTATTTGGTTTAAGTAAAATATTTATTTGATTCAAATAAATATTTATTTCATTTAAGTAACTACTTACTTAATACAAATAAATCTTTTACTTGAACCAAATAAACAGCGGTTGTCAAATAAATGTTTTTTCTGACTGCGAAGTCCCTTCCTAGCGTTACGTAAAGCGTATCGCGCAATCGAAATAAAAAAAGCCAACAAAGTACGCGCAGTGCTGACAAAGTTGAATAAGTGGGTGCGATGCGGCTATTTTTACGTGTACCGCGGGGCGGGCCGCACTTTGGCGGTGATAATCGATAACGGCGAGAGCAAAGCGTTGGTGCAAGCGCCCGCGAACGGTGGACGCAGTATCGTCGAGTGACACCGCCGGTTCGTCCGCCAGAAGGGAACGGATTGCCGAATTTATGTAAAGGTGTTCGCACATAAAACAACGTTTGCCGTTTTCCGTCACACGGACGAGTCGAGGGGTCCGGATCGGACACCAATACGCGAGCATCGGCCAATCACGGCTGTGTGTGGATGCGGCACGGCCCGTCTGTGTTCCGTACGTAGTTTTATGTGCGAGCAGCTTGAGACTTCGGTAGCTCGGACGGTCGTGTAGCGAGCGGAGTAGCGCGAGAGTTTCCGCGCCGCGCCACCGATAAAGCAGCTACGAAAATCCGCGATATATAGAGGAGCCCGTACATATCGCTGGTCCGTATACGTGTGTTCGGGAGTAGCGTGCGAGACGATCGGCCGGCCGGCCTCGACCGACGAGCGGAGAGGAAGAGTCGTCTAGTGTCTGGCCGTCCGCCGATCGGAGCGTCGTGAGTGCCGATTTGAATCGCGATCGCGACACTTGCAGTTCATTTTTCAGATCGGATCCGGGATCTCGCCGGGTCCTCCGCCGCGTCAACGACCGAGCGGTGCACCGCAGCCCGGAAGTGGGTTTTCGGGGGGAGGGCCAGATACTCGTTTTCCTTCGACGCACAAAATTCTACCCGGCTAAACAGTAACATGGACATCATCGAGGGAGTTCTCGGACTGCCGAAGCTCTACTACGGCGCGCTCTTTGGCATTGGATTTTGCGCCTACTATCTTTGCGAGGTCGTCCGAGTGAGTAAACGCACGTGGCACCGTCATCGATCTTACGCTTATCAGTGTCAATGCATCGCGCGCTCCTTCGGTTCCGCATAATCCTTATTTTTGCATCACATCGAAATTTTTAACCGAAACTCTTGCGATTCGAAAAAACAATGCACTGTCTGTCGGCCTTGACGGGATGCAAATTGTGGACTTTGTAACGGAGTAGCCTTCGTCGGGGCAGTTATCGATTGCGCGAGCCCGTTGTCCCGGATATTGCGGAAATAAAAAAAAAATGTTATTAATAAAATATTGGATAACTTTTAGTCGTACAGTCCCGATGATTTTAATAAATTCGACCTTGATAGTGTTCTCCGGTCCAAATCGAAGGCTGTCCTTTCCCAGGAGGGCTCGTTTCATCTCCGCGAGCAGTATTCATGTTATAGCCAGGTGACGGACTTCCAGTACGCAGATAGACAATTGACCTGGACAGCTATGACCGTGCGCGGCTGTGCGAGATGAGTAACGTCACGCGAGCTTAATAAATTAATTCCGGCAATGCGCGGCCAATCGACGTTATATGACTCTTCGATATAACTGCTGCAAGCAAGCGGGGCGCTTGCGTGCGCCGCAGTTCTATTCGATGCGGTGACCGGAAGATAAAAAAGAAAAAAATTAGTGAAAAAAGATTGAAATTGAAAAAGAAGAAAGAGAAGGCCTTCTCCCGATAACTTGTTAATCTTTTTTTTTCTGATAGATAAAACCTGTATACGTAAGAGTGGTATGATTGAAATCGTTACGTTGCTGTCCCCAGGCACCACTTCTCGTATGCGCCGAGGGTCCCTTCCGCGCCTTCCTGATCGACAACGTCGACATCCTGAAAAACAAATACTGGCCAACGCTATGGTGTTTCGAGTCTCGGGCGCAGACCGTCCTGGCGAGTCTGCTGCGATCGCGAACATTGCCATCGGTGCACTACCGCAGGTAGGGCGATCGTTACACGTTTGGAACGCGATAGCCTTGGCCTTGTATAAACTATCCGGTGGCTCGGTGTTCGGCTTTATCGTGTGATTTCTCATCCAGCGACCCAAGGAATTTTATCATCCAATGGAAACGTTGCGTCACGTCGCTGGGAGATGATGTAATTTCGATAAAAATATCATCCTCCGTGACTCAGTTGTAATTCGAGTGTTGCCGCTTAAAATTTGATCCTTTTACGAAAATTGCTCCTCAGTATATGTATATGAATCGACATAATGATAAAGTCTATGTCGATTCGACACTGACAACGATACTCACAGATACTCACACAAAAATCACACAGATACTCATAGAAGTCACGGATACTCATGGAAGTAACGGATACTCATAGAAGTCGCAAATACTCAAAGAACACACAGGTACTCATAAAAGTCACAGGTACTCGTAGAAGTCACGGATACTCGTAGAAGTCACAAATACTCGTAGAAGTCACAGATACTTATAGAACTCACAGATACTCGAACAGATACTGATAGATTGTCACAGGAATCTCAGATATTCAAACAGATACTGATAGATTGTCACAGGAATCTCAGATATTCAAACAGATACTGATAGATTCTCACAGAAATCTGAGATATTCAAACAGATACTGATAGATTCTCAAAGAAATCTGAGATATTCAAACAGATACTGATAGATTCTCAAAGAAATCTGAGATATTCAAACAGATAGTTACAGACGTCCGTGATATTATGATGCACGTAAGAGGTATGGGCAGAACTGGTTCTATATTACGAAATCCATGCGAGCACGCGAGCCACCATAGTAGGCTAGGAAAATATTGGTCAACGGTGAAAATTAAAATACGAGGAACGAGTAATTTACCTTCATTCGTAGAGAAATCCTGAGCCTGAAGGACGGCGGCGAGGTGGCCTTGGACTGGGCCAACGAGCACTTGTCGCAAACATCGCCAATCGTTATCATTCTACCGGGCCTGACCGGAGCGAGCGGTGCCGAATACATAAAACTCTTGGTCGCTAGTGCCAAGACGATCGGTGTGAGATGCGTCATCTTCAACAATCGAGGCCTCGGCGGTGTCAGCCTCAAGGTACATACGGACAGCTTCCATAGCTACCTACGTGACCGTCTCTCCTCTAACGGATGATCGAGTGTGGGATTATAGCTAATGCTCCTCCCAGGTATTAACCAAGTCGCTGTTTACTTTAATCCAGACCCCGAGAACTTACTGCGCGGCGAACTGCGAGGATTTGTCCGAAGTCGTGGACCACGTGAGGAAACTCTATCCACACGTACCTCTCGGTGCGACCGGAATATCCATGGGAGGGTAATTCAGAACTGTGATCTTCTCGTTGATCACAAAGAACTTTCACAAAGTCTTTCCATCTAAGATCCCTCTGATACTTAATCTATCTGTATTTAATTTATTTTTTTTTACGCAGAATGATCGTAGGCAACTACCTCGCCCAGCAAGGAAAATCTGCTGTGGATAAGATCAAAGCGGCTCTAATTATCTCCGTTCCGTTGAACGTATTCGAAGGTACGAAGAGCATCGAAAAACCATACTTGAACTTGATGCTGAACAAGCATCTCGCGAGCAATCTGTGTCGAAACATTGAAGCTTATCACAAGTCCGAGGTCGGTTTTTGGAACATCGATATACACAACGTTCTGAAGGTAAAAAACACTTGCCCGGTTGATAAGTGCGATAATCGGAGGTCACCGTTGTTTACATTATTTTCTTTATCTCGGCAGAGCAAAACCATTCGTGAATTCGACGCGAACTTCACGGCCAAGCAATTCGGCTACAAGGACGTCGAGGATTATTACAGAAACGCAACCGTTCACGATAAACTGCATCTCGTCGAGGTGCCGCTGTTGTGTCTCAGCGCTGCTGACGATCCGTTTCAACCTCTCGACGGTATAAACACATTGTTTTTTCTATCGTTCTCGCGAATATTTCAACGTTATTTATTCGACCCTTGACATTGCAGCGATACCGATAAAGGAAATCAGCGAATCGAAATACGTCGCTGCAGTTGTCACCTCGCGAGGCGGACATATCGGCTTCTTGGAAGGTATCTGGCCTGGCAAACAGGAACAGTACATGGGAAAATTCTTTGCGCAATTCTTCAGCGGTATATTTATGAAAAATTTTACTCCGCTCACGTACAAGACGTGATAGAAGACGGGATCACGATGCAATTAAAGTAACGCGTGACCCTCGGCCAGCCGGCCGGGTTTTATTCAACACGATACACGACACTTGTGATTATGAATACAGCAAGAGAGCCTTCGAGAGCAGCGTTTTCGTGTGCCTTATGATATTGCGATTCTTATTTTTTCAAAGTCCGCTTTTACGTTAAATAAATTTGAGTCTCGCTACGTAAAAGAAAAGATCGAAGAACTTTGCAACTTTATCTGTTATAGACGTAACCATATCATGTAGTCTGATGTCGAATTGAGGCGTTAGACCGGCCTACCAGAAAATGCGATGATTCAGTACTGCACTGTTAAAAAAAAATTTAACGTACCGGACTGGAAGTTTTTGTGCAAAGTGGAACATTAAATGTAATGTATAATTGTGATGAAAAATTTACTTTTACAGTGAAATCAAAGTATGTTATTGGAATTAAAGTACTTTTATAGTAAAATCAAAGTAAATTATTAAGTCCAATATTTCCAAAGTTTTAAATGTAATGTATATTAATTTTTCATCCCAATCGTACATGAAATTTAATATACCAGTTTGTCCAGAAAAACGTCCAGTACCGGGTACGGTAAATTCCATACGAAGTTTGTTTACAGTGCGTCGAGCAATTTTTTGTAATGCACAAACATCGAGATTGTGAGTAATTACAAAATCGAAATCCCTGTATTTGAAAAAAAAAGTAATGACGGGTGTCCATTTAAATCTACGACGAAAATAGGGAAAATATTAGAGACGAAACAAGCCAAATATTCGCGCCGTGTCTGTGAGAAAGAATAGTTGGCTTCGAGGCGAGATGGAATCTGTACATCGACAATGTATTATGAATGATGCCAGTAAACAGCTCATTTCCCAGTGACGCGTGTCTGATTGCCCTCTTCCTTTTCCTCGTTGTTATATATCATAATTTTTTTTTAGATTCCCGGATAGATAAACGTGCCGTCGAGCGTGTATCGTACCATTGGTACAGGCAACATTTAGTCGCCGTGCTGGACCGTCTCTTGGGTTATTTTTTAAATTACCTTCAACAGCTACCTGCATTTTCTTTGGAGGATAAAAGCGAGAAATAGAAGAACCCGCAATTTATCTGACGTCCCGTAGGTATCCTCCAATACTATGGCTACATTGGTTTTGCTGACTAGCAAGTTACAGAGGAGGTGTTTCCTTAGTGGTGTAAAAGGTGCTATTAATAGAGAATTGATCAGAAGTCATTATCACGCGAAGAATAAACATTGCCAAAGGCACTATCGGGTGGCCCTCTTATCAACGTATAACGTAAGAATTAAAGGAAAATAAATCTTACCGAGCTTTTCCGCACTCGGCAGTTGGTGTAAACTGAACCGCAGACAAAAACCGATACAATTGTTGAAATTCACATCAATTTCAGGAGCAAAATCAAGTTAAAAAACGGAACGTCGAGTACGAAGGCATCATGACGAAATTTCAATATCCCGAGGTTCGCCGAGACGAGACTGTCGTCGACAACTATCACGGCATTGAGGTTAGACACCATAATCCTTACTCACTATTTAATACGCGGACGATACTTGCGTGTGGAATAAATCGGTGTTTTATTTTATTTTTTATTCTTTCTCAGGTGAAAGATCCGTACAGGTGGCTCGAGGACGCGGATTCGGAAGAAACCAAGGCGTTCGTCGATGCCCAGAATGCGATAACAAGACCGTTTCTTTCATCCTGTCCCGCACGCAAAGATATCCACGATAGGCTGAAACAGCTGTGGGATTTTCCAAAGTATTCGTGCCCCGCGCAGCACGGTGACAAATACTACTTCTACAAAAATACTGGCCTGCAGAATCAAAGGTTGGTGTTCTACGCTCAAAAACTTTATGATCGTGTTCGCCGCTGTTACAGGGATTTTTCTGTTCGCAGTGTTTTGTATGTGCAAGATAGTCTGGATGGCGAGCCGAGAGTCTTTTTAGATCCCAATACCCTGTCCGAAGATGGATCCGTGGCCATTACGAGTAGCAAATTCAGCGAAGACGGCAGCATCTTTGCATACGGATTGTCCAGCAGTGGCTCCGATTGGAGTACCATACATTTCATGGACACTGATACGGGTATAAAGATTTTATGGCATACAGTAAAACCTTGATTATCGGAACCAATTTGGGATAGAGCCTCGTTTAGATTAATGATTAACGATTATTCGATTAATGGAAATTTGAAGACGAAGAAGTATCATATAAATAAGAATATCATACTACGCAGTACATCATAACAGAGAGATAAAGATGGGCTGGTCTCACCAATATAGAGGTTTGAAAGAATTTCCCTAAAACCGTAAAAGCTTTCTGCCTCTGCTCGGAGATGGAAACACTGTAAAAGCCATAACGCACTCAACTAGAAAACTATTATTTAAACAAAGGATTTTCTATGTGCATGGATATGAATAGTTCTGCATGTTGCCAAGAACTATTGTATAATGAACGAATACTGACATACGAGCTGAGTAACAAGTAATGCTCAATGATAAAGTGACAGAAATTTTGCGATAACGGGAATTTGAATAATGGAGGGTTCAGATAACAGAGGTATGGATAATCGAGGTTCTACATTGCTCTACATTGCTTTGGGAGCTACTCCTAACAATCAACGAAATGTCTAATAGGCAAAAAGTATCCGGAAGTATTGGAGAAGATAAAGTACTCAACAATAATGTGGACGAAGGACAATCTGGGGATATTTTACGGAAGATATCCAGAGCAGAAAGGCGTTACAGATGGTTCGGAAACTCAAGGGAGCAGAGATCAGAAGCTCTGTTATCATAGAATAGGAACGCCACAGTCCGAGGACGTTCTAGTTGTCGAATTTCCTGAAGAGCCACTGTGGAGGATGTGAGTTAAATTATCACTCCTAGATTACACTGTAACACAGATACTTTTACACCTGTATTCTTAATCGTACCTTGCCGCATGAAATTGATCCATGAGAGCCTTTTCTCAACGCCTCTCTAAAATCGCCCTGACCACGATCGTCAAAAGAGTTAATAGAGTAGAGGATGTAAGCCACTTGACGTGGCCTTACGGTATCGTGTATAAGGTGTAAAACTGTAATTGTTTTTTATGGACAAAAACAAAGTCATATGGACAAAAACAAATTCGTTTCGGATACCCGTAAGAATTCCACATCCTGAACGAATTCGTTTTTGGCGATACGGAATCAACACCATTGAAGACAGTTATTAGTACCGCCTACGGCATTTTCTTTTGCCTTTAAAGCATCGCTTTAAGGCCGTCCCTGTTTTCTCCGAGACCTTTAATACTTCAGATTAAAGTGAATTGCGGACGAAAACCTAATTTGCTTGTATCGAAAATATTAATGGTATGGAAGAAAATTGGGAAGGCAATTTGTTACGGGCCGGAGGATATTTCCCATCATCTTGAATTGCAATTAAGAGTACGGGGCGTTACCTACTTTCAGAGGAGCTCAAGTAACCGACTGCGGCAAGTGGTTGCTCGTCATCGCGATGAAGGATTGCCGCGACAATTTGGTGTTTCTAACGAAGCTCAATCCCGGCAGTAAGATAGAAGGAAAGCTGCCACTGACTAAAGTAGTAGACAAGCTTGAAGCCGATTATGAAGTTGGTACAATTATATCATCTATGCCGTAATGCACGGTTACTCTCAAATCGTCATTTATGTTGCATTTGTAATATAATTTCATGTATAATATCTTCCAGTACGTTACGAACGATGGGGCCAAGGCGATCTTCAGAACGAACAAAAATGCCCCGAATTTCAAGCTAATCGCTATAGACCTCGAGGATCACGCTGAAGACAAATGGACCGAATTGCTGGCCGAACATCCCGATCACGTTCTCGATTGGGCAACTGCCGTAGATGGTGATAAATTTGTCGCGTGTTACATTCAAGATGTCAAGGTAATTTACTCCCCCCTTTCAATGTTCAATTCGCTGTAATAACAATCGACCACTATTAATCGATCACTTGTCGCAGAACGTTTTGCAACTCCACAGTTTGAAGTCGGGGAAGCTGTTGCGATCATTCCCGCTCGATGTCGGTACTGTCGTTGGATTCTCCGGCGATAAGAAATACTCCGAGATATTCTATCAGTTTACTTCCTTTTTGACGCCCGGTATTATCTACACAATGGACTTGGCCAAAGATTCGGACCCGAGGGTAAGTCATTAATTAATTATCATCGAGATAAAATTAACATAAAGTCTACCTTCGGCAGGTGTACCGCGAGATCAAAGTAAACAACTTCGATCCAAAGGCTTACAAAACCACACAAGTATTTTATCCGAGTAAAGATGGGACACGCATTCCAATGTTCATCGTCACTAAAGCAGTAAATATCGTCTCCGAAATTTTTATTCTTTCATGGTGTCCAGCGGTCCTTGAAGTATTTGAAGTCCTGTAACTATCCTTGAATTTTGCCTATCATTGAATGTCATCTAATGACCTTGAATTTGTTATTTCCCCGCAAATTTGAGCTTCTTTTAAAATGTATATTATTGAGCGACCATTCTAAAAAAATGTGTATCTCAGTTTCGAGATACATATATAGATTTGTCCATAGTGAGTAATTTTTTTCTGAACCGATTCTAATGTAAACGGAAATGTTTATTGAACTAAATGTTGTTTCGTACGTCGCGCGCGATATGCATATTTTCATTTTTTATAAATGTCCCAACACAACTTGGAAATATTCCGGAAATCATCCTTGAATATCCTTGAATTTCATACGGACTTTTTACTGTACACCATGACTTTGCAGTTGATCGTGCGAAAGATATGATATTAAATCGTTGTTAGGATGCTGTATTGGACGGATCGATGCCCGCCCTCCTGTATGGCTACGGTGGTTTCAACATAAGTGTGCAGCCAACTTTCAGCGTTACGAGACTTGTATTCATTCAGCATTTGAACGGGGTCCTCGCGGTGGCAAATATACGCGGAGGAGGGTAACTAACATAATAACCGCGATATCGTACAATTTATTTAACTTGCAAAAACGGCAATCCTCATTTCTGTTATCGTTTCTTTTTTTTTAGAGAATACGGAGAGCGCTGGCACAACGGCGGGCGTTTCATGAATAAGCAGAACGTCTTCGACGATTTCCAGTGCGCGGCCGAATATCTGATCGAGAACAAGTACACGTGTGCGAAAAAATTGACTATTCAGGGTGGAAGTAACGGAGGGCTGTTGATAGCTGCGTGTATAAATCAGAGACCCGATTTGTTCGGGGCTGCTATCTCTCAAGTGGGGTAAGTGTTACGGGACAAAGAACACAACATAGCGTCCGCATTGATAACGACTTCGAACAATTTTTTATTCAATTGCAGAGTCATGGACATGCTGCGCTTTCACAAATTCACGGTTGGTTATTCATGGGTATCGGATTACGGCAGTTCCGACGATGCGAAACACTTCGAAAATTTGCTCAAATACTCGCCGCTTCATAACGTTAAGTCACCGGAAAACGGAGTTCAATATCCCGCGACGCTGCTGCTCACTGCCGATCACGACGATCGCGTCGTTCCTCTTCACAGCCTCAAGCTGATAGCCACTCTGCAGCGAGAGGTTGGCAAGCTGCCCAATCAAAATAATCCTATAATGGCCAGTATAGAAACGAAGGCCGGACACGGCGGTGGAAAGCCGACGGCCAAAGTGGTCAGTGACGACATTAAAAAACAATATCAGACATCTCTTATCTCGCGTACTCTGACTGTACTCGATCTTTGGGTTTCAGATCGAGGAAAGCACCGATATCTTGACGTTCATTACGCAAACGTTGGGCTTAACTTTCAAGAAGTAAATAAGTTAAGGAGGAACAAAAAAAAACAACACGTGTCCCGTAAGGCTCCGTCGAAGTTCGAAAAGCGCGATTGCGGCAGCGTGTTTCGAGTCACGTACACTTCGTCGAACACGAGGATACGCGTGGATCTATTTATCTTTACCGAGTGTCTATACGCCATCGATTTTTTTTTTTCAACTCAAACACATTTCCAGATATGTATTGAAAATAAAGTATCATAAAATTTCTAATAACTGGGTTAATGGGATTGACTTTTCGTAACGGTGCAGTCGCGACCGTCGACGCATCGGGAGAGATGACGGTGGCAAAAAATCGAACAATGTGCATCAATGATAATTTATGTGTATCCGGTCAGGCTGTTAGATGGAAATGTGCCATAGACCTCGGTACATTTTGCCGCTGCGTAAAAGCCGTCGCAGCAAAGTGCATTCGACCCCGTATATAAATATGTAACAATCTGAGAAACACATTGTTGCATTTCACTCGATCGCAAGACTGCGAATCGCGTGAGCATCATCCGAGAAATTTATACCGATCGACGTCGTTCTGGGGATGCGTGGTCATTCTGCACTCGCTGGGATAAGAGGTCGTTGAAAAATCGCATTGCATACTGTCTTATTACGAAGTTTATTTAAAAAATAACAAATTCAGTAGTCAGCAATAGGCGTCTAACAGGGGGAAGGGGGCGCACTAGGTGAAGTGTAACGAAGACGTAGAAGGGGCGTCAAAAACTGTTGAAAAAAAAAAATTGAGATTGCGGGGGGTGGGGGGGGGGGCAGCGCGGTAGGGATTCGACGGAGAGCGTCTTATCTGTTGACCTTAATAGCCCCCCTCGTAGCATGTGATAAAACCCGCTGTGTCCACAATGTGAACGTGACTTGCCGCAAGATTCTATCTCATAAAGCGAGAGCGTTGTAATTTTCTCCCGCCGGTTAGGTACCTATAGCGAAGCAGTGTTGGTTGGTGCCGACGATGAACGATCTCGCCTGGCGTGGAAAGGGTAAACGCACCGAGAAAGACCAACAGGGTTCTGACTGGTAGCACCACCCAGGGGGCTCAGGGGAATAATGTCGCGTCGTAACCACGCGCAGATCAGCTGTACTTTGTGCTGCGAACCGCGATAACCTCGTGCAACTTCGCCCCACCAATCCGTCGTACCCTCCAGATATATAATACCAATTGTTCATCAATTGATAATTCACAAAGTTTCTGCGCATCGGCACGGTAGCATCTCCGGGCGAACAATACTATCGAGCGTCTACGCAAAAAATTTGCCCGTTTGTCAAGCGGAGGACACACCGATCAACGCGGAGAATACGTTTCTCCGATATTTTTTTTTTTTACGTGTCATCTCGACTGCATAGAAAAAAAACAAAATCTAATACCGCGAGAACAGTAAGACACTCGGTCAAGCTGTTGAGATTCAAAAGTACCGCCGGTAAAATTTTCACATCCAATCTGTCAGCACACGGAGGAATGCAAAAGGACTGCCGAGACTGTTTGGGTATACGTTACCGTATCAATTCCCTCAATCAGACCTGGAAGTGGCTGCATCAAACGATCGCCCTACACGACTACCTCATCAGCATAACTTCGAGCAAGAGCGACGTTCTCACCCGTCTGTGTTTCTAAGGTCTGTACGTTCATCGCAGACCATACAAGGAACAACGTCCCTGTCTAAAATTACACAACTCGTTGTTCCCTACCGTCGCCCTTAGAATCTGATTACGGTAGACAAAAGGAAAAATCAGATCGAGGCGAGGCAGTCCAGAAGGGAGAGAGAGAAAATTTATTCGAGCAAATTTGCCAAAGACTGACTGAATAGAGAGAGATTGGCGTTTTGAAGCGAGTCGCTAAATTGATACGGCATCGATACCCAAACAGCGGACCCAGCAAACATCTGCGCCCACAAAGACTGACAAAAATCATCGAGGTCATCGGAGTCATAGAAATATTTTTTAAAAATGTCTCTGATCGGCAGAAGCTTTGAAATCCTGAAGAGCAGAGCTCTGGTGATTCGTTGCATATCGACGAGTCGTGCCGAGTATGCTTCTAAGGCCTCGAAGCAAGTACCTGAGGATACCATCAAGAAGTCTGTGTTCATATCGCAGTCCACTGACATTCATACAAACCTTGCCCTCGAGGACTGGTTCTATAGAAACTATGACTTTACAAATAATCACTTACTGCTCCTGTGGAAGAACGATCCGTGCGTCGTCATCGGAAGACATCAGAATCCTTGGGTCGAATCTAACATCGGCGCGATGGAGCAACTTGGAATTTCATTGGCGAGACGCAACAGTGGAGGTGGCACGGTTTATCATGACGCAGGCAACGTCAACTTATCCTTCTTCACGCCTAGGGAAAGATACAACAGACGATACAATTTGGAAATAATTACTCGCGCTCTGTACAGAGAATGGGGACTCAAGAGCGAAATAAACAAACGTGAGGACATCGTCGTTCAAGGCGATTTCAAGGTATGCAGATTCAAATCTGTTGAAACAGGATAAAATAATTTTTTTTAATTAAAAAAGCTTATTGAAATCTATTAATAGCTCGTGCTTGCGAAATACAATAGAATTTAAATTTCTGTAAACATGTTTATCTTGATAATTCAGATTACGAACATGTTAGAAGCACTCATGTTCATGTGAAGATGTAATGCAAATTTATTTATCTAGATCCAAATTTTCATCAGTTGTAAAGTTACTTTCTGTAAGAAGCAACAACGACAACAACAACAACAATAATAATAATAATAATGTTATTCAGATATCTGGGACAGCTGCGAAGCTAGGACGGCCAAACGCGTATCATCACTGCACTTTGCTCGTTGGCGTTGACAAATCCTCGTTGAGCATGGCATTGGAGAAAAAGGAGGTAATGAAAACATTGCTGTCTTAATGTAACTGCATGTGTGAACTGTTGGTTAAAAAAAAAGAACATGTCGATAACACAAGTATGTGGATAAAAAGAAAACTCAAGTATCGTATACTATTCGCTGAGAAGCCGCATAATAATCGCCGCGTGAGATTAGAACGGTATACATTTTATTGCCGATGCCTCGGATTCGACGTATAAAATTCAAAATAGTATCGCGATATAGAGACGTTCAAAGGTCGAGTCTCTCTGAGATATCGAGCTCCGTTTTCGTCCCGTTTTCAGCTTGTATAAGTACAAATTTTCCTTCTTGTTTTTCTCCCTCGGAATGTGTTGCGGGACGAGACGTACTCGAAAAACACTTAGCAAACTGTTGTTTTTCTATAAATAAACGCTCATTAACGTAATCCATGGTTTTTGCATTAACCATGTGTGCTTGATTGTCGTTTTTCTTTCGCCAAGTATACTCGATAAAATTACTGTACTAGTTTGATCGACATGTAGGACGGGATTGAGACGAACGCAACGGTATCCGTACGATCCCCGGTGAAGAATCTGACGGAAATTAATTCTCAGATCCGAACGGACACGCTCATGAACGCGGTTGGTTGGGAGTTTCTTCGCACCAAAGCCCTCACCCTCGAGGACGGTGGTCACGAGCTCGTCGAGCGACAGAAAGGTTTCCAAATGATTAATCCGACGGAGGATTGGTTCCCAGGTAAGCGACTGTCTCCTCTCCGAAGATACTCCGGAAATCTTGATCGGCGCCCGCCACCGATAAGACCCGATAAGGATTTTAGTCTGTCTCCGACTGATAGTGATAATTCTTTTTCGTCAGGTTTAGAGAAACTCAAGAGCGAGTTTAAATCTTGGGACTGGACGTTCGGAAAATCACCGAAATTCACAGTTACGAGAACCATTCAAGTACCAACGACGGACGGTCGCTTCCACATTCTGCAACTCACGCTCACCGTTGAAAATGGAATCGTCGAGGATATAAAGATAAGCCTGCCGGAGAATTTTGCGCCGGCCGACGCGAGCCAGGACGCAAGCGTGATCACGAACCTTCGGGGTACCAGGTACAACCACGAGATTACGGAACGCATTATCACCGCTATGGGTTGCAAGACCGTGGCCCCTGCCGCAAGCAAGAACGTCAATAAGAGCAACATCGCCGTTACGCTGTGACAGAGTTCCAAAGAGCAGCCGAAACCCGAATCGAAAAAGGATTAGGCTCCGATTTTATATCAAATTGTATATACATCTTACTTTCTTTTCTTTGTTTCATTTTTATACTCGGGATTTGCCTTTCAGGCTCGAAAAGCCGTCCGTATGACGCTCGAGGCGTAAAAAAACATTAGCTTACGTAACATTACGAAAACCTAAAGAATATATATTATATAGATAGATATAAAATTTAAGTTAAATTACACTGACTAGTACGCAGCGCTAGTATGCAAACGCGTATTGTAAATAAATCGTTTAGACATTATACCGACCTTTTATCAAAAAAATTGTTGCGTAGTTGTCCCGGCTTCATTATTGCCGACGTTCGATATCTCTCGGGACGAGCGACGAGTCGCGTTCCTCAATGCCTATCAAGACACGCGGTAGCGTCTCGACGCCAAGTATCGTAATTACCGCATTTGATAGTTCGAAAAAAGATTCGTCGATACAATTGGGTTAAAATTAATAATAATAATGTCTATCACGACTATTTACTGACGCGAGTTCGTTAACCGTTCTCGCCGAGTGATAAGGCTGTCCGATTTCTCGAGACCGTGCGCAGCAGCTTGCAAAGGTCGCGAGCGCGGTTGATCGCATCGAGGCTTCGGTACCGCTGATAGTCGGCCCGGTCGTGTCGATATTCAATGAGCACCGATGAGCCGACTAATTGCGCGTTGCTCGCACGCGACGATCTTCGTGCGCGTGTCAAGAATGAACTTGTCGGTCGCCGAGAGCGGCGCGATCATTAGCGAATAGCATTGCCTGGATGTGAGGCCTGGGATAGCGAGTCGCGTGCAGCATGACATCGCGATACGGTGGCGGAGGAGTGCCGGGACACCCCGTCGACGGCGTGCTCGTGTCGTCCACGTTGTTGCGCCAGAGATGCTCCAGGAGATTGAGTCTCTGCTCGGCGTTCCCCAAAGAATCCGATCCCGCCGTTCGTCTTCGCAGACCCGAGTGGGAACGCGATACCGTCTTCGCGAGCCAGAAATACGTCGCGACGGTTCCCAGCGCGGAACCCAGAAGAAATCCGATGCCGAGGAACCAATATGGCGGCACAGTTTCCAGATCCGAACCGGAGGATTCGGCGCTCTTCTTGGTCGTCACCACAGGGGGAGGACACGGCTGCGGGGTCGCTTCGGCTTTCCAGGATTTCCTCCAGTTTTTGATCTTCGCGAGTAAGCGACCGGACCTGCTGCCGGTGCTCGCCGTCGTCGGCGCGGCGTCCAGGGCGATCATCTTCTCGAACTTGTGCGTTCCTCTCGGCCTCTGAGGTAATTTTTTCTCATTGCAAACTTCCTTGAACACGACATTCTTGCTCCTCAATCTATCCTGAAGCTCATACATTTCACTGTTGCAGGACCAGGGATTCCTGACGCGAATGGATAACAAAACAGAAAAACAGATCGTTTTATTCGGAGCGGTGCCGATCGAAATCGAATTCGTGGATACCGTACCTTTCGAGCATGAGGATACCGAGGTTCGGGACACTCTTCAGCATGCCGATCTCCAATTGGATCATCATGTTGTCGGTGAGATCGAGGGCGCGCAGTCGGGGCAACCGATCGAACGTGTTCGGTGGCAAATAACCGATCCGACAACCTCCCAGCCCCAGCGACTAGACAACATTAAACGGATCTGTTTCTTTGATTTGCTGCGGCTTCGGCACGGTCTTATTTCGGAATCCTCTTCCTTCTGGTCTTTAATGAAGAGATTCAATTACGATTCGAATCTGGTCGGGGTTCAGAAGGATGTTTATTATAGCGTCTGTTTTCTGTTTGGGTGACCGTCCACAACAAATAAATAAAATGCAAAATATCGACACGGATACCGGCTTTTCAAGTGACAAACGACAACTGAGAGGCTTGTCTCTGGTACAACAGAATAAACCACATAATTAGCTGTTAAACATAGTCAAGAAATACGACAGAACACATCGGAGCAGATCAAGCACAAATAATAGCCGTTTTAATGACGACGCCATGAGCACCCAAAAAGAAAGGGACAAAAATCATAATGAAAAGAAATAGATACAATAAATATCGTTCTGAAGAGAGTCCCGACTCTTCATTAAAGACCAAAAAGCGGATTCCGAAATTAGACCGTTCCCAAGGTGTAGCAAATCAGAGAAATACATTTTCTCTATACTATATTAATTGAACCGACGTTGATCGGTAACAACGAGATACCGTCGATGATCTTCGTTGCGCGATTTTTTTTTCCTAATTCACATTGTTCTCTAACGATCGGGCTGCGATGCGAGACTCGGCCGTACCGAAAATAGCCTTCGCCACTCGAAAGAGCTTTCAGACTCGTTAAAAGGTCGGAGCCGATAATGATCCGGGCAATTAGGTAAATCGATGCGCAACTTTGTGACGGAGAGTCAAGCGGGGTAAGGCTGATGGCCCCGAGAGCGATGTGCTCGCGATCGTTCGAAAATTGGCCGTTAGTAATTTTCATAAGTTTTGTGTAGCGCTCCGGGGTGCGATTTCGATCTTAAAAAATTGCGTGAGGTCATTAGCCGGCGTCGGCCCGAGCGACTCCCCGTTTTCTCCCTCGACTTCGCGAGCTACGCGGCGCAGTCGTTGGCAATGCAGGCTTAATACCTAAGCTCTCGTTGTCCCGTTGCATGAGCATGAAAACGGTCTTAATTTATTTAATTTTTTTCATTTTTGTTTTAGCGTTTCGTGCAACGACCGGGGTCACGCGTTGTTTTCGCAGTCCCGCGTCAGTTTGAAGAATCGATTTCCGAGACACACCGCGCCCGTGCAACCGGCTCGGCGAAACCCCCTCGGATTGTCTGCCCGGCGCAACGCGACCCGACGCTCTAAATAATTCTTATCGACGGACAATATAATAACCCGTTGTGTCCCGCATTGACGTACCGCGAGGGAAGAACTTCGCAGTCTTGGCACATGCTGGTTCAAATTGTTTCCAGTGAGCTCGAGAACCTCGAGCTTTTTGTTGTCGACGAATGTGTCCGGCAGGATGTAGTAGAGATGGTTTCTCGAAAGATCCAGGACTCTGAGGTCGGGGAGCCCGACGAATCCCGAAAGGCCGATCTGGCTTATCGTGTTCGACGAGAGATTGAGCAGCTTGAGTCTCGTCAAGCCTGCGTCCTGCGTGTTTTACGTAATAGACTATAGATTAATTTGTTTCTATTTTATCAAATCTATCGTACTCGTAAATGTGTATTTGAGATTTTAGGGACGGTGGTTGTTTTCGTCAGTAAAATTCGCGTTTGTATCAACTTCTCTTCATCGGCTCTACTGTACGAGAACTTAAGCTATGTTCAACTCACTACGAAGTGGACGAGACCGATTTTGGAAATTCGGCGAGTTGGACAAAGTGCGCATCAGTTCTCGTCGTGTGCAACTCTCATCGATCTCGAATTGATCCAGAGGCAGGTAATCGACCGCGACGCTGCTCAGCCATCGTCGCAAGAACCGGTAGGATTGAGATTGACGAGAACTTGCATATGACGAGAACTGATGCGCACTTTCTCCAACTCGCCGAATTTCCAAAGTCGGTCTCGTCCTTTTCGTAGTGAGATGAGATCGGTCAGAGTTGAACCTAGCCTAAGTCGTGGCAGAGCAGAGCCGATGACAAGAGTTGATAGAAACGCGAATTGTTATGACGAATCGGCCCCGAGATTTTGCAGTGGAGCTTATCGCCGCAATTTACCCTCAGTTCATAGTCGGCCAGGGAAGCGACGGAGTTGTCGGAGAGATCGAGAGCCTGAACAGCCTCCTCGACACCTGTGTGAATGCTGTAGAGACGACGCCCCACGCACTCTGCCCACTTCAGGCCGTAGTGCGTAAAACACTTGCAGAAACTTGGGCAATCCTGCGGAATCCACGCTCCTCCGTTGTCCGTCGAGAGAACCAAGAGGCAGAAACCGACGATGAATGCAACTCCTCGGCCACCGCTACTCCGGAAGGCCATGACTTTTTTTTTGGGCGGTACGCGAGTGACTCAACTCCGGTGAGCAACAAACGATAAACGGGAAACAGTGCGAGGCTCGCTCTCGTCTTCGTTCATAGCGGTAAACGTCCGACGACTGTCGTTCCGCTTTGACTCGCCCTATCGGTGACTCGGTTTTCACAACTCGGGTGTCACGAGGCTCTCCGCGGACCAGGCGTAATCTTATCTCGGGCCTATGGAACGCCTGGTAACAACGCTCGCCGGCTGCAACGATCGTACACCAGAGCGTCTGCGTTTTCGGAGAAACACGACTAGAGTCGCGTCACGTTTTCGACGATGACGCGCATCGCGGCTTCCGTTTGTTTCCGACTTCTCGAATCGGTTTGTTTTTTTTTCGCTTGCATCGACGGACGACGAAATGACGACGGAGTCGGAACGGCGACGATGACCCGGTATCGACGGGGAGTCTTTGCAGTCGTCAGAGCGTCGGCTCGGATTTTAGTAAAACGATACGCTCGCGACGCAATACCGAACGCTCGGGTTATCTGCGATCTCCGATGATTCATTGGGGGTTGCACTTTTATATTTGCGAAGATGCGATCGTCGTGCATGACTCGGGTTCATAGCGCGGTATCTCCGGATGGGCCGTTTGTTTTCAAAGTGCCAAATTGGACGATTCTTTCGCGCCGGACATCGATCAGAGTTCAATTTCGGCTCAGAGTCAACTGGGTCGTTGGTTGGCAGAGATTTTTCTTTTTTTTTTTCTTGTCGCGAATAATGTTTCTCATTAATAGCTTTTAGTTTCAGCATCGACCGACAGCCATTATGGGCCGTTTGTTTATCACCGTGCCGAGTTGGACTGATTTGCCATCTGAAGATGATTTTTCAAGCTGAACCGTGACACGTTCACACTGAACGTTAAACCGGACATTGGCGATTAACGATTTTTTTTTTCGTTTTTCGTTGCACTACAGTTCTTCATTAACAGCTTTCAGTTTCAGCCTGGAACGGCAGCTCATTGGCGAACAAATAAGTTGGAACGATACCTTTTATAATTTTGAGATATTTTCGGTAATGGATTTCTTTTTTGTTTTGATCAATTCATTCATGGGCCGTTTGTTTATCACCGTGCCGAGTTGAACTGATTTGGCATCGAAAAATGATTTTTCGCGACGAACGCGAATCTGATTTCAGTTTCAGTCCAGAGTTCAGTCAGACGTTGGTAATGAACGGAGTTTTTTTTTCGTCGCACTAAAGTTCTTCATTAACTGCTGTCAGTTTCAGCCTTGAGCAGTCAATTGGCGAACGAATAAGTTGGAACAAAAAGATGATGACTTTTCCGCGGTGAAATTTTTCGCTGATCTGATATTATTTTCAGCCTAAAAACTCAGCGAAGGCTACCTCGATGCTCTATGGTTGATTTCGGTCCTTAGGAGATTTACCCAAGGACCCAATAAATCACTATCTAATCTATATAAAATCAAGTAGGACATTGGTAATCGCAAAAAAAAACCCGCCTTTTATCGTTGTGACTAAGGCTTCACGTGCACAGATTTCGGTGCCAAGCTCGTGCGACAGCCAATCAGCGATCAAATAGATCGACTTTCAATTATTTCAGTACATTTTGGGTAACAGATTTTTTTTTTCAAAAATACGAACGAATCGGCATATGTGATATTCTTATCGTTACTGCAGTAAATCACAAGCTGGGCATTGCACGATCATAAGAATATCGCATAAAGTTGAAGTAACGGGATAACCCGGAGGGATCGATAGAGTCGATCGAATGAGTATCCGACCGGGCGCCGGGAAGAAAAGTTCGGATTTTCCAACGAAAATGCAGGCAGGGAACGAACCGTTCGTAGAAAATGCTCGCCTCGACGAAAAGTTATGAGAACTCCACTGAAAGGCGGCACGAGAACCATTAGAGCGTGGTTCTTAATTGCCTTCGTCATTAACTCATTACCAAGCGGCTAATCAGCATCGCGCTAATCGTCATCGAGAATTCGTTGTCTTCAACTTTTTGTTCTTTCGTCTCCATCAATATGTTCCCCTGTAAATTATCATTCCGAAACGGTGGCGCGGAGCTTCCGCACGAAACGGCAAATCAAAAGGGACAACAGGCGCGCATCGGGCGACCGTGCAAGTCCCTTTGCGAACGATGAGTACAATTTCCCAACAGGTATTCACATTTCCGGTCAATCCGCGTATCGAGTTATCGCCGTCCGTGAAAACCGAACTCGAGAAAGTTTCCTTTGAACCGACACGGACAATGTGGCATTGCCCCTCGTTTATCGCCCTCCCTTACGAATCCCACATTGTGTGACTCATTGTCGGCATCGAAAACACTCACGACCTGCCGGTGCTTTTTTCTTTTCAATAAATTTCGACAATGTTCTTGATACAATGAATCCGAGTAATCGAGAACAATGACCGCCCGGATCATCGTTACGGTCACAAACACTACTCATCTGGGGGGTGGACCTAGACCTTTTCTTCCTCGGCGTAGGCCTCTTAATAGTTAATACCGACCCCCCCCCCCCTTTTCGGTATCCCCTCGATATCCCTGTTGTATACATATATATATATATGCGCGGCAAGTAAATAGCAAAGGGTAGTTGAATAGGTGAGAGCGAGGCAAAATGGGACAGTGGAGGCAAAACGCAATTTTCCTGTAACTTTTGAATGGTGTTGAGTGGGTGAAACGGCATGGAGAATCCGGATGTATCGTTGGGAGAAAATGGGACATCCAAAAATTATTGGAAAATCAAGCTCTACTGTTCCATTTTGCTCCACTGTTCCATTTTGCCCCGCTCTCCCCTACACCGATGAGATCAACAACCATGCATTTCCCGTTGGGCCAGTCGGGCGAAAATATTATAATCTCTAACGCAGCCTGAATGAAAGCTTCGTAGATTATTTTCGTAGAAACTGGTATTGCGCTTCGTAGAAACTAGTATTGCGCACCGAACGATTATCGTGATGCGATTCTAGCGCTTAGGAGAAAAAGAAAAAACAAAATTGTTGAATCTCCGTAGCGGCGAGTAAATATGAAAACGAGTCGGACGGAGGGTTAGCGATTGCGGTTAGCCGCGGCTAGCGCTGAAACCGAGAGCGCCGGTGTGAATAATTGTCGCGCTCCGGAGAATTAGGCGTGCGGAGCGTAATATCGGCAGAGTCTCGGAAAGTGGTCGCAAGCGGCTGCGGTGCGGATTTGAGCACCGTGCGAAAACGGGGAAAACTTAAGCCTCTCTAGCGTTCCCGTCTAACGGACTAAAGTTAGCACCGGAGCCGTCTCTTACGCCGTTTATTTATCGTACGGTACCTGTTGTACGCTCTCTCTCTCTCCCTCTCGTCGCCGCCGCTGCTGCTGCGACGCTCTCGCGTGTCGAGAACTTCGCGCATCGTTCGCGTGGGCAGAACCAGCAACAATGCCGTTTCCCGAGGAAAATACGAAAATATTTACGTACAAAGAAAGAAAAAATATAACGGACTCACGCGACCCAGAGGCAATAGTATCGTTCTCGGTAACGGCAGCCCTCCTTCGCCTACCTATAAACAAAAATAAAAAAATAAAAGATTATCAAAATTATTTTAAAGATTAAATTATCAGATTAATTAATTAAATTAATAATTATTAATTATAGTAGTAGTAGTAGTAAAAGACATTTATCGACCTCCCTTGCATGCTAGTTCTATTTTTCTTGTTTTTTTTTCCTTCTTTCTTATACATTACAATGCCTTAGGGTGGGCCAATAGGCCATTAATGAAAGTTCTTCAGCCTGGTTTATCAATTATAATTATTAATATAGATAACATTATATAATAATGATTATGAATTAAAATATTTAAAAAATAGTAATAAAAATAAACAAATCAATCTCGCAGCGATAAAAAATCTCTGAGCCGCCGTCGACGATTGATTTGATAAAAATAGAAGAAGAAAAAATGTAGTCGCCACAAGTGGCGCTCGCTAGGCGAGTTCGGAAAGACCGTTACGATAATTGGTTGTACAGAAGCGTCGTTAGCGACGGGAGTCTAAAATGTTATAATTGCCCCGAAAGTTTCTCCACGTCGTGGTGTCGATAGTCTCGGTAGCGAGGGGACTAACGATAAAGGGCACGAGTAACCTCGGGGCCTTTGGACAATGTCAAGAGCCATTGAGCAACGCCTCGGCGCTGGATCGGTTGCGCGGCGCCATCGTGGCTTCTAATCCGGGCGTTGCGTATCCCCGAGATTCCGCGCAGCGCGGTCCGTCCGAGGTCCGGCGGTGCTGGACTCTATCGAGAGGATAGCGAGCGTTACAGCGGACGGGATGCATGCACGAGCCCGAGCGAGCGGCATAACGGTGAAGTAGGTTTCGTGCAATTTACATTCCGCGAAGTAGCGCGGATCACACAGGCGTGGCGGAAGTCCCTGGTGGCTGTTCGTCGAGGGCCGATTTATGCCGCTTTACTGCGGTCAGCACGGCAAACCGTTCACCTATCGGGCGTGCGGGCCGCGCGCGCTTGCAGCACAAGTCCCGGCATGGATCGTAGAAACTAATGTAATTTACACGCTACCGTCACACGCAACTCGCGAACGTACGCAGCTAACTCGCCGAGGCTGCTAAACTATATTTATACTGCGTGTGTGTATGTACGTATGCACGTATATATATATATATATATATACATACGAGTTGCGAGCGCGCGGAGAGCGAATTCGCTAACGATCTGTTGGATGCGCCTTTTAAAAGTAAATAAAACGTGCCAGGGTCGTAGGGATCCGGTTACGGAGACCGGCAGCGGTAGCGAAATTACAGACAACTCGACTCTCATAGCGCGTCGATCGATATTGACCGGTAACGGCCCCGACGCCCTCCGACAGAGGCCCTCGGACCGAAAATACACCGAAGGAACACGGGACGTAATAAGATGGCCGATAATATTTGATAACGAGCGTGGCGGACGACAGCGATTTTTCCGAGCCCGTGGCAAGTGTAAAACAGCGTGTGGCTGTACACGAGGGGGGGAATATCGGTTGTCAGCTAATAGCCAGCTAGCTCAACGCTGTCACGCAGCGCTCATTGCGCAACACGTCCACGGAAATAAATCTAGGATAGGCTGCCGCTGCTCGCTACTGGTGTGTACAGGGAACGGCTCCCCAAACCGCGTTGCCGCTTCTCTCGCTCGATCTCGTTGTCATCCATCGGGCTCACGCTCGCTACTCGACGAACCTTACACACCCCTCGCCCCATCTCTCGTTCCATCTATTCCCCCCCCCCTCTCGTTCTATCTATCACCCGCCACCCCGCCGCTCGTTCTATCTATTCCCCTCTCCTGGCGATCATTCTCTCCCATCGCCCGACGTACTCTTCTCATTCTCGATATCTTCTCCCTTCAATGTGCCCGCGTCTCTTCCGGCCTTGCATTCATCCCTCTCTTCCCCGCCGCACCCTCCATCGCTGCTGTCCTATCAAGCTCTCCTCTAGCTAGTATAAGTCGTAAATGCCTCGAGCGCGCGGATTCCCATCAGAAAGTTTCATCAGAGTCAACCCACTAGCCCCATAGCTCTCTCGCCGAGCAATAGGACTACTCTACTTGGCTCCCTGCGCTCTCGACACGATTCTCGTGTCGAATCAATTTGTTTTTCAGCACCAGCGTAATCGGGAGAGGGGGGGGGGAGAAGCGGGGGAGAGAGACTTTGTTCTCAGTTGATGACCGACTATGCTCCCGTGACACAGGGAAAGTACCATTGATTTTCTTTGTTCTCCGCCGTTGGCTGTACGTGACGCTGAATGACATAAAAATTCTCTGCAGTTATCGTGATGCCCGGTACGTTTCGTCATCGCTCGCCGCTTACGCCTTCGTCCGGACAGGGAAGTAACAATCGAACGACGCCTCGACGAGAGGAACGTCACTTTGGAAAGATCGGAGGGTTTAGTACATAATCCAGCCGGCGGATTTTGCTTCGTTCTCGGGCCGCGAGACGGTAGCCGCGCCGCTGCTGCTGCGCTCTTTCGCCGGCCGGCTGAGAGTGTCGCCCCGCGGCGCTCGGCTCGACGAGACACTCCACTTCGCTCGAGCGTTTCGTCATCGGCTTACAGCTGATGCACGGCGGCGTAATTAAAGCGATTCTCGATGACGAACGCCCGGAGCGAATTGTCCTTCCTCTCCTGAGAGGAAAATTACTAATTGCCCCATGACGAACGACCCGTAGATTCCTCAGGACAAAGATAACATTGTCCGATGCAAGGGAACACCGATGAATATACGAGATACAAAATATTTGCTTGCACTCGATCGCTTTATTTCAAAACGAACGAGTCAGCGTTCGATCAATGTCTACGTACCTTTCGGACATTCGATTGTTGTCGGTTGCAAAGAGATATAATGCATTTTATGGGTAAATATGTATCTCGGTAAGGTAACATCGAGCCGTTCTTTGTTGCGGACGAGGGACGCTCGACCTCGTCGATTCAGAGACTCCACTCGCGCGGTGTCGTCACCGACGCCCTCCAGCTGATGCAAAATGGCCGCCGTCAGCTGAACAACAATAGAACCGGCGTTTCGTCCTCCTATCGTACTTTACTTCTCACCGGACTCGGAGTACACGTACGATACCTCGGGATTATCGGAAAAATTCGTTTGCCACGTTAAACGCCAATAACGTGCATACGGAATATCCGGTATATTATGGGGAAGCATTAATATACCTCGTGGGAGAGTCTCGGACGATCGAGTGCTCCGACTCGATTCGCGCAATACGTACACTCTCCGCTCGAGAAATATACCCCACCGTCGGCCTTTCGGAGACCGCGAGCGTTTCGTCATCGGCTTCTCACAGCTGATGACAAAATACACTCGGCTTCGACTGCGGCCTGACAGCTGAGCACCAATCGCAAAAATGTTAACTCTTTCCTTCCAGCTAAACCTGCGTCTAATAGTTTTCGCTGTTCTCTCGCAGCTGCGATGCATGTGCGGCCGGTTAAATTGAAACAGGAAATTTCGACGGAAATCTACGGTCTGCGATATTTTTCGTATGTGCCATTAGAAATTCATCCGGTGTGTAAAGCCACGGAGCAACCATACGAGAGCATATCAGTCGAGCTGTAACGAAACATAGAAAAAAGAATCGAGAGAAAGAGAGAGTGAGAGACTCAGGGGGACGAGAAGGAAGCATTGCGAGGCGAGGAGGGGAGGTGGCGAGAAGGCTCGACTCTGCGTAGAGAAAAGAGAAGCAGGAACGTTGCAACCGAGTAGCGGCGATGTAGGAGCGTCGTCGGTCGTCGTCGTCGTTGTTCGCGTTGGCTAAGTGGCCGTGGTTCGTAAACACACGTAAACCCGAGCGTGTACGTGGTTGAGTCCGCGAGAGAGGGGCGGGGTGGAAAAAGGTACGACGACGATGGTGGGGAAAGTGGAGGGGATGGAGTGGAGTGTCTCGTTGGTTCAGGCTGTTTGGGACTGGCTGTAGCGTACGATTTTTGTGGCTCTCCTCGCTCGCCGGATTGGGAGATCGGCCAATGGGAGTAAGTAGGTCAGAGAATCGTCCAATCGGAGCTCGAGGCCGGATCACGTGGGTTTGTTGTTATCTATCAGCTGTTTTTCCCGGGCTGGTCGGCCGGCCGGCGCAGTGAAAGCCGCTCGGCACCGAGCTCGCTTCAGTCCCACTCGGTCCGCTCAGCTGTGCGTCACATGTCCGATACCGCGTCTCTCCGCGTCTCGCCACGCCTGCAGCAGTCGCCGCATCAGCAGCACCACCATCACAACACAATAACTGCAATTCCCGTCTCGCTCGTCGTACTCACCGAGGCCTCGTCGTCGTTTCATTGGTGCGTCCGAGCCGGTGGCTCATCATCGCCAGCTGCTTGTATACTCGGCGAGCTAACAACGGGTTTACGTGGCGTATTATGCTGTTTGAGTCGCGTTGCGGAATATCTTATGGCGTTAAAACGCTACCGAACAACGATGAATATACCGATCGCGGCGTGACGATAAATCTAACGAATATAAAACGCCGTTTTAACGGGACAAATTTTTGTTTGGTGTTCTCCCGACCGCGGAGACCGCCGCTCGTGTTTCTTTGAACTGTACGATCGATTCGCACTTGTTGAGTGCTCTCGCGCGCACGCACACGCATCAATCGTTTTTAAATTAAACGAAAAAGACAAGTTTTGAAAAAAGAATTAAATAAATAAAAGAAAAAATATATATATAAAGTCGTGCCACGTGTTTTGAGCACGCGCGAGTGTTGTTCTCATCTCCTTTCGTTTTAAGGGGAATATGATGATCTGTGGAGAGAAAAAAGGTGATAGTTTTTAATTGTTCAAAGTGTGGAGTTTCGTTGGTTTTAACAGAGTTCGAAGCTCGGGAGGAAAAATAAAGACAAGTGCCGTCCACCAGCGGCGTCGAGTGCGTCCGTCGACTGCATTCAGTGGAGAATCCCATCGTTCACGGCGTCCCATTTTGTTTCCTCGTCGCTTCACGCGGTTACCCGTTTGTTGATGAGTGTTTCGCAGTGCCCCGAGCGGAGCTCTCTACTAGCGACATCCGTGCCGTTTTTTGATTTGTGAAAATAAAAAATCGTTCAGTCCCCGAAGAACTTTTACCGACTCGAGTGTTTCCGAGGAATTAACCTCAAAGGCAACAATAAGAAACCCCCTCCGATCGTTGAGAATAAACGTGGAACACATCAGCCGTTTTGCTGCTGCGTGTCTCGAGCGTCTCCCAGCGTGTCGGAACGAATCGGGGCCAGGTTAAGGCGCATGCGCACCCTTGCCCATCGGCAGCTCGGCAACGGCGGCGGCGGCACTCGGCTCGTAGCCTCGTGTGTTTTCGAAAACTTTCGAGAACGCGGCTTGTGCGTTTCCAACGGTCGAGAGAGAATTCGTTTGTTATGCGTCCCAAGTGTATCACGTGGCTGAGTTTCGCTCGCGTAAATGATTAATTGACGAATAAGAGAAATAAAGAGAAGAAGAAAAAAGACGAAAGTGACGCCCGCGGCGCGACAAATAAAAAGACTCACGGCAGTTTCCGGCGGGACTGTACCGACGAAAAATTCGTCAGTAATAATGTCGACCGGCAAGAGATTGGCGAAGCGTAGCATAATCGGGACGAGGGTCTCAGCACCGGGGGGCGACGGGATGTACTACAGCGGGGTGATCCACGTGGTGAAGTCACCGGCGTCGGTCGCCACGCAGGTCGGTCTGCCCATAACCTCGAGCACGCTTTACATGGTGAATTTCGACAAGACCGGTGGCAAACCACCGAACGACAAGACAGAGTTCTCGCGCTGCGACCTCATCGGTCCGGGCTTCGCGTCGATGATGTCGACGAGCCTCAACGCCGGACAGAAGGTTTATCTCACCTACAACGGCAGGGAGATACAGGCCGAGGTGATAGAGCATCGGAAGCAGGTCGACGAGGTGGACATACTCATCGCTCCGAACGGTCGAGAGGTAAGCCGAGCGTGAATTTCTTCGCACGTCCATCTGCAGCATGGCAATTTCCGGAATACGGGATTTTTGTACAATGATCATTTAGATCTACCACTCTATGCAGTAGGGTGGTGGACGCGTGGAGTGCGTTGCCAGTCGATGCGGTCTAAGCAGAGTCGATAAATATACCAAAAGAAATATCGGCTTGTAGATTTTAACGTGAAGAGCATTTATGTAGAAGCCGATTTTAAAAGTGAAAACTTACTTTCTGTAAATAATAGTAATAATTTAGATCTACCACTCTATGCGAAAGGGTGGTGGACGCGCGGAGTGCGTTACCGGTCAATGCAATCTAAGCAGAGTCGATAAATATATTTAAAAATAAAATCGATTTATAGATTTTTACGTGAAGAGTATTATTGTATAGAAGCAGATTTAAAAAGTGAAAACTTACTTTCTGTAAATAATAACAATAATAATAAACATTTACAAAAAAGTCAATGTGCAATTTCAGAAACGCATAAGCCGTCTCGAGTATTTTCGTAGGTACAGATAAGGAGGGGGGGGGGGGGGGGGGGGGTTAAGAATGCGTTCCAGCGCCCACGCGCTGGCGATATATCCTTATCGGAACGATGATCGCCCGGTAGGAGCGGGTGCGCGCGCGGTGCGAGGACGCCCGAGGACGGCGGTAGCGAGAGAACAAAGCAGCAGCCGGGATAGCGGCGGAGAGAGAGAGAATCCCACAACCGCGCACCAGTAGCGCATGCACTCCGCTCACGCCGAGAGTGTAGGCGTCGCGTGTCTTTCCATTATATCCTCGCAGTCCGTGCAGTTTTCGTATCGGTGTTATAAACATCGGAGCGATGCTCGTCGCATGCTCGCGCGCGCCCTGCAGAGCCGAGATGCGCAGCTCCGGCTACGGGTGCATCCACACCGAGGGCAACGGGGCACTTATATCGAACACTCGCAGGGAATAAATACGCTCCCGTCTCCGCGGCTCTGGTGCTGTTTGAGGAAGGCCTATTTCCCCGTGCACAAAGAAATCCTCGTATCGAGTTTCTCAAACAAGCGCTTAGGACGCTGTAAGTTGGAGTTCGAGAACAAGGTTCGACCGGTTCGACTACCGAACACTTGAACTAATGTCTACGTCCGCATTTGCGTTTGATCACTGAGCACGCACATTTGCGCCTCGGCGCTGTTGCCTGTAAGGCCCTTACTCCCGCGTTCTCGGTCATCGGCGCTCGAGTGTAAACACGCGTGGCGAGCGATGGCCTAGCGGATTGAGCTCGGTTCACGCTCCGTGGGCCCGGGTTCGATTCCCGGCCAAGCACCAGTGGACTTTTCTACGCGCTTTTCTGTGATCGTAAAGCGGTTCGGATTTCACTTTAATCAGCAGGTTCACCGAGTCCTTCGAGCTTAGTGCCGAATTAATTAATTTATTGGTAATATTATTTAATTTGAAGGCTTAGCAATATTGCTTGGAAAATGAGGCGCCAGTAAATGGTGTACAAAAAAATCATATACGAGTTTCAGCCCAATGATTATCATAACCGCTGAAAAATCTCCATAAAGAAGGTAAGGTAAACGTCCGAGTGGCCGGATTAGCCTGCAAAGGTATGGAAATACGATTTTCCATGCATACCCGGGGACTGGGGTTGCTCCCTTAGGTGTCCGGTCGGTACTTTTACCTTAATCGACCATAGATAAAAGCTACGAATAAGCGAACAAAAATCACTCTATCGAGCGTTGGCCGGTACGGGTTTTTCCCCAGTGGCCCGAGCGTCCTCAGTCGTTCTAGGGAGTTCGACCGAATTGAAAGAAGAAGTAGAGGCCGAAGAGTGCAAATACCTCGGGTCGACCCCGAGAAGGAGTGGGGGAGCGAGTGTTTGCCTACGAATTCTTAAGATATCGGAGTGTTACCACTTCGTTGATTGCAGCGACTTACAATGTCGCTGTATCCTCGCTTCGAGATAGAATGGCCTTTGCTCATTTGTATGGGCGATTATAAATACCCCAGCGGGATTGTTAAGCAGTTGTTTATCGTGGGCAAACTGTGATGCCCCGGTAAACCGTGAATGCGTTTAAATTTATACAGCCGCCAGGCCATCGTATATAGGATAACCGTGCGGTGGCGATCGGAATACAGCCGGATGCGCACCTCAAAGCCAATGCCCGCGGCGAACACTCATTCCAAACGGAAGCTCTTTTCCCCTCTCGTGCTCTTTCTCTCCTTCTCTCTCTCGCGCGCTTTCCACGTTGCTCATAGAGCGCGCGTTCGTACTTGGTGTAGTCGACGCGACCGGTACAGAGTTTACGGGCCTTCGTAATGTACCTACGTGAACTACTGTACGCTGACCCATGCACTGTGTACCGAACGCTTACGTACTGAGAAATGCGGTATTACACAGCGTTCTATATTTCGAGTATCCGGTAGCAGTAAATTGTTTTTTCAATTTTTTTTTTTCCTCAAAGCATACGCTGAGCAGCTCGGGGAGCCGAACTGTGTCCCGGCTCTATGTATAGCGTTCTGACGGCACATTTTCCACCGCGCTCTCGTTGCGTGTCTCGCGTAAAATAAATCCCACGACTTTACGCGAGATTTTGTGCGTCTCTCGGTTGAAGAAAAGAAATAAGAACAAACGCGATACTTTATCGGATTCGGTGTGCGATGCAACCCGGCGTTACCGGCGTTCCGCACGGGGACGGCTGTGATACACGCAGTGCCGCGTTACGAACGGCCCGCTGATCAGGGAAATATTATTTTCATGACCCCGTTCCTAAATGCGTAACGTCGCGAGTATAGCTGGCCCATTTACCGGGAGGCGCGTGTGCGCACAACGGCCGACGGCTCTCTCGAATCTCCCGCTAAGCCCTGCGCCTACCGCCTGCAACTCTATGGCCATGCCCGTGCGATCTCCGCCACTGGGCGTCCCCGGAATGGTTACGACCGAGATAGAACCGACGCGGATGAGATAGGGGAGACCGGCGATGAGTCCGTGCGACTTATGGTAGCCGTTGAACTCTCTAACAGATATAATAGCTGTCCCATTATCGAAAGTAAATCAAAATTAAAATTAAGATTAAAATTAAAATTAAAATTAAAATTAAAATTAAAATTAAAATTAAAATTAAAATTAAAATTAAAATTAAAATTAAAATTAAAATTAAAATTGTAAGTTTCGAAGTTTTGGCCCGGTTCGAATATGCATCGCCGTTACCCAGTGACCGGCATTGCCGTTTCCTGCACGAGGGACAGCCGCGCCGATGAAACGAGAAGGAGGGAAGAGTCAGATGTATCGTCACTGTTAGATAAATTGAGATAGGAGGTACTCGGGCGATTATCGCGTGTGGCAGAGGGGAGAGGCCGGGATGCATCGCATTGCATGGGGTTCGCGGGACTATCGCCGAATGGAATTTCATACCACACCGCTGCGGCCCCGGCGTGGATGCTGAGCTTCTCTATCCTAGGGCGTCTCTCACGGCTCAATGGACTTTTCGACCGCACCGGTTATAACTGTATATCGGCAGTTCCGACGTGCGGTCCCCCCGGTGAGCCTCCGCGGCGACGGGGCGATTCGAGCGTATTAGGAGCTCTCACCGGGTTCGATCGAGATTCTCCGAGGCGAATCTACCTGCCTTATCGGCAGAGCATTTATCCCGGCTGAGTCCTCGACGGAACTGACTCGAGCCGGTCGAGCTGTTTTTAATTTTACCGGAGAAAATATCGAGATAGAAAAGCGGCGAGTGGGCACGAGCAGTTGCACGAGTCGGACGGAGCGGTGTGCACGGTCGGTCAGGCGTGGCAGCGGAGCGGAGAGGAGGGGGACGGAATATACGGCACGGCCTCGGTCCCGCTACGTGGGCGCGGCTAGATTCGCAACGAGTGTTCCTATTCTGCTGCAACCATATCCCCACGGGTGCTGGCCTACCACTTGCATACGAGAACACGTCCCGTTTCAATTGATGCATGATAAATAATAAATAAATAATTAATTCATAATTAATAAACAATGAATTCATAATTGTTGGATAATGCATAATGAAGTTGGACAAAAAAATACGTGAGGACTAGTATTATGCATCAACGGAGCTGACGCGCTATAAGTAGCTTTGAGAAGCGGGGGAAAATACAGATAAAAAATAAATAAACAACTAATTAATAACTGTTAAATCTCTTCCTAAATTTCTTTTCCATCAACATGTTTATCAATTTTTTATTTCAATTCTACCTTCAATTCTTACAATTCCATATGATATTGAAACAACGACGGCAAGACTGTCAAGGTGACATGTTATGGTTTCAATCCTGTATAGAATTGTAAGCATTTAATGTAGAATTGAACTAACAGTGTTTTGCTTCGGCAGCCCGCAAGTAAATTTTACCTGAGTTTTTGATATTTTTTTTTCACCGTGTACAAAATGCAATCACACTTTCTTGATTATATCTGTATTTTCTTTGTAAAAGGGCTTGTCTCGCGAACTAAATAAATAAATAATAAACGGTTCATTGATAAATTCGAGTCGCTCGTTGAAATAAATTTGCGATTTCGACTACGCGAAACTCAAGACGTAACAGCGTTGTTGTCGAGCGCAACTTTGAATACCCGTCGAAGCGTGACACAGCGAGAGATTGAACGGACGTCGGAGAGAAACGAGCCGGGAATTATCCGACCGCAGGGTTACACACGTGATGGCGCTAGAGTGTACGTACACACGAGCGCGCACCTTCTCTTTCTGTTTATATCATTTTCAGAGCTACAGCCTTGAGCCGGGTCCGCGGCTCGACGAGAGATTTACGCCGGAGACAGATAGCTCTCCACTGGACGAGCGTCCTTGCGGTGTACCCTGTAATAATGACGATTTCGACGATCAGAGCTGAACGCACTTTTCCGCTTTTAAGCGTACGAAGACTGTAACGATATTAGTTTCTCTGCGTCGATTTAAAAAAAAATCCATCTTCATCTTACCCAAAAAAGACAACAAAAGGAAAATCGACATATCAAAATACAGAGCAGCTGCGAATACCGGCCGGAATTCCGACCGGCGGATAGCTCGATCACTCGAGCGCACACACACGGACACTCGATAATCTTCGTTCTCGCCGCGCGGTGTTATTTTGATAACCTTGATGGAACTATTGGCGTGCCGCGAGCGTCACTATTCCTCACCCGGCTCGATTGCCGCGAACGATACACAAGCAAAACAGTAAATACTCGAGGTTCAAGGGAGAGATCGGAAACGAAGCCGCGATATCTCCTCCGGATACCCCAACAACATCGAGCGGTTAATCTCAATTTTATCTCGGCGAAGAGGCTCAATCACGGTGGGAAACTTTTCCCTCGTTTTTTATGAGTGCGCTAAGCTTTTTTACGACCATAAACGTTGCTTCCTTATTATAATGTTCACAATATTATTTATAATTTATATATCATTATTATTACATCACAATTATATTATTATATATTAGTACATAATATATAATATGATATAACAATATTGATGTAAATGATATGATTAATAATATATTATGTATAATTTGTAAAATTATACATTTCTCCGAAAATAGCTGGTCGGCTCGCGTTCTCGAGAAAGCACAGAGTGGAGTACAAACTGTGCGAAAGAGCATCGGAAATCGGAGAGTGGGAGAGCGAACCGCTGCATCTCTGCCAAGAGATCTTGCCAATTAGCGGGTAAGACAAAATCGAGATCGTTGCCCAGCGAGTGGAGGACCCGAGAGGAGAGGGAGAGATCGTCGCGTGCTCCGAATTGAGAGTTCATTGAGTGTGCGCGACGAGTTCGCCGCTCGACTCACCGCTCGCCGGTTACTTTTACCGCTGTGTAGACACACGCACGTCCAAACACACACACACGCACATAAAACGCAAACTCTCGTGTTAGCTCGGTGAAAGAGGCTCCCGGTTACTGTACGCTACAGTACATACCTTACTACTGTGTGTACAAAATACTATCTTGCTACTACTCTATTACGTACATTGAAATATTCTAGTTTCGCATTCATCCGGGAATGAGTCACGTCGACGCTCAGACTCGGGCTAAGGAACCTTCGTGTGATTCACCGGGGCCCGGTTCGGAACGATATTGCTCCTCCTACTCCGCGTGCAGCAACGCGCCCGTGTCTTGAAAACACCGAAACCTCTCCTCTCAATTTCATCGAAACTCCTAGAACGGCCTAGGAGCGTTCTGACCGCTAGAATCAGTGCCGGCCAAGGCTCGATACAGTGATTATTCGATTATTCGTAGCAGTGCTGGGCAAATACCCTGAGTACTTGAAGTAGGTATTGAGGTATCAAGTACTTGAATTACTGAGCACTGAGTAGTTATTGAGTACTGACGTATTATGTACTGGCAGTACTGAATTGCTGAAATTGATGAAGGACACTGACTCAGTACTTGAAACATCAATACATACTTCAAGTATTTATTGTATTTGCCCAGCTCTGATTCGTAGTCTCGCAACCGCGATTGCATGTACGGCAAAGTACCTTCTTTACATTCTTGCAGATTTATCGATGTTTTTTCGTGGTTATGATGGTTATTATGATGGACCGAAACTCGTGCCGACCAACGCTTGATATAGTGATCTTTGCTCGATTATTCGGAGTTTTATAACTGTGAATGTACGGTCGAGTACCTTCTTTATATTCGTGCAGATTCATCGATGATTTGTCGTCGTTATGACGATTATTATGATAGACCCGAAGCCCGTACATATTTTTCTTCGAGACGATATCAGTAAAGGATAAAATCGATCGGTCTGACGAATTAATTGTCCGATTCGGCAGTAAGCCCGAAGGAGAAGGAGGACTCGGTGGTCCGACTGATTGGGGCATGTGATACAAACTCAGTCGTTAAACATATCGGATTTCCTATTGTCTCCGCGACTACTAATATTTCGGACGAAAGCAGATTAGGTTTTCGTAGACTATACATTGATGCAAAAATATCAATGTTTGCGGTCGCAAATAGGGAAACGGAATCCGAACCATTTCGACCACCGAGCATTCACCGGTGATTGGCCGGTAATCGAATCTGGGCCCGCGGCACTAAATAAAATCCAATTGTCGCAAGAGGATTTCTATCCCCCGGAAATGGCAATCCACTTGCTGCGAAAGGATCCTCTCGCGTCAAATGGATTTTATTTAGAGTGCAGCGAGCGCCGACCACAGCACGATCCGCTGGGCGACCGTTCGGCCCAACATCCCAGTCGCACGGCCGATTCGTCCCGGATCGAAAAGCAAATGGAAGTCGTAAAACGTTGTCGGAGCCGTGCGGGGCCCAACATCAAAAAGGATCGTGCGATAACGCTTCTCCGGCTCGGCGAGAACTCGACGGCCACGCGAATCCAAAGGTAGACGAGCCTCGTCCGAGATTCTCGTGCGAAATACCATCAACGTCATCGGGCAGGAAGCAAACAACACCCGCAGCGCTCGTTGCAACGCTTTGACGCCAATTGTACGGCAAACGAACGTCTCGACAAAACTCGAACTGGAGTGACGTCACGCCCCCGGTACCTTCCCGGCAACAAAGTTTACGCCCTGTCCGGCTCGTCGACGTCGGCGAGACCTTCGGGCTCGTTACGCTACGCGTTGGCCTCTGGCCTTCCGAGGAATTCAGCTCGGACTTCCGCGCTGTTTCTCCACGTCGCTCTCGACGCTCCGAGCCTCAACGATTTTTCCCGAAACGGATATTGCCACGTCGATTTCTTTTTCAAACGTTTAAGGGCACGTGAAATATCACGTTCGATAATCAAAAACCGACACTAAAAGCTCCCTGTACCACGGAGAAAAATAGTTTTGTTTCTCTGACAAAGCGCAGATCGTTAATAATTGATTGGTTCAACAACAAAAATATTCGTTGCGACAGCAAAAACAATGTGCTCTATTCCGATAATTAAAGACCGACAGTAAAAGCCCGCTGCACCACGGACAAGAATAGTTCTGTTTCTCTGACAAAGCGTAGATGGTTAATAATTTATTGTTGCTACAGCAAGATATTTTTTGCTACCGTAAAATATTTGTTGCTGCAGTAAAATATTTCTTGCTACCGTGAAATATTGACTGCTGCAGCAATCTATTTTGTTGGTCCCAACGGCAAGAATGTATAGACTTCAGGGAATCCTATTTCCCCTGGACAATAAAGCTCCAGCACCCTAGAAAGTAAAAAAAACAGCGTTGCAATTTTTATCACCCATTGGGTGCGGGTTCGGAGGGTCTTTTGCATGACCTTAAGCGCAGTTTGCCTCCAATTCCCTCTCGCGCTCTACGTTGCTGTGAGCCCATCATAGTGGTCGATATACAGCACTCTGCTGTATCGCACAAGACACGATCGGTAGCCCCGAGCTTCCTCGCAAGGGGAACCTGTATGAGGAATAAATTCTGTCAGCAACGCGATGGGTGCGGTGGGAGATGTGTGGAGTCGTGTACACACACTGGACGGATGCGGTCGTTGTTGCGCATCGGATGGTTGTGACCGAACGACGAGCGCACGGAGAACGTCGAAGGCGAAGGCGGCCGGTAAATAGGTTACGCAAGATGGCACGCGCGCGCCACGGTATTAAGTCACTGGGATGCAGAGTGCACGGAGGCAGCGGCGGAATGGCAGAGAAGCGCACATCCATCGCGCAACGCCCGAACCGCACACGACAATGACGACGGACGACGTGGCGTGGTTGCAGCAACAGAAGCACCAGTGGAGCGTTCTCCGTTTTGCGCCTCGACACGATACACATATCGGCATCGCACGAGGGTCGATCGACGATTCCCGAGGTCGAGACCCGGCGCGTGTGTACGTGGAAGCGCGTTACGTACTGTTTACTCCCGACACACAGCGACGAGCGCACACGTGTGTGCGTCGTTCGCTGCCGCGTACGTACGCGGAAAGCGGAAGAAGATAAACGACCCAGAGACGAGTTTGTTTCTAGTTGTTTTTTGCCTTTCAATGAAAACTGCGTTGCTGCCGCTGCGACGAGAAGCTCTCGAGGTCAACGAGAATGGAGAAAGAGACGGTGTTACGAGGGCCCAGAAAATTGCTCGGAGCAATTAACAACTAACAAACACCGTCCCAGCGGAGTATCTCTGACGCGCAGTTTATCGTGCGCGTCGTTGAAGAGTCCGTGGAACTGACGTTGTTGTTGTTGTTTTTTCTTTTTTTTTTTGTTGCTGTTTAACATGGGAGCGTAGTTGGAGATTTAGCGACAAATACTAATTGAGGAAAGGCGAGAGTGGCTCCGCCGGTGCCTGGGACAGCTATGGGCAATGAAAAACTTTTGGACGTAGCGGGGATGTTCGGGAATTGAAAAAATTGTCAGCGTAATCAGGGAACAGTTGGGGAATCTTTTTTTTTTAATTGGTTAAGGAAAATTAGCGAATGTATCGAACTTGAAGAAAAATAAAGAATTCAAAGAATTCTTTTTTCGTTCACCCACCAGAAACTCTTGGCGAATCGAAATAAATTGTTGAGGATTGAACGACATTTACGTCGAACATTTTTTTGTAAATTTATAAGTTGGTAAATTTGTAAATTGATAAAATTGTAAAATTGTAAATTGGTAAATTTATAAATTTATGAATTAATAAATTTTCGTCAGCCGATTACAATAATTCGTATAAGTTTGCCTCTGAGTCAGGAAACAAAATACAGTTTTGTTCAGAAAAGAGTGAGGCAACTTTTCCCACTCTCTTCTTCGGTCATCAAAATGCGGTCGTCCACATTCTCCGAGGTGATCGCGCGTCTTTCACCGGTAGGCCGAAGATATTTATCCTCAAAAAAAAAAAAAAAAAACGCAAACTCACTGTCGAGAGTACAGTTTTCGTTCTCCCTCCGGCAGCCGACTTGGCGACGGAGCACCTGACGCAAGAGTCGCGTGGGAATGCAATACAGTGTCGGGAAAAGACGAGCACGCGGGCCGGGCACGTACATTGGGCCCGGTACGCGTACTGCACCCGCGAGTATGATCGCTAACATTTCTCCGACTTGGAAATCGAGGCCGTGTCGCACAACAGGCCAGCCGCTGGCAGTGCGAGCAACGCCAGCAGGAAGCCGACCGGCCGGCCGGCCGGCGAGCCGGCTACGCGTCGAGAGGGTATTCACGTCACCGCGGCCGCTGCTGCTCTCCTCGATACATACATACATAGCTGATGCACGAACGTGCGAGCAACAGCTGGGCCATATTGAACGGGATCCCGACCCGCTCACTCTCATACAAATCCTTTCATACTAAATTTTTACACCTATTTACTGCACACCCGAGAAGTCCGACTACAGATGCGTAGTTGTAATAAAAAAAAAAAAAAAAGATAACACGAAGTCCAACGTCCGTGCGTGCTCGCATTTAAATCGATCCAAATACAGCGTTGCATCGAAGTTTATTGAAATTATAAACTCGCTTCGCGGGGATTCAGGAAGGCCTTGCGATGCCGTTAAAATCGTGTCGTAAATCGCAACGGGAAATAAAAACAAATTTTATGGAGCGCGAGCCGAGGCCTCTGTGTCGAGGGACGCATAGGGAGCGTTTGCGGCTGCGCGGTTGCCCATTCGGCGCATCTTGAAAACGTCCAAGGAAAGGGGGGGGGGGGTAGAGGAATGAGGGATTGTTGCAGTGCTAGCTGAAAGATCCAGGAACATCGGGGAGGGATAGTCGAGGGGAGGGGGTTCGGTTTATCGCGTGCGGCCGTGACCGGATGTCGTGCGGTAATTCGAGACCCAGCCCATCTATCGAAGCCAGCGGCAGCAGCAGCGGCGGCGAGCCGGCAGGCTAAAGCAATCCATTGTCCCGAGCGTTTGAGTGCATTTACACTAAATACACGAGAGACACAGCTTCTCGGTACTGGACGTGCACTGCCAGATAAAGGTACGCCAAGCTGCAGGGAAAAAACTATATATATATAGGGGAGAGCGGGGCAAATTGTGACAGGGGGGGGGGGGGGGCGCAACTTTCCACTAATATTTTGATGCCCCATTTTGTCCCAAAGATACATCCGGATTTCCAACCCCATTTTGCCCCACTTACCACTTCCGCCACCATCGAAAAGTTATTGCAAAATTGCGTTTTGCCCCAATGTCCCCTTTCGTCCCACTGTCCCATTTTGCCCCGCTCGCCCTTATTCCTCCTTTCCCTTTCGCCTCCTTTCCCATCTCGATCGGAACAAGCGACTATCTTCTCCCGGTAATTTGTCGAATCTCGTCAGGCTCATTTTAATTCTACCGTCAATAATCTAGCGATTATCCGTGGCGAGTGTGTAAAAACCGCACGACTTGGTCAGGGCAAACAGTTCGCAATCTGTAACGCAAAGAGGCAGCGCGGTAATAAATAATAATATTAGATTGAGGTCGGCGTTGCCGCGAGCGAATTAGAGCGCGGCAATTGAAGCTAATTGTTTCCTTGCGGTTTGTTACTGGCTGCTGCTGCACCGTAGTCGCGGAGACGCTCCCGAGCTGCAGTCCTTCGCGTGATGGACCCTCTCATTTACGTTCCTTCTGTAACACAGAGGAGCCTTGTATTTACAGCTCCTCCGCCATATGGCGACGATTACGTGAGCGCAAGCGTGTTACGCACACACGGAGTATACAACAATACAGACACAGCGGCGAAAATTGTAACACGGTAGGGACACACGTCTTCGCCCCCGACCGCTATATCGGGTTAACGGTCGTTGTGCAGTTTCGAGAACGGAACACAACCTCGGCGCCTTTCCGGCCCACGATGCCCGGTTGCACCGTAAGCAGTGGCCGATCGACGTTGCCGTCGTCGTCGGCTGGAAGGCAACAGCACCGATGCTCGGACACGTCCCAGTCGCCGGACACTTCTATGCAGATTCGACTCGTTACGAATTTAAGTATTAGAAATCCAATTTGAGACTTGTAATCGTATCTACGAACATTATTTGATGCACGAAAAAAAGTTACACAAGGTTTAAGCCCAAATTATTTTCTATTGATGCGTTTTGTTAAAAGACAGACGATATTTATTACTAGATACGAAACCCAATAATCTGACGGTTCGAACAACTTTGGCTAGCGTTAATATGATTTTTTGCATTGATTTTATTAATGAATGGCAAAGAAATCCTTTTATATGAAGTAGTTGATTTCGTAAATCGGAATTCTTGAAATCTATTATTGTCCGAAACAATGGGACATACATCCGAATATAGGTGCCAAAATACCGTGATGGGTCCGAATATCGGTGCTAAAATACCGCGTCCGATGAATGGTACGTTTGGACTCTCTTGGTATTTTCTTCCGTAATTAGAGAAATATTTATCTTCTAGAAATTAATCGATGCGTTTTGGAAACAGAAATTATCAGCGTGGCATTGCTTTCAGTTATTAAAAAAAAAAAATTGGTCCTCACCAATTGATAACTACTGGAATCTGGGGATGCTTTTAACCGTTCGAGCATTGGTACCTTTACCTTAAGGTGGGGCGAAATTTCAACATAATCTCAAGATATTTTGAATCCATTGTTCTCCGAAACGGTTTTATAAAAAAAAAAAAAAGAATTGCTGGACGCACTGCCTGATTGATTAACGCAGAGAATTAGAATCGTTTCGACGAAAAATGGATTCAAAATGTTTACTCTGTCTCTCTCGCGCTCATACTTGTTTAGCCTTTCCTTAAGGACACGAAACGTCAACCGGTTTTAAGTGGCATTGATTCGAAAAATGCATCCATCTCTCCCGCACTCATGTGTCACGTGGTACATCTTTCACATGGCCTTAAGGCTCGAAGCTGGCCATAATCGAGCTGGGGAAACGGCCTCACTCCGGCCGGCTTCAATGTCGAGTGACAATCGAGCCAAGAACGAGCGCCGCAATGCCATCGACGTGTACCGTCGCCGATGGTGCACCGATGATGGTTTCGAAACGAGCAACGATTTTGAAACTTTCGAGGACTGCGGAGCCGGCGTTGGTCGGCTCGCCGACTCGTACGAAACGCTCCTCGGCCTGTTCGACTTTTGACAAAACGCAATCGCTGCAACCCAGCGGGGCCGCGGTTGTCGGTTCTCTCTCTCCCTTCTTTTCTTTCCTTCGCCTTCGTTGCAGCTTGGGCATCGGCACCGCGCCAATTGCGAAAGAGCGCGGGCGCGTGCCGGTATGGCAACCCGGAATCTCTAATAATCGTCGGGCACGAACGCAATCGACTTACACGTGCCTCGCGTATCGCAATATCGGAGCCGATGGACAATTCGGTGTCCCGCAAAAAATCTCAACGTCGCGACGGCAATATTATTGTTACAAAAAAAAAAAACAACACAATGAGCTATTTGTTATCGGCAAATCACTTCGGCAGGAAAATGAAAATGGCTGCGATCGTTCCATCAGCGGAAACGGACTGTGCACATGTGCCAGTTCGCGCCGGTTCCGGAATCGACTTACACGCGTCTTGAGTACACTGAGAGAAGGATCTAGTCAAAACTACCGATCATCTAAGAACAATTATCATAGCGCATAGTAGTAGGACACCAGGACGTCATCTATGGCGAAAAGTCTCAGATTTTCCAACAATTTTTACCATTATATCTACGAAAAATTCTTATTCATCCGGTACTTCCTGCTATAGGTGATTTTATGTATTGTGGGTCGGCTCTCAAGGGACTCAACAGTCCCAGAGCAGTGGTCCTTAACCTTGGAGGTCTACAGGGGGTCCCTCGTGTATTTCGGGGGTCCATGGACCCCACGTTAAGAACCGCTGTCCTAGAGCCTTAGGTTCAATAAATAAATAAATTAATTAAAATAATAATAAATTAATTAAAATAATAATAATAATAATAATAATAATAATAATAATAATAATAATAATAATAATAATAATAATAATAATAATAATAATAATAATAATAATAATAATAATAATAATAATAATAATAATAATAATAATAATAATAATAATAATAATAATAATAATAATAATAATAGATGGCGCCCTAGTTCCCTAGTACAATGTGCTATGGTAATATCTTTCAAGCGACATAGTCATATGTACTAGATCTTTGGCTCAGTGCATCGCAATATCAGTGCTGACGGACAATTCGGTGTCTCGCAAGAAATCTCAACTTACCGAACAGAGTATTATTGTTTTAAGAAACAACCAAAACAATGAGCCATTTATTGCCGGCGAATCGCTTCGGCCGGAAAATGAAAATGCCGGCGATCGTTCCATCAGCGGAAACTGGCCGCGCGCATGCGCCGGTTCGCAGCGGCTCTTCGCACAACGAAACAGTTCGACGATTCCAGGGCTGTGCGCTCGTACACGATAATTAAAAAACAATTACACACGCCACGGGGCAAGGCGTGTTTTCCTGAGCAAATAATAACGACGCCTATCCGATACGTACACTCGTAATTTTCTTTTCAACTGGAACGCAGCGATTCCCGGTTCCCGTTAGGCTCGGGGTTTCGAGGCGAGTTTCACCGCGCGCGCGCGCGCGGCAGGAGAGCGCGATACTATATTTCTTTCTGTATCTGCCCTCGGCACGGCCAGATATCTTTTCTATGTTACACACAAACGCGCCTGCACATAAATTTACACCGCACTCCGCATAGGATGCGAGGTTAACGGATGCGGGATTTGTGTGTACCGCACGGAAAATTCTATGCCGTGTCCGGGCTCAATACATATAATAACGCTCGCGCACCTTCTCGGCAATTTCCTCTCCGGACTCGTGCGTGTAAAAAAAAAAACGCGATTGCGAGATACCCGGACTCTCCTCGGCCTCTAATTTTTATCCCTCGCCTCTCTCGTCGGGAAACCGGCGCGTATCGTACTTTAGTCAGCGCGCGCGGATCGCGCCTTCCAGCTCAGGCCGGTGCTATTCGCACGTACCCGGAAAACGTTTCTTTCGTCGAAGCCCCGACGGTAAACAGGCTCGTTCATAAAAAAAACTAATAATGATAATAATAAATAAACATAAAAAAAATAATAAATGCATTTCGAGCCCGTGCCTTTATAGTTGCAAAGATTGCCCGAACTATAAAATTCCCTTAATCCGTCGTAAACATATTTTTTTTGTGCTTCCTCCGAGGCTGACTGGCATCAACAGCCTTATCGGCGAAGAGCCCTGGCCGCAGGAGGGACGAAATCCGGAGCGATTTGCGGCCGACCAGTTTAGCCTCGGGTTCGACGTCCCTCGGAAGACCGCGGATTCGGTGGCGGTCGCTCGACGGTCTCCGCACGACGCGCACGATATCCTGCCGTAGCGCTCGGTCCGGCCCCCGAGGAACGACGGGAATGTACATCGGCCGATGACGTAAGGAGAGGCGCACCGAGAGCGCGATGCGCAAACAACAGCCATGCACACGCTTAAGCGTGTGGTTGAACGCGGTCGTAAATAACGATCGATAAGGCGACCTTGCGCGTGCAAGGTAACACCGCGGGGATAAAACGCCTCGGTGGCTCTTACGATCCCCACCCCCCCTTCTCTCTCTCTCGCTCTCTCTCTCTCTCTCTTCCGCACACCCCCCTCTTCGCACCGAATGCACATAACAATCGAAAGATTTTCTCTGAATGTCTCCGCGTGTACTTGCGTGTATGCGCGTGTATGCGCGATACTCGAATCGAGTGCTTTATCTCATTCGGCGTGCAGCCAAGTCGATAAAAGTACTTCAAAAAATGTTTATATCGCTTCCGGTATGGTCGATGGTTTGACGAAGAGGAATGGGATGAAGAAAACGAATTTGCAAAATAACATGGCGGGAGGGAGGAAAATCCGAAAGACCTGGACATTTCTGAGAATAGTCGGGTGAAGAGTCACGGCATTTTTTTATCGGGCAGGGACAACGTGTGTTAACGGAACAGGGAAAAAATGAAAGTTTCCTCCATGGAGAAGAAAAATACAAAGGATAATCTTTCACATCCTTGAAATTCTCATCGAATCGAAATATATTGTTGGAAATTGAACTGTTCAATAAATTTTCGTAAATTTATTCTCCATATTTTAAATCATATTATACTTGTTAAACGTGTAAATTTATTTGTACCAAGCGGTTGGTCCCCGTCAAGATGAATAAATAAATAAATAAATTTGTAAATTCGAAAATCGCCAAAATGTATAAAATTGTAAATTTGCAAAACGTATAAATTTGGATATTCGCAAAACTTACACAGTAACAAATTTACAAAGTTCACATTTCAGCAAGGAAAAAGTTTTCGGTAGCAACACGAATGAGTGTAAATAGGGCCGAAGCAAAGATTGCGAGCTCGACGATTTCCGCCTAGACTTTTGGCCTCTCGGTGTTCGCCGTGGATTTCGCAACGAGGATCTCCGCGTCGGGATTCGACATGCAACGACGTGACGACGTGCACGAACACATGCACGGACGCTCGCCGCGGCCGCTCTGCGAAAAATGAGCGCGTGGCGCACGGCGGGTATCCGTGTACGTTCGAGTTTACCGCGGAGTTACGTAGGCGATCGTGCGGTGTCCGATGCGAGATCCTCCGAGAGGATCCGCGGAAGCGACGGGGATACTCGGAACGAGCGAGCCGGGCGCAACGATACGAGAGTGAGGAACTGTTGGGCCTCGCCACATCGGCGTTGCCCGCGCGGGCCCTCGGAGCCTCTACGTGGAAAAGTGGCGCGTGACTGCGAGGCGAGTGTGTTTGTGTGCGCGCGCTCGGAGAGGCAATAGCTGGAGAGAAAACCGCTCGGTAGCCCGGGAGTATTACAGCGGGCAAGAGAGCACGGGCAAAGCCTTTCCCGGATAAGTGGGTCGAAGTTACGATCGCACGCGCATCCGTGCGCGCCGCCGGCGAGAGCTCTCGAAGCTTCTGCACCGTCGTACGGCCAGCTCGGTTTCGTCTTCTCGCTCGTCACCGCTGATCTCCGGCAATTTAAGATCGCCGTCGTCGCTCCCGGAGTCCCCGGAAATTTCTCGAAACCACGACCGGTATTCCCGCGAGAGACTCATGTTAAGTTCCGGACATCGGAGGTGAGAATAAAAACTAGCGACGGAGATAGGAAAAGGAACACGAAATTCAGAAGCGAATTCACGGCGTGAGGCGCAGTCCTCGATTCTCACACGAGGAACTCGGGAGGCGGAGAAGGCGAGGCGAGAGATAACGGGAGATTAATTCGGTTAACTCGCCGCGGAGTTAAAGGGAACCGTTCGCCGTAGTTACTCGAAGATGCGCGCCGAGCTGCACGGAGAAACTACGACGGAGATGGGTATTAACGGAGAACTAGGAGAGGAGGATTCCCAGTGCGCACTCAACTGACTAACAGGGACATTGTTACGGCCAATTATGTAGAAAGTATTCCGTTCTCGTGTTTCTTTCGTGTGTGTGTGTGTGTGTGTGTGTGTCTTGGTATTTTATGCGGCGATGTTTTATACCGTTTTACAATAGGTGTGTATTTATTATCTTCTCTCGTATTCTTTAACGCCGAAAGCCCGAAGTGCAGTTACGAAATGATCTTTCGTGTAAAATTCTTTCTCTGGGAAACCGGAGGGGGGAGTGTCCGCCCTTCCTTTAATGCGACGGTCGACCAGCTGAGCGACCGTTTTTAGATTGTCGCGATTCTGTCGGGTTGAATGTTGAAATTTAAAAAGTATATATATATATATCGTTTGGAAAAGACCGGAGGGGTTCGTCCGCTCGATCACGAGTAATAACGAGATATTTGCATATCGTACAATAGATCGCGGCCGGGCTCTTCCATATGGGTCGGTGTAGGCGCTGAGTGTAATGTGCTCGTCCCGCTCTGACCTGCGGTCCCCTCGCGATCGAGAGTGGGACGCCCGCGAGCGGGATAAATCCACCATTGGTAAACTAGTGTAGCGTAATATACCCTTTCCTTTCGCCTGGCATGCTTTCTCGCGTGTCTACCGCTGCGTCGCCAGATATTAAATGTGTTAAAAAAAAAGAGAAGAAAAAGATACGACCCGTGGAAGGGGACGAGTGAAAAGAAACGGGCTGTCCGTGCATGCTTGGCTGCTGCTCGGCAGATTGTCTAATTGTGGCCGAGGTTGAGGGGCCAAAAAAATTTCAGCGGTAAAAGCCAGCGGAAGGAAAGGAGATCCGAAGATGCAATTAAAATCCTCTCCGCCCGTCTCTCCTCGCTGGATAATCGCCGCCCGGCAAAGTCGAGGATTACAGCTATAATAACCCAAAATTCAAAATTCAAAAATTACTAGAATTAAAAATTATCAAAATTAACTAGAATTCAAGATTATCAAAATTAACTAGAATTTAAAAATTACCGAAATTCAAAAATTACCGGTATTAAAAAATTACCAGATTTGACCCCAACATCCTCAGCTGGATTGTCGTCGACGAGATTTTCATCTCCGGAAAGGCGCAGCGCGGTTTTCGCGGGGAGAATTAGCATTGATTCGTGGATTGTCGGCTTCGGTTGTTCCCGGCGAGGCCGGCGTGCGAGCGCGGTGCTCCGCGCCCGGTGCAAAGAGGGTAAGGTGGCGAAAGGGTGGGAGCGAAAGGGGGCCACGGCTTATAAGAGAGGCGATTCGCCAGGGAGCGTGCCAGCGTTTTACGCAACCCGCTCGTTATATCACGACGCTCGCCGCGACTCTGTCTTTCTTTGCCCTCCCCCTCTCCCTCTCCTTCGTTCGTTCGTCTATAAGTTTTTCTCTATCCATCGGAACGCTCCCGCGAGGCACACGCTCGGAACTGTGATACATTCGATCGGTCAATCTGCAGCGGCGGGTACTCGAGCGCCCACCACACCACAAACTCTCGTACACTATGTGCTCCACATCGGGTTCGAGCTGCTAGATCGAGAGATACGTATCTTTTTTTTTTTTTCTTATTTTCCTAAACGATCGCTATAAAGCACGTTTTTACGACGATTGGCCCGTTCTCCCGGACTCTCTCGGCAACGCTGCCGCGTAATGACCCAATTGATACGTACGTGACGCGATGCGTGCCATGCTCCAGATTCCGTGTCGAACCGGTCCTCGTTGCTCACCTCCCCGTGTCTTTCCCTCTTTCACCCGCTTCCGAATTTCACTCTCGATCGACGAAAGAGCAACCCGCACGCCTTTCTCTCTGTCACGGGCTCGCACTCTCCGGCCACTCGGCGGTGCGCAATATGTATACAAACTTTCCCTCCACAGTATCCGAAAGTTATGTTACATATTGCGAGGGAACCTATTTTTAATTAAAAAAAAAAAAAAATTTTATTTTAAGAAAATAAATACATGTACGTTAATATCGCAAATGACTGCTTGGCAACAAATTTTATCGATCGAGGGTACTGGAGAGTTTTTTTTAGTAACCACACACACGGATACAACGCCTCGATATCCCATGCGATATTTCCACATGAGCCGCGGTCACGGAAAACCGGAAAAACCGGACAACGGCAGGGAATTACAAAAAAAATTGTCGGTCAAAAAGGAAAAGCGAATAATCAAAAAATTAAGGGAAAAAACTTTACTTAGAAAAAGTTTTCTTCGTTGAAAAAAGATGAATTATTAAAGTCGTTAAGTATTGAAAACGTAAAATGCAGACAAAATGAACTTTAACGCAAGTGAAATAATGATAGTTCTGTCCGAAGAACTTCAATTCCAAAATAGACTTCGGTAGAATGATTGATAGCGCTAATAGATAGGTACACCGAAAAAAACAAATTTGTTTCAAATCTACTTTCAATTCTTAAAATTCGATATGATATTGAAACAACGACGACAAGACTGTCAAAGTGTCATGTTATCGTTTCAATGTCATATGGAATTGTAAGAATTGAAATAACAATTGTTTCTTTGGCAGGCCGCACGCGAATTTTACTTGAGTTATTGATATTGTTTTCAGTGTAGTTATGGTCGGGGAAAATTGATTAACCAGTCGGGTAAAGTAGTGAAATTTTCTCGATATCAATAAAGTCATTGCTGCGCACATTTGAAAATTACAAAAATAAAATGGATTTTAATATAATCTTCTCATCCAAAGATTGAACACAGTAACTTTTGCTCAAACGAAATGACGATAGTTCTGTCCCAAGAACTTCACGTCCGAAGTAGAATTCGGAAGAATGTATTCACAGCGCTAATAGATAGGTATTTATTGTCGGGAAAAATTGATTCATCCGCTGGGTAAAGGCACTGAATTTTTTAGATACATTTTTATAAAAATTAAGTCGCCACCTTCGGTATTGAAGCAATGAGCCGTAAAGGAATATGAACAGAACGCCTTCGCGCTAGGATAGATGCCAGGGGCGTTCGTTGGAAAGATCGAAAGTGCTCGGACCCGAGTGTGTTGCAGCGACGGGGCTAGAAGCGTTCGGCGAGACTGGCAGTGCGGAGTATGGAGTAGTTAAAAAGCCGCACGAATGATGGATCGTACAGCAGAGGTCTATGTGTACCGGGCGTTTAAAACGCTCCGGCTAGCAGGATGGACGGGGAGGAGTGTGCATGCAAGCCCGCGTGTGTGTATCGGTGTGCCGCTAACGGTTGGACGTTTAAGTGCAGTACCAGGCCGGCCACGTGGACGCTTGTTGCACCGTCACTCCGCTGCGCTGCTCGAGCTCTCCTGCTGCTGCAACTCGCAACCGCTATCTCCCGGCGTATGACCTCGTTCGAGCTACGGGTGTAAAGTGTTTATAATCTGGTGTACGCGGAGCCCGTGTGTATACACGTGCACGAAGATTGTCACACACTATTCCCTAAGCGTCGGACGGGAGGATTGAATTTTTCGATAGTACTGTCGGGTCGATGATAAAAGGCTCGGGGACTGTTTGATCCGACATTGGACAAAACCGTATCGGTGGCATGCGTCGAAATATATTTGTATATTTGTATTTTTTTGATGGATTCAAATATCGTATTTTTGATATTATTTTTCTAATATTTTTTTTTAATATATTCAAAAGTCATCTTTCGAATATAATTATTCAATTCGAAAAGCATATTTCGAACATAATTTTTGACTGTATTCAAAAAAATATATTTGTGCAAATACACGTTCGCGAATATGCATCGACTCGTATGTGCGAGACGTCGACGACGCACTGAAAACAAAATTTGCTTGCGGGCTGTCAAAGAAAAAAATTCTTATTTTAATTCTACTTTCAATTCCTACAATTCCATATGATATTAAATCGTTTCAATTCCGTATGCAATTGTAAGAATTGAAAGTAGAATTGAAACAAGAATTTTTTTCTTTGGCAGCCCGCAAGTGATTTTCATTTGAGTCGTTGATGCTTTTTTTTTGTAGTGTATAAAAACGTCGAGAAACAATCCATTTTAAATACACGTGTTTGGTATTCGTGAAGGATACCCGGTTGGAAAAACCGCGGCGCGATAATGCAGGTCGGAAGAACCGTGACGAGAAAAAAAAAGGATAATAGTGACGAGGAAATTACGAAGAATTACGCGGAATCACTGGGGCTTCAGCAACTTCATCATCATCATCATCATCGCCATTACGCTCCTCGTCATCGGGCGGCGAAGAGCGGCCGCTGCCGCGAACGAGCGTTTCACTTTCCTTGTCGCAATCGATTCTCCTCTTATCGTCAACAGGCATGTATTTACAATAAAGCGAATCGCTCGTGCGTAGTTCGCCGAGGTTCCTGCTCGAGCCGCGAGGCTCTGCGTCACTGAAGTATGTACCGACGAGCCGGGAAGCGCGTAGTAGTTGAGGAACCTCGTAGCAGAAATAATCTCGCGGAATCGAGCGGCTAAGCTAAATTTTGCTCCAACGGGCGTTTTATTTTTGTTTCTTTTTTTATTTTTATTTTTTTGTTTTATTTTTCAATAACGAAGGTCGACGCGGGTGAGTGAGTTAAAGAGGCGTTCGAAGGTAACGCGTGTTCCCGGCGAGCCTGGAAAAACCTCTCGGGAAGCCACTCGAAGATGCCAACGGGATTCGTCACAGTTTCACGTTCGGTACATCTTTTACGAGCTGACAAACAGTAGCGACCGGCTGTCGCCGAACCGGTGGCTGTGCGCCCGTACTACAACGCTGTTTTAACCACGCGTAAGTCGAAGTGGACTGTTGTGTTGTGAGTGGAAACAGGAACGTAACGCGAGCCTAGGAGGCGATCGACCGCGGGTACGGATATAGGCGGAGGGAGAAAGAGAATACACATAAGGCAAATTATATTCCGCTGCCGGTCAACCTATAGTGCATGCAACTATTCCAATTGAATAAAAAAATTCTATTCCAAGAAACTAAATTTTCAATTAAATTGGAAACAATTTTTTTTTCTTTTCGTCAGTTTATTTCAAGAAAATTAAATTTTCAATTCAGTGAAATTGGAAAATAATTGATTCAAGAAGATAACATTTACGATTCTATTAAATTTCAAAGAAATTAAATTTTCAACGCAATTGAATTTTTAAACAATTAAAATTCTCTTTCAATTGAATTGCAGAATATTAAATTTTCAGTTCTATTGAATCCAAAAAACCCATTTAAATTTTCATTTCGATTCATTTTAAAAAATATTAAATTTTCCATAAAAGAAAACACAAAAATTGAAACCGTTCGTATGCGTCGTAGCATCGTCGTATTCAGCTGCATCACGGCTGTTGGTGCGTTGCATAGCGCGGGGGTTGCGCAATCGATAATGGCCACTTGGGTATTAGCAATGCAAATTGTGCCGCAGACGTTTTCTGCGGCGTCAATCCAGTGAGTGACCCCGTATCATCTTAGCTCTTTCTCCAGATTCCCTCTCCCGAGCGTTTAATCTCCGATGTTTTTCATTTCTTCCTTTCGTTCTCCGCTCGACTTTTATGAACTGTCTCGCAACCCGGGGGGGGGGGGGGGGGGGGAAGGGGAGGGGGAGGGGGTGATCGGCGAGGGCTTGACGATCGCGGTTTTCTCTTTGTCATCGTCGCGAGCGATCGCGCGGGTCTGCCGCTGATCGTTTCAGTGAAAGGAGCCCGCAAGTTCCACGCTGCAGTCTCTCTCGCATTCCGTGGATTATCCGGAGACCTTTGATACAGTACCGCCGACAGGCAACGCGTTCAATGTCAGTGGAGTCGTTCGCGGCTGCCTCCGAGTTCCGCTTTGCTCCGTGCGATACCGAGAACTTTGTTCTCCCAGGAGTCGGCAGCCTCGGCTATCGCCTCGAGCTCCATCGGCGCACGAGAGATACCTTGTACCTTCGTACAGTACAGCATATACATATATGTAGGTGTGTATGTTCCAAGCCCGGCTGTGGCGCATACCGCGTATACGAATAACGCGACTCCGACCAATCTTGGTTGCAAGGAGAATGGAAATTCCGATTTCTCGCGTAAGCAATCGCGAGGCCCCCCGGTCTCGAAAGAGGACAACAATGGACCTCGCGGGTTTACCAAACGCGCGGGCACTATCGTGTCGAGCCAACCGAGAGTCACCTCGCGAGGGGAGGGACAAAGAGGAAATGCTTTAATGCGCAGCAGCTGCGCGCCAGTTTTCCCTGTCGTATACGATTATTCGCGATTTTGGATAACATGTTTTTAGAACTATGTTTTCCATTATATTGCGTCGGAGTAAGTTAACGCGCAGTTCATGATTGTTTGTGTAGTTTCGGAACCCGCAGTCGGTGATAAAACTGCAAACTAAATGACTGTGAAACTGTCGGTAATGAAAACTGTTATGAACTTTGCTGGTGTGTGGTGGGACGTAAGATCTATTGAAACGTCTCATGGAGAACGGGTGTCGTGTCGGTCTTCGATAAGACCTTTGTTTTGGATCGCTCGTGCCGGTAACCGTGAGATTATTTCATTACTGTTTTCGTTACCGACCGGGTGGGAAACTTTTTATAATCCGATCGTTTCAGGACAGAAGCAAAATCGTAAAAGACGCAAGGCTACTTTGCGCGTCCGACAAGAATCACTTTCTGTTCCGAATAGATCGAAGAGATGCAAAAAAGTTCATTACAGTTTTCGTTACCGACGTTTCTCGATCGCGTGAGCGACGCTCGGCAGATAATTCGATCGTGATCGACAATGCAAGCGCAGTACGTGTCGCTCGTACAGCGAGAGATATCGTGTCGTCGTCGACGAGTCGAGCGTCGTTTCCGCTTACAAAGAAACGTCCGCGGCGGAGAAGAGGAACCGGCGGAGGAGTGGGGAGGGGGGAGAGAGAGTTAGAGTACAGTATCGTGTGCGTCAAATGTAAGAGAGAAGAAATAAGCCGCACGGCCGCGAGCGCTCGCGCATGCATTATCGATGTCACGGCTTGGATAATGAGAGGTCCGCAGCCGGGCGTTTGTATGCGTTTATTAATACGAAAAACGACCGCGAAAACAATGGGCAGCGTGCCGCATCGACGAGCAACGGACGCCCCGAGACTTTATGCTTCTCGGATTGCCAAGGCTCTCGTTTTATTTTTTATTTTCACTATCGGTCTCTCTCTCTGTCCCGAGCGCGGCGCCCCGAGATCGTCGACTCGATCCTCCACACAAACCATTCGCTCACTCACGATCCCAGAGAGCCTCCGGTTTTAGTAGCTTCGGATTTTATGTACGACGAACGCCCGGTGTCGTTGAACTCTCGACGAGGAAAAAAAAAAAAAAGAAGAAAAAAAAAACACAAAGATCGACGACCAAGACCACTGCGACGAGTGCAGTTGGTATTATAACTATAGGAAATGGTGTATACTTTTCTGGCTCCAAGTTCGTCCGGGCGTTTGTCGAAGCGTCGAAATATGATAAAGCCTGCTGTTGCGACGAGCGCTGAGCCGGAGGGTAACCCCGGCGCGGAGATAAGATAATAATCGTCCGGCGAGAGGGAAATCGCCGGTCAGGAAAATCCCCGTGATGGGCGCGGAGAGCGTGGAGTTTGGTGCGCGCACTTAGAATGTGACGAATTATCGTAGAGCTTGTCCATATTTCGCAGGGGGCCTCGGAACGCACTCGCACGGCTGTATCGCAGTCCGTGGTCTTTGTCCCCGGGTGTCCAGCGTTGCGAGCGAAAAAACGACGATTTCCCCCCCCCCCCCCGCTCCCCGGCCAGCTGTCGCGAGCACGCAACCGAAGGATGCCGAGGCGGGGGAGAGGTCCTCGTTGTTACTCACGTTCAGGTGCAGCGGCGGCTCCGCACGTGTAAACGGGATTACGCGAGCGCGTGGTATTAAACCGTCGTCGGCGAGCTTCAAGGAAACTGTAATGCCGAGTGTGTGTATGTAATGCAACAGAGATTAACTATAATAGGCTAGGTCTATCGGTATACGCGAACTGAGAGCTCCCGCACCGCCACAGACTCTGGTGCAACACCGCACGGAGGCCGCCAGCGAGAAGCGAGAGGCGAACAAAGAAATCCTTGAACGAAGCGGCCGAGCAGTAGTCACGCGACCAGATTCGCCGGTAAACTCACGGTATTCGATATAGTTGGACGTCATTGCAGGAAACATCAAACAATTTTTATTTTTAAAAATGTCTAATTAATTTTTTTTTAATTAAAGATTTACTTCTAATGATTATTAATTTTTTAATTTTTAAACTTTTTTATATTGTAGTTTTATTTTTTTTCTTGTTCGACGTACCGATCGACTATCGTCGCGGCAACATTTCTCTCGTTTCATAGGACTGCGAGATAAAGTTGGGCGATCCGCGGGACGGGGAGAGAAAATCGGTGTATCATTAAATGCGGAGATTAAACGATTGTTTAATATAGCGAGTGGGACGCGTGAGCAACGGACGGAACGAGAACAATGAGGATGCACCCAACGCGTGTGTACAGAGTATTTTATGTGGCTTTATATCTAATCGATGGAAGCACGTCGGCGGCTGGAAGATCTTCTTGTTTGCCAGAGATCGCGTGACACCATTTTCCTCCGTGATCTACATCCTCATATTTTTTCTTTTTTATTTCTTATTCTATTGCGTACCGTATGACGCAGAATAAATGGGACGAATGGCTGCTGCGCTGCTGCTCAATCGTACAAGTATATCGATAAAAAAAAACTGATTTTCTCCAAGTGCGATCGAAGGTTATGAAAAACAATCGGCGAAGGAGATCTTAAGGAGAATCGAAGTTAATCGTTGAAAGCAGCTTGATTAAACTAGCCGAGAAAGTTCGAAGAGTCTCGCGACGGAGTTTGTTGAAAACATGTAAACACGCGAGATGCTGTGCCAGCGGGGAGAACCGAGTTTGTTGTCGTAAATATTGTTGCACGTTACCTGCCAGATACACTATGCCCCGAGCTGCCTCAACTTCTGCGCGTTCCCCGTCGTACCGTCTCACGAATTCACGTCACTTCACTAACTCACGATAGACTACGAGCAATTACCGATAAATACAAAGAACGGAGATTCGCGGACACTTGGATGCGCGGAACTTTGTAATGGCGGCGTCCGTAACGGTTTTCTTTTCGTTAGGCGCTTCGGGCGTGTGCGCCGGCGTCGCTATCGCGCATAGGCAGGGCTGCCATCCGCCATGCTTCGCCTACGAAGAACTACAATGGAAAAAAAAAAACTTAAAAAATCTGCGATCGTCATAACGAAACATATGCACTCGCTTCCGCGTCTAAATTTATGTATCCCGAAAGCTTCGTGACTATTGTATTCAGCTATGAAACTCACTGTCACGAACAAAGCTCGAGTCGATAGATGAAAAATTGGAAATAAGAAAAAAAAAAAAACGTTCAGCTGTCTTCGCGTCATACACATCACGACGAGTCGTCGCGGCACAGCTGATTCATCGGCACGCAACTGACATCGGCAGTGACAAAGGCCGCATCCTTGAACCAAGCAGTGCTTTCCGTAGCTGCTTATCGTCTCTTTAACGTTTCTATCGTATCTTTAACGTTTAATATATTCGTACGAAGGCGGGGATCATAAACATCTGCGTATCGCGTGGAAAAAAAAATTAAACGCGCATCCGTAAAAAACGAAAAAAAAAATCTGCTATAACCATATAGATATACGAGTGTTGGGAAGCAACTGGCTCGAGTAGCTACTTGGAATGCCATGTTGCCCACATACTTGCGGTTTTTAAATACCTCCAGCGTTTCTTCGTCGTTCGGCCGGGGCCCCCGCACGTATGTCCCCGTCCCTGTAAACGCCATCGCGTAATTGTTCCCGTAAAAAGTATGCGCATCCCAGGTGCGAGCCAGAGAAACTCGCGCGACTTAACGTTTACAGTTATCCCGACGTATAGCACACTCCGGGACTTGCGAGAGCCTCCTCGGAATGCGGTATGCGGGCGCTAGCTTTCCTGTCCTACGAATACTCGGGCGTGTGTGAGAGCGCGTGCGCGCGTGTGCACCGAACGACGGGCCGCACGCCGTAAGTACGGGACTGGCAGTCGAATTGAGAGCCGACTTGGCACTGTAATTTTCATATTGACACTGACAAATTTGACTCCCGGTGAACGTTGCTCATTGACGTTATGTGAAATGTACCACGGGCCCCGAGGCATCGCCGGTCCCGTAGACGAGATTAGATACATGGTCAACGGCTGAAACATTAACCTCGCATGGATGTTGTGCGGATCTCGTTCCAATAGTAAAACATACTACATCGACGATACGTAGTATCAACAGCTCGCACGAGGGTATTTACTCCCGCTACTCGCCTCGTTCTCCATTTCATCGCGATTATTCTCCCTTCCCCTTCCCCCCACCACTGTCAACGAGTCATCGATGCCCGTGGCGGGAGAAACGCCACTCTCGTCACTTCCGTACGTCCCACCCGAGGCGCTGGTGTATCGAGTAACAACCGGCCGGCGAAGTTCCCTCTCTCGTTCGAAGTAGCGCGACCAACGGCGGAACGGGAAGGGCAATGCGGAATTGAAGTAGGCGCGCGCGAACGGCCCACGCGAGGATACTCTTTGTAGCAGTGTGTATACATTGCCGAACGAAGGTTACGTTACGAGCGAGGCTTCTCCGAGAGAGAGAGCCTCCGCGTTTGTAGATTCGCCGAGCAGCCAAGGAGGCGAAACGATTCAGCTAACCGTGGAGCCGTCGAAGCCCGAGCAAATCGGGCCCGGATTGCATGTCGTAGAGCTGTAACTCGCTCTAAACTCTACCCGTGCATCGCGCCCAGAAGCGTGCGCCCCGCGCATGAAGAACACCTTGTGAAATGAAGCGAATGCACTTTCACCTGCTTGGCTCGAGCACCGCGTGTTGGCTTTCGCAACGGTAAGAGCACGTTCCGGACTGCGATACATATGGTTACACACGGGTTCCTAATATTACACTGTTTCTTTTTCGTATAATTACCATGTCGGAGATTCTCCTCATTCTCCCGGATGTTCTTACGGCACGCGGCGGACTCACGAGTTCTATTGAAATTCCTCGGGTCGTCGTGCCTGTGAAGAGATTTAAAGATCTTTTTGTAGGTTAAGGGAGAAAAAAGTGGAAAAAGGTCCACCATTGAGGAAACCTGTTTTTTTTTCCTTCCTTTTTTCATCGTTCGAGTTTTTTTTTTCTGTACGCAGCATGCCGAGCAGCGTTTGGGGGGATGCGTCTTTGATTTTTTTTAACGAGCTTCGTGACCCATCGCAGTTGGTCTCCCTCGACGAGAGTCCCCGGCGCATCGAGTCAAGAGAAAACCCCAGCGACGTGACCCTTCCGCGGCTATAAAAACTGAGCCGAAGCCGAGAGAGCTACATGGGAGAGCTCGGAGGCTCGAAGCGAAGCCGCCCCTCCCCGAATCGACCGGGCCCTCCGCTTCGCTTTCAAAAGAGAAGCTGCTCTTCTTGCCCCGTCCGTTCGCGCTGGTTTGCCTTTGCGACAGGTGCTTGACCGACGTTATACCACACCGAGTCCCCTCTTTCCCCTATACCATGCCCGGGGTTCTTCCTCGCATGTGTAAAACTCTACTCTCTAGCCTCGATGCTTTTCTCCCTCGCACGCGAGACGCTCGACTGTAACTTTGGCCGTTTCGTGTTCCATTCGTTCGCGCAGCTCCGGGGGTTGTCGCCCCCTAACATCAGACAACCGGGTCTTGAAAATGAGAGGAAAAAAAGAAGAAAAAAGAAACGTAACGCACACCCGACATCCTACATTTTTTGTTCGAAGGTTTTAATAATTTAAAAAATCTTAATCTTTGCTTTTCTTCTTAATTTTGATGTTTTTTTAGTCTCGAGTAAGTATACGTTTCAAGTGTTTGTCTTTCTCGAGGCGATTTTTGTTTTTTCTTCCCGCTCGAGTCGAGCAAGCCCACGCGAGTCGATAATAAATTCACGAAGTCGATGTTCTACAACCGATGTGTGTCGTTCGGTAAAAGATCCTCTCCTACGATCGATGGATCGGCGAGTGCGGCCATTTTATCTGTTATACGTTGGCTCTTAGTTAACTATTTCCACACGCATCGGCGCAGAGCGAGAGTGGAGAAGCGAGATGGAGAGGCGAATCGATCCCGGATGAGTGTGTAAGCGAGGAGCCCGAGTCGCCGGTCCGGCTAAGCCGCCGATGTCGGCCACATGGGCCGTAAGGTCAACGTGCCCCCTGTTCGCTTCTCTCCGACTCCTCCTCGCTTTTTATGCTTAGCTACGGACCGTGCATTAATACTACGAAAACTACGAGCGAGATTGTAGCTGATCGTCTCTCTTCGGCTCCTCTACGATAGTTCGCATTACTGTCTCCCGAGTTCGGCCCGCGACGAGGAGAGAAGAAATTTGAAAGTCGGAGAAAGTGCAGCCCTGCTCGCCGTTCCGTGGCTCTCGGCCAACCTGCTTCTCTCTCTTTTTCCCTCCGTATCACCCCCACCCCCTCCCCCCGGTGTCCGGATTTTAACGCGTTCCTACTCTCACTGCGCTATCGTCGTCCCACAACAACAACAACAACAAAAATAATAATAATAATATATTATTATTATTATATTTATTTATTTATGATATGTTTATTGATCAAGCCCTTTATACAATATTGAATATGCACTTACAAGTGTGAAAATAATACGATATAATACGATTATTATTATATAATAATATTGTTAAATATTATTGATAATAATAATAATCGAGATCTTTAGAAAAAAAACGGCGATAGGTAGTATTAAAATATGAGTAGGCTAGGATTTCACACCCGAATAAAATGTGTCTACTCATACGTTGTTAGTTAAATAAATTCAAGAGTTTTAACTGTAAATTTAAGTGTTCAAAACTTTTACAATTCGTTATTCAGAGCTCCAAAAATCGGGATTTATTTTTTGGTGATCGTGAAGGCGAAATTCGTTAAAGAAATAAACTAAATAATGATAATACTATTATTGTTTCGATTGGCAAATGTACACGTTCGGTGTTTAGCTGATGGTATAGCAACTTTATTATACAATAGGTTCTCGCGTTGTAGTCGAGGATGCACTTGTCGCCAGGAATCTCCCGGGGATAAATGCCGGGACGAAATCGATTTTGTAATTGCTCGAGCGACTTGGGCTCTCGACCGCGAGAGATAGAGAGACAGAGAGAGACCTCACGGGATCGAATGTGCGGTCGGGAATTTGCGGGTGGTTTCGTCGATGCTGCCAGGCAGCTGGACACCCGAAACCGCACACCGGGGTGCCGTTTTCGGTCGCGCCCACCCTTCGTCCTCACCTCCATGCTCGTCCCTCGATATCGCGTTACAACAGCCAGACGTAGACGACGGAACTGCGGGCGATTGCTCATCGTCACCGACCAGATCGCCGAGGGGGTTCGGCCTGAGGAACTGATTGTTTCTGGCCCGATCGTTCGCTAAAATCGCATTGATGATTGAAACTTTAAATTCATTTTTTCCGTTCAATCCTTTCAGGCCCAGACGGTGACAGAATCTATGATTCTTTTTTTTTTCAAGACTTCCGAATTTTTGGCTAAGGGGAAATTAGCGTCTTCGTCCAACCCAGTTGAGCCGATGATTTCACCTCGGAGAATTTCATCAACCTCGAAAGAGAAAAAGAAATAAGTTACAGTTTTTTGCCTTAACATTGCTTCAAAAGACCACACGACTATAACAGGCGACTCGATAAAATCGCGGTAAAGAGAAAAACTGGACATTTTTTTTTCACCGGCGCCAACGACTTCCGGTTTGGAGAATTTCAACGTCAACACGGTTACAAAAAAAAAAAAATAATTGTAGTTTTCATTAACAATTGTAGCGAAACAAGCTTAGTCGCTAACAGAAACTGGAATCCATTTTCATTTTTTTCACGACTTCCGAATTTTCGGCCAAACGGAAGTCATCAGCGTATTCATCCAACGCTCAGCTCAGCCGATAATTACCTTCACCTCCCAGAATTTCATTGACCTCGAAAAAAAAGAAATAGATTGTAAACCTGTAATCTATTTTTTTTTTTTGCTTTACCATCACCTTAAAACGCTGCACGACTATAACAGCCAGGCAACTCCCCGGCTTGTACCCAAGGTTCCGGGAGAACGCGCCTCGTTTCTACGATTTTCTTTCGAGGCACCTCTACCTTCACCGGTAAAAAGTAATCGATCTACGCGTCAAGAACACACGGCGTTCCCGTCCGGATGAATAGGTGTTTCGAGCCCACCGCATCGCCAGCTTCGGTTAATGTTACCGACTGCGCGGTCGCTCTCGGGACTCCTCGGGCGATGCGCCGTAATTGCACAGGCGTGTAGTTGGATACCGTCCGGTTATATCCACAATCGCACGCGCAACAAAATAAGCCAGCCGCGGATGAATAATAAAGGATAAGAATAGCAGCGAGAATCCAACAAATAAAATATTTAAAAAAAAATAGAGTGAATGAAGAAGCTCGCAGACGCGAGATCTCGCGTTACTCGGGGTTTCAGTGCGTACGAGGAGGCACGGTAATGGGAATATAATGACGAGTTTGCAACCCCGCCGGGTACATGCTTCTCCGCTCATTGCATCGCAAGCCCGCGCGCGCGCACGCACAAGTGGCTTCGCTACTCTCCTCCTACTTTGCACCGCTCGGTAGTTGATCTCGTTTCCCGATCTCCTCGTCTTTCATTATTATTACAAGACTCGAGAGTTCGAGACGCGAATCCAAGGGAGAGAGAGGGAGATAAAAAAAGGAAGTGGCGAGATAGATATAGCCGAGATAAAGAGAGGCCGGCGGGCTGACGAGGGAAAAACAATCCCACGGCCGTTAAATGTTTCATTCGAAGAATAACAATCTATCCATCCTACCTGCGAGCGTTGTGTGGCGTTTCTTTTTTTTTTTTTTTTTTACACGAGAAATTAAGCTGATTGTTGGTGAAACGAGCGATGGACGGTAACAGGTTGATTGACTTTGATGTTTGTTTAGTTGGATCCACACTCGCGCGCTTACGTGTGCGCACCCGCGTGCGGATAAGACACCGGCGTTTCACCGTTCGCGACGACGTTTGTTATTGCGATAGGCGTTTTATGCCGAAATCATAGAAATTGAATCCACGATTATTATTAACGTTAATTATTGGTATTTTTATTATTTAATTTAATAATTTAGATTTTATAGTAGTAGTAGTAGTAGTAAAGAATTTTATTGGTCAGAATGTTTACATGAGTAAGCGGGTGTAGACAGATTTTTCGTTTGTATTTTCCTTTGCCCAATGGGCCATCGACCGGACTCCTTCCGCCCAATTAGATTTTATATATATTTTTATTTTACAATTTAGATTTTATATATTCAGTTGATAAACATAATAAATCCAATAATGGTAACAGATATGTTAATTATTGTAATTTTTCATTGCAGAGTAAGATGACTCTGACGAAGCGCATCGACGAGATAAGGCTCACGCAGTCGCGAAAGAGTCCGCGTCTTGCCGATCAGGACACAGATTTCGCCAGGCTCGCTGATATGGCCGGCGATAGAAAACGCGCGGCGTCGCACTCGATCGACGTGCCTCACGTACCTGGGTAAGTGGAGTCCTACATTCACTTGAGCTTTTATTTTTATATAAAAAAAAAATTATACCGTAAATATGTGTACATATATGTATCGTCAGCGACGATCAAAAGCGGCATTGAAATATTGCTCGGTGTAAAGAAGAGATCGCATTTGATGGGCAGAGGAGAAAAAAAGTCGTCTCTCGCGGATCTCGGGGCGGCTTTAGCCGGCTCTGTTGCCAGGAGGAAAATGGGGCAAGGGTGCTGGGGGCTTCAGTGTGGAAGCGTAAAAGCGGGGGTAGAAGTAAAATGAAACGTTGGATGATGGTGGAGCTCTCTCTCGTCGTGCCGGCGTTACGTCGATTCTGGCTCGACGAGCCGTGAAAGCCAACCACCCTCAGATCCTACACCCCGGGCGTGCTCTCCCTCTCCGCGCACACCTGTCTCTCGCTTTTCGCGATACTCGCCCTCGCAACCCTCCGTCCTCCCTCCGTGTCTGTGCGGACCTGTCGTCTATTCTCGTATCTGGGCGCGCACGAGCGCAAGGAAAATTCACGAAATACATCGCAGACGCGGAGGGGTTTTTTTTTCGTCTTGTTTTTTTACACTACAAGGACAGAGGCGAAGGGACGGGATAAAGCCGAGACCGTGGACCATTGATCCGTGTGATAATTCTGTTAAAGGCGCCGGCGGGTCTTCCGAACGGAGAATGGAGATCCTCCAATAATCGTGGAATATTTGGGCGGCGTGGATTTTTGGTAGTCTGATTATTTTCCTTTTCGATCGAGCTAGTAAGCTCGAAGATTGGGGCCACAGTCGAAGTGACACTTGAGGACCGTACATGTTTGTTCATCTTTTCGATACCAAAGACGATAGCTTTTCTTCACAGATATGATTTTCGGTGAACAAAAATGGAGTTTTGGTGAATAAAAATTGTGTTTTGTCTGACAAAAAAATGGTGTTTCATCAAAAATGATTTTTTGTTGGACAAAATGATTATTTGGCGAACAAAACTGATTAAACTGAAATTTTTTTATTGGCGGACAAGGTTTTTCTCGTCGAAAATCAATTTTTTTCTTCGTTTCTTTTTTACCAAAGATACATTTTTTTGTCTCCCGAGATGCCATATCATCGTAGTACATGATAGAAGTCTCTTTTGAAACGGACCTAAACCAACAAGGTATTTAAAAAAAGCAAAATTTCCCCTGAACGGCCCCACCGGATTCCCGCGTGTTCTTGGAGGGATTAAATTCGCCAGGTGGACCGTTCGATCCGGAGGGTCGGTCCCCCAGCGTGGGAGCGTGATCGAATAAGAGGTTCCTCGTCGGGAGAGGCTCACGGTCAGTGTTGTTCCGTCTTTCCGCGCGGAGTCGGGTATGCGCGTTAAAATCGAGCTTCCCACGTGACCGGGGGAGTTTCTTCTTTTTCTCTCTTTCCTTTCAGCCGTTTTCCCTTTATCTACCTGCGGGCATCGATTCACGTCCCTCTCGAGACCCTTCGAGGAATCTTCCGCTGGCTGGATGACTGCGCGCCGAGAGTGATCCCACATACCAGACTCATGACCGTCCGGGCAGGCCCTTGGCATTCGTCCCTTCGTCCGAAGTTTCTCGACCCTGTTAAAACGCAGACGACGAACGACGGCTAAGAAGAAGAAGAAGATGGCTGGCAGTAACCGAGGGGTTGAGAGACCCGTCTGGAAATTACTCCAAAGTAGCAACGACCTCGCCGCGATTTCGATACCCAGAAATAAAATTTATTTGACGGCCACCGTTTAACTTAAATATTTAAGTAAAATGTTTACAAATATTCATTTAAATTAATTAAACAGTTACTTCAATGAAATAAATATTTATTTAAAGCAAATAAATATTTCACTTAAACCAAATTAATGGTGGCCGTCAAATAAATTATTTTTCTGCATGGAGGGTCTCACCCCCCCCCCCCCCCCCCAATTCTATGAATCCTGCGTGCCGCAGTGGTCTTCTTCGTTCGGAAACAAGTATTTTTTAAATTTTTTATATTTTTTCGTCAACTTGAAATCCCAGTCCTGCGTTACAGGCCCGAAGAATATTCCTCGCTCGACAGCCCATACTGGATTCTCACACGAAGGTCGTCTCGTGAATTCTCGTTTGCATGGTCCGTCTCTCTCCGTCCCGTTCGTGCGGCCGGCGAGAGAGCGAGAGGACGACGGCGGACCCTCTTTTGTGCAAGGGGGAAGCGATCGGAGGCAGTCCCGGGTCGCTTACCTGGGTCCTGCACCTGGCCTCTCGAGCTCCTTCCGACCTGCCTTAACTGAAATACCCCCGAAACCCCACGGGACGGGAGAGACCGGACTGAAACGAGTCGGGCACGAATTGTTATTATCATTATTACCACTTTTTGTTTTGTTTGTAAATCACATCCGCTGCGCTTCGAAAAACTTTCATTTTCCGTCGATAAAATCTTACGTGCTCGCTGACGCGCACTGCGAGAGATCAATTAGCGATGCGAGCGATTGCAATGCCGAATACATGAATTACTCACGCCGGCGATTATAATAAACGATTTCGCTCTCCGGTAATTTTATGGGATCTTAATCGATTCGATCGGATGCGCGGTTCGCGATCATCGATCGTTAAGCCGGCTGCACCTGGGAGCGATTTAAACTTTCGTGCGCGTGCGCGGACCTCGTACAGTGTAGTTGTATGTACCGGTGTAACTAGCCGTAATAGTCGGCCGAGTGTATCTTCGATAGGAAATCGCCTCGCGATTTCTCGTTCGGTTGGGCCGCACCTGCGACCTCGAGGGTTCTCCCTAACCGAGGTTCTCTCTCGGTCGCTCTCTTTCTCACGGGGAAGAAGCCTCGGGAGGACGGGAAAGGCCGCGGACAGATTCGATTCGTATTACCTACAGTCGGCAATCCCGTTTTTTTACTCCACTGACTGTCTTTTTTTCACTCCACCGACAAATTCAATGCGCGGTCGGTTACTTGCAAAACAATAGAGGAGTTTTTTTTATTAAAAAATAAAATAAACGATAATAAAAAGCAACTTGCACATACGACTAGCGATTGCGGCTGCGGCGATCGGGCGCTTTCCTACGGTCGTTGCGAAAGCGTAATCCCCCCCCCTTTTTTTTTTACCTAACTCGGGTAAATTCATCGTGGGATCTTTGTTTGCTAGACAGTAAATAAGTAAAATAAAATAAAATAAAATAAAATAAAATAAAATAAAATAAAATAAAATAAAATAAAATAAAATAAAATAAAGTAAAGTAAAGTAAAATAAAATAAAATAAAAGCGTATACCACGAGGGAAGTCGGAGTAGCACGGCGGCAATAATGGAGGGCCGAAACACCGTCGGCAGGGTTCCCGCCGCTTACGGGAAACTCGGGGAGTTTAAAGGTATAAGCGCGAAAGAGTTACACGAGAGGACTCGTTCAGCGCTTAATTGGCTTTCCAACGCTTACGTACGTGTACGTGAACGCGTACACTCCGCGAAACTTTTGCTCGAGCGCTGCTATGAGAATCCGATGCGCTCGTTGCTCCCGACTTACGATTTCGGTCGGCGAGGAAAAGGGGGGAGGAGAGGGGGGGTTTAAGAAAGGAGAAAAATTAGCGTGGCGTAACTGGCTGTGCTCGGCTAGAACAGCAAAACACAACAGCCTATGCCGGGCCTACACCACGGTTCTCCGGTCGCTCCTCTCTATAATTCCCGTGAACGCGTAATTGCCCCGTGCTTACGTGCACCGCCGCAGCGCCTATCCGCGTACATACAAACCACACGGATTCGTTGCGGAGTTCGCCTCTCGAGAAATTTTATGGAAATTGAAAATTTACGAGTGGGGAAGGGCTCGCAGCGAGCCCCACGCATTATTACACCGACTGCGAGTGAGCGCCGCGTTTTAACCGTTATAATCGAAACAAATTTTACCTCCTAGTTAACGCTACGATTATGATTCCGTTATTTTTTTTTAATATGATATACATGTTATATATCGTATAGTTCTCTCATCCGAGGCGATCGCTTATCTATCCCGTGCGATTAAACTCCCCGGAGCGCTTCGTGCCACGAGAAAAATTCCGATTATTATACCGAACGAAACGCCTTGTGCGTCAAATTAATTTTTCTTTTTTCCGTTATTTTTTTTTATTATTATTAAAAAGATATTTTCAACGCTAAATCTTCATCGCTCCGACTGTATTCCGGAGAGCAACACGAAGCGTGACAATTAATGTCGGTGAACCTGTGCGCCTCTCGTTGCGCGCGAGTTGCGTCAGTGTTATTATGGTCGACCCGTCGGACAGAGGAGAGCGCGCAGCTCCGCCCGATTCCAAAGCGCTCCTCCGGAGACGCGTCAGGGCCGCGCCATCCACGAGCCGCGTCAAACGTCGTAGCCAGCTGCCGGAGAAAACTTGTTCCTTCCACCCGTTCGACATTCTGCACGTACGGAGGATGTGCATTCTGCGTTCCAGTACAAACTCGCCACGATTGACCCAGAAATTTATACCTGATTGAAGTTGCTTTTCATGGACGCGAAGACGATTTCATCAACACACACACACATATGTATATGTATATATGTTGTGTGTGATGAAAAGCGACTTCAATCAGGTATAAATATATACATATATATATATTTATACGTGATTTATACCTGATTGAAGTTGCTTTTCATGGAGGCGAAAACGATTTCATCGGCATATATATATGCATATATATAGGAGGTTTATGCAGAGGCTAGAAACGAAGGTCGCTGTTACGAGTCGCCGAGATGCCGCTGCCGGTGGCTTCGCGGTAAAAGCACTATTTTCTCGGAATGCGTGCGCGAGGCACGACCGAAAGAGAAAGCGACGAGCGGAGTATTAAAAGAGAGTTTATCTGTTTGCAAACTTGGCAAAGTATCACCGAGGTTCGCCATGTCCCAGTTACCGATGGATTAACCGGGGTATCCCACCTTGACAATGTTTTAAAGCGCTACTAAAAAAGTACTTGGTCATCGCTCTTTCGTCACCCACTGTAGTCACTTCTCAGAAACGTGTTACGGTGTCTCCTGGGGCTGAATTTGTAGTCCCAAGTTTGAGGTTCCGTTCGATTTTTTTTGTGTAAGTTCAGACTTAAGTTTTCACTTAAATTCTAACTCAAGTCGGAAGTGCCGGTTTATGTTCCAACTTAAGTTTGAACTTAAGCACCGATTGAAAATAAAGTAGACCTTGGAAAATAAAGTTCCACGGTCGACGTTTCCATCGATCGGCACTATTATAAATTGCTTATGGTACATTTAAAAAAATCTTGAAACGTGGGCCGTTTAAGGTCGAAGCTCGAACGTAAGTTGAAACTTGGATAATATGAATGAATTCGGCTTGTAGAGGCCAAACAAAACATTGCCAATCTATCGATACTAAAAAATAAAAATAAAACACAATACGTATATAGTCAATAGAATCACATTGAAAAAATATCGCCTTATCGAGTTAGATTTCTCGTCAATCGCCGAAATAACTACACACTTAAAAAAAATGTACCGAATCCGATCATAATCAGTTTTTCAAACAGCCCCCCTAAACGATCTCTTCGGCACAAAGATCGCTATTTCTAAAAAAAGAAAACACGAAAAATCTCGGATCAAATGCAATTCTCTCGAACCAATTAATTCAATTTTCTTTCAACAAATCTTATTCTCATACGCAAAAAATATTATAATACCGACTGTCGCAAAAAAAATCATATATTTTCATTAAATGTCTTTTTCCGACTGTGCCTTTTATCTTTCGCCAAATTATGACCAGGTACACCACGAAATAAAACAGCTCTCCGGCCACGACGATTCCCGAGCAGTTAAAACTTCAAAGTCCCAAAATGTTTAGGAATAGAAAGACAATTCTCGTTGGTGTTGTGACGAGCGCCGTGTTGTGTACGGGATGCTGTTTCTGGCCCTGTAGTTTATGAGCCGGTCTCGAGATCGTACAAACGGGCGGGGGGCGGGGGGGGGGGGGGGGGTGGTTGTTGGGATGAGAGTATAGTAGGGAGAGTTCGCGCGTCATGGTGACGAGCGCCAGTGAGTCAGTAGGTTAAAGCTTACGTAATTTCGACCGGCGTTCGTCGGAGAGAAGAGAGTCGTCGCGGTATTCGCGCAAAGTCTTCGTCGTGCCTGGCGGTGTGGCGGCGATGATGCTCGTGCGGCGCGAACCGAAAAGCGGAGGGCGAGCGGGGAAACGCACGCGCTCTCCTCCCGCTCGCCGGCCGGCCGGCCGGCTTTAGTGGAAATTGGGTCGATCAATAGCGACTCGGTATATGGGTCAGGTGCACTACAACGCGCCGGGGGTTTGTGTATATTCCTAGCTGGCGAACGAACGAGAGAGTTCTCTCCCCGAAGCACCGAACGAGAGAATTCCGCCAACCACCTCCCCCCCCCCCTGCCCCTTCCTCGGAGTCGCGGCCTTCGGCATCGCATGCACCCTCGGGGAGCGCGCGTGGCAAGTCGCTTTTGCAACGGAACGCTTTCTTCGTCGTCTATATACACAGCCGATGGATCTATAGATTTATTCCTATCGCCCCTGTACTCGAGCGAGTGGAGATGGCGAGGGTGTGCACTATAAAACGGGCGGCTTTGCTTCTCAAGGGGGATGCAGAATTGAAAGATTTCTTTAAAGACGTTAAGAAATTTTTCAATACGGGATTTAAATTTTTTTTATTTTTATTTTTGTGATGAAAAGAAAAGAAAAATAAAAGTAGCTTTTGCAACGGAAGGCTTTCTTCGTCGTGTATACATATTAGATGGATCTATAGATTCATTCCTATCGCCCCTGCATTCGAGCGAGTGGAGAGGGTGTGCATTATAAAACGAGCGGCTTTACTTCTCAGGGGGTGGGGGAGGGTGCAGAATTGAATGATTTCTTTACAGATGTAAAGAAATTTTTTTATTCTGGATATTTATTTTTATTTTTTTATCTTTTTGATTAAAAAAGCGAAAATGAGAATCCTTAAGGATAAGTCGGCGAGACGACTAGTATGTAAAATGAAATGTGACGGTAGAGCCTTGAGCTTCCACATCGGATAATGAATAGCCAACTATAAAACGAGTGCAGGATTGAATGATTTCTTTAAAAATGTAAAGGAAGTTTTTTAATACTGGATATTCATTTTAATTTTTTTATTTTAATTTTTTTGATTAAAAAAGCGAAAATGAAAATCCTTGAGGATAAGTCGGCGAGGCGACTGGTATGTAAAATGAAATCGGACGGCAGAGCCGTGAGCTTCCACGTCGGATAATGAATAGCCAACGTCCCACGCGCGTAACTCGCATTCAGAATTTCGCAACGACGAAACGAGCGGATAGTGGGACACGCAGTTGCATACACGAGGCACGCGTCTATGACCGTATGCCTCTTGATCGCGAGTAAACAACGGGGCTAAGGCCACGGGTTTCGGGTTTCGCGCTTCACGCGAATGCTTCGGCTTTGTTGGTGTTTTTTTTTTTTTTTTTTAACGTTGATACACACTGGATGAAAAATGTCGGGCAGCCACGAAAAAACGCATACGTACGACAATTCCGCGATTGCCAAATGATTCTATATGCTTACGATTCTGGCACTCAATGCACGGTAGTGTGAAACACAGAAAATGGCGTACGTCCCACATAGAAACAAAGTGTAATGAAAAATATATGTTTGTTGTATCAGATATGTGGAGGACGTATTTGAATCGTATACTATATATATATACGGCAAATATAACGAAAATATGTCTGGGAAAAATTTCACATCGGACACATTCATAAAATATTGAAGTACACATTTTTGCACAGAATATATTTTATGCAATGTTTAAAAATATCTTTCCTCATCATTTCGTTTATATTCCACGTAAATTAGTGATGCACGAACCGGGCGATATTCACCTCATTTACGACATGTCAAATATACTTTATTTCCAGATGAAATGTACATAAAAAAAAAATAATCTGCGGCTGCCCTGCATGGATAAATATTTATTTGAATCCAGCAAATAGTTAATTTTACAAAGTAAGTCCTTATTTGGAGTAAATAAATGTATGCGTGAATTGAATAAATGTTTGCGAAGCACGCGTCAGAGAAACAATTTTTCCGCGTGTGGTCGAACAACCCGTATCAAATCGAGATGAAGGGAGCCTCGAGCAGGCCTTGGGCAGGCTTTGCAATGGGGTAATTTTAGGTGGCGAATCGCAATTGGGAATACGGGCCTTAGACATTTTGGCGTACGATGCGTAAAGGAGACGACGAGTAATAGTTGGTTTTTTTTCGCTTCGGACGTGACGTTCTCCGCGTCCGCAAAAAGTGATACATACTTACTGTATAGCGGAGAACCGACCTAGCCCAATCCGGACATTGCCAAACTCGGCGAATCCTTGAAAGTCCAAGCGGGCACGCGAGTGCGTAAACGTAACAGAGAAAAGGTAAGGACGATCGTGATCGAGAGAGGCGGACAATCTCGCTCTCTCGCTCTGACAGCGTTGTAACTCGATGGCCGGCGAGAGAGTGGAGAACTCTCGCGCGCGCGCGTTCATCGGAGAACGGTCGGAACGGTCGACCCGTATACGACCTAGACACGATACCCGGGAGGGCCTTGAGTCGAAAAAGTAGGTATATAGGTGGCCGAGAGTACGAAAGAGACTAAATCGTCGATTCTCTACGTCCCTATAAGCGTTCGCGAACGATCGACACCGCGATGACGGTCACCAGATTAGAAAAAAAAACAAACCTAAAACTTGCTTTTCGAGACTACTCTGCGAAAAAAAAATCGCCACGACAGATTTCTTCGACACGAAGATATGATATGGTAAAATAAACTTGAAAAATTTGGAATCGAACGTAATTCGTTTGGACTAATGAATTCAATTTTATTGCAATAAATTTTTACGCTGTGTTGAAGAAATATGATATGGGGAACTACTGGAAAAAAAGTTGGCTAGTGAACTCAATTTTATTTCAATAAATTGTTACGCCGTGTTGAAGAAATATTATATGGAGAACTACTGGAAAAAAATTTCCTTGATTTTTTTTCACAGTATAACCGCGCTAAGTCGATCTGACTTGACTTCACTGTAGAAAGTTTGCTCCAAGTTTTTGTTTTTTAATTTCAATTTTAATTTCATATTATATGGGGGACTGTTGGACAAAACTTTTTTTCTGTGTCTATAAGTGCGCTAAGTCGATTTCACTTGACTTGACTGTGGAAAGTTTGCTCCAGTTTTTTTCTTTTTTATTTAAATTTAATTTGTATAAATTCTTATCCAGTGTTGAATAAATATTATATAGGGGACTGTTGGACAAAAGTTTCGTTGATTTTCTTTCTCAGTCTATAACCGCGCTAAGTCGATCAGACTTGACTTGACTGTAGGAAGTTTCCTCCAATATATATTTTTTTTCATAGTGCCAGATAAGGACGAACGTTTTCTTGAAAAATGTCGACGACGATGATCCGAGATGTTGGAATTGCCGAAGAAAATCCGTTACCGGTGGATTGGAGGTTCGTGGCTGGCGGAGCCGTGAGGGTGGAGGAAGGGTGGGGGAAGGCGGGGACGGGTATGGCGGTAGGGGTAGGGGTGACAAATTGTGGGGTCGTTCCGTGCCAGGCTGGGCCAACGGATCGAGGTCGATCGATGCAGCTCCGCTGTATACGTGGATACCCTTAGTGGACACGGGGTCTAGATAAATAGGTCGACTCGCGTGTGGGGGTGCTATACTCTCGTCGTCCACGTCGTCCCGTAACGGCGAGTCGTTGATTTTCCTCCCCTCGCTCTGCGTGTCACTCCGCACGGACGTCCCTGCGCTACTATTTACATTAAAAAGACGTTATCCCCGCAATAAGGGACACTTCAGGAATCGCTGAAATCGCTCAATCCTACCGAGACCAACCTTACATTATTCCCTCAATTTTCTTTTTAAACGAACAAATGTAAATGCAAATAAAAAAAGTGAGAAATAAAAAATAAAGTTGCACTCGCCTTGACAGCGACAATTTAAGAGCCTTTAATCGATAATGCGCCGTTGGATGTGGCAGAGCTAAGTTTATCGTTCGTTTTATGGGATGAATGAGGATCGTTGAAATAGAACTTTAAATATAGAAGAGACCGGGGGTGGGAGGGGGGCGAGAGGGACGGTGATAATTTCGAGCGGAGTGCTCGAGAATGGCACCCGCTACTTGTTGAGGAGGAGCTCGTCGCCGAGAGTCGGAAGGGATGCTGCGCCGGTAACGGCGGCGTCGGGGAAGGGATGTGGCGAGGACGCTGGCTATCGGCGGTCGTAGACGAGAGGGTTGGCCGCGGGGAGGGACGCCCGAGGTCGCCGGGGACACCGAACGGTGCTTCCTGGTCTTCGCTTCGGAAGCCGACCGGGAAGCCGAGAAACTGGGACAATGGGTCGAGTGCAGCCCGCGCGCTCGCTCAGTCCAACGGTGTGTTAAGGCCGGCAACGACAGCACCAGTGTAAAATCCCGCGCGCGCAGACACGTGCACCGACACACGTGCAAATCGAGTCTCCGGGTCGGCACGTGGCACTCGTCCGTGTGAGGATCACCCGTTACTTCGCTTGCAGTTCTCCTCCGGGCCCGCACTCCGCTCCGGCGGGCGTACCGGCCAGCACCGCGCCGCCGCCGAAACCCTGCCGGACACCAAGGCGCGTTACATCCCGCAATTCTAGCACCAGGGCCCGCAATTCTAGCACCAGGGCGTACCGCTAGAAAATTTGTTTATCATTTTTTTTTTTTTTCGCTACCCGGTCGAATATCGCTTCATCCACCGTTTTAAGGAAGTAGTTGCGTCCTTGCGAATTGTGTTCACTTCACATAAGTTTCAGAGAAGTGAGAGGGAATTTCAAACACCTCTGGGTGGTATAGAAGTATGAAAAAAATCAAGCACGTTAAACGTGCTGAAAAGATTAATTTTGCATAATAATAATTCCAAAATGTTGTTGAGACACTGATGGGAAATAAAATTGTTCAACAAATCTCGAGGAAAACTAACTTTTTTTTATGAAAGTAGTAATTTTTTTTTGTATGAGAAAATGTGTAAAAAGTCACAAAAATCAAAGTGAATTTATAAATCTGAAAAAATTCATACGTATTCAGAAAAATGAATGAATTATTTTCATAAAAAAGTTATGTTTCCGGGAGATGTGTTGAATAATTTTATTTTTTATCAATTTGTTAATAACATTTTGGCATTATTATTATGCAAAATTAATCTTTTCAGCATCTTTCATACGCTTCATTTTTTATACCATTGCAATTCTCGCGCATTTCTCTGATACTTGTGCGAAGTGAACACTATTCGCAAGTATGACTAAATTAAGAATCGCGAAAGGGCTCCCCGCCCAAACTGACCTCAGCCGATTCGAAAAACTGGAATCAAATTTTTTCAAGATAAAATAGAAAAACTGGTTGATTATAAAAGAAAAAATTGTCTTCAAATTATTCCATTATAATTATATACACATTTATACTTTATTGAAATTATTAAATTGCAAAGGAAGAAATAATTATTGATTATAAAAAAAAAAACGTGACATCCGGCTCGCAATGAGACTTCTTATCTGATCTTACACGCCCACCAACCGCGAAAATAAGTTGATTACAGTTTTTGTTGCCGACCGCGTTATCCCGCGTACTCCTGAGTAGATTACTCTTGCAACTGGAATGATAAATCCGATGCCGGGTTCTCCGTCGGGATTGGTCGACGAACGTGGGGTCTCTTCTAAGCGCACATCCGTAACGAGGCATTGCGGCGCGCTGAATATTCATGGAAATAGCCTTTGAGCGTCGACCTTTCCTCGATACCCACTCAATACCCGCTCCATTCCCGTACGGGCTTCATCACGTGGGCCAACGATCGCATGGCTCTCCCGAGTTTGCGCCGTTCGTCGCCATTTTTTGTTTCCCCACGAATCCCCTCCGAGTCCATGGGGCGAGAAAATAAACTGATTTTATTTTATTTGTCGAGAAAATACCATCTTTCCAACAAAACAACAATCTTTTCAAGAATAAAAGTAAACAATTTTTCATTTCGCGAATTCTTTTCCAGAAAGAACCATTGTTGTCGAGAAAAAAACCTTTGTTTTCAAGAAAAACTATTCTTTTCGAAAGACACAATTTTTTGTCGAGAATAAAAAAAAACAATTTTTCTTTTCCCGCAGATCGGAGGTATTTAACTCTGGGTATCAGATAGGTGGTCCAATTCACGGCGGGTCAAGCGACGGGGATGCTCCAGTTCCTGGGGCGCGAGTCGGTCCAGAAATTAGGACGATCGAATTGCTCGAGGAGGGGGTGAGGTGGGGTGTGGGAGGGGGTTTGGTGAGCACAAGAGGAGGAAGCGAACCCAGAGGCGAAATCGGGTCGTACCGGTTCCCGGGTAGCTCGCAACTACATACATAGTGGTACAAAAGCCGGAAATTGGGACGCTCGATCCAGGCCGCCGCGTTCTCCCCTCCCACCCCCTCCTCTCCTCCTCGCTGTTCCGTATAGTCGAAGGACGAACAGGTAACCACACCACGAGAGTTTCGACTCGGTAACCCGGATGCCGCGTTTTAAACTGGGTCAATGCTCCTCTACCCGGCAAAACAAAAAGGAACAAAAAACCGTACTAATCCGTTTCGTACGTCGCGCCGTGGCAGGTTGCACTTTTTCGCTATCGCTTTCAAAATATTAATTCGAACCGCCTACCGGTAAATCTTCAACAGTTGCATCCCGTAGCTCGGCGCGGTTTTTCCCGTTCCCGTGTAAAATCGTAAACGGCCTTAAAGCTTCTCGCTGGCGGACGCTCCGAGCCATTTGTATCCGCTCTTGTTGCACCCCGCTTCGTTTTGCAACGGGGCCTCGCTTACGCCGATACGACCAGCACCGCGTTACCGCGTATACGGCGGAGCATTAAAGCTGATCCGTGTGCACGAGGAAATTGGGTTAATGGCTCTCGGTTTTCCTAGTCACGCTTGTGACTCCGTAGGAAACTCGATTCTACCCATAAAACTCAACGTGCACCAGCAAAAAACGTAGAAACAAAAACTTCTTTCCCTTTCTCCCCCGGATGGCATATTTTTCCCCAACTAATTCCGAGACCGTCTTTGCCGCTGCTCTTTCACGTTGGTTTTCCGACCGATGCGCGCGCATCCGTGCAACGAAACTACGCAACTTCTCCCCCCCTTCCCGGCTTTCCGACCTCGCGAATAACGGAGGAAACAAGAAAAAGGTTATGAGAGAATTATTCCTCAATCGCTCGCGCGTTGATGGCATCGTCGTCGCGGTTCGCAGTTCGCCCCGCGATTATCAAGCTGGTTCGCGTTGCCCCGAGCGCGAAACCCCGGCGGAGCAACAGCGAGGACCGGGTAACCCGGATAGCGGAGGCGGGAAAATAGGTCAAGCGTCGACCCCGCTGAAACAAACTAGATTTTCCTACAGGAACCCACCCTCTCTCGGCTCTCCCGCCCCGGGCGCTTCGTACCCGTGACTCTGTTCTCTCGACCCGCTCAAACTTCGCCGGACTCTGTGGACTCTGCTTTAATTGAAGAGGATTCTGAATCGGCCTGCACGGCGTCGGGGTAAAAACTAACGCGCTCTGTCATTCCGAGGGGTTTGGAAAGTACATTTTGCACGCTTCGGGAGTTCGCACGAAGTGGGTTGAATAATCGTCGCGACACGGTGTAGGGCAATTGAGGGGAGCGTTGCCTATTGGCGGATTTTTCTCTACCACTCGACGCGAAAGGATTTGACAAACTTTTTTAATTACGACTGTCGAGACCTTTAACTCTTCAACGGTCAGTTGGAAATTAGCTTCTCACTCAATTTACGTTATTGGATATTCGTAGCAAGCAATTGATTTTTTGCGTCGGTGAGTTTTGCTTCCATGGAGATTTTCTGATAATTTAATTTCTAGATAATAAAACTTTTTTTCGCTTTAGAAACTTTGGAGATTATCCTTGAGGCGTTAGCGCTTCAATGGTCAGTGGGGAGATAACTTTCCACTGAATTTCCATTTTCAGATATTCGTAGGAAGCAATTGATTTTTTTATGGATGGGTTTTGTTCACATGGACCTTTTCAGATAATTTGATTGGCCGATAATTAAATTTTCTTCGCTTTAGAAACTCGGAGACCATCGAGACCTTGACCGGGGCTTTAACGGTCAGTGGAGAAATAACTTTCCACTGAATTTCCATTTCCAGACGTTCGTAGGAAGCAATTGATTTTTTTATCGGTGGGTTTTGCTTACATGGACCTTCTCGCATATCTACTTTCTCGAAAATTAAAATTGTTCGCTTCAAAAATATTTGAAAACTATCGAGACCTTGACGGATTATCACTTTAACGGTCAATAGGAAGATAGTTTTCTACTGAATTTAAATTTTCAGTCTTTCGCAAAAAAACAGTTGATTTTTCCATTGGTGGGTTTTGTATCGTTCATCACGACCAACATTAAACCCTTTTCTGCAGTACGTACCTCTCATCTGCATAAAAAAACCACACCCGCCCGATTTCACCCGCCTTGTGACAGGTGAAACATAGGTACACATAGGTATACATAGGTAAACATAGGTATACATAGGTAAACATAGGTATACATAGGTAAACATAGGTATACATAGGTAAACATAGGTATACATAGGTACTATCGGATTGCATACAGATTGGGAACTTATCCAATCTTCCGCGGAAATGCGAATACCAAATGAGGCTCCGTATAGTTCATTACCACCGCACGGAGAAAAATAGTTCTGTTTCTCTAACAAAATGTAGATCGTTAATAATTCATTGTTGTGGTAACAAAGATATTTGGCTGCTATAACAAAATCTTTGTTGCCACGGCAAAATATTTGCTGCCACAACAAAATATTTTGTTGTCCCAATCTTAACCAGCTGAATCACTCATGTTAATAAAATTCTTGTTGTCCCAACAATTTTTTTTCTCCTTGCGACATTAAACCCTTTTCCGCAGGACCTACCTCCCATCTGCATAAAAAAAAACCCACACCAGCCCCGCTTCACCCGCCTTGTAAGAGGTGAAACATAGGTATACATAGGTACTATCGGTTGGATATATCGGATTGGATATAGGTGGGTATGGCGGCGCGTGGCAACCGCTGGGTACCCTAGGAGCGCTTGATGGAGCGCACATGGAGAAGCGTAGGATCTCGTGACCCAGTTTTCCCTCGACGTCGTTCGCCGGAGCATGCGGATGCAGGCGCTTGCGCCTTTCGCCCATCCGACTCTCCCCCGGGAATTCCGGCGGGAATATAACGTAGCTTTCGCCCCCCACCCGCCCCCTCCCCTTCGCCCCCCCTTTTGCGCCCTCCTGTTTTCCTCGCGCACGAGCCCGGCCACACGTTTTTCACACGGGCACCAAGACGACGACCCATTTTCCAGGGGGTTGGCCCGGAGCGGGAATCTATATGGGTCACGGGATAAATAACTCCTGTCTTCCGCGGGTCGGACGGAGGTTGCACACGGCTCGAGTGCCCGTGTGCGCGCTCTACGGACAGAACCAGGTCATCGGGTACTCGGCACCAGGGCAACACTGGGGAACCCGTGTACACTGTACAGTTTGCCCAGATCCCGAGGATTCAAGCTCGTCCGCTCGAATCGTAATCGTCGTACGTTACCTCCGGGGAAATTACCTCCGGCGCTGGTACGGACGGCTGATTGGGATAAAGCGGGTGTATCGGCTTAATTCACTTATCAGAGGGGCGAGTCCCACCCGTGCCACGGACGTTAGCGGAGAGCCAATCTTTCCTGGAAGCGCTTGAAACGATTGTTCAATTGGGGAATAGCGGAGGGATAAGTGCGGGAGTCCGCGATAATTGATAATGTGAATCCAGAAATCTTCCGATTTTTACGGTACACTATAAAAATATATATTTATTATTTTTTTATTATTTTTTTTTATCAATAAAGTTCGGTGCGTGCCGTTTAAGGACTCGGAAGCGGGAATTAACGATACTCTCGACGAATCACGGACAGCCTTGGCGATCGGCAGGGGAATCGAACGATTTGGTGGTAGAGGACATTCTCTCTCTCTCTCGCTGTCTCTCCGCTTCACCGGAGAGTCGTCGACTGTGCCGATCTCTTTCGCGCCCGTCGATCGGGCGGTAACAGCGGGCGACGGGAAAATACCAGAAAATATACCCGGAAGGTATTACTTTCGAAACGGCAAATCGCCTTCTCCGGCTGAGGAATCTGAAAGGAGTATAATAAGGCGGGTCGCGAGGACGTTTCGCTTTCGAGTCTCTACGTAGACGGTGAAAATGCAGCCAATCGCAATACCGAACGCACAGCCGTGCGGCGATCGGCCTCGGAGCCTTCCATTCGCCGGCGGACTAAGGTAAAGAAACAATAAGTAAATGAAGAAAAGATCGTCGGGAAAGAGGTTGGAGTAATGGCGCGAGTAATTTGATGCTCGATTGAAAAAGAATTGTGATTATTCGGGCTGAATTTATAGTCCCAGGCTGGAACTAAAGTTTGAGCTTAAGTTCATTCTTAATTCTTCATTAAGAACTTATTTTACTATTTCAACGGGTGCAAGTTTGAACTTGAGTTGAAACTTGGGGAAACCAATTGCACTGTAAAAATAAATTGTCAACTCGAAATTTGCTTACGTTACATACATTAATTGAACGTTAATGTGCTTTTTCGTAAAATTAAAATACCAGATATTATAATTACAAAAAAATCTTTTGTTTGAAATTTCAAAAACAGTTTATGTAAAAACGCTTCCAATATCGTTAATTAATTTTCGAACAACACTTTTTTACGGTGTTAAGATGGAACGAAAACTCGAACGTAAACTATAACATAAAGCCTGAAATCGATTTTCAATTCGACTTCCAACTCAAACCGGAAGATAAAACTAAAACCCTCCTTTAAACTTTAGCTAGAAAATAAACTTAAACCCGCCTTCGAACTTAAACAAGAAGACAAAATTTGAAGTCAAGTTTGAACTTGACCTCGAGATCAAATCATGAAACAAAATCCTACCTTAAGTTTGCAACTTGAGCTCAAAGTTGATTTCACATTTGCGACCACAAATTCGGCTCAGAACGTTTTACTCAGGGACTTTATCTTGCATCTGTGTGAATGTACAGATGCGTATGGTCGGCACGCGGAGATGGCGAGAGTCTATCCGGAGTGACACAACAGAGTGCGCGGCTCGAAGGCGCGACGCGGCCTTGAACGGTGCGAATCCTTACCGCTGCGATCTCGCGTATTACATAGCGCTCGAGTGCAGTCGAAGCGTTACACAGCGCACTGTCTCATCCTCCGAGTAATGCACGATGTTAAAAAAAAAAGACGAAGAAAGAAAATAAAAGTACACACGACTAACGCACGTTTCTTCACTCTCGTTCCGCTTCTTTACCGGTGACGCGGAGAACGCTCGGAGAGTTCCTTGCGCTCTTGGCGGCGGGTACCGGCTTCGTCGGATAACGGTACGCGAAACCCGCAACGGAAGAGCCGAGTCAGGAAACTGCGGGTTAGGGACCTCGAGACGACAGTGATTTTTTTATTTTATTTTTTTTTCCACCCACCAGCAGCATCGGCGCTCCAAAACGTTTTATCAATGGCGATCGCCAAAAACGATCCAAACCATTCATTTCATTTTCTTTATTATTCACTTCCGCTACGACCGAAGTTTCTCAGGCGTGCTCTTCGCAACTTTATCTCGCCGGAGAACGAAAGCATCCCAGGCCGCATTTAGCTTTAACGATTCGAGTGTTAATTATCCGTGAAGGGAGTGAGGAATCGAGGTCGAAGATAAAGCCGCTCGAAACTGGGAACGATAACGAAACGGAGATAACAAATGATAAAAAAAAACGAAATAAAACGAAACCGGTCTACAAAAGAGGTCCGTAAAAAGAAGCGAGCTAAAAATGGATGTTCCTCGAGAGAATTGGTCGACAATATAGCGGAGCATAAAGGCGAGCGGTCGACTCTCGTTAAAGTCCCCGGGTAAATGGTACCTCCGGCCGGCCGAGGAAGGCCACGCCGAATTGTCCGTGGCAGAAGGCAGCGAGAGTGGGGCCCTTTACGGTTTCACGGAAGAAGATAATTTGCTTGGCTGTTGATGCCTTTCCGCTGTTGTACGTGCAACAACATCGGGATACCGGGTACCCGGTGGTCGTGGCGGCCGGGGCCTCGCGCACCTCGCGTGTCTCACGTCGTGCCGAGCGTATCGTGAATGCAGCGAAAAAAAAAAAAAAAAAAAAAAAAAAATCGAGGCATGGAAGGGGCGAGAGACGACGACGCGGATAGAAAGGAAAGAGAGCCGGGGCAAGCATTGGCGGAAACGCATCGCACCGTGGCCAGCGGAAAAAAGGGTGCGTTCACCCTTGGGTGTGCAATGTTTGCTTGAATAATTGAGTGCAGGCAGGACAGGCAGACACACCGTACAACATTCCGCACGTAGAGTGCGTCAGTTGCTGAGCGACCAATTGGTGAAACTCGTTATGATTTTTTTGTTATTTTTTTCGTTCCTTTTACGATTCGAAGGTTTATTGCAGAACGATGCAAATTCGAACGGGTGGACTCTTATCTATATCTCATAAATATTTTAAGTTCCTCCGGAAACGAATGAATAATGGACGTTTCCCTTTATAATTTTGATTTCAGATCTCGAAAGCGACGACCGAGCTCCAGCAACGACTCGGAGAAGTCCTACGGGGGCGGCGGGGGTGGGGGAGGAGGCGGCGGAGGCGGCGGCGGAGGTGGGGGAGGTGGAGGAAACGGCGGTGGAGCAGGATGGTCCGAGACAACGAGGGTGCCTCGCGGTTGCGGGCGCGTAGGATGCCGCACCAACGAACGCGGCGATTGCATGGACGAATGCACCGCGGCCCTCGTTCTCATGTCTCTCTCGTGCTCGCCAAACAGTCCCAATCATCCTCTGCCACTTCACTGCCAAAACACTTACGGTCAGTGCGAATTAATTTTTTTTTTTTAATTTGTTACCCTAATAATAGTAATAATAATAGTAATTATTATTATTATTTTTAATTCGGGCACCAAACATTGAATATATTTTCACATGAATATATACACTGTGACAAAATGAATTATCAATTTAATGTACCGGACTGGCAGTTTGTATGCAAAATATGGTACATTAAATTTAATGTACGATTGTGGCGAAAAATTAATATAGTTTTTCATTGAAATTAAAGTGAATTATTAAAAATTTAGAATTTCGAAAGTTTTTAATACACTTTACATTAATTTTTCATCGCAGTCGTACATGAAATTTAATATACCAGTTTTTGCATAAAAACTCCCACACTGAGAGAAAGAATAGTATTTGCCACTGTATCAAACAGTTCGCGGGCGAAACGTCTATATAGATAGTTGCTGATAGTACATATTCAATTGGGTAAACCATAATTGTGATTCCAACTATGATTTTTTGTCATTGTCGTAACTATGAAATGTAAACGTTGCCCCTGGGAACTATTTTTATGGTAAAAAGTCCGTATTGTCGATACTGACTACTATGTACTACTATGTACTGATACTATTGTACTATGTAATTTTTTCTCAGTGCAGTCCGGTACATTGAATTTGTTACGAATTTATTTTAAAGTGTATGTTTCGTCCTGTGCGCAATTTTTTTTTAAATTTATTTGAGCGATACTGTTACAGTGATCGGTTTGGCGGAACGGCGCCGTTAAAAGTTGAAAAAAGAAAAAAAAATCAAAACGTTCCGCTCGGATGGAATACCCGCTATGCGCGAGTTTACAGCGTTGTGCCCGAGACTCTTTTTCGCGGGCTCTCCGCCGAGACGAGAGATGAATAGAGAAAGAAATACGGCGTAATAGAGAGAGCCTTGTCGTAAAGAAACCGGGCCTCGCGCTGGTTTAGGCCGAGTGTAATAACGGTACTCCCGCCTTTATCTCTTGTAAACGAGGAGTGGAGAGAAAAAAAATGTTTCGCGAGTCATCGCGACCGTGCTTGTAATATTATAGACGGATAGACGCGGAGCGGGGCGGGTTGGAACACCGGGGCGAGACGGGACTCTTCGGCCGATTTACCGCGAGAAATAACAGCGCACAGTCCGTTTTGCCCCGGTGTTCCATCCTGCCCCGCTCTCCCCTGCCCGGGGCAAGTCCAGCTCGCTCTTTGTCTCGCGACTTAGGAATTTTCTTTCGATCCGTATGCGCGAGTTTGATCGTGACGCACTGTCGGCTGCTTCGTAGCTCCTTCTCGATAATTCTATTGTTTTCCCCCCACTTCGAGCCACGTGACCGATTCTTATCTCCGCAGCCAAACCCCGGAGACTCTCGATGCTCCTTTGTCCCAACCGCGATAATGATGATCTATCGCTTGCTCCACTATCGCCGCTTCTTCGTCGTTCCTCTCTCTGGGTCGTTCGGTGCACTCGCGGATAAACAGACGAACCAGCGTCTTCGACGACAACAACTCAAACTATCCAATCTTTGCTCCCGGTAATGAATCACCGATAAAAAAAAATTAATTCTTTTTTACATACATTTTTTTCATTGATCCCAAATACCGCGCCTTCGTCAACGCGAATAGCGAAACTCGCCGTATACTCTGAGATCCTTGTATCGAGAACCCAAGTTGCAACAGCAGTTCTCGAGACTGAGAAAGAGAGAAACGGGCACGACTTTCGCTTCCGAGCGGGCAACGAGCCGCTCGCTCCAATCTCGGGCTATAACCGCGAGCTTACACTATATGCATATATCGACCGCTGAGAAACAAAAGGGCGCGACCCTTGTCTTTTTACACGTGAGATACGCCCTTTCCCTTTTGCCCAGTTGATTCATACACACACACACACATATATATTTAACACTTTTAGTGTCTGCATAAAACCAATTTCCCTTTTCTTTCACCGCACTCGAGAAACGAGGTTTGATTGGCAATATCGAGGCGCTTGCCGCGCCATTAATGCGAACATCCTGTTCGGCCGTGCGGAAACGCTCGATTAATTTGAAGTATCTTGCCCGTTCGTCGTTGAAGGTTCCTGGGAGGGACGTGGAACCGGTAACGGCGTAGCAGGTTCACCGGGAGTCGGCGGTGCATCGAACAGCAGCAGCAGCAGCAGCGGCGCATCATGGAGGACCGGAACACCGAGCCCACCCCTCAGCGAGTCCGGAGCCACGATCGGCTCTATATGGCCGGCACCGGCACACCATCCCTCGCACAATCAACTGCCCTGTCCCTACAGCGCGTCAGGCTCACCGTCCGGAAGCACCCCGAGCTCGACGGGCACACTGGACGAGGGCATTGTCCCCGACTATCTCGAGGACATGCACCCACGCAAGAAGAAGAAGGTAAGCAATGTAAGGCCTCTCACCAATAATTCACAAATCGGGTAGATGCGTCGGCGTTTCGAACGATGAAAAAAAAAAATCATCTCTTCGGCGTGAAGATCAGAGAAGAAAAACAAATGATTTATTTTATGTAGATAGATGGATTCGTTTATTGCGCGTTCTGAGGCCCCCCTAAGAAGATCGTGCTACAAAGGTACAAACCGCTCGGTAACAATTCAAAGTAACGTCAAATGAAATATGAAAAGAATGTAATAATAATAATATGAAAAATAATATAAACCAAAGGTAACAAGAAAACCGAAAGTAACATAAAATAAAATAAAACGGGTAAGATAAAATAACATTATAAGAATAATGTGGAATAATATTATAAGAATAATATGAAATGAAATCGGTTCGGTAAAAAAAATTATTGTATTCATTCAAATAGACAGTGAAATAAGTACCTAGCTTTCTTGTCCACAAACGTCCGCAATTTTTTTTTCTTTTCAATTTGACAAAAACGTTTGTCAATTTTACAAAATTTGTTGTTAATATTACGAAAATATTTGTAAGTTACAAATACTTTTTGTAAAATCAACGAGAAGGGAAATACGAACGTTTGCGGACAAAAAAAGTTTGTTAAAAGTGCAAACCTTAATTACTGTGTAAAACTGGGTTGGCGTCGATTGCAGGACGATAGGTGGTCTATCATACAGTAATTAAGAAAAAAAAATCGATCCGAAATCATATCCGCTACCGTTGCATTTGCCCCGGTTTCCGGAAGCTAAGACTCAGCCGGTGCCGATTGCCGAGGCAAGGAGAGTCGACCCAGCGCTGGAGTTCGCGAGGTGCCCCGTTAATGGCGTGTCGGGCCATTTTTAGCACCCCGCACGCCCACATCTTAAATCGGCGTTGCGTAACCTTGACACCTCTTCACCGCTCTTCGGCGATGTCGAGGTTCGTCGGCCGGCCTTGAAGGGTCCCGCTAACGAGCGATCCCGCTAATAATAACGATTGATCGCCGCTCATCGCCTCCCCCTCTTTGAGCTGCGCGTTGTTAAAATCCCGCCAGGCCTCGCGGGATTTTATTTCAGGGGATTATTTATTTTATTTTAGGGAATTCCCCCTAAACGCCGCCCGAACCCGCAATCGCGTCCGAGCGGATTCGACAGCCTCGCATGGATCGGCTCTTTCCGTGTTGATACGCGAATCGCAGCGATAGCGATTCCTTCCGCGTTCGCCTCGCAGTCTTAAGTGCATTTATGAATAATAAATAATTCCTCGAGTGCGCATGCGCGAGAGGCGCGGCGATTTTTCACGATCAATCGACATACGACGATATTTATTCCAATAAAAATTGTGCGATAAAAATGTTTTCCGAGCCTTACCGTCAGTCCCGCGGTGGCTCGTATGCAATAACCGCGACGACAACGACGAACGAGAATTGTGTAACTCCGCTGGCAACGTTAAGTCCGTCGCGCGCGTACCCTTCGTCGCCAGCCAGCACCGAACGGAATTAATGCGCCAACAGCGCACAGTGCCGGGGACAGCGTGGTGGGAGTTTAACCTTGCGTACCGCGTGCGTAAACGCGCGTGCAAGCATTTTCCATATACTATATACATGTGTATATTTTTTTGCCTCGGAACGCGGAGGCCGCGGAGGTCTTATGAAAAAAAGGAAAAATTTCCCCTTTGTTATCCGGAGGGAAAGTCCGTTCTCGTAACGCCCGCAAGGCTCTTCTTCTCATCGCCATACACCGTACAACATACACCACTCCAACGGTCGATGCACGCACGCACGCGATTAATATAATAATATCAAGAGCCGAAGAAAAAAAAAAACATTTAGGTGCGTTAATCAAACTCCGCGATCTTTATCGATCATTTTAGAAACTCCGTTTTCTCTTTTCATTTTTTTTTTTTTTTTTTTTGCGCTTCGAGGTATCTCGAGTGACCGAGGGTTTCATAATTCGATTCCCGGAGCTCGCATCGCTACCGCCGCTTCTTCGCGATCTTATTTTTATTTTATTTTTATTTTCTCTTTCAATGTTTTTCTTGTTGTTTTTGTTCCTCGCGTGTAGTACGTGTCAGACGGCGGAGCGAAAAACGCAGTTTCTGCCTCTCCGTGCATGAGTTCCCCGCGCGCCCCGCCGACGTTTTACTCCGTGCTTAGCTCATCCTCGATACCCGCTAAACGATCAGGCCCTGACGGCGTTTCGCTGCGAGCGGGAGTGTTTCTTGCAACAAACATCGGAGATTCTCATCGCTGCGGCGTAAACACACTGACGTTACAAGCCCACTACTTACGCCTTGTTTACCCCTCCTCAGCCCCCCTCGCGCGCCCGTCCTGTCGGTGATTTGAGGTTGTATAATTTCGTAACTCTCGCGCCGCGCCGCTAACTCCCGAACCTTGAGGTATTATCGCTCGGCTCTCATCTTGGCTCGCGCTCGATCGCGCACACGCGTCCCGAGAGCTCTTTCGCGCGCCGTTCACTCGTGTGTTCGGTACTGAAATAGAAAAGCAGCTCCCTCCACCCCCCGTGAAGCTGTTTATACGGGACGAGTTTTTTTTTTTTTTTTTATACATAGATGTATATTTAATGTTCTTTTTAACCGAGCAATTTTTAACGGGAGCAATTAACTCACATGGCTATCTTCCCCTTTCGTTGCAGAGTCGGGCCAGGGTCAATCGCGATCTCGTCGAGAATGGATCAAACGAGGGATACAACTTTGAAAATTGGGATCTGGTAAGTGAACGATGAGATTGTGTAGTCTGTTGATAGATTCGCCTCGGAGCGGTGGTGCTTTTTTTGAGGTCAATCTATGTACGTTCGATAGGTTAATTTTCTATCTGTTTTTTTTTTTACGAACCTAGGGTAGAGCCTCGATTAACTGGGACGACGACTTGTCCGAGTCCCCGGAATTGAGCGAGTTGTACGCGCGGATTAATAACCTCGGCAGAAATTTCGGAGCTTTAAATCGGTGACTTTATCGGGACATTTCCGGACCTTATCGGGGCCCGCTATAGCGCTCTGAAATTTGTGTCGGGAGTAGATAAACTCGGATAAAACGAACGAAGTTGCAATGCTTCGCGCGCCGGGCGATTGGTGGATCGTGTTTTTCGTGTTATCGCAGACTTCACTTATCCACGGTACACTCACCCCGCATTACCTCGGACAATCGAGGCTCTACACACTTTTTCTACGCTCCATAAAATTTGTAAATAGGGGAAAGAATTGTGAGTCTTTAAACGTATCGGGCTGGTCGACGATAAGCCGAATTCGAAGCCGCTTAGAGGGAAGGCTCGGCTGAAACGCCTGTCCTAATTGGGCGGGCCGTTCGACCCGAACCTTGTTCGGATATCGAGCGGTTTCACTTATCAAGCGGTTTCACCCGGGCTATCGAGGTTCTACTGTACACACTTTTCCCATCCTCCATAAAATTTGAAAATAGAAAAAAGATTTCTGAGACTCTAAATGAATCGGGCGGGAGAACGATAAACCGAATTCGTAGCTTTTAGGGCCACGCTTGGCCGGCTAAAATGGATTAGCCGGCTAAAATAGTTTAGTCGGCTAAGATGGATTAGCCGACTAAAATAGTTATCCGGCTAAGATGGATTAGCCGTCTAAAATAGTTTAGCCGGCTAAGACGGCTTAGTCGCCCAAACTATAAAATCCATCAGCCGGATAAGACATTTTAGCCGGCTAGGCCAGCCTATTTGTACAGCCCCAATGCGCAGTGCTCTTTCGTTACTCCCTCGGGGAGTCCCATTACTCTCGGATGAGTAATGATCACTTGCGAATATGACGATTTTGCGACGCAAGAATTGACGTCATTTTAACGAAGACGGAAAATATCATCTGATCGGATTTTCACCTCGTGTGATTTCTGCCCTCGCTTCCTTTTGGTAAAAAAACGTCGCACTCGGCGCAAATCGTGCACTCCCCTCCCTTCTAGCAAAATATACCATTATGACTCTGAACCTATCGAGCCGATAGCGATGAACCGTATTAGTAGCTGTTTAGAGCCACGCTCGGCTGAAACACCTGTCCTAATTGAGCGGGTCGTTCGACCCGAAGCTGTTCGGATATCAATCGAGGACAAGCGCCTCCGCCCATCGCCTCAGGAAGGAGTTCATGGACGGTTTTCCCTTTCGAGATAATGCGACGATTGAGCTGTGCGCGTCTGTGTCACAAATTCCATCGGAGTAAAATGGTCGATAAAGAAGGACTCCGCTCCGGTTTCCAAGCAGGCGTCTCCGCTGCACACGCGGCGAGAGGCCATCGGGTGTCAACGCGAGCCAAAAAGACACTCTAGCGAGCTCATCTAACCGTATCTGGCAAGCTCGCTACCGCCGCCGCGCAGATACGAGAGTTCCGCGCGTGCAGGATGCACTCTTGCTCGTGTTGTGTACCAGACCGCGCGCGATCCCGTCCCATTCTGGAGCACGAACTTTAGATCCTAATAATAGTAGAGGCTTTACTACGGCGAGGCGATCCCGCCGCTCTGTACGGTCGGGCTCTATATTCTCCCGACGGCCTTGCAAGGCTCGCAGGTCACAAGAGTAATCCAAGTAGACACACCCTCCTATTCTCTTTCGCTCCCTACGAATCCGAAAGAATAAATTTCAAACAAAAAAATCAAACGATTATCATAAAAATAAAAAATAACAAAAAACACAAAAAGTTCTGATAAAAAAATATGGGGATTTCTTCGCAGTTCTCGAAAGTCCAGAATCCCACCAACGGCCTCAACAGCCTTACGGCCACCGAATCGATAGTTATAGATGTAGAGGCTATACAGCGAGACCTCGCAGCGGTTGCACTGGTGCGAGTGCACGTGCCGGTTTTCTCACCGCCGTCCTCGTGTCGGAGGCGTTTGTAAAACGGGTTGCGGATTCGGTATCGTCGGCGCATGCACACACGGCTCCGAAGCCTTCCTCCAACGTATGCTGCGTTGGAGTATGCTGCGTATGTGTGTGTGTCTCTACTGGTACGTGCGGTAGCCTCGTGTCGGTGCATAGAGGCGCTTCTGCTGGGCGAGCAAGCCGGGTCGTAGGAGAGCGCGCGTGGCCGGCCTCTGGTGCAACGCGCGAGGAGGAGAGGCCGGCCTGGCGACGTAAAGAGCGCGGTGCACAGGGCGTGACGTCACTGGTGGCACGTGTCCCTTTTCCAACCCCCGCGGACCCCCCGGTGTTCCGCCGGCCGGTCGATCGGAGGCAGCGGCCGGGGTCGGCGGGACTTTCCTATCTGGCGCTGATGCACACCGGCGAGTTGCAACGTTCCTATGCAAGCCTCCCCCACCCCCCCCCCCCCCCCCTCCCCCCCCTCCCCTCCGTGCCCCACCGGTGCACAACGGCTTGGCGAGGACGCGCGGCGAGAGAGGGCCGCACGGGAAGGGGAGTTAAGGTCACAGCGGCCCTGACTGCACGAGCGCGAAATAATATCTATACCGCACCAAAGTGCCTCGTGCGCCGTTGCAACGACACTGCCGTCGCCGGGAGAAATAACGCCCGTGGGACGCTCGCGAGGAAAATTTATTTCCATCGTCATCGTCGTCATCATCATTATCCGCGAGGCGAGAGCGCGCGGGCCGAAAAATTCATTCGACTGCCACCCTTTGGCCCTGGATGACGCTTTTTCGAGCGTCTCGTCGGAACCCGATGTAATGCGAGGACATTTTTACTGGGGACGGGGGAAAAAATGTTGACTGTCGGGGAAATTTAATATGTTTTGTTTTATTTCGTTTTATTCTTTTATTTTATTTTATTTTACTTTATTTTATTTTATTCTACTTTATTTTATAAACGGGACAAACCAGTTTTAGGGAAAAATGTCGAATAGATGAAAGATATGTCCTGTATATAGCAGCCAAAAGTTCGACATCTCGTATGGGGGAAAGTCGCCTTAAAGAAACTTTTTTGGGGATCTGTTTATTAACCATCGCGGGGCAGATAAGAAATAAAAAATGAATATTAATTAATATATTTGAAATGTTTCACGTATTATATTTAATATAATGATATTACAATATTCCATTGTTTTTAGCATTACATATCGTCCGAAATATTGTCTCGGACGAAAGCAAATTAGTTTTCACGCGTCTGTCGGTTGACTACGAAAAGCCAATTGGCTCTTGGCCAGAACATTAACAGTTTCGAATTTAACAGGGAAGCTGATTCGTTACAGGCCGAGCGCGGGGTCGGTGGGCGGGAGGGTGTTGCGCATGGCCTTGAACGTGAGCGTTATCTGACCCGCGTGCGTCGCATACTCGCTGAATTATCAACAGTAGAAAAAAGGTCATTGATTACGTCTCTTTCCCCCTAAATCATCGGATATATCCCAGAATATGTAGATTATTTATTCGGGACATGTAAGTGACCAAAAGTCTTCCTACCATAGGTGGCGCCCTATTTCCCTACTACTATATACTATGGTAATATTTCTCAAGCGATATAGACACATTTACTAGATCCTTCTCTCAGTGTCGACGAATACGATCATTTAGTTTCGCTTTTATCCGAGAATGTGTACACCGAGGAAAAGAAATGGTTGGATTAAGCAAGTGCACGGTGACATACGTTCAAAAGTCTATTCGGTTGGTGCAACAAAAATGTTTATTTCAATCGAAAAATTTTGAATAAATGGAAGCAAATAATCGTCTAACAAAACAATGCTTTGTATGTACCAAAACAAATAACTGCTTTGAACGTATGTCACCGCGTCTGTTGGTTTTCTTTCTCTGTGTAGCATAAATATACCGGATATGCAACTAGCCGAACATTCTGTATCCAGTATATACCTTTTTTACCCATACGGGCAACCCAGACGGTAACCCGGAAGTCGCGATATCTCGCCCACCTCCGATCCCATGCGTTCGAATATTTATGATTCGATGATGGATCGCCATGCGGAACGAGGAGGCGAAGAATGAGAAGAAAACAAGACGTTATCTATCTCGTCGGGGTCCGCGAGGGGGTTGATGGTCCGGCGATATCACTTCGGGCAAGCTGTACTGCTTCCTACTGCTGCGTACAATCCCACCCCTCCGCCTCGATTACCGAGATCCGATGAGTTATTCATGTCGCTTGACCCCTCTTTGTTTCTCTCTCTCTCCGCTCCCAGTAGAAACTTCGTTGTAACGGAGCTACCTCTCGCCCGCTTGGCAACCGGCAAATGAATACCCGATCGGATCGATTCGATAACGAGTTAATTAATGCCGAGCATGAGATAATTAATCCGTCGACATCGTGTTGACTCCGGAGCTTCTCGATCGAGACACGCCCGATCTACCATGCTGCATTCCAAATTCACTCGATCGAGATGATCGAACGTTTGCTATTTATCTCGTAAAAAAAAAAAAAAAAAAAAAATTGCATAGGTGTGGGCGATTTCTCGGCGGGAGGTCGATTGATGGTCGGCGATTCACGGCCATCGTCGCGGCGTGTATGCGCCCGGGAATCATTGTGAGCTAGACACGGCGTCGTATCGTAGAGGCGTCGCACTATTGCCGACACACGCGCATCCCGCTGGCTCATCCATCGGTATGTCCTTCTTCCCTCCTCCCCGCTCTGCTCCCACCGCCCCCCTCGTCTCTTTCCCACTTTTCCAAGCCGGCGTTACATAAGAGCTCGTGCATTGCGTAAACTTGACGTGCGTCGCACGTATTTCCGTGCCCGGCAACAAACAAGCGAGCCAAAGTCTCCGGCGGTTCAACAGTGCGGGTACTTGATAGTCGCGGAACGTCGACGTCGGTCGATCACCGCCGAAATTTCGTTAATTGTAACGGTAGAGCGGCCGCGACCGAAATGGAGGAAGCGGAAGTGATGACAATTTTTTTTTTGGCCGGCTCTTATGAGAATGGGAAGACGGAGAAAGAAGCTTGTTTATGCTTCTCTCGAGCCGTCGCTTCCCGGGTAGTAATTTTACAGCGAGGCATCAGGCGGTGGCGAAAAAGAATTAAGCGGTCTGGCGCGAGGGAATTCTGTTTAGTGAACGAGGATTCTATTTGCCGCGAATGACAATCCGCTTGCTGCAGAAGGAGCCTCTTGGGCCGAAAAGGATTTTCTTAGGGGGGAATATGGTCCACCACGATTATCTCATAATTCGATCGATATATGGACCAGCTTATATTCGCTACGTTTACCCTATGAAAAATATATTAAATGATTGTCTTTTTTTTTAATATATGAGAAATATAGGGTAAGTGTGGTGAATATGGCCCACCTACAAGAGAATTCAATCTAGTGGGTGGGAATTCAATTCGCCGCGAACGAAAATCCGCTTGCCGCAGACAGATCCTCTTAGGGCAAAGAAAACATTTTTTTAGAATGACTTTCTATCCGTTTGGCTCAAGAGAATTCTGTTTAGTGGACGAGGATTCTATTTGCCGCGAATGAGACTCCGCTTGCCACAGAAGAGTGTCCTTGCGGCAAAGAAACAATGTTTTGGTATAACTCTGTATCCGCATGCCTCACGAAAATTCATTTTTAGTGGGTGAGAATTCAATTTGCCTCGAAGAAAAATCCGCTTGCACCGACAAAGTTTTTTTCAGATTTTTCTTTAGAGTGGTTTCTGACAAGGTCCGCATAAGGCCGGGCTGGTTCCCGACGGGGACGATTTGACGCTCCAAAAAGTCCATAAGGGGTGAAGCAGCTCGCACATAAAACTACGTAAGGAACGCAGCAGGCCGTGCCTTATCCACACCCAGCCGTGATTGGCTGATGCTCGCGTATTAGTGTCCGGTCTGGTCCGATCGACTCGTCTGCGTGACGGAAAACGGCGTTGTTTTATGTGCGAGCACCTTGATCGGGCGCAATAATATCGATCGACGACGAGGAGGCCTCCGGTGAATGCGTGCCGTTCCGCAGCTGAGAAGGCTCTCGGAACGAAGGAAGTGGGTTAGATAGGTCCGGGCATCCGGGCGTCGCTACTCCACCGCGAATATCGCGTATACAGGGTACAACCGCAAGCCGGCCGGCTCAGTTTGCCTATCTGGCTGCCGCCGCTGGGTGGTAGCTGCGCGCGATACCGGGTCTAACTCGTCCCCAGTTGAGTCGGGTTATGCAAAAGATGAGATCACACCGCGGACAGCGGCGTTGTGTCCTTGGCCACTACGGGCCAGAGCCCGACTCCGACTGTGCCCAACGACCCGATAAATATACATGCACACGGCTGGCCTCGTATAATTTCGTGTGTCAATTTGCACGAGTTTCGGATGACCGTAAGCGCGTGTCGGACGCGGCGGTTCAACATGGCGGATAATCGGGCGCCGCCATTCCCATTGGCCAAAGGCTCGGACCGACCCTGGATAATTTTTTGTAGGAGACAGTGGGGCATAACGGGACAGTGAGCGGGAAACTCAATTTTCCAATAATTTTTGGACGCTCCATTTTGTCCCAACGATACATCAGGATTTTCAAGCCCGTTTTGCCCCACGGACCGCCATTGGTACCATCCAAAAGTTATTGGACAATTGCCCTTTGTCTCGTTGTCCCGTTTTGCCCCGCTGTGCCATTTCGCCCCGCTTTCCCGTAGATCATATTTTTCCCTCACAAACAGGTAATTTTTTTTCGTCACCCGACGATGACTGGAGGAACTTCCACCCTTGTCCTCCGGTTCGCACTATTGGCCGACGATGACGCTGCCGTTTCCGCCGCCACGAAGACCATCGATACGACACGCGAGCGTTACCAGAAAACTCTTGGCGCATGGCCTTTCCTCGTGCTCGTGGATATATTATTCGCTCCGCGAACCGGCGTATAGCGTGTAACCTTTGTCACCGTCGGTAGGCCACCTCCACACGAGCGCCTCGTCGACGTTGCCGGCAGAACACGCGCGGCACAAGCGTCATCAACGACACCCGGGGGGGTTAGGGGGAAGAGGGGGGGGGGGCTCCTCCTACGCGACCTCCTCTCCTCCATCGTCGCCTACTTTCTTCCTGCCCTCCTCCTTGGCTCTTCTGCTCGTGCATCCTCGATCTTCGAGTCCCCCTCGAACCTCCCCCCCCCCCCCCCCCTAGATCGACCACGCGAATCTCACGTACGAGACTTCCGTCACTGGGAATTATCACCGGCGAGACTGTCCGTTGAAATTACGTAACGAAAATGTTGTACCGTCGGGCCGTTCATAGGGGGTATCTGAATAGTATGACCTTGAACGTTAAGATTCTAATTCCGGGGTCTCCGGAGGCCGTGAAAATCGGAAGAAAAGACGAAGCTATGTTCACTGGCGAGATCCGAAAGCTACCCAGAACCGAACCGCGCTGAGTCCGTATTAAAATAAAGTATATCGGAAAATATATTTTTCGATATATCAAATATGAGGGTCAAATATATTTTTCAATGTATCAAATATGAGTGTCAAATATATTATCAAAATATCCCCGAATAACATATGCTTTGAATATATATTTTTTAAAATTTAGTTCGGCATATCTAATTTTCCTCGTACAAAATATGTTTGATACTTTTTTTTAATATATCTTCCGCTGTCGTACAAAAATATTTTATTTCCACGTGGGAGACGACGAAAGGAAAACAGTCATCCGGGGAGATACCCGATCCGCTGTGACGAAAATATATATATAAAAAAAAACATGCCGTACGATACCAGTGTGAATTATTTTAGAGCCAAGACCGAAAGAGTATGCAGTGTCGAATGTTTTTCTTTTTCTTCTTTTTTTACTACACCAAGGCGCCTCTCGTGCACGTTCGTGTCTTACGCAAAGACCGACAGGCAGCGTAAAAAAATGGGAGGAAAAAGAATGACGTGAACCACGGAAACTCACCGGCTAATTGCCGGTTCGAAGCCTTAAGAAAGTGATCGCATAAAAAAATATAAAAATAAAACTGTAAATATAGTGCAAGTAAAATTACAGTCCTATCGCCCCCCAAGTGTAGTACTTTACTAGCCAATAAAACTGCTTTACCGGCAGCTTGATAAACGGGATTGAGAAAATATAACGATAAGAACCAGTATAACTCGCCTGTGAATAGCTACTGGATCGCGATGCATATTAGAATATAATATGGGGCATTCCCTACCGCTTCGACCTGGGTCTAACTCTTCACATCTTGGGTTGAGCCCGCGATTTTTTAAATTACTGAACAAACTTTCAAAATTTTTATTAGATAAAAAAAAATTGATTATAATTATTGATGTTTAAAAAAATTAACGTATTGATCACGGCAATTACAAAGCCTGAAAAAATTGTGGAGATTCTGGTGTCATATATAAAAAAATGTAATACGGGCCAGAGTGTGCCGGCCTCACCTTCAATTTTTTTCTAATTATTTCCGAAAAAAAGACAGTGAAAAAAAAATAGCCGATTATGGTTGATCGCCTGCCCCGATTGTTGGGAATTTTTTCAGGCCGAAGATGTTTCCAGGCCAGAATGGTAAGGAATGCCCAGTATAAACAGTAAATATAGTACAGCAGCTATATATTATATATATAGCTATATATATTCGCTCGTTCGGACGTACACGCCCAAGGTCGCAAGCCGACCAGATAGAAAACAAAGGTTTACAATCAAAGTAATTGCCAAACGATTACTAACGCCTACAGCAGAGAGCACACACTGATGCGTCGCTATGTCGTGCGAGGACTTTGCGTCTCCCAAGCTCGCGGACGCGACTTTGACCTGCGCGCAAGAGGAGAGACGCGAACGATGCTCGAGCTCGAGGGACAAGGTCTATCCTTGCGGACGGTAGCTGATCAAAGTCTTCACCCTCGCGTGTTCCTCGGTGATTTGTCATCGGCCTTCGTCGATACGCCCGCACCGCAAACTCCGGACGGCCGATAGGTCACCGGCATTTAATTTCCGACGAACGCACCTAAACCGTACGCTCTGTTTATTCTCTACAACTCAGAGTCTGCCGTTTCGGCGATAACGTCATTATCGTCCGGGCTGTTATGTCACGATTCTCGCATCGAGGCTCGCAACAGAGACGCGTATCTGCCCGTCGCCTCGACGGCGGGGTGCGTGCCGTCTTTCAAACGGGCCGGAGCGCCTCGTCTTCTAAAAGCGTACCGCGACCTACGCTCCGCGTCGAAATTTCGCGCGGACGAGACTAGAATTTGTTTTCTTCTTTTTTTTCCGGTGTCGGCACCCCGGCCGGAGTCAAGGACGGCCCGGCGTTGCCGAACCGGCTATTAAGCACGGTTCGCGAATTTCAGCTGGCATAAACGTGCGAACGCAAACACACGACCCGTTGTCGCTCAAGGTAGGGGGAGACGGGCGGGGAGGGGCGGGATGAGATATACGTCGTGCCCGGCACGACGTTACCGCTACGGCGAGCACAGTCGAACATTGACGGGCGCGCGTTCGTTGTCCTAGGCCCTGATCAGTCCGTTTTTTTTCTCTTTTCTCTTTACGCTCGCGAAACTCTCCTCGAGAGAGTGACGCGTCGATCGACCCTCCTCCGTCCGTCCGTCCGCCCCACCCGCGCTCCGATGTCCCGCCCTATCTCCGGAGCCGCAATTCGGCGCCGCTCGCCCAAACACCATACGGATTCTCTTTAAACAAAAAATTATTTCTCTTTTCATTATTATTTATTTTTTTCTCTCTTTCATCGCGCTCGACCCCGAGGCGACCTCTGTTCTTCCCTTCCCACTTCCTCCCCCCCTCCTCGTAGGTCCAGTCGGCGAAACAATTTCTGCGCATGACCGAACGGCCCGCTCGACTTTCTCTCACCGTTGCGAATTTCGACTGCGGACTCGCGCTCGGTAACGCCATCGATTATTTCGTCACTCGTCCCCTCACCGGCAATCGTCCTCCGGCGGCGGCGACCGTGAAACTTTCCGAAGCCATTCCTCGACTGCTGACGTGCCTCTTGCCTCTTGACCCACGTACGAATTCATCGACTCGACTTCGAAACTTCTTCGAATGCTTTACGCTTTGATTTACAAGATTATTATAAATAAATAAACCGAAGTGATATGAAAAAAAAACATTCGTTAATGTTTTTTTTTTCCCAAGCCGCGGAGAGAAAACGTTTGCGGCGGTATTGAAACATCATCCGAGGCGAGCATATGGCAAATCAATTTCGAATCCTTGAGCAGCTTAGCAAAGAGAGTTGCGATCGAAGACTGCAAACAGGCTTCGGTTGCCTGCGGAGCCGCGAGGGGCGCGGGGGAGGGACGGTTACGCAACAAGTCTTTCGACATCATAAAAGCAGTACCGCGTCGCAGCTGTGTATATGCCTGCAGGTGACTTTCTCTCGCGCGGATCGAGCAGATATACCGGTCGAGGGTACCGGCGCGCAGGGGAAGGCTCGCCGGCGTAAACAGCCGGAGCGGCGGCCATTCTCCTTTCTCGCGCGCTAAATCAGCTTGGCAGTGAACCGAATAGTCGCGAGCGGAATTTTTTAAAAACGAGCGAAGGACGCTACCGTAAAGGGACATCGGAGGCGATGCCGAGGAAATTTTATCACCGAGATTTGTCGAAGTTGTGCGAAACAACCGGTCCGCACTCAGTCGGTAATAAAAACTGTAATGTTGTTTTTTCGAGGGTGCTAAAACTTTATTGTTTAACGAAAATAGAATGGGTATCAATTTTGCAGTGGGTTTCAATTTCTTGTGAACGTTGAAAGTTTCAGCACGCTTGAAAAAATTGCATTACAGTTTCTCTCATCGACCGCGGTATTTCGCATGTCCTCGAGGCGAAACGAAACAAACTCGGTCGATATTGAAAATTGTAATGAACTTTTATTTGTATGGTGCACATTTTTCCGAGAAAAAGGCAAATTCGAGACGGATGCGCACGTTAATTTCGCGCCTGAGACGAATTTGTATATATATATATTTTTAATTAGTCGCGATGAAAAAAGTTCAATGGAAAATTGGAGCCGTTTCTCTGGCACTCACAGCCGTTTCACTTCAGCTTAAAATGAAATTGTTATGAAATCGTCGAGGAGATAATAGAATGAGACTCGTCAATCGGTTATTTATTTATTTATTTATTTATATACGGACCGAGCCCTTTTCCAAGACATATACAGAAGCGGACAGTTATGCAATATGCGTTTCACGGTTATAACTCGTTAGTTTGATCCTATTATATCGGAGCGGCATTGAAACCTTTTCATTAAACGCAACGTCGAGAATAAAATCGATAATTCAATATAGAACACAATGCGCTAAACTTTTCAGACAGATCTTTAGACAAAATATTTTCCATACTCGGAGCTACCTGATTGAAAATTTACATTACAAAAATCCACAGTCGATGTAAAAAATATACATGGAAAATAAAACCGTGAATGGGGTGAATATGGCCCACCACGATTATCACATTAATCAATTATATACAGACCAGGCCATGCTCACAATATTTTCCCTATGAAAAGTATAATATGAAATATAATATAAAATATATGAACAACATATTTTCGCCAAAAATCCACAACGATTCCACGTAAAATATGAATATCAATATGAAAAACAAAATCGATACGCCGGATATATTTTCCCTGAATCTCTGCAACATATTCCTCTCTCCACGACGTTGTACCTCCGTGCTAAAAACCGAAATCCGTTGGTCCGACGACTTCCACACAGTAGTCTTCTGGACTATGTATAGCACCGCGAATGGAGATTAGCCTAATATCTATTCAGCGACGGCGAGGCCCGAGGAGGAGGAGGAGGTCGAAGACGGAGGGGAGAGGGTTAACGAGTGCGAAAACGAAGAGGGGAGCGCGCGCGCTGGCGAGCACACACATCCGCGCGTTTCCCTGTGTTAGACCCGGGCACGAGAAGATAGTCCTGCCCTAGGGTAACGTAATCCTTCCAGACGCCCGTGCCCCTTCCAGCGGTACACTTTCGCGAACTCATCGTGCCTGCCGATTGGTCGAGACAGAGAGGGAGAGAGAGAGATAGAGAGTCGAGATACTGAGAATCGCGAATGGTGGAGGGAATCGTTCCTCGCTCGACGGAGCCGGCCACCCACTCCAGACGCTACCGTCGCCCGCCGAAAATTCGCAAGTACGCGACCTTGACTTCGCCATCACCGCCCCCTCCCCCCCGCGTTCCGTCTCGCCGTTTCTGCGTGAAGCCCTCCGCCCCGCAAATCTAACGGTCGATAGACCCGTCGTACCGACCCTGGTGGGAATTACACACGGGTTCGGTACCGGCCGACATGGGGCGGACGCCGGGCCGACGCTGTGCCAGTGCTGGCTCTCTGTCGTACTCTCACTAGGGACGGGAAGGGATGTCGCAGAGGATTTTCTCGCGTGGTTCTGCGTTTCGAATACCCGAACCCGACCCGAGGGTTCATAGTATAGGGGAGAGCGGGGCTAAATGGGACTGTGGGGCAAAACGGGACTGCGAGGGCGAAACTCAGTTTTTCAACAGTTTTTGGATGCCACATTTTGTTCCAACGATACATCAGGATTTTCAACACCATTTTGCACCACTGTCCCATTTTGCTCCGTCCTCCCCTATATATATGTGTGTGTATATGTATGTATGTGTGTACAGGGGAAAGCGGGGCAAATCGGAATGGAAAATCGGGATGCATCGATGGGACAAAATGGGACGTCCTAAAATTATTGGATAATGGCCTTTATATATATTGTTACGTCCAAGGGAATGAATAACGCGCGTATTAGGTTTTGGGGCGGATATTATTATGTACAATGGCAGCTAAATATCTCAAACACTAGCTGTCAAACGTCTGTTTACTCTGAAAGTCCGATCAAGACTGTTCTACATGACGATCGATCTTCTATCGATCGTCCGTTCGTTCGTCTCTTGTCAAACCTAACTAATATCGCGTGCCTCAACGAATAGTCAGCTACATATTCGCATATATATATGTATATATATATATATATACATATATATATATATATGCTCGTATAGACGAAGCGCCGAATGTCTGCAACCCCCACGCTCTCTTAATTCCATCTTCCTCGGGAGCACACTTGACTGCCCCTCGGTTCGGCCTCGTTCGATCCTGTCTCGTCAGCCGGGCGCTCTCGCGGGTCCCTCACCCACGGCCAATCGGGATAATGCTCCCTGCGCCGGGTCCTTGGCTTCGGGCCGTCGACGAGACCAGGGGTTACCGACCGGCCTCACCTTGCCGCGCGAAGCCTCCGCCTCGGACCGAGCCGGAGCGAGCGCCCCGCCGGGGACCGCGTCGCCCCCGTTGACTAATTTTCTTGGAACTCGTAACGCGAGACATCCCTCCACGAAGCCCGGCTATCCGACCCCTCGCTCGTTCTCGCCGCGGGTGAGACGCGGAGCAACTTTTTGGAATTTTTTAGAATTTTTTTTTTTTTAGAAAAAAATAAAAATAAAACGGAGGCCGATATGCAGCGAAGAAAATTGCAGTCTGCGGGGATAAAAACTGCCGGAACGAGAACTCACGGCGCTTACGTGCCCGCCGCTCCTCAAGCGCTACCGATCTTTTTGTTGCGCTCTTTCGCGCAACGAAAGGGACTACGTGACTTTCATCATGCGAAGAGCGATCCCTGTGACGACGCTCGGCGTCGTCGGCGTATCGAGCGCCGCGAGACAAAGAGAGGGACAACTCTGGCGAACGGTGATAACGGTACAACCACCAATTTACGGACTCGCAAACGGGAGGATCGGCCGAGAGAGATTCTTCGACGCGGGTTTTTACGGTACCCCGAGAAACGCGCCTTCTCCTCCGAGCTCTGGGACAACGACGTTGATGGATCTGACTTTTCAGGATCATTTTTTTTAATTATTTTTTTTATGGTATATATATATATATATTCATATGTATATATATTGTAAAGAGAACGGGGTACCGAGACATACGGTCTGTACGGTCTACGGTACTTTGTTCGTAACGACTTTGTGTGTCTATCGGGGCAACCTTGGATGGGCGTGCTCGAACCGCCGAGAGAGATCGTGGTACCCGTTTGCGTCACGATCGCTCAGCGAGAATTGCCAGCAGGAGTACAAGGCCGATAACTTCGAGCGCCGTCCTTATCGCGTTCACCTATCCGTGGCACCTGTACGCACCGGAGAACCCTGCATACCTCACGATACCCGTTTAAGCGGGACACTTTTTATTCGCCGCCCACTCGTGTGTATCAGCGGGGCTGGGGAGTTCTCTTTGCGGGAGGCGAGGGCTGTGATCGCCGATCAATAATGACGATCGTGGATCGATACTTCGCCGGGGGGTGCAACGAGAACAAAAAATTCGGAAATTGAGTTACACGGTTTTCTATTTGGTGTGAGGATATTGATTAATCGGGATTGAGTTGGATTTATCGGCCAAAAAAAATTAGCTTTAAATCAAAATTTTTAAGTTTAATTGATCAGATTATACTCTGATTGTGGCTTGATATATTAAAATAGAAACGTTTCGTTGACTTTAGGACATTTTTTTTGTCAATGAAGATTTTGGAAAGTATTTCTTCCACACTGCAAACATTGCAATCGTAGATTGGCAGTGCAGCTTGACTAGGCGTACACAGAAAAAAGAAAGATTAGTGAATTCAGCAATATTTCTTTGGTGCGAGAACGTTGACTCACCGAAATGAAATTACGTTTATTGGTTCAAGGCAAATGACGCCTGATTACAAATTTTCAAGTTCATTTAATTGAGTTATAGCCACGCGCCGACGAAAATGCGCTGCGCCGATTACCGAGGTAAAAACTTTCGGTTGATTTTGGGACACTTGTTTGTGTCAGTGCAAAATTAAAAGAAAAAAAAAATGGTTTCTCGTTCGGTGTTATTGTTCATCGCGGAAGAGATTATTCGGAGGGCTTTGGACGATTGTGGGGGACGAGAGAATTAACGAGAATTCAGCTTGAACTCCGCACGACTGATAGTCGAGGCTCTTTATCGGCCACCGGGAGAAAGTTACTCGTATCATTTGTCAGTATGACCTGCACTGTCTAAACGGGAATGGAAACGTTTTCTCAATTCTTTCCGCCTCTCCACTCAAATGATGGATGTATCGGTTGCAAAAAAATATATACATATATATTCGCTGGGGCACCGAGACAGGTGTTTTTGAACGAAACAATCCTTATCGCCGAGTCCGCAATTAACCTGGGCTCGCGATAATCGTCAATAAACAAGCAACTTATTTTCGTCTGCAGCGCGAATGCGACGACCTTGATTTGGTTATTGAACTTTTATTTCGTTGTCGGGCGTAAACGCGAATGCACCGGAGAGGAGAGCGGCGGTTCGTTTCGACGATAAGAACGTTTTTCTGCGAGGCATTCACGACCGATAAGACACCGCCGAATAAATATTTTTTTTATAAAAACATCGTGCCTCGTCGTCTCGACGCTCTGGAATCCATGCCCTAGCTCCATCAGCTCCAACGACTCCTGGTCGTGTATCAAAGTCTCGCGAATTCGCTCGATCGAGAATCTTTTGCAAATGTCAAAGACCAAAAATTATTTCCCTTTCTCATATCGAATATTCAGATGGAGGAAAAATTCTTGACATCCTTAACTCATCGGTTAACACGGATTCACTCTGACTTAAAAGTAGCGAAGCAAAAAGCCCACAACTTCGACTTTAAATACCTTATTCGATAAATAAAAAAAATATACATATTATTATTTTAAAAATATATATCTATTTGTTTGTATGTTTATTGCACACCCTGGGGGAAGGCCGATTATTCGAAGTCCCTTACGGAACCCCCCCCTCATGCTCTGATAACTATTCCCTTATTATACTATTCTAGTTTCTGTGCGTCTCTATTATGCGCCTCTATTATACTATTCTAATTTCTGTGCGTCTCGGTGAGCATGATTGTGCACAATCATGATTGTTCACGACAACGCTGTACATTATGGCCGTGCGTAAAAAAAAATCATTTTTCATCCGGTAGTAGGGGAGAGTGGGGCAAAATGGCACAGCGGGGCAAAACGGGATATTGAGACAAAACGCAGTTTTCCAATAACTTTTGGATGGTGGCGATGGTGGTCCGCGACCCTCACTGTCCCGTTTTGCCCCACTGTCCCATTTTGCCCCGCTCTCCCCTATTTCACTTCCGGTCCAGAAAACTCATTTTTCGATCGGAAGTGATGTCATACCGAAAATATCACTTCCGGTCCGGAAATCCACACTTTCGGCCGGGGCTGACGTCATGTCGGAAATACGTCACGTCCAGGGCGGGAAAGTCATTTTTTAACCGGAAGTGACGTCACAATGGAAATACATATTTATATATTTTTCTTTAAATCTAATTTTGCGGTTTTAAAGTTTAATAAAACTGCCACAAAAAAACGTCCCAACATTTATTTTCTTCAAAAAAATAAGCATATAGAAAATCCTTCGGAGTTAATTTTACCTTACAGCTATCGAGGTGTGCACGCGAGGAGTTACACGATTTTTTTTTTGTAGCATTTCCAATTGGTCTTTTTTGTTTTCTCGTGCACAGATCCGTAGAATAGATCGTTACTTCCCGTACGTGGAAAAATCAGTCACGTATGTTTCTCATTGGAAACTTGGCTGGGGCCTCGCTCGAGTGATCGGTCGTTCGACGGTTAGCCAGAAGCGATCGAGTCGGTTCGCCAGGCCGATCGGCTCGAGCATACAATCTACGGCAGCTCTCTCGATACGTTGCACCGAAAGAGATCCGGCGCGCGAGTCCGCACCTGCGAGCTCCTTGGCTTTTACCTGCGCGCCTACGCTCGGACTATATTTATACAAAAAGCCCGCACACGCGTACACCCGTTGCGCAGTCGTTGATCTACAGTTCGCCGTGCACGTACGCCACGGATAAAACAACACGGAAAAGCCTTTCTACCGGTTGCTATGCGGCTTCGCTCGTACGACTGTTTCAACGGAATACAAAAAAAAAAAAAAAAAAAAAAAGAAAAAAAAACATGTCTTCGCCCGGGCGTGTGTGCAACATGCATTGCGCGGCGGGGACGAAAGAGGGAACACGTGGCCCGCCTTGCCTGAAGGACGGAAGCGGCCGTGGAGCGTGATACGCTTACGGTTATGCCTGCTCGCCGCTTCCATCTCTCGCTCTCCGTGTATGCACGCACGTTTCTCACACAACGTACCGTTTCTTCCTCGTCCGATCTTCCTCAAATACTGAGACCTTCGTGACGCACAGTTGGCTTCGGAATTTCGGTGGCTATCGCGCGGGACTGTGAAAGGAACGTGGAAAATTCATGTATGTGCGGCGTTAAAAAAAGGGTGCTCCATCAGCGCTCTTTAACAGTCCACACACACACACGTATGCACACACAGCGTGTCGTACAAGTTTAGATAAAGGCCGATGGAGCGACAACTCCGAGACAAAGGCCGGCCCTCCGTCAAGCGTGAATCCTTACCGAGGTCGATGCCAACCGATAACGCGCATGCGCGCGCACCCTGACCCACATGCAATCTCCGCGCACCTCGGATAAGCGGAATCACCGCGTTGTGTATTTACTTTTCGTCGTTCGAACGAAAAAAAAAGAGGCCGAGAGAAACATTACCAAACGCCTGTACGGTTCGTTCTATTTTTTTTTCTTTTTCTCGCTAATACCGGACCTACCTGTTTACCGTTGTAGATACGCGGTTACGTGCGCGCGCAGGGTACACCTGCAGCGGCTGTAAGCCGTCGGCCGGTGTGATTAAGGATAGGCGAACGATATCTCGAGCCCGAACCCGCGAGACCGTTTTGAAAGCCGCGCTCTCGCGTTGCACCATTCTTTTCCGTTCGATTTAAGGTAGCCCTTGCGTATAGTCCTTGCGAATTTTCACTTCGCATAAGTTTCAGAGACGTGAGAGGTAATTGCAAACACTTCGGGATGATATAAAAATCTGAAAAAAATGAAGCATATTAAAGGTGCTGAAAAGATTAGTTTTGCGTAATAATTCCAAAGTGTTATTAACACATTGATGAAAAATAAAATTGTTCAACAAATCTCCCGGAAACCTAAATTGTTTTGTTGTGAAAATGATTCGTTTACTTTTATGAATACGTATGAATTTTTTCAGATTTTTCAATTCAGTTTGAATTTTTTTGTTTTTATATGGGAACATTTTTTAGTCACAAAATTCAAAGTGAATTTAAAAATCTGAAAAAGTTCATACGTATTCAGAAAAAAGAACGTGTCATTTTCATTTAAAAAAAGTTAGGTTACCGGAAAATTTGTTGAACAATTTTATTTTTGGTCAATGTGTTAATAACATTTTGCAATTCCCTCTCATTTCTCTGAGACTTATGCGAATTGAACACCATTCGCTAGGACTGGTTTAATAGCGCGCTCGAGAGAGCGTGCGTTGCAAGAGTGTGCGGGCCTCGCCCGTGCCGCATCCAGTCCGTAATAAAAACTGTAACGCTATTTTTTCCGAGGGTGTTGAAACTTTATTACCTAACGGAGATAGAATCGCCATTGCGCGTCTATCAATTCTACGGTGGGCTCCCATTTGCTTTGAGCGCTAAAGCTTTAGCACCGTTGAAAAAGTAGCATTACAGTTTTTTTTATTATCGACCGCAACGTTGCGCGTGCCATTAAGGCAACGCTCGCGTCCCGGGCGCCGCACCCAAAAAAAAAAAAATATTTGACGGGCGACCCGCAAATAAACTATTTTTATATTCATATTTTATATTTGTAGAAACAAATCGTTGTCCCCATTTCCTCCGCGAATATTGATATTTCCGCCGAAAGGAACTTGGGTTCTCATGCAACTACCTACAGCCTACAAATCCTAATTCGCTTCAGTCCGAAATATAAATAATCCCCAAGAAAATCGGCAAACCGATTCCTTACCGACCGAGTCTGCATCGCATGCCGTTAAAACTGGTGCATTAGCCAGTAACCAGAAATCTCCCCGTTCTCATTCGTAATTTCGCCGGGTTTCGCGCGTCGAGTCCCCGCCGCCGACGGAAGAACGGGTGCGCAGGCGTGTCGATAAAAATATCTATCTGCGCGCCTTTTTTTTCGAAGAGATAAACCGCCCGGGCACCAGCTGCACCGCGGGCTCGAGGGGCGACGCGGTGAGCTAGGGGGGTGGCGCGGCGGAGGAGAGGGCAGCGTTCTCGCCACCGACGGGACTTTATCGCTGCGAGAAAGTGGCGTTCCGAGAGAGCCTTTATCCGATACACGGCAACGAGAAACGACGCAGGCTAATACGGTGCGCCGCGGCCAGTTACAGCGGGCGAGAGGGACGCCTGTGTGTTATGCGCGCACGATTGCGAATCGCATCTTGAACGGGGACGATATAACTTCTCGTATCCGATGACCGACGCTGCACTCGCCCCCTCCTCGTTCGAATCAAACGACAAAGTCGAAGGCTCCTCTTCCGATAAACGAGATAAGACCGACGACGAACGTTCGGTCAGTTCATGTCTTCTTCATCATTCTTCCTCTAACGCGGGTTGAGTTTGAACTCCGGGGCGCGTCAGTGGCTGCGGTACCATAATGGCGACGTAAATAAGGGCCGTCGATGAAACTTACAGCACGATAGAGAAACTGTACTGTTCGACCCGTATGCACGAACCTTTCGCTTTCGAAAAAAAACGACAAAGTCGAAGGCTCCTCTTCTGATAAACAAGATAAGACTGACGGCGAACGTTCGGTCCATTCACCTCTCCGAAGAGGTCGGCCATCGGGAATCCTTCTAACGCGCGTTGAGTTTGAGCTCCGGAGCGCATCACTGGCCGCGGTACCATAATGGCGACGTAAATAAAGGCCGTCGATGAAAAATCCTTCTTCTTCCAACGCGCGTTGAGTCTGAGCTCCGGGACGCATCACTGGCCGCGGTGAAATAATGGCGACGTAAATAAGGGTCGCCGATGAAAAATCTTTCTTTTTTCAATGCGCGTTGAGTTTGACCTCCGGGGCGCATCACTGGCCGCCTTACCATAATGGCGACGTAAATAAAGGACGTCGATGAAACTTACAGAACGATCGAGAAACTGTGCTGTACAACCCGTATGCTCGAACCTTATGCTCTCGAAAAAAAACGACTAAGTCGAAGACTCCTCTTCTGACAGATAGATAGAAAAGTTTATTTTGTCTTCTGGGGATTCCGCGCCCTAAGAACACTGTCTCCAGGTATAAAAATATCGGATGCGCGAACAAATCGCGCTAAACGGCACATAAGTAAAAAAAAAAAAATACAGAATAAAAACGTTTGGTTCGTTCATCTCTCCGACGGGGCTGCTCATCGGGAATCTTTTTTCCAACGCGCGTTGAGTTTGACCCCCGGGGCGCATCACTGGTCGCGGTACCATAATGGCGACGTAAATAAGGGCCGTCGATGAAACTTACAGTACGATCGAGAAACTGTACTGTACGATCCGTATGCTCGAACCTTTCGCCCCCACCTGTGCGCGCATCTATCCGCAAGAGTATCTCGCGGTACAGCGCGTACGCGTATATACATATATCCATGTACACAAAGTACGCTGGGTAATGGCGACGTAAACAAGCGAGCTGCGCATGCGCAAACTCTCGCCGGCCGGCGAGTTCGTGCAGCACTCGTGCTGCATCCTTATTCTCCCGTCTTTCTTCCTCCTCTTCTTATTGCCATTATTGTTGTTATTTTTCCGCGCGCAGCCGAGCAGCTGCAGCGAGCGGACGAGGAGCGTATCGGGGCCGTTGAAGGGGGACGAGCGGTCGTGCTTAGACACTCGTTGCCTTGTTGCCGGAACTCCCTTCGGTCCGTTCTCTATCCTCTCTCCCGATGACGACGCTACAGCGCTGAGAGCACCGTCCTCGGAGTTCTTCCCAGCGCCAATGGCCACTTTAACGTGCCCGATTTAAATCTGGCCTCACGATAAAAAAAAAAAAAAAATACTTGAGGAAAAGTCCCGAACCGGGTTCCCGGGACGCTTCGGGACTTTCGTTCTGCAAACTGCTTGACCGGCCGAGTGCCTCGGGGTCACGGACGCGGGCTTTTGCAGTGTCAACGCATTCGTGCGGATCAACTAGCACACAATCGCTCGTCAATGATCTTTGTCGTATCCGAAGTCGCCGGAGAAGCTGCTCGCGACGAGCCGTCATTTCGTCGTTGCTGACGAAATCTCCGAGTCACTGGAGGAGGGGGAAGGGGATGGGGGGGGGGATAATCGAGGGTACGAAGATTGGCGTGGCAAAGTTAAGGCGCCGCGGAGTTCTCTATCGCTTAAGCTTGTTTTCTCGGTGTGTATCGCCTGTGTTTTGTTTTTGTTTTCGCAATTTAACAAGAGCGCAGTTTCCGAGGCTTATCGCGGCGCAGACCGGAGGAGGAGGACCGGCGAGGAAAATCTCAACTGTTACGCTCTATCTCGTACGCATTCCCTCGTGAGTCATAAGTCGAGATTCCCCTCCATCCTTCACCGATATACGGTTTCTTCGGTTGTTTCCCGCTCGCTCGCTCTTCGGGCAGGACGAGGCTCCACCGGAGACGGTTCGTCGACCTCGTCGCCAGGAAATTGCGCCGAATTGCGTATTCCCTGCGGTGCAACAAAGTTCCACAACGGCCGGGACGACCAACCAGCCAGTCTGGCAAATCGACTCTGCATGTGTGTGTGTGTGTGTTGCAACTACAAACGAAACACATACAAATTCACGGTAACGACGCATTAAAGCCTCCCTCGAAATTGTCACATAGGGGAGACCAGCATAATTTAACCTTCGGCGATAACTCGATGAATCAATTTTCACGAGCGATTTGCTTGTTAATCGGGGATCGAAATTTTCGTTTGATCGTGGATACAATATATTTACTGCCGAGTCCGAGCGATAAAGTATCGGATTTAATTGCGCAGCGTTCCGCAACCAGAGACAGTGGGATTTCTCAACCGGTGGTAGCTCCGATTACCGAAAATTTATGACGTCGGGCGGCGCGGCGAAAAATGCAGGCGCGATACGCACCGCAAACGAGTTAATCGCCCAGCGTGATGCAACGATACCTGCGACTGTTTGCTTATCCGTACATACCGGTGCACTCGTTGCAAGAAAAAACTTTGAAGGCGACCTGAAAGAGCCTCCCCGATATATCGAACACTGTACGAATTCAGGAAAAACCCATGGAAACATGCCTTGTGCGATAGGGTAGTGGAATTGTGCTAGCATCGGCAGTTGTTGCCGCAAAACAGTGAATCACTTTAGAAACTGACTAGACTTGCATATGTCAATGTGATGTCAATATGATATCCGATATATTTGAAGCAGATTTTATATAACTTAAAAACTTCCTTTCTGTAAATAATAATAATAATAGACACGTGAAAACTTATTTTGCTTTTGTCGGAAGCATGAACACAGGTTTTCGGAGACAGTAGGTGAGGATATTCATTACCGATCGCGGTTTTAAACGTGCCCATAATTAAAAACGGTAAGATTTACCTTTTGAGAAGAAACAAATTTCGGCCGAAGTTGAATCGATACGCGCTTCATGTAAGAATTTGTTTTCAACCGGAAATGGTCAGCATTCGTGAAAACAAATGACAGTTTTCCTTACCGACTGCGTGCGTATCGGTCGAGACGAAAGGGGTGTCTCGGGTGACCGTAAGGGACAAAGAACCGAGGGAAAAATACGGATCCCGGATACCGAAGCGGTAACTGGCGCAGGACATCGGGCCTGTTGAGGCTTCGCGATGGTCTTCTTCGTCTCCTTCGCCTCGGCTCTCCCCCCTCCCTCGTTGCGGCGAGAGCAAGGACGAAGATTCCTTTTCTTTGTTACCTTGGGATCCCGAGGTCCGTGCACCCTCCTCCAGGGATCCCCGGAGCTCCCCGGGCCTCTCCGGTCTTTCGGAAACTACGCAGCTAACCGCGTAGCGGGCTCTCCCCCTTGCGTTTCGCCGGCGTCTTTGTTCACCGAACGAGCGGCCACGTGCACTCGTCTCTCGGCTCTTCGATTCTTCTCCGTGCGTCTCATCTCTCGGTCTTGGCCGCTCTTCCTCCCGTCGCGGACTCGATCCTTCCCCTCCCTCAGCTAAACCGAACGTTCTAGAGAAAGAGAGAGAGAGACGCGGCTCCGTACAATCTTACTCTCCTGCACTCGGCTTATTTCTCGGCGTTTCTACGCCCGAGAGCTATAACTATACCGCAGCGTTACAGTCAGGTTTCGAAAGTCCCCCCTCCATCTTTTCCCTCCTGTTGCCTTTTCGCCCCCGCTCCGCCGGCTCGCCTCGTCCTCGACTTCTCCTTTCTTGCAGCTTCTCCGCTTCTGCTTCTCTCTTTCTCCCCAGCGAGACGCTCACCCCGAAAGTTTCCCCGCGGTTCTGTCCCATAGATTTTTACCAAACCCCCCCTCGTACGCATCGGTGCGTGCGTTCTGAAACAGCCATCTTCTTTCTGCCTACCTCTGCCGATTCCGTGTGCGTTCTGCAACCACGATGGACACATCTGCACCTTACGCTTAGCGGTAGAACCGAGCCGCTCTAAGGTATCGATGTGCGAATACACGCACCGAGGGAAAGAGCCGCGGCTTTGAGTTTTTTTTTTTTTTTTTCTATCTCATAGTGTGCGTAAAGCGTTCGCGCTCGGGCTCTCGCTACTCTCTCTCTCGTGGGTATGTATGTGTACGTGAGAGCATGTATACTATCTCATGTGTGTGTGTGTGTGTGTGTGTTTAAGAAGGGTCAACGCCCGACCCTCACTACACGCCACGGACCGGCGCGCTCGTACGCGCCAACACACGGGACGCCCAGTTTGTTTTGGTTCCCCGGGCGTTACCCCCGAGTCGCTTTCCCCCGGCGCCTCTTCCTCCCCCCGCCGGCCACCGTGTATATCTTCTTCTCTGCTACGCGGCTCTTCCAACAGGCCGTTCCGCGATCGCGACCGTGGAGAGCGAGGGGGAGAGGTGGCTCGTAGTCGTGTATATCCCCCCCGACGGTCGAGCCAGAAGCTAAGCCGCCGGGCGATATGCGCCGCGGAGAAGAAGAATCGCGTCTCCGCGTGGCCGGCATGCGCTCGGTTCGTCCGGGCCGGTACACAACAACAGAGACCCTCGGCGGAGAGAAACCCGATCGAATCTGTCGCGAAATCGCATGCAGCGACGCGACATCTCGCAAAGTCATTTTTTAACCCTGCTTGTGTTGACTGCTTCTATGAAGGAACAGTGGAAATTTGAAACTCTCCGTTTTTACCGCTTTTTCGACTGTTCTTCTATTTTTAATAACAACGCTTCTAAACTTTTGACTTCGGGAAGTTCTGGGCCATGTAGACACTTCAAGAAGTAACCCAGAATTTTTTCAGATTTTTCGAAAGCCTAGAAAACTGAAAACCCGACAGTTCCCTAAAAGACCCAGTGTAGACAACGTGGGTCTGAAAATATAGTGTACACACGCAGGGTTAACTATTCTATCACGACCATAACCTGTACATTTTTTGTGAATATCTTTTAATCCGGGATTAGTGGTTATGTTCAAATAATAACATGGATTTTTCGTAATAACATCCTTTGAAATCCTAAAGACTTTCTTGAAAAAGGGCTTCGAAGTCTTGACTTGGAGAACGCCGCATATCATTTTTAACTACTGGAGTCATGTGAAGTCATTTTTAACTACTCTATCGCGGCATTTTGTAGTAAACATCTTCTGATCAGTTTAATCAGTACTAATGTTTATGTTCAGACAATAACAAGTCTTTTTCGTAATAATATCCTTTAAAATCATAAAAACTTTCTTGAGCGAGGGCTTCAAAATCTCGAGTCGAAGAATGCCGCCATCTTTGCTCGACGTCGATACCCTATATAAACCCGACGAGCGAAGCAGCCCACGTGGGTCTAGGCCGGCGTACGCGCGAGCAAAGGTCGGTAAGGCTGGAAACTTGTGTACGTTTCGGTGAATCGATGTACCGGGGAAAACACTGCAACGTGGAGGAGGCCCGGCGTGGAAGTTTGTTATGTACACAGGAGTGCTATATCGGGGAACGGGGTGGACTCGTTGCAGCGTCGGTTACACGCACTGTCGTGAGCTCCGGCTCTTTCTCTCCTTCTCGATGTCGCTCCTCGGAGCTGATGTTTGTATGTATGCGTTAAGGTCGTCGCGTACCACTCCAGGACAGTGCACTCGTTGCAGGCGACTCCTATCGGTTGCGATCTGCTGACGGTGTTTCTGGAAGGGTTCGAGCAGAGTGGGGAGAAGAAGGGCGGGGGGGGGGGGGGGAGTGAACGAGAACGCGAGAAACGGAATTGCGGAGCGAAAGAGGGACGAAGCGTGGAAGGCGTGCGGACAGGAGAAAACAGAAGCGGGCGATGTATATAGGTGTACGAGAGCGAGCCGGTGAAATCAGCCGTTCGCGGGACGCACCGATGACCGATCGATTTTTATCGCTCTCCGCTTTACGAGCGTCCGTTCGGTCATCCGAGTCTCGTATATATCTATACAGAGATATCTGTTTCCCTTCCCACCCTCGCATCGGCTACGCTCCGCGAAACCTGTCATCGAGAGATCGGGAAGAAAAAAAATACATAAAGAATAGAGGGTTCGGGACGAGAAATTGTCGCTCGTCGTCGCACGCAGGCCGTGGGCCGCGTGCGTGCACCACGCCACGGATACGAGACCGATCTATAACTCACTCGAGGTCGATGCAAGCGGAACGGCGAAATCAAAAATAGAATCTCGCTACCGCGATTTAAATTCATCGTCGATGTACCAAAGTTGATGATTTTTTATGTTAGAAGTGGTTTTTTTCTTAAAAAAAAAATAAATAAAGCAAAGAAAATCGAGAAAAAAGATGCATATGGATGAGAATAAGTATCTATAACTCACTCGACGTCGATGCAAGCGGAACGGCGAAATCAAAAATAGAAGCTACTTCGATACAGATTCATCATCGATGGACCAAAGTTGATGATTTTTTATGGTAAAAGTGGTTTTTTCTAACAAAAATAAAGTAAAAAAAGAAAAAAAAAGAAATAAAAATTGAGGAAAAAGATGCATACGGATGAGCCGGTTAACCGGAGGATAGGAAAACCGGCGTGCGCTGTTGCTGTTGGCTGTACCGGGTCGCGCGGCACATGCGCTCGAGGGACGGGACGAGAGCGCGAGAACGTGTGCGTTCGCCATCAGGGTGGATGCCCGGCGCAGCACAACACACAGGTCGGCCTTCGGACCTGCGCTTCGCCCTGCGCCTGCTTTCGCCTGCCGCCTCTCCGCCGGCTTCCCGCTCGCCTCTCTCGGACATTCGGGCGGGGGATTCTTTCATCTCTTATCCTCTCGGTTTCTTTCTCTCTCCGTCTCCTCGGATGCACGCGCCTCTCGGCCCCGAGAGAGAAAGAGAGCGGCGTGGTGCATCCCCAACGCTCAACACCAATCGACTATCCTTCGTTCGGTCGCGCGCTCGGCCGACCGGCAACGTTGTATCGTGGCTCTCGCCTCTGCGCCCCTCCCCGCCGCGAAGAGGATACCGCCGCCGCTGCCGGTGTTTTGTTGTCCGTCCCGCGATTCAACTCCTCGTGGGCCGGATTCTCTACCGGCACTCGGCAACAATGCTCGGATCCCGTCATCCCCGTCCCGAGTCCTGTGCAGCGTGTTGGCCCCGTCGTCGCCGCTCGCCTATCCCCGTTCCGCGATGTATCTTGGCCGGTCCGAGAGATGCTCCTCGATACATGCCCAACCGAGAGCGGCACCTGTAAAAATTGGCGATTTATTTATGTATTTATTTAATTACGGGACGAACCCTTTTACAATCTCAATTTTTACAGTTCAGATAAAAATTCACAATACCGGTGTACACGAGGGTTTAGCTTGTAGCATGTGTGACAGTATATAATATATAAAAATTCATTATGATTCATTACATTATTTATCTTTTTCATAAACTTTAGTCGCGAGATCACAATATGACTGGGAATATCATTCGGAATTTGGAACTCGTCTTCCAAGCTGCGTGTTGCACGACATTTCTAGACCGGCAAATAGATGCGACAGGTCGGGCCTGGTTGCAACACTTGTGAGTCGATAACGCGCCGACCTTTCTGCTAACGTACTTCGTATTGTCGGCGTCCGAAATCCTCTCTAAGTTTGGTGAGGATCGTTTGGCAGTGCACTTTACAAGACAATATTTTAAACAGGAGCCTTTGATCATTGTATATCCTCAGTGAACTGAAACAGTGAACTGAAACTTACAGAGTCTCTGGCTAGACATTTCTCTACGGCGGGCAAACAGTCGAGCCGCGATTGCCCTTGCCGGTCCTCGAGATGCTCCTCGATGCATGTCCAACCGAGAGCGGCACCTGTAAAAATGTATGATTTTTTTTTTTCACAATTTTTGAGCGAGTGTTGGACAAAATGCTGAAACTTAGCGAGTTTATGGCCACACGTTTCTCTCCACCGGGCGAACAGTCGGGCCGCTGGCCAATCCCCGTTCCGCAAAGTATCTTGCCGGTCCTCGAGATGCTCCTCGATGCTCCCCAGCTGAGAGCTGCACCTGTAAAATTCAAGGATTTTATTTTCTTCCAGTTCCGAGCGAGTATCGGAAAAAAAAATGCTGAAACTTAGCGAGTTTCTGGCTACACGTTTCACTCCGCCGGGCGAACGGTCGGGCCGCTCGCCGAACCCTCTTTTCTTCCACCCCTGGTGGCTCGTTCGGCTCTCCCTCGGCGTTGTGTTTCGTCAGTTTTCTCCCCCTCGTCCTGGCGGGCCAGACGGCAACGCAGACGCGTTTATATCAGCGTTTCTCTCCGCTACACGCTCTTTTTCGATTCTCGCATTCACCCGTTTTCGTCTCGCTTCCACTCGGACGAATCGCTCTCCCCTCCCGCCCCGTGAAACGCCGAAAGGTCCTCGACCCCGCTCGACTACTTATCGCTGTGTCTTCTCAGCCCCCCTCCTCTTTCCCCCTCCTCCCCCGAAAATATCCTATTTCAGTGCGAGCGTGTACGAGAGCGGGAAACGTTTTTTTTTCAGGATATCGTACCTTGCGACACAACGTAGGTTTACTAACCTCAGCACAATCGAGCGTACGACGAGCGACCGAGAGGCTCCGAGGCGCGGTAATACGATTGTGAACATTTTTTGATTGCGGAACGCTCGAGCCGAAGAGCTCGCGTGGGACAAGAGCGTGGCTCGTTAAATTTCTAAATTTGGATGCGCCCACGTTTACAGATCTTTTTTTTTTCCTTATCCTCGTCGTCCGTCGGCTCTTGCTCTCCGGTCCGTTCCCGCTCGAATGAGTTTTACTACGCAGGATTGCCGGCCCGTTGTACTATTAGTTGCTTCATCGTTATTGGGAATATAAAGCGCCACGGGCAAAGGCGGCGCGCGGTGAGAGGAGAGCGACGGTTTTACCGGAGGTGGAATGGAATAAAGAGCGCGAAGGGGAAGGACACAGGCCAGTCCGGGGGGAAGAAGAAGGAGAAGAGGGCGAAGGAACAAGCGCAGAGAGAAGAGCGCTCGAAGGCACTTCTAGGTTTTAGCTGTTTGCCGCTGCTGCTGCTGTTGCTGTGGTGAGGCAAGGGAGTCGCGCAGCCAGTCAGCCGGCAGGCTGTGGAAGAGCGACCGGCCGGCCGGCATAGAAGGTCTGTGACCTCGGCGATGCCTGACTCGCGAGAGAGCTTGCCGCTCTGCTACTACGCCGTACGTACGGACGAACGTACGTACGGACGAACCCGGAGTCACTCCGTATTGCCGTGTTCTCTTTCGGAGGATGATGTCACGAGGAGATCGTTATGGGGTTTGTACTCGAAAGCTCTCGTGGATCCCAATCGTTATCGGCAGCCCCGGGAGCAGCGTCGCACCTTACGATACTCACCGTGGAGAAGATCTTCCACCTCTAGCATTAATGCTTTATCTCTCTCGGGGCTCTTTCGTGTAGAAGGTTTTCCGAACAGCTATCGACGGCACGGTTTGGGTTTTCCTTTCTGAAAGATAAACAAATTTATCCTGCAATTCTAAAGCCGAGGCGCTCAAAACTGTTAAATATATAATTATAATAATAATAATAATAATGAAACACCTGGAAAATCCACTAAATAATCCTAGAAATACTCTCCTCTACGAACTTTAGGGCATTACTCCTATAAGAATCAATACAGGAACTATCGAGGAGATTCGCTGAGATGCAAATAGAGAATGTAAACCCGCTTTGCATTCTGGTAGCAGCTGGTCCAGATAATACATGTTATAATATAAAATAATAATGAAAATAATAACAATAAATGAACTTATGTTAAAACTTAAAAAATTTAAATACGCACTCTCCAGTAAAAGTCAGTTGCAGATGGAAGATCAATTTTTTGATTCGCGATCGAGCTGAAGAATTGCTTGATCTTGGGAACGTTATTGTCCGGTCTAATATCGACCGTAAGTCGGACCTTGAGTTGAAATCGATGACTGCGAATTTGCAGCCAATATGGCTCGGATCGTTTGCCGAGCGGAGCGAGATGATGCGCGTATGACGCGATACAGTAAAGTCCGTGGATCACTTCGAGGAACAATGAACAGATCGGATTGGAAGGCATGCGGCAGAGCTGCCGTCATACCGTTTTGCCTTGTGTGTCGCGCGGAGACGCACGGGGCGATCGACAATCGCCGCGAATGCAATATCCCTGGAATTCTCTGCCGTTCCGGGAGCATAATTTTCGCGAAACGACGCCGGCTCGTTAGTCATCGTCGACACGGGAGAGAGGGGGGCGCCTAAATCCGCGGTCATCCGGTACTAACTGCCTGTCGACCGCTCTCCGTCCTCGCAGAGCTATCGCCGACGACATAACCTCCTCCGTTTTTGTACTCTTCGTTTCGCAAAGTACGACCTCAGTCTCGATCTCGCGGCGCGAGCGAGTCATCAGCGATCGACGCAATTCCCATACCGGCTGACGTCACAGCCACGCTGCTCGCCGCTGCTTTTCGTACTCTGGAACAAAATAAAAAAATATACTGTGCGCAACAATTTACACCCACGCGCATGCGCGCCTGACCGTGACGTACGCCATAACCCCGCGACGGGCGTTCGCACACTCGCGACTATAAAAATTAAACGAGTGTCGGGCTTAAGGGCGAGCTAAACACGTATGAGTGCGAGAGAGACAGAGTTAAAAACGTTGATACAACTTTTCTCCGAAACGATTCTATAAAATGAAAAATGAATTCCGGGCGCACTGCGTTAATCAAACACGCAGTGAGGCCAGAGAAGTTGCACTTCACCCGAAGGTGAATTGAAACATGTACCACGTGACATATGCGTGCGAGAGAGGATTGCATTTTTGGAATCAATGCCATGTAAAAATAGTCGACATTTGTGAGAAAAGCGAAGTATCATTGAACGCGGTATTGAATTCCACATCAGCTAATACTTTGCTTTTTCGCACAATGTCTGGCATCAACGAGTGCCATTCATTACAGTCTTTGTTACCGATTGAGTCTGTTCCACCTCGCTTTAAGAGCATGTGCAATCGATAATAAAAAACTAAACATCTTTTCTCACGGAATGTAGTATCCACGATCAAAAGAAAAGTTTCCTCGAAAGCCGATATCCGCTTTCGATGTGACTCTTCATACGTCGTGTGAAAAGTTGATTGCAGTTTTTGATACCGACGGACAGGGGGGGAGGCGTTTCGTACGGTCTTAAAATATTAATTTTCGTAACCAACCCAACGAGACTACTTCGCCCGCATAATTTCGCCCTCCGAGGATACACTCCTGCGGTTTCAACATCAATTCATCAACGAGGGAATCCACTTTTGCACTATATCGATTTTCTACGGGCTTCCTACGCGGCCGTCTCGGCCCCATAATAGAATTCTTTGTGCATCGGATATAATTGAGGAACGTAGATGCGTAGAAAAAAAATAAAGAAAGAGAAGAAAAAAAACAAAATATTGAGAAAGCAGGGTACCCGCATTTTTTCCTAACCTCTTCCACGGCGCTCCCCGAGCCGATCGTCGATAATGCTGTTACGAGCAGAGTCGTCCTGTTTGTGGCATTGCGATCCCTTATTCGCGGGTATATCGGGGCCAATCGTGCCTCGTTGTTGTGGGTCGTGACCGCGACGCAAGGAGAAAATAAGGAGGCAACGATTATATCGCTCCCCGATCAATACCACGTGCAAACTCTGTTGCAAACTCGCCTCCTCGCCTCTCTCGGCCCAGCGAATTGCCTCCCGATGTAAACAAAGAAACGTGCGCGCGCTTGGTTACAGGGGGCGCGCGGGAGGGCGGCAAGCGCGCGCGCCGGCTTCCATCGATTTTCCTCCGGGCAACGACGAGGCTAGACGACGGCATAGCGACGCCAGGCGTCCTTCTGCATTCGATATTTGACACACGCTCGGTGGAGCATTTAGTCGTAGCCGAATAGCTATTACTATGCGGCACGGAGAAGGGGGGGGGGGGGTCGCGGCACACACAGAGGAATACCGGAAGTCGTCGGCGTCCAGGCCGAACGGCCCTATGCCGGGTCTTCCTGTTCCCCTCGTGCTCGCTCCGTTGATGCCCTTTTCTCGCACCCCTCAGCCTCATGCACACTTCCCTGGGAAAAACCACCGACTCTGTACTACACTGCGACGGGCAATAGTTTCAATTTAGCAAAATGATAGATCGATGATAACATCTTTTCACATGATCAGGATTTTTTTTCAATCTGAAATTAAAAAAAAACGATTTTTATTGCGGTACGCTACCGTGTAGTACAGTCCAATATACTGGAAGTGAAATCTTTCGATCGATGATACTCGAAAACGAAACGTCGGATCGAAATTTCGACGACACTTTTGTTGCATAATTCAGACACACACGGAAATAAAGAAAAATTTGTTGAGACAGCGGGAACTCTCTTGCCGTAACTAATTTATTTACTCGATATTGGGACAACAAACTATTTTTCTGCGGCAGAAAATTTTTCACGCTAGCAGAAATCGTTTTCCTGCAGCGGGAAATTTTCCTTGTTGCCGCGACAATAAATCATTAACGATCCACATTTTGTCGGAGTAAAAAAAATCATTTTTCTCCGTGCAAGCTTTCCAACGCGTCCAGTTACGATCATATATAATTTCCGTCGCTAAATCGATTTTTTCTGATCTAAAAAAAGAAAAACAAAAAAAAATAACTCGACTGTACGTGATTTATTGTTTTTGCTTACAGGCAAAACCGCCACCCGTCTTCCAGTGCACTTGGCCGAAATGTCACGAGATCAAAGCCACCGAGGCGCTCATCGTGCAACATGTGCGCCAGTTACACTTGGGGTGAGTATAGTAACGCAAGAAAAATAAAACGACGGTGCGCGTTTCTTCTATAGCAGCGGTTCTTAAGCTGGGGTCCATGGACCCCCAAAATACACAGGTGACCCCCTGTGGATCCCCAAGGTTAAGAACCACTGATCTACAGTATACAGATTTTGTTAATGGTCGATGAACGTGCAATCTTTATTAACTTATATTTATTTTATTTTATTTTTACGTTAGGCCAACGCCGAAGAAGGAACCGGAGGAGGACAGCGAGGACTGCAACATGTGCGACGGCGAGGAGATATTCTACTACCGCGAGGTGGAGGTGAAGCACGTGAGCTCGCCACCGACGATGTCTCACCGGGACATGGCCAGGCCACCCCACGAGGATCCTGAATATCAGAAGCAATTGCGTCTCGAGGCCGCCCCGATAGCTGTGATCAACAACAACAATAACAACAACAACAACAACAACAGCAACAATAACAACAGCAACGTAAGCCAGAGCAACGTCAACAGCAGTGCAGAGAGCAGGCCCGTTACCGGAAGCGTAATCAGAGAAAATACGAACACCGTTCTCACGTTCGGACTGTCGCAATCATCGGTAAGGGTTCGGGAGATTACATGTATTTATCATTAACGAAACGAGCTTGATTTTTTCTTTCAATTGCATTTTTTGTAATATATATTTTTTTTTAATGAAACGAAATGTTTTCTTTCAGCAGCAACAGAGCGCGTCATTAAAGCACATAAAGCTCTCGCCGAGACAGCTGCAGGCCTGCCAGCAGCAGAACGTCGGTCTTCTTACCGTGACGACTGGCAAGTTGCCTGCCTCGCCCCGAAAAGTTCGCGGGGACACGAAAAAATGCCGCAAGATATATGGAATGGAAAATCGGGATCTCTGGTGCACTCAATGCAAGTGGAAGAAGGCTTGCACCCGTTTTTGCGAATTCGCCAGCTCGACATAATACATCTGTTGACGGACGAGAAAGACTGGCGCTAACAACACAAACCGCAGCACTGCCCAACTGCCAACGGACAACCGCCAGCGGTAGCAGATATTCGCGTTGAGATCGCGCGGCCGAGTGGACGACGATAGGAGCGGTGTGGAGGGAGGCGGTGAGCGGACTCCGACAACATCATCGAGACCGATTCCCGCTACGTCCCACCGAGCCGGCTGTCTCTACACCACCGTACCACGGACGACAACAACGACCTCGCAAACTTTTCCCTCTTCTCTTCGACCTCTCGCGGCTGACGAGTCGAGCTATTTAATTTTCCTCCCCCCCACAACAGCGGAGAAACAAACGCGAAAAGGAAATCCCATGACGGATGACCGACGGTTCCCCGGATGGATCCTCCTCGGGAGAGAGAGTCAAGAACTACGACGACAACACGTCCAAGGGAAGCGGGAAACGGATAGACGGGAAAACGTTAACGATAACGCATGGTCGCGCGAAACGGCTCACGATAACGCGCGCGTGCACGCGCGAGCTGGCTGGCACTAAGTGCGGAAATTTTTTCTTGAGATTTTGAAGCTGTTTTATATAAGAAAAGAAAATACGAGAGGAATACAGACGCGGTTGCAGCCAAGGGCGATCGATCGTGCAATCGGACGCGGCGTGAGGACCGAAGTCGACGACATTCGGACTGAAGCGTATTAATCGATAAACGCGTAAAATTTCGTCGACTTCTCGCTCACGCGGCCTCAAAACCGCGGCCCCCTCGTGCACTCGACGAAATTTTGTTGTGACGTTGGATGCAGCGCACGAAAAAAAATTAATAAAAATATATATTACTAAAAAAAAATAAGAAAAAAAAAACAAAAAAAAACAAACAAACGGGAGCATCGAAGGCGACTCAATTTGCGAGCGAGATATCGATTAGATCGTGTTTGTTGTAGATCAGAAGAAAAAAAAAAGAAACAGGGCGGAGGTGGAGAGAAACGAGAGTATGAAACGTAACGATCGGACACTGTTGATAGATGCGTGATCCGTTCGTTCGCGAATATTGATGAGAGCAAAGCTGGAAGTAATTGTGATATTTTTAATGACTCGAAACCCCGCGTGACGACCGACGCATTAAAATAGTACGAAACTATTTCGACGCGGGTCACTCTCGACGGGGCAACGGGGAGTTACAAAAAAAAATAATAATAACAAAAAAAAGAGAGAAAAACATAAATCGTATCTATACACCAATGTTCTATACTGCCAGACAAATAATAAACAAAAACAAAATAACCGACATCTTTGTTAAATGACGCGCGAGCGCGCACGACGCGACTCGTCCCGTCTGGCCACGCGTGTCGAATCGATCGATCGCAAAACCGTAGATTTGATGCTTCGCGACGTACGACGCGCTCCTTAGGATAATTGTAAATAAACAAAAAAAATAGAATAAATATATATATTAAATAATAAAAATATGGAATATATATATACACATATATATATGAATACATATATTAACGATTTACGTCCGTGAACTCGGATTATTTTTCGGGTTATTATAGCTAATTGAGGAGAGGTAGTCCACAATGTGGCAACGAAGCTATCGTGCCTGAGGGATACACAATGAACAAGGCCGACAAAATTTAAATCAATTACCACGCATATGATACGATTGAGTTCACACCATCTCTCTAGTACTGCTCAACTACAAAGACTGACCTCTTTCTCTCTTTTGAAATCATTCGTTATTCCTTTTTTTATCTTTTTTTTTTCATCGCTCGCTTTTTCCATACCACTTACTCTATTGTGTTTTTTTTTAACGATCAAGTACATCTATCAATCGGCAACCGTATTCGTAGTAAACGACGACCGTCCAAACAAAAACGCGGGTTACCCACTTTGTATGCAAAAAAAATATTAATTAAACAAAAATTGTTATTATTTTTTTTTAAGACTACAGAGATCGATCGGAATTCGAGTGTAAATAAAAATAGAGTAGACGCATTGGAAAGATGAAGAGGAGTAGGAGGAGGTCCACGGTGGATGAGCAGTGACGGAGCCTGAAACAATTAGATCCCGAAGCGGCTAACTCTCTTTCTCCCTCTGTCTCGTGGCCACTTGCAACGCCGTATAGCAGTTTAGTATAAATCGCGCGCGTCCCCCTTGCGTGTTGCAAAAGCGAGCCAATTGTAGTCCAAGTTGTAACGGCGTGTAATATTCTTAAATTCCCTCTAACGATTTTGATACGATCGCGATTCTCTCACGCGGTTGTCGCTTTCGTCCACTCCACCGGATTGTCGACCCGTTGTAGAAACTCGATCGATTCGAACTCGCGTTGGATTAAAGAACTGCCGGAGGACTCCTCGACGATGACGCCTTGGCGCACGCTGAAACGAGAGAGAGATGTTATATTACGATTAAATAAAGAATAAAGAATAAACATTTTAAAAAACACACGAAATAAAAAAAATAAACCAAGTTTAACGGAGATGAGAGATATTATCGCGGATACATATGGCCGGGATACATCATACCAAAACGATCTCATATCGATATAATGGAAATGCAATTTCGAAGCGTACGGCCGGTCGCGTGAGTGGTCCTTGCGGGTCGAGCGATAAAAAAAAGAGAAAAAAAAAACGAATGTCAGAATACTTCTGTGGTAGTGTCTTTTAAAGATTAACTAAAACAATTTGAGAGAGAAAGTAAAAAAAAAAGGAAAGAGAAGGTAACGAACTGTTCCACGACCCGCCAGGACTGCGCGCGCCCATGGTCGACCATACGATGCAAAGAGATATCGCGTGACTAATTCGAAAAGGTTGTGTTTGCAACTCAACAGTTCGATACACATATCCTTCTCGGACTAATCACGCGATGTTATTATTATTATTATTATTATTAATTATTATGATTAATTATCGAATACTAATTACTGTACCGTCGTCATCGTCATTATCACGATCCTTTAATATACCTGTATATCATATTTCACTCTAATCTTAGCGAATTAGATAAATTGCGAAGACGCATCCGTTTAAAAAAAAAACCTTCTCAGGTCACTGTGAGCGATCTTCCCGGATACTTGAACCAGAATTAATGGTGAACAAAAAAAAACATTATACAATGATGATCTCCGTTCGAACAGCTCTTCGGAACTGATGCGTCGTCGCATTGTCGAGGCTCAAAAAAAAAAGTAAAAAAAAATATTGCATACCAAGGGCGAACAACGTACTAAAAGCGATAAGATCAAATAAAATACTGAGAGTAACAACGTTATCGCAGTTGGGGCATGGCCGTGCGTACCCCTCGTCGAATCCTCCATTGGGAATCCGAGGTTCTCTCGGCTGCGCGAAACTCTCGTTTAACGTAATTGATAGGTAAATTGTTTATTAGTATTCCGCAATACTCCGCGTCAACTAAGGAGGGAGGGGGGGGGGGGAGGGAGGTGGTGGAGAGGATAGTCACGAGGCGAAATTTTATTCTCTGAGAATACAATCGGAAAGACACATTATCCAGTTTTCCCAAAAAAAAAAACAAAAAAAAACAAAAAAGACGAGTGGATTTATAATGTATAGATTTTTTTTCGTTTTCGGAATATATATATATATCGATTCGAGTATCTCGCCGATTGCGCGCAAGTGCATAATAATAATTTTAACAAAAGAATATCATTGTAGGTGAATTTAGAGATGTATCGGCCCTCCATGTCCCAATCGTTTGATGAAACGAGTTTACTTCTTTTTTTTCTTCTAATATCCTAAGAAACCTAGCCGTTTAAGTAGCGATAATTCTTATTGTATTAGGTAAGATTGACTAGATGCCGATCGGCGGCTTTTTCGCCGACAGATCCGGCTGTAAACTGTACCGTCGTCAAAAAAAAAAAAAAAAAAAAAAAAAAAAAATCACCTGGACGATAAGCGAGAAACGAGCGCTCTTTTACCGTTTGTTCGAATCGTTGTGCCGGATAACCTGGTTAATTTGACAGTCCGGTGTTTTTTTTTTCTTTTCTTTTCTTTTTCTTCAAAGTCTGCATACGTTTTATCGCTTTCACCACTGTACGACGCTGTTGCATCGTTGTGTACTACACACAGTGTCAGTAGAGTAAACGGTACAGTGACTGACCGGCGAAGAAATTGCCAATAACCGGTTATTGGCATACTCCGGCCGAGATGGCTCTCGCAGGCTCGATCGGTTCGGGCTGTCCGAAAAAATTTTACCGTTTACTCTGTGACACGATACTTTTACAACTTGGACAATTTCACGCCAAGGTAAATCGTTTTCCGCTATTTAGAGAATCGAGAAACCTCCGCCGCGCGAGGCAGCGCGCGACGGTGTTTGCACCGTCGTGAGCGATCGTTTTACTGTTCTCACAACAAAACCTCGCACAATCATTCGCCAACATTGATGCTATCCTCGTCATCGTCGTTTTTCTTTCGACCGAAAAATAATTTAGCGGGTTTTTTTCCCGTAGAAACGCAAAAATTTCCACTCGGTCCCTCCCTCGATTGAACGTAAAATCGCAGCCCCATAATTTAATCAAGTGGTAAAAGAAAGCGTGCTCGTCGGCAAGCTCTTTTACGATCGTCGCTCGGCTGACGCGGCGAATGACGAAACAACAACAACAAAAAACACTAAGAAGTAATATCTTTACGACTATAAGGAAATAAAAAAAGAAATATATACAGACAAGATCGTAATCCGTAAGACAAGCAACACTTATAAGTTAAGCGAAAAGAAATAAAAATAAAACAGTCGAATGTAAGATTTGTGCAAATATTATTTGTTTCGTTCGGTTATTATTATTATCATTACGTTTTTAATTGTAACGAAGAACAATCTCAAGCTAAGTGTAACACCTAAGCGAGTATTGGATAAGGTAACTTTTCGGATGAAAGTTGTTATTGAATTATTGAGAGGCAGATATTAGTTGTCGAATAAGTTTTATCATTAAACCATTTGGAAATAAAAAGACCCCACACGCCAGCCCATTATTATTTAACGTTGACAAAAAAGGGGGACGACGATGACGATGATGAACAGCGAGATAATAATATATTGTAGTTTCTAATACGATTAACATTAAACATTATATTTTATTAATTATTATATACATAATGAATCTATAAATATACTTACATAAGTATCATGTTACATAGAATATATGTTACTACGACTTCTTCGGTACACATTGGTCTTTCATATTTTTTAATTTTACGTTCCTAACGCCGACCATTGTCCTACCGTAATCACTTCATTTAGCGTGGAGATTTTTCGTCGCTGCAACGCTGGGTCTTCGATTGGATTCGGTTGTCCTAACTGCATTGTTGAGATTCCTGATTTCGGAAGCTGAAACGCCGTTGATAACGCACAGTGGTCGTCTATGAACGAGCCTAATCGAATTGCTCGCCGACTGCCTGTGTAACGAATTGTTTACGAGTAAATAAATCGGGTCGTTAAAAAGATAGGCTTGGAGAAACGATCCAAAACTCGATTGGAGAAACACCATGTATTCGAATATTATATGCTGGAGATGGTGCTGTAAGGTTGCTTTGGACCGAATTTAGCTTTTACAGAATAGTTTAAGCGAACGTGCGAATGAATATAAGCTGCAAATACTTGTTTTCTTACATAATCGGTTTGTGGTTAAGCTCCTGTGGTAGGCAATCCTGATTTCCCGTGGATGACGTTACTTCCGGTCAGTGAATGAGTTTTCCGAGCCGAAAGTGACATACTTCCGGTATGACATCACTCCGGTCGAAAGATGCTTTCCGGACCGGAAATTACGTCACTAATTTAAAAAAAAAATCTGGAGTTTATCTCGGATGCAATCACGCAATTAGTGACAGAAACGTGTGAATGAAGGAACACAGGGTAGTGTGTAAAAGAACGTGTGTGATACGTCACAAATATATTTGTAATTCATATCTAATGCAGCCAATGACAGAAGCAGATGAATTAAGAAATATAGGCTATACGGCTTAGAAACTATGTTGATATGAATGAAAAAATAAATAAAAAATTGGCATAAAGTCAGGAGCGAACTCGTGACGCTTTGATGATAAGTAAAAGGATTTTGCACGCTTAACCACGAGTCAAGAATCAAAGAGAAAGGAGTGTTCGAGAGTTATGTGGAATCGCACTTCTGTTTAAACTATTCGTCAAAACCTAAATTCATTCCAAAGCAGCCTTACAGCGTCATCTATAGTATATAAGATTCGCAAACATAGTGTTTCTCCATACGAGTTACTTTGGATGCGTTCTTGAATGCAGATCTGCTCAGCTATGCGTTCTTTTATTTGGGACTGTCAGCTGCTAGTGGATTTTTTTCATTAACAACGGTACATCTGATTTTTCCGCGGAATACAATTCGTTCGTTTTGATAACAAAAAAACGCTTATCGGAGCGACTTCGTGTCAAGACTGAACTTTGAACTGAGAGCAAACTGGAATATAAAAACGCCTATTTCAACTGCATATACCTGTGGATACATATCGAATGTTTCTAGATTTGGTCGAACACAACATTCAATAACGCAGTCTTTTTATCGGAAATTACTCGAGTCTGAGATGAATGTAACTTGAACGATACCCTACCGTTCAAAAAATGAGCTACCGGCTATTTCTAGTTCCGAATTCCGTCGCCAGTGGGCGGTACGCCTCGGCCGGACGGGCCGCGATGGGGGGACAGTCAACGCAGAGTCCCCATTGGACGGACAAAAATGGCAGTTTACGTCAATCGAAATTTAACTTGAAAAGTGTAATTGTTAGTGCACAGATCCTCGTGTGATTCCGTGGATCTGTGGAAAATGTCAATAAACGTGACCGTGAACGGCAATCCGGTTTGCGATAGACGCAGCAGAATGATTTTGACGGATTTGGAGCAGATCAAGAAGAACGAACGCGATCGCCGAAGGAGGTTACGTCTCGAACAGGTGGGTCGTGTTTTCAAATTTACTCGGCTTTTCATCGTTTCGTAGACAGGTATATCTCGACCGATAAAAAAAAAATCCTGATATCTGTCCGTAAGATTCGTTCGTACGACTCGTCTCATGCCGGTCCAAAAATTTAAACAAACACGATCGCTCGTCACCCTCGTGAATGTCGGCAAACTCGTAGCTGGCTCTCGCCCTTTCTTTTCGGTTCCGATAAACGGAAAGTCTTGTATGATTTTTTATAAAAAATATTTCCTCAGGTCCGACAACAATCGAAGGAGATATCCTGCAAGCTGTTAGAACGCGCGAAGAACCTCGCTAAGAGAGAACTGTGCAGACTCCAGACGGACGGCATGTCCGGACTGAGAATGATGCACAATCGCAAGATCACGGAGATTCAGAGAAAGTATCAGGAGGACATGGAGGACATAGGATTGGCACACAGCGCGGCCGCTGCTCAGCCTGACGCGGATGCTATACTGGAGGCGGACAGACGAGTCAACAGGACAGCGGCTGCGGAGAGAGGCAGAGAAGCCATGATTCGTGTGAAGGAGAGTGCACAGGTAATTTCAAGGATACTTAAATTTTCTAATTTCAATTTTTATTTGTTTCTTCAACGGATTTCTCCTTTACAATCGGTAATAAAATAAAGCCTAATTTTGGAGCTCAGAACAACGAACTATCAAAGTTGTAAACACTTCAAATTATTCTCTGTTAATTCTCTCTTAAAATGATAAAAGTTGTAAACACTTAAAATTAGAACTCTTGAATGTGTTTAACTAATAACGTTAGCTGCATTGGTCTCAAAGACCCATGGCAAAATACTCAGGTATGTAAGTCACGTCTATAACTACGAGTAAAACAGTGTCACGAATATTGCCAGAAATTCTGTCATTGTTCGAATGATCACCCTTGGAAATGAATTTGTTTTTGAACATTGAATTTTACAGGATCATCCTTTGAGGTGTTTAAAAAGACAGCAAATTCAGTCGTACTTGAATATGAGTAAGGTAGAGCAGGTAGAAAACAGAGATTGGAAATGTAAAAGTTCGTTTGTAAATAGAATAAATAAATAATGATGCTATAGTATACGCATACATTGAACAAATTACAATGTTTCCATCCAGGTGGAAGATCCGGTGGCGATTCAGCAAGACAGACTGAGGCAGGTGAGGGAAGTGGAGAACATCAGATCATCTATGGTGGCCAACTTGCAGAGAAAAAACAATCCTCGCAAGGACAACGAGGAAGAGTCGGAGTCGTCGCGGGAGGACGACATCGTAGTGGAACCGACCGTTCGGCGTGTGTCTCCTAAAAAAAAGAAGCACAAAAGGAGCCAGCTTGGCAAAAAATCGCCAGCCAAAGTCGTTTCCAAGCCGAACGTTAAAGTAACTATTGCGATCAGGAAGTTTCTAATTTGCCATTTATCGTGCAGATTTGTCGTCTAACTTCGCTGCTTTTCCGTCAGGTCGTCATGCAGCAGAAAAGTAAATCGCCGCGCCGCATCGTGGTCGAGGTCCACCGGCCCGACTCGAGATCACCGAAACGACCGGTTGCGCGGCCACGAAGGAACAGCAACGCGGTCGAGGAAAATTCGACCCAGACGAATACCGTTTGCAGAACAGCGCCGGTCGCCGCCGTGGTCGCGTGCTCGAATAATCGGTGTGATCGCGAAACGGATGATCAAAACGAGCCCCGTAGAACCGTGCCGACGATAAAATTGACTCCTACCAAGGCCGATCGGGTCGCGCGGTAAGTCGACGCTACAAGATCGCTGCATGATTTCCCCGACGGGATTGGGTATTGATGGTTTCGCTTATATTCCGTTCAAGGTATAATCCGGATGATTATAAACAGAAAACATCTGAATCGAATGGTAGTAGTTCTAGTTCGGTGAGCGACGATTCTTCGTACTTCTCGGACGGTTGCAGTGAGCTTATACTACCGAAAACCACGCCGAAGCATCACACCTCGCTAGCGGGAAGCAAAGTTCAGTTATACGATCACAGTACGAGGCAGAGAAACGAGTATAATCAACCCGTTGGTCTGGTGGAGCGAATAAATATCAGGAATGAGGTAAATATCGATAATACCGTTTCAGCTATTCACAATAATCATTAATTGTATCAAAAATTTAACAGCCGAACGCCGAAGACGCTGCTCGGGAAGTCGTGGCGTCGGAGGGTGTCGCGTCGACCCTCGTCGAGAATCGAAGACTGACCGCTCAGCGGAGAGGCAACGACGCGATACTGCGCGATCGAGTGAGACGCGATTACGAAGCTATGATAAAAAATTTGGATCACTTGTCGCGCGAGGAGCGCAAGTTGAAGGCTTCGCAGAGCCGCTGCTGCACGAACGAGCACATGAGTCAGGCACGAAGAACGGAGTGCCAGAACGATCGCCAGAGAAAAATGGATCGAGCCTTCGAGACCGCCCTGCGCGAGAGCACTCAGGCCGGCTCGTCGCGGCCGGAGGATCTCGTGGAAAGGATAATAACGATCCCACCTCGGGCCGAGCAAGAAAGGGGGACCAATTTTCCCGAGGCTACGTGGCAAGAGCCTCCGTTCTTCGACGGGAATGCACCGGACGTCGTTGGGCAGGATGACGGGGAAGAAATGTCGCGGGAGGAACACATTCTGGAAATGCTGAAGAAAGTGGAGCGGCAGAAGAGACTTTTGCTACGAGAATTCGGTGCGGATCTGCCGAACACGATTTTTAGCGCGAGTATGACTCCGCTGTTCGAGGGTCGTCAAACGGCCGCGTCGGAACGGCCCGCAGCTCCACCGGCGCCAACAGTGCAGCAGGTCGTTCCCTCTCCCGAAATTAAGATAATAAACATGTCAAGCTCGGATGAAAAAACCAAGAAAATTAAAGATGGCAAAAAGAAACCGAAAAAAAAGCCTAAGAGTCCACCGCCCATTTCGAAAACTATAGAGACCGCGGTTCAAACTTCGAGGATGGACGAGATCGGGGCTGCCAAGGATAAGAGTACGCAAGTGGAGATCGCAACGGAAGAGAGCAACGACACCGCAGCGTCGCGGTCACTTCATTACGTCGAGCCCGAAGTGCGCATAATAACTCCGGAAGTCGCCGACACTAGCAGCAGTTCGTCCAGCTCGAGGATAACGGGAATCGTTATCGAGCTCGATAAGAAACAGGTGAAAGTCACGCCTAAGAAGAGAAAAAGCGACTCGGAGAGGAGTTCGAAGCGAGGATCTTCCCGTGCTCGAGCGAAACCTCGATCTCTTCCCGCCAGCACTGCCGGATCTCCCGTGAAGAGAACGGCAACTTCGGCTCCGTCATCGCGCTCCGGAAGTCCCAAGAAAGTCGACGCCGGATGCTCGACGCGATCTCGATCGCCGGACAAAATAATCGATATTCGCATCAACAAAGCCACCGGTCAAGGGTCTTCCTCGCGCAGGGCTAAATTCGCGACGGATTCGAGCATCGAGAGTTCGCCGGCTTACTCGACACCGGAAGTCCGCGAGAGCTCCGTCAGCAAGCCTTATCGAATTTTCAAGCAACCCACTTTCAAGAGGGTGCGCGAGACACGAGACGCCTCCGATACTTCGACTTCGTACGCGAGTCTTCCCGCGCCCACACCCGGAGCTATGCAATCGGCGAGGCATCAGATAACACCGATTCTCGAGATGCTCGACTCGTCGGCGAACGAGAGCGTCAGAGCTTCGAGAAGGAACGTCAGTCCCGTATCGACGCCGGAAACTCCGTCTCCTAGAGTGATGAATGTTCCGTCAAACATTCCGCATCCCGATAGAATCGGCAGAATTCTTAGATACGGAAGCTTCACGAATTCCGGCCGGGCAGAGGACAGCACGATGCCGTCGTCGACGCAGAACGAACAATCCAGTTCCACCGATCCGTCCTACTCTCGGAACGGAGAGATAACAACTATCGCTACCGATCCTAACGGTCCGTCCAGTCGCCGCTCTGGCAAATCATCGGGTTACTGTTCATGCGCGAATCCAACCTGCGAGCTAATGCACACAAACATGGCTGATATACGCGATTACGCGACTAGGAACAATCCGGAAGTATTGAAGAAATATGACGATCTGCAGAACGTATGCACCGAAAGGATTGCCTCGTTGACGGAGCTCATCAAGAGAGTTCGAAATGAGCAACAAGGTAATCGCACAACTAATCGTAATCGAGTAATCGCACACTCGTTGTAAATGTTTGCGACAAATTTCCATTTCGTGAGCTAAAATTCAAACGTTAGAAAATTTAGCCCATATAATAAAACAAATTCCATACTATGAGGTAAATTGTAGCCATTAGAAAATGTTGCGTGTAGAATGGACGGAATTCCACTTTTTTAGCTAAAATACAACTATTAGAAAATGTAATACACAGAATGGAATAAGTTAAGTGAATTTATTCCTTTAACTGAGAGTGCCTGTGAGCGTCGATCGTTGCGAGCGCGCGAGCCAGAACAACCGCCAATATATATATATGTATATTTTCAGGTATGGAATTCTCGGTCACCAGTCCAGCCGACGAGACGAGTCTCATGCAACTTCCTCCGGCCCGACCACACCGCAGCGACTTGCAGAGCGTGCAGAGACTGGTGGAAAGTATCGAAGCTATCCACGGGCAGCTAGCGAGGACCCTCCGAGAATCCCAGAAAATAATAACGAGCAGTGTAAGCCCGAATTTGCTGACGCCCGGCAACGTCGAGGTCCCTGCGTCGTCGACGTCTTACGAGACGAAGTCAAAGGGATCGGCTAGCACGAGTACGGAGGAACCGCCGGTTCCGGCTGCAGCGACGAAGGCGAAGCCGAAGATAATCGGAGACGAGCCGGTACAACTGGACATCGACAAATTGAAGCGCGGTCGAGGTCCTTACACGGCGATGCTCATGTCGACGGAAAGCGTTCCTTGGCCCACCGCGGCGACTCCTCGCCGTCACGAGGAAATCGTCGCGAAGCTGTACCAAGAAATATTGGAGCAAAGCAAAACCGTCAACAGATCTCGCGACAAAGAGGTCTCGACAAGCGAGGGAGATAGATCTTTGAGCAGACAGAGAACACCGTCACCGCCGCAGAATCTCGCTTCGGCGAGAAAGCATTGCTCGCCGCAGAAGAGATCGGACGGTGAAGTAACGGGAGAGGAACCCGCGACTCCGGAGGTAAATCATCCAGTCTCATTAATTTCCCGACATTGATAGAAAAATACGGTTGAATCGACTAAAAATTCGGTCAGGGACGTTTGAATGGATATATTGTTGGCACAGCTAAAAGATTGGTTCACACATTTTTTGAATTTTTCACCAAAATATTTTTAAGGCATTAAGATATTTCGTTTAACCAATGAAAATATTTATTTGAACATCCCTGCCCGAATATTTGATTGATTCAACCGTGTTTTTTATCGATACAGAAAGCCCCGCCCTCGTAGATCCAATTACTATTATTATAATATAACTCAACATTGTAGCGCAAAAAAGACGAAGAATTCGTGCCTCTGCTCGCCGGCATTCCAAAGATTCCACGCACACTGTCAAGTATGCAGCCGGGTACACGGCCAAGACCGCCACCGGCTAATGGAATTTACAGGTCCGTTGTTTGAGCTCTCTCGTTGGTTATCCGTCGCTCTCCGCAAGTATGAATTTGAGAGCATCTTCATCGATAAATTTCTGTTTCAGATCGGAAATGGGCTCACCGCGGCACGAATTGTCGACCATAGTGGAATTCGACACCCCGGACACTGCCAATCGTAGCCAAGGAAGTACGAGAAGTCCGAACGGAAAATCTCGTCGACTGCTTCAACTGCAGTCTCCCTCGAAATCAACGACGAGCGCCGGATCGTCCACCGAGAGAAACGCCAAGACTCAGACCGTCCAAGCGAAGCCCTCAGTTCACGTTGCACCGTTGGTATCGCAGAACATGATACGCACGATACCGAGGCGGCTAACGATGCGGGACGTAGCTTCGCCGGATCAAAAGTTCGTTTGTCAAAGTCCTCTTGCTTTATCGGACAGAGGAACGACCAAGTCTCTATTGTCGCAGGGACCGAACACATCGATAGAGTGCGGAGCGTCGCGTAACGAGGACGAGGCAAAATCGAGCGATCGATTGCTGAGCTGCAACGCGGAGCGCGACGCGAGACAGGACAAAGATCGCGATTCTAGGGAGAAGAGACACGAGCCTAGCGAAGAACCCCAGAATGTCGCGCCGCCGTCGAGCACGCTAAATCCGGACGGCGTTGGTAACGACAATAAAGTAGAAAAGATAACGTCCACGAGCTCGAATAGCTTTTCCGGCTTGTCCGGTATCTCGGAAATTATAAGCACGCCCACGTCGGACATGGTTAAATGGGCCTCCTCGTCCGAGGAGATAGAGACGGCTCTGAAGAAGATGGGACTGGGCTGGGCTATCGTGACTCTAAAAAAAACGAGGGAAGCGAGCGCCCTCAGTTCGTCCTCGAATTCGGACGTGACGCCTATGAACACAGCAAGAAGAACGAAGTCGCCGGGCAAGAAGCAGAGCATCGACAGCAACATGGCGGGCTTGCCGGACTTCAGCGACGTTTCGTCGATATCGATAAAGGAGGCTAGCAAGAGCACCGAACGCGCTGTACTCATGAAGGCTCGAACCTCGACGCCGAACATCCAAAACTCAAATTCCAGCAGCGGCAAGTCTAGCTCGACGACGACGAGCTCTTCCGGCATCAGTTTGCAGGATCAAAGCGACAGTTTGACAGCGCCTAACTTGTCTCTCACGAACAAACGATGAACGTCTCTGGCTTTCCTTTCCCAAGGGACTTCGTATTCAATCATGTGAATCTTATTTTTATCGAATATAAAACCTTCGTCCATTCAACGAGGCGGACCGATAATTTTTATAAATCGACTTACTTTTTTTTTAACTGCTAATCGCTTTTGATCGCGCATCGATCGTTAAATCACCGATGTCCGGGCGAACGACTTAACGTCCGACGAACATGAGACTTATTTGCATACGCGGGATTGTATACTAATATAATTTGTACTGATGAATAAAGCAAAATTGTTATGACCTTTGATGAGTGCAATTGAACGAGAAAAACCAGTCCTAAAATCCTTCCTAAATTAGCGCGACATATTCTTTGTCTCGCGGTTGCATTCGAATTACAACGCTAGGGGACAGCGGAACAGAATCGCGGGACGAATATCGACGCCGTACTTTCAATTTTCGAAATTACTTATTAAAAAATATATATATATTCATACATATATGAACAGGCCTACCCAAAGCCACTTCCTTGGTTCGTCGCGAGTCCACTGAACCGGGATCGCGGCACTTCCGACATTTTATAGTTTGATAGTTTGAACGAAGCGGCTATAGCGTGTTAGTGAGAGGAAAAGTACGCTGGGTGGCGCATGGCACTTTATAACAATCCGATCGAGAGAGTGAGGCCTCCGCTTGCTACGAGCGGTCTGTGTCTGTGCTGCCTGCTCCCGCGAATGTGGATATTCTACCGTCTTCGATGCGCTGTGCCTGTGCATTTGATGTTGGGTCCGTGAAAACCTTTACGCCGTTGCAAGTCGCGAGAATTTTGTAATCGTCATTAATCCGGTCGCGAATGAAAATTTCGATCGATTGATAGAAAAAACACCGTCGAGAGTCTGTCGTTCCTCGGCCGACACCGAGGCATCAAAGCTGTGTCCCGCATCGGCGCTTTTTTCACCCCCAAGTGGTATCAATGTTGTCTGGCAATGGTGTGTAAGGAGAACGTGGTATCATGGTTTCGGAATCTGTCGAGGTAATTAATTGTTCGTTTAAAATGTCTCTCGCCGTTACGGCCGTCACCCGTACGTCCCGTAAGTTGTCATTGACATCAACATAAGGAATCATACTGTCACAAACCCACGATTTTCATGTAACTCTATTCCTCCCAACCCTCCCTACCTTCCCTGCCTATTCTATCTGCGTACCTATTGCCTACCTCCTATCGCCGCCTGACTTCCCCTACCCCATTTTATTTTTATTTTTTCTTCGAAAAATTTCGTGCTCGGCTGGACGAGGAAAAATTTTTTCTTCGTTTTTTTTTTTTTTGCACCTCTCGATTCCATCAAATTTACAGACACGCTTCGACGCTTTCGCCTTATTGCGCGTAAGACTGGTCGTAAAATACACGCGAACGCTCGTCAAACGCGCAAAGCTCCGCGACCTATCCGCACATACTTTTTCACCCGACGATAAATTGTTCACCCGTATTTATTTTATCGGCGCGATTTTTTTTTTGCCCTTCACGGGGCATCCCGTTGTTTCACGCGCTTTCCGCACAGCATGCTTCGACGAATTTTCGTTCTAGCGGACTGCTTACCTGAATTCACATATTGCTCTTCGACGCTGCTTCTATTCGCTCTGTAACTCTAGCTCGAAGCATTGCCTCTCTGCAGAACAATAAATATTTTGAAAATCATCCGAATCGCGTAGCAATTTTCTTTTCGATCGTTGTCCTAGCAGAGACTAACCTGTGCTGGATTTTGTCGTCCATCCAGCGTCGGACCAGGAATAGTCCGGTGCTAGTCGTTGCCTAAAAAAAAAAAAATTTTTATGTCCACAGTTATGAACGTATCAATGTGATGTGCACGTTGCTGAATATGTGCTTGCCATTCGAAGTTCGTTACCTCGGCACCTGTATCGAGGACATAGGTCGGAGGGATTACAACGAACTTCGCGACTCGGAGCATCATGCGAACAGCGTGGAGCACCTGGCGGAGCGGACTGCGCTTGGAGTTGGCGACCAGCGTACGAGGAGGAAACTCGCGCTCTACATGGCGCTGTTGCACTCGTGCAACTACGCGTGCGCTCTCGTCCATCACAAGATTCTGTCGAATCTGGAGAGTCAGGAGATCTCCGGGATACTGAACGGGGTCGGTTTCGATCCCAACGACAAGCCCCTGGACGAGCTTCTGCTCCTCTACACTATGGCGCTCAACCATCCTGCTTTCACTTACGAGCAGAAAACTACCTTCGGTAACATTTACCTCAAGCTCCAGGAGGAGGAGGCCACTCGCAGTCTTTCTAAGCCTGTGGCCGCTGTTAATTCGTCCTACAAAACCGCACAAGTAATGTTCATCCCAGTGCTCCTTATGTTTTTCTATTATTTGAGGAATATTAGAAAAAAAATTAATATTATATTTAACATTCGTATTTTTCGCCAGGGCTCCGGGCCATGCGGTACGCCGTCGGATCGTTCCGTGTCGACGGATTCCGGCGTCGAGATGCCGGCGAATTGCTCCATGCCGCCTCCGCCGATTCAAGCCTATCACGGTAATTTTGATGATTTAACACGTTGACCGATTTTTCCCTTATAATTGGTATATAATAAATCCTCAATATCAGAGTTCGTGAATAATGAATTATAAAAGTTACCAAAGTTAAAAATACTTGAGCTTACGAATTATAAACGTTAAAAACACTGAAAGTTACAAATTATAAACGTTATATACACTCGAGTTTACGAATTATAAACGTTAAAAACACTTAAGCTCACGACGCACGAATTTGGCACTAGCATTGATTTAACCACTAGAATGAGACTAGAATGAGACTTGCATGTGTAAGACGAGGACAATACTGCCGGTAACGATTGCTAATTCGATGATAATAAATATTCTCTTAACGGCATGTAAGGAATAGTTTATGCAGAGGGCATTACCCCTCTGTTGTAATGAGAATATGTAATAAAAGGTGTGACCGAACTCTGTGATATCCACGAACGAGCAAATCTTGCTTCTGTCGACTAAACAAAATCTAGAGTTATCTGGGTAGACGTATTATAATATATTCTTATTGAATACTAAAAGTCTATGCACTGCAATATCATGTTAATAAACAAATACCAAACAATAACGCATGAATTATTTTCCAGGAGAGATGCCGATGCGAAGTAACGCGATGGTAAGCGGAGTTCCACCGGGATTGACATTGCCGCCGCCGGGTTTGTGCCTGCCGGGTCCGGATCAGATGACGATGGGATCGACGGCCGGCGCGCAGTATCTGCATCTCGGTTTTCCGGGCGTCAATCACATGACACCCTGGACAGGTCCTGTAATGATGGGAAATCAAGTGATGTATCACACAGGCGATATGTTGGCTTATCCTCCTTCCCCGTTAGTCAGTAGACAGTCGTCGCCCTCCCAGTCCCGTTCCCCGAGTCGCAGCAATTCGCCGTTGGGACGAAGAAACAATCCGATGCCCCGAACGTCCTCCCAGGTCATTCAGTCGACATCGAACACGCTGACGACGTCGGTGAGCGCGTCGAACAGTCAACCGAGCATCTCGAGCACGAACGTGACGACTCATCATCCGCCTCCTTCGCTCGGCTGCGCGAGCAGAAGTCTTCCCGGCGGTCCGCCGCCTCTGCTTCCACCGAGATCGGCCCATCCGCCCATAACCAGCACGGGTTCCGGTTACTCGCGTCACAACAGTATAGACAACACGTCGACGTCAGCAACGCCGATGACCGCCTCGAAACAGCCTCCTCCCCCGCCCCGGTTGCGCTCCTCCGCTTCGGGCGACACGCTGCGCGACACACTGGGCAAGGAAATGCCGAATTTCAAGGGAAATCTCCAGAATTCCTCGTTGGACGAGGTGAGTCGAGAATTATACAATTGTCCTATCGTGAATCGATTAATACGTGGGCGATAAAACAGTGGTGCGCGGACAAAATTTTCATAACTATCCAGAGACACCAAGCATTGCGTAGCATCGCTGCGTGATTCTTCTGTCGAGTCTTGAAAGCAATTCCGACAATATTTTATTAATAGTTCTCTAATTGAACTCGAGCAAAAAAAAAAAAAAAATTACATTAAATACATTTTAAAGAATTGTAGAAAAACTAAAGCGGTAAAAGAGAGGTTCACGATCAGTATAACTCGTGCGTGTGTTCGAACGTTAATCATGACGTGCTAAATATAGATTAGGCGAATGAGCGACGAGGACCTGAGGGAGATAGGGCTGACGCCAAACGCGGTAGGTCAACTGAGGAGCATAGTCAGAAGCCAGACCACCAACGGTTTGAGTCAACTCGGGATGGACAAGAAGCTGGAGGGTACCAATAACGCGACACATCCGGTGGTAGACCAATCCGATAACGAGGTACTGATCAAGTAATCCTTAAACCCGACATGCCGAGTTAAAAAAAAAGAAAAAAACACCCCCTGACCACGCGATGACTTTTCCAGATATTAGAAACAATTATTGCCCGCGGCGATTCCGACGACCATCCCCGCTTGTTTTCGTCGCCTTATTTATAAGCTTCCTTCACAGGTCATTCGAGGAGTAGAGATAATTTTTATAGCTGGACCTCCAATTACATCACGTAATCCATACTATTTCAGGAAACACAACAACAGCAACAACAGCAACAGCAGCAGCAACAGCAGCAGCAACATCAACAACAGCAGCATCAGCAGCAACAGCAACAGCAACAGCAACAACAGCAACAAGCGATGCATCATCCGCACAATCACTGCAACGCTCCTAACATGAGGCGATATCCCACGATGCCGCCATTGGAACCGGCAACGATGCAGATGTATCCTCCACCGCCGATGTACGCGGCACAAAATCCGCCATGCTACGGTTGTATTTCAGTGTCAGTCGCGAGTATGCCGAGTCGTTATTCGAGGTAAGATTCGTGGGGTGCGTTCTTGAATGCAGTTGTGCTCTGTTCGGCTAAATCCAGAAACATTCGAGATGTGTCAACATGTATACGCTGAAAATTGGTGTTCGTATATTCCAGTCTGCTCTCAGTTCAGGGTTTAGTTTTGACACAAATCTGCTCTGATAAGCGTTCTTTTCTTATCAAAACGGACGAAATGTATTCCGCGGAAAGAATCGGGTGTACCGTTGCGAATTTAACACTTCTCGTACGGGATTCTTGTTGAGCGGGGGCCTCGATTCTGGACGATTCGGCCGGGATCCTCGCTCAGCGAGTACTTAAATTGCGCGGTATTTTAATCGCTGTATCTCAAAAAATATTGATGTCGAAATTCGGAAAAATACTCTTTGAAGAGTAACGTTCACGATATTATCTTTATGTAAAATAATATTTTTATCGTCAATATATGTATAGTGTGCTATTGTTATTCAGAAAGTTATAACTACATATCAGGTCGTGGAGTCCCCGGCTTGCATAGTCACGCCCGGCGCGAGGCTCGCGTACGTGAAGGCTTAAAAAAACGTACAAGCAGTGGACAGTCAAAAATAAAAGAACGCACAGTTGAGCTGATTTGCATTCAAGAACCCGTAGAATAAAAAAAATTTCATCGTTTTCATCGAGCAGTCGTGTGAATGATTACTCTATTGAAACGACGTTTCAGAAGTAATGCTCAACAAGTGTACTGTCTCGGCCAACTTCAAGCCCTCCGACTGGATCCGGAGAGTAGTCGACATTGTTCTCAGAGCAGCAGTTCGGAGAGCACGGGCAGTCGCTCGCCGCCTGAGACACCGCCGGCCGCCCCGTGGGTCAACAACGCGGCCGATAATACGAACGCCCCTCCACCGACGACGGATCATCCGCCCTCGGGTACGTCGCACCATTCCACGTCGGCGGTGTCTCATCAAACGGTTCAGCCTCTGATGCAACAGATACCCGAGAGGCCGAGGAATCAATCGAAAAAGAGTCACTCGCACGTTATGCGTCAAAAAAATCAAATGGTGAATGGTGTAAGCGGCGGAGGAAATGGAAGCAGTTCCGGCGGTGGTAATTGCGGTGGCCCACCGAACATACCGCACTGCGTCTCCTTCGCCGGACCGCCGACGCCATCGCCGGTTGCCTTCCTACCTCACGCCCATTTCCCAGCGTTAAGACCCAGCACTGGGATATACTCAAACTTCTCGCACGCCGCTTATGCACGACCGACTTATCAGGCTACCTACCAGCCGAACGGCGAGATGATGTATCAGTATCCGGGACAACCGGGACCAGGAGGCACGCCTCCACCGCCGACTGTAGCAGCCCCGCCACAATCGTATATGCCATCCACGCCGGTGGTCACCTACACACCTGCCGTCCAACCCACAAAGATCTCGTGCTATAATTGCGGTAGTTGCAGCCATCTCGCTGTAGATTGCAAAGACCAAACGATGGAGGATCTCACTAAGAGAGGTGCGTTTTCATTGACTTTTTTATTTATTTATTTATTATACGTGTTATACGTATATGGGACAAGCTCTTTTTTACACAGTATACACCAGAGCTGGACAAAGTACCAGAATATACTTCAAATGCAAAGTATGAGAAGTACTTTTTGTACTTGCAGTATTTCTCAAGTACTTTTCGCAATTATGTTCGTAGCGTCAAGCGTTATCTAGGCTTAAAAAAGGTGCAAAGTAATTTGCACGTGGCTTCCTCATTTATTACAATGTTGCGTACAGCTTTCTCTATGAGAAACTTCGTTGATCGATTTTGGCTTATTCATAGAGGATGCTATGCGCAAAATTGTTGTGGATGAGGAAGCCATGTGCAAATAAATTACTTCGCACCTTCTTTCCTACCATTAAAAGATGTTTAAATTTCATAAAATTTTAACGGGCAAAATTTGCCGCAAAATGTATTGTAAAAAATCGCTAACTGATATGTTGGAAATTCATCATTATGAGGCTTTTAAATGTATTCTTCACTTTTTTCATTTAAAAAAATCATAAAAAAATTTAATCCAAAATTTCATACAGAAAACGAAAAGGGGGAGCCTCCTCGGTTTTTTGTATGAAATTAAAAAAAAAATAGATTCTCATTGAAATTATACTCATTAAAAAGTTTAGACAGATATTTCATATATTAATAGAAACAGGATGTCATGCTTCTCCTCGAGTATCCGTAATGAGAGCGTATACTCAAAAAGTATTTGCTCTAGGTACTTCAAATCGTAAAAAAGGTACTTGAACTCGAAGTACCAAACAAATATGCGATACTTCAAGTCCTGCCCAGCTCTGGAATACACATATTCAAGAGTTATACAGTGTACGAGTTTACTGCCAGTAACAGTTGAGAAATTTTTTAAAAAATCATTAATCGACGTGTATCCGCTATTTTAACTGCTTTTTTTTAATTTCAGCTCCCTATCGATTAGACTACACGATAATGAAACAGCCCGGAGAGTGCCAGAGTTCTGACAAGTGATCCCCTGCCATGGACTACTCCCACTTCAATCGTCAAAATCACTCTCGGAACAGCAATCATTACAGTCGCAACCATCGTCAAAACTATCACTATCGACAGCAGCAACATCATCGGCAGCAGCCGCAGCAGCAGCATTATCATAACTATCCCGTATCTACTACAACCGTCATCAACACGCTCGAGCCTAAGAACCAATCAAAAGCCGACTACCGTTCAACGTGTAGACTATCGGTGACTTTTATAGATTATCCCTATATTCAGGACGAGGATTTTTTTAAAGGAGACGTTTCACAGTTCACGGTACCAGGTATACTTTTTACAAGTTATTTATGATAGCGATTATTATTAATATAATTATTAAAGAAAAAAATATATAGCGTCATGTACAAAGCATAACGGAATACGATATTATTATCTGTTTTTAGGATGTATTTAAGGCAATTTTGAAGGAACTTGTGTTAGGGATTGCTCGCGTCTTTTCAAACGTTAAACTCCACCCCTCCTCCCGCTAGCGGCTATTCTCAAAGCCCCCCCTGCCCCATATGTCCAGACACCGCAGTCTTTTCTTTAGCGTTTAGCAATAACGACGAAAAAAATGCTGAAACGAAGAGCGTCGAGCTCTGACTAGGTAATCGTCTGACTACTTACTATCTATGATACTACTACTATTACTACTACTATCCCTTAATATTTGCCGTTAACTGGGCCGCGGATTACTGAGGATTTTTTTTTCACCTGTACATATGTATACGTTTATATTTTTTTGCGTGTCGCGACGAGGAAAGAAACCATAAGTGTTCGATTATCTAGCTGCCGTGCGTGTGTGTAAAACTTAAAGAGAAAAAGAAAAAACAAACAAAAAACAAAAAATGAAAAAAAAAAATAACAAAAAAGATATGCTGCTCATCACTCACTCGATAAATCGTCGATAGCTAGCCTAGGTAAGAATTACTCTCATCCTATTTATAGTAGTCAGGCAATCACGTTTGCAACTTAAGCAATTTTATACGACCTTTTATCGATCGTCCCTCTTTTTTAAGCGTAGGCCCGAGCGTTGTAAACTTGTAGGAGAGAATACTGTTTAGAGATGAACATAGCAATGTGGGTGTTTCGTAGCGTTATAGGACGAGATACGCGGAGAGCTGACGTCCTGTCGCTGCATTTACTACGAGCGATTAAAATTCGATTTTCACGCTAACAGGATACGGATGTTCAATAAGTCGTAGGAAGTTTGAGAGAGAAAGAGAGAGAGAGAGGAAAATGAGTGATAAAAAAAAACTGATAATGTGTAAATAGACACGCCAAGTACCTAATAAGTACCAAGAAACTGTGAACGATAGCGGACGAGAAGTGAGACGTATGGATGAATTATGGCTTACCCTCGAGACGAATATCGATTGTTGCGCATACGAACGCCGTGGTTCCTTTAATAATTTGAGCTTGGTCTGCCACTCCGTGGCAGCTAGTCAGAGGCCGCGTATCCTCCGAAGCCCAATTTTTTATTTTTTGTTTTTTTTTTTCATCTCGTCGTTAATTAAATCTACCATTAGACTCTAACGAAACGGGACGGGATCCTGTCGTACAACGAAAGCGTATTATTATAATAATTACGATTACAATCTCGTCCGCAATCTTACGCGCACTCGTCTGATTAGGATACACATCTCGAGCGTATAATTTAATCGCGTCTATTAATGAGTCCGGATTGTTAATTCGCCACGAAGATCAACCGAAGGTTGGAAGGTATGCGTCGTGCCTGAAACTCTCTGTCGGAGAATCAGCGCTCTCGCAACTAGTCACGTGTGATACTGGCAAATATCGATTGTTTACCAGAATGGTCATTGTCGCTCGAAGAAAAAAAAAAAAAAAAAAAAAAAAAAAAAAAAAAACACTACTTCACACATCGATCCTAAAGCTTCGTGAAAAAAAAAACTTTGTCGAGTTCCTACGGTGAACTTCAGTAACTGGAAATGGAAGGGAAAAAATGAGAATAGGCGCGGTAAAATTGATTGCCGGCAATGATATGCGGCGATTTTGTATTGCATACGTAATTGCTGTCCTCTTTGCTCGAATCTTGCGGGACTATGCTTCTTCGCGCGTTGTCGCTTCAGTATCTGATACTTCTAACGATAGAATTGAAGACGGCGCACCCTCATGAATCCGATGGGTCTTATTATATCCTAAAAAAACAACACCAAGAAACTGTTGAGTTGATAAGTCGACATCGAATCGAAGGCGCACGATGCAGCGATGTAAACGTGTGTACGTCCGAACTTTGAAATTCATTGCGATAATTAATTTCCGACTGGACTTCCTAGTTGAGAATTCGTCAATATTATTGTTGAATCCATAAATCGAAAGCAGCGAGAGAGGTTGAACGAGAGGGAGAGAAATCATTTTGTTATCAGGCTTCGAAAGGAATTTTCACTGAACGAGCGATATACTCTAAAATTGATCCATGATCGATTCTATTTTAAAACAATTTCGTTTATTAGTTCAGAGGCTTCAAAACGCACAAAAAGACAGATAATAAATTTCCTCATCCAGAGAGAGAGAGAGAGAGAGAGAGACGTCGCTCAAAAGATACCTTGCTCTTGTATATCCTCGATTCAGCGGAAAGATCCTTCCACGAGCCGAAGGCCGTACAATAAGAATGGGCTCGTACTTGAGTATCCCGATATTTTTCAAGAGTTCAAATTCACTTGATCAAATCAGTATTAATGCTTAGGAAAGAAAAAAAAAGAAAAAAAATCAAAACGTTACAGAAACCATATCACTCGCGGCAGAGTAATAAGAGAAGGGGAGGGCTGAAGAGATTTAATAGTAATAAACGATGTGAAAATAAGTGTAAAAAAAATAACGATCCGCAAAAATCGTGATAACTAAGATGAGAGTACGAGGATATGCGAATGGGCAGTGAACAGAGGCAGGGTGAGAGGGCACGAGTTCCGAGATTTTGTTGCGTTTCACCTCTTCGATAAGGAAGCGGTGTTTAGCGACGGCGCCATCGGATGATCGAAGAGAGGCGAGTCAAACACATCTGTATCATTTTATTTTTATTTTTTTGCGTCGGCAATAAGTGACTTATCCACGTAGTACAATCTATTCTTTGTTTTTTTTTTTTTTGCGATTTGTGAAACAGTCTCCGAGAGTGAAATGATCTTTAATTTCGTTTTTATTTTTCATGGATTTTTTTTCGTACAACGTCGCAAGTCTCGAATCTGTCGCGAGGAAACAATTGCCATTTCGGGTTTAATTTAGGGCTCGAGCCATTTAGAGGCGGCTACGTCGCGAGAGGATGAATGAGCAAGCAAGAAGAAGCGTGCGTGATTTTGACGAATGAGTGAAACGAGCACCGTGCTTGTTAAGACGATGGAGACAATATGTGCTTAAAAAAAAAAAAAAAAAAAAAAAAAAACAACAAGTCCGAGTGATCATAAATACTGCGAGACGGTGATAGGAGAGATGCGAATGAGATTTATTTAACGTTCATCAGCCAGATCGAAGCGGCGCGGTGCAACAAATTCGAGTGAGCCTGGGATGCGCTCGCGATATATCGCGCGAATGAATGTGTATAAAAAAAAGAACAAAAATTGTACATTAAGAAAAAAAAAGAAACAAAACAAAAAAACAAAAAAAGATTAACTGCGTTGGTGATTGTTCAGACTTGTTTTGAGATTGCTTGAGAAAAAGAATTTTGTGCTTATGCTTTATTTACTAAGGAATGAATTTATGGTTGGATTAAAAAAAAACAACAACAACAACAAAAAAGGAAAAAATCGTGTGCGAGTTTGTGCCACTCTAGGTCATGTACATATAATAGTATAAAAAAAAGAAGAGGAAGAAGAAAAAAATGAAAAAAAAGAAGTTTACATACAAACATGTGATGTGTATATACACACTATATATATGGAAAATATTGAGATATATTTGTAAATTCTGTTATCTGAAAGCATTATACATATTTTAACCTCCTGTAATAAGATATTTAATAAAAAAAAAACGTTACCAACCAATCTAAGCGGTCGTTCGTTATTCTATTCCGTCCCGCAGACAATAAGATCCCCTATTGGAGGTTGTGTAAAAAAATTGTACACTTTATTCGTTGGTCGTTACGAATCGTCGCTCTATTGTGCCAACACAGCAACGAGGCATAGTTACAAAATGCGAAGCATATTTAATTGTCGAAACATTCGACCTTATCGGAAGGGGGTCGCCGCAATTTCCGGCCGCGAAAGAAATATCGCTCGTATCACAAGAGGAAGTGTTTTAAGCTTAAAAGCCTCTGTGCATAGCCGAGAGAGCATTGTCGTGAGGCAGCGTCGACGGTGCGTAAAAGCAGTCGAAGCCTGACGTCCGATCGCGACTGGTACAGCGACGAAACGCTCCATCCGCGCATAGATAATACAGAGCGATATTTGGTCGTTTCTTCGCGAGTGCATAATACCTCCCCCCTCCATCGTAATACCGTGATGGTACAGCAGAAAAGGGTGGACGGAAAAGGCGGCGACGGGACGAGAAAGCAGACGTAATATCGAGCCGATCGAACATCGCGCATGCGGAAGCGAGAGGGAGAAGAGAGAGAGAAGAAATACAAACAAAAAAAATAGAAGAAATAAAAAAAAATTAAAAAAAAATAAAAGGGGGCTGAACACATAAGTGGGGTTGCGCGCGGAGGTAGCGAAATCGTCTGCGGCGACGAAGACGACGAAGCCTGGTCCCTTCGTGGGGGGTCCGGGGGGTTGGGTGGGGGGCGAGGGTTATACATGTGTTCATGCTCGCTGGTGTAAAATTCGAGCTCGGAGTTTGCGCACGAGTTGCGGGGTCGAAGCTGGTCTGGGGGTCTCTCTGTATTCGATCGCTCAATATTCATCCCTTGGCCGGACGAGAGTCGCCGAGTGGAGCAGCACCACCGGGGACGTTGGAACGGTACGAGACTCCTTCTTTGCGTCCTCGCCCGCGGAGCTGTTCGATCGCGGCAGAGTTCCCGTCCGCGTCGAACCGTCGACACTGCACGCCGAGAGATCGAGGAGGCTCGTCCTAGAAAACATTTTAAAAAATATATATATATATATATCGTAAAGAAAAGGTTTTCGGGTTTTTGAAGAAAAAAATAGAATATAAAATAACAGAGAAAAGATAACGAAAAGCGGATAAACTCGACGGGCCAACGAGCCACGACCGGGATCAGCGATGGATGACAAGAATAAGGTCGAGCAGTATTACACCCCTCCGCCGAAGCTAGGAAAATGGGAAGGCTTCAGGATCTTCCTATGGAATTCCGAGACCGGACAGTTCATGGGTCGTACGGGCGCCAGTTGGGGTGAGTACGATTCTTACTTTCTACCTAAAAAAAAAAAGAAAAAAAATCTATCCGTAAACTCTTACTTAACGCGGACTCCGTTCTTTCTTATTTTCTCTCTAATCTACAATGCAAGCATCATGGAACAATGTACGGTGTCTCGATGAGCTTCGATCAGACAATAATTTATTATTTAATTCCAGGTAGAGACGTCTATTTTTCGTTTATCTAAAAACGCATCCCCGCCCCCTCCCCTTCGCCCTCCCGGCGACGGTTAATCGATTAACGCCCCTTCCGTCAGCGGAAAATCTTTCTCGGTTGCTACGCCCATGACGTTGCTACATCCTCGTAAACTATCCGTCGAGAATGAACTATCGCCCACCTCTTTCGTTATTTCGAGCTTTCCGCCTTATTACCTCTCTTTGTTCACACAAATCGATATATTTATTCGACTTTAATTCATCATCGTAGTAATCGAAGCAACTCCAGAGCCTCACCGAGTGAGAGAAAAGTATATCACGGCCTAGGCTAGAAGTTCCGAAAAATCAATACGCTCCTTGCATGTGCCCTCCATAGACGAACGGTTGCGGCTTTCGGTATTCACCCTAAATAACATCTGGCCTACAACCCACTTCGGCTCGGAGGCACAAAGGTCCCCTATGCGCCACCGTGTAAAGTTTGCCCTCTCCCACTGTAACTTTTCGGCCGTACCTTGTTTTGCATCCATACCAGCGGTCGTGACGTAACACTCGGGACGGCCGCCGAGAATCGGCCGCATCGGCGCAGCCGACCGGAACACGATTATTCCTTGCAGATATCTGCGAGGGTGGACTCTCTCTTATACCTCGCTCGATCGATCTCTCGTCGAATCAATAAAACGTCTGCCGCGCGTCGCGTTGTTACCACAGTCTCCTAGACGCCATCGCGGCCCGTTCCAATTTCTCGACTCTGGCGCCCTCACACGCCCCTGCCATTTTATTTTTCCTCCGGATCATAGAATTTCGAGCCCCGAAAGAGTAGATTCGGCGAGCTCGTTTGTTCGAACGAGAGGCGAGAGAACGTTGCCGATGGTTTAAAGCTCGCGTTGTTTCGTCAATTGACTCAGAGGACGCTACGATGAACGATTCGAAATTCTAATTATCGATCATCTCGGGAGACCCTTGATAACTCCGCGCACGGAGCACGAAGCCTTTCCGTTGCGGTCTCTCGCTATCGAGGCGCACCATCGCGAAGTAGGTCATTCGTGTTTGTTGCGTGGACAATAGCAACCTCCGACATTTCTCTCTGTCTTGGGGTGGATACGTAACACTTCCGCGTCTTCTTCACGCATCGATCGTGTGAAACTAATTGCCGACGGGGGTGTCGCCTCTCGGAGTCTCCCCGCTTTGTAATCGACGCCGCGACCGACTCCGACATAACCCAACTTTTTTTTTCGATGATTTTGTTTTTATCCCCTCGAGCGGCGTTCGAGTTTCCGGAAAGCTTCGAGTCCTCGGGCGGGGGGCCGGCGGGTCTTCGGGATGGTTACTGTAAGGTCCTAGTAAATTCAGACTGCTGGCACGATCGATGAGGAGGATGTACGGAAAGAGAGAGGCGCACTATAAACCCAATGACGTAGAATCGGGTGCACAGGTGACGGAGCCCCGAAGCTCTCGCCTTGAACGACTCTGCACCGAATAGCCTCCGTTAGGAATGTCAATTAGTACGATTAATTCGTTATCGTACCGATGAGATATTTTTAGCTCGAAGGGGAAATACTACTATGCGACGGAATTCTGTCGAAAACAAACGGGGCTGCGAAGACGTATTCTTATGCTCGGCTATTTTTCAGGGGGGCTTTTTTAACCTCGGAAGACATTTTATTTGCGATTCGCAATGTTCGGCTATCTTTTTCAACCATCCCATTTTTCGTCAACGAACCGGACAACCGGGTGTAAGAATAAATAAAAATTGTGTAGAGAAAGTCGTCGCTGTTTGAAGACGATCGACGACGATCGAACAAAAAGGATGCTCGTGCTGTAAGACAAGTTTAAATGTAGTTCGGCTGCGACTGTACGGAATAGTGTATAACGAACACAATGCGGATATTTGTGCCGAGGGGGGACTCACGAGCCGTTGGGGATCAATAACCTACCCTGCACTACGACTATCGGGGTCGTAGCACTATTATCCGGCACGGCGTTGCATTTTCGTTCGTATCTCAATATTTTATTGTGTACGACGAGAGACGAGAAAATTATTGGGTGCAAATTGCAAGGGTGAATTTCGAACGAGGATCGTCGATGAATCATTCGCGATGGCGCAGGTCGGAAGGGGGGATTTTGTGTCAGTTACTGCGGGGTTGCTAGTCTGCTGTCTATATGATTTTCCTCTCGGCTTGGGAGGCCGCTGCGCCCAAGCTGGCTCTTCAATATACTCGTCTAGAATTTCCTGAGCTGACGAAGCCATCGTTGGGCGTGCGGCCAGCGGTGTGACCCTTTCGGCCTTGTCCGTACCTCTCCCGGAAGTTCCGACGAGGCGTGTACCATCGCACGGCCCGAGTCTCCTGACTTGGACTCTTCTCGTTGTTTCTCTCGACTCTGTCGCCTCAGCTTATACAGTTGCACACTTATCGCCGATTAAAAATCGTGTTTTGCAATACACAGCAATAGAGATCCATACGGTTGTTTAAATAAAGCGGATAACGATTTATTAAATTTATGGATAGAAAAAAATGGCTGAAATCAATTGAACCTTTCTTCCCCAATAATTGCCATAACACATTTCTATGCCACAAGGATACAAAAATTTTGTAGCAATAAAGGTGAAAATTTTCACTTGAACGTATTTCGCTGAAACCAATGGATTTTATTTAACTTCGATAAATCGCATTGCCCATAGTTCTTTTAAAAATTCTCAAAAATTATATAATTACAAATTATAGATTATATATTATATAGCTTTTTGTTTCTCACTGTGCGCGTCCTTCTCGACCGTCTCGCCGAGAAATTCACTAATGATTAACTTCGAGGAGTAAATAATTGAAAAAAAAGAAAACAAAAATTCTTCGGTATCTCGAGCGCGTGGTATGGCGTAACGGGGTCGTGCGCTTTGGAGAGCACGCAACATCGACATCGCTCGTCGATAGGCGTCTATTAAACGGCACTATAAATATATACTTTAACGATACACGGTTGCGTCGATGTTTAACGAGACAGTCCTGCGGTTAACTAGAAGAGTCACGCGGTGCGGGAGGCCAACGACGGTGGTCCACGACAACTTATAGTGATATAAATAGACGAGATTTCACGTACAGATTGCACAGATTTGAAAATCGATCTTTTCGTTCTGTAAAAAAGAAAAAAAAATATAACATTTAAAAAAAATTATCATAAAAAAAAAAATGTATAGATGAATTGTCGAACGTAAAGCCGATCAAGGTCACCGACGAGCATTGGGATTTCGACGTTGGTAGTCGGAGTTCGCCGAACGCCGCGCTCTCGTTATATCACTCGGCGTTAATCGTTTGATCAGCGAGACGCTCAGTCAATAGGAAGGCTTTTCCAGAATTGGTGATCAGACGCGATGCTGCGGCCGCTGCTCTTTTCTCGTGTCGTCGGCGTTTCGCTTCAACGCGAATCGTCCACCGTTACGTCTTGCTCGGTATCAATTCAGGCCAATTAGTCGGCGTACAATAATTGTTCCAGTCCTCGGACGATGCGAGCCGAACCCGCGATCTCGATACACCAGTCGCTGGCACTCGACGGTCGGCACATGTCGGGAAAACTCGCACGATTTAAAACAGAAAGGATTCGTTCGATCTCACGAATTACAAAAAAAAATTGGATCGATCTCACGAATAAAAAAAAAATCGGATCGATCTCACGAATTTAAAAAAATCGGATCGAATTCACGAATTAAAAAAAAGAAAAAATGGATTGATCTCACGAATTAAAAAAAATCGGATCCGTCCGACCAGTAACGTCCGTCACTACTGCCTCGGCGAAAATTCTAGAACGTTACGCAAGACCCGTGAAAGCCCCGATCAGGCCCGATGTAACGCTCTGAAATTGCTACCGCACAGGAAAAAATCGTTTTTGCATTTAACAAACGTTCTCTTTTCTCTTCCGTAAATGCCGATGATTTTATTTTCTCGTCGATTTTACAATTTCTCTTATACCATTTTTTTGCAACTAGAATGAGAAAAATTGTACATTTAACGAGAACAAAAAAATTGTGGAGATTCGTGGATAATAAATATTTGTTAAATGCACATACATTTTTTACCCTTCCAGAATACCGGGTGGGGGAATTGATTTATATATATATATCTCCCAATTCTCGCAATTGTACGAACTAATCAAAATCTGATTGGGCGGGGCAAAATGGAATATGCGCCATTTGAGACGGGATTTTTTTAAAGTCCATTTTGCCCCACTCTCCCCTAATCTTGCCGAGTGTCCTTTGGACGACCAATTTCAATCGGTGATAAGGCGAGTCGGGTCTCGATATATTATAGAGAGATGTCTCGTAACGGCACGAACGATCGAAAATCGGGTAGGGCGGGGCAAAATGGACCATCCGCCATTTGAGAGGGGATTTTTTTAAAGTCCATTTTGCCCCCCCCCCCACCCCCCCCCCCCCCCTAATCTTGCCGAATGTGCTTTGGACGACCAATTTTAATCGGCAATAAGACGCGTTGGATCTCTCGATATATTATAGAGAGATGTCTCGTAATAGCACGAACTATCGAAGATTGGGTAGGGCGGGGCAAAATGGACCATCCGCCATTTGAGAGGGGATTTTTTTAAAGTCCATTTTGCCCCACTTTCCCCTAATCTTGCCGAGTGTGCTCGGACGACCAATTTCAATCGACGATAAGGTGAATCGGGTATTGTCTCGCGAGAAAAGGGCTGCAAGGTTTTAAAGGATTTCACCTGCCAGCAACCACTTGGACGATATCCAAGAATTCGATAATGTTATCCGCGAACCGTCCGCAAAAGTGCGGCACGATCGAACGAGTGTTCTTTCGGTTGACATAACAGGCAAGGTTTAGATATCTCGCTACTCGCGCTCCCGTGGAGAACATCGTCGCTGCAAATCGATTCGTCAAGCAACCTCGTCGCGAATGGTACCGAACGAGCCAGCCAGCCCACACCATTCGCCAACGGGGCGTCGCGACGCCTCGCCGTCCATGCGCACTGATAACTTACCTCAACCCCCCTCGACACATGTGAAACGGTCGACAGGGATGGGCCGAATCTTCGTTTCGATTATCGTTCCGACGGTAACGTCGATAATTTCGACTGCACTGGACGAAACATGCTGTTGTACAAAACTAAAAGTCCACCACAAGCCGCAGGGATAAATGATTATTATATTATTATATGGGAAGATAAATTACTTTTTCGCGGATAAATAAGATCTATCAAAAAAATATACATTCGAATATTACATGGATTTATACGAATGTATTGATCATATTAATCGCTTATCAATAATTAATCGATATATTTGCAGAAATATAATCGAAATTTATATTTTCAAATAAACAATTTTTTATATTAATAAATAATAAACGATAAAATATACTTCGTATATCGGAGATACTTTTTTTTCGTGCGGGTGAGAACGATCATTGTCGACTGAACAGCGAGTAATCGACATTTATTCTGTTACAGCCAAGATCCTGCTGTTCTACGTTATTTTCTACGGAGTGTTGACGGTCTTCTTCGGTGTGATGCTCGCAGTTTTCTATCAGACCCTCGATTATACCCAGCCTAAGTGGCAAATGGACGCTTCGTTGATCGGCAGTAATCCGGGTCTTGGTTTCCGACCGATGCCCCCAGACAGCAACGTCGAGAGCACTCTCATCTGGTACAAGACATCCGACAAGGGAAATTACGCTCACTGGACGAAAGCCCTTGACCGCTTCCTCGAAGGTATGAACATTTTTTTTTTCTAAAAATAATAATCACAAATATAAAAATAATATATTACAATAATCATTTGTTTTTAATAATTCTGCAATAATAATTTTTAAATAAATAAAAATAAGCGGATAAACTTATTTTGAAATGTTCCAGTGTACAAGCCACCCGCGCCAGGAGCACCGGGCCCAGCCGGCCACGAGCACAGAGTACCATGCAACTACGGAAAGACCCCACTTCCACCCGGCAAGTCATGCGAGGTCGACATCGAGAAGTTCGGACCGTGCGTGGCGAGTAATCACTACAAGTACGACGTAGGACAGCCCTGCATTTTCCTCAAGCTGAACAAGGTAGAAAATAATAATAATTGTCTGACTCAAACCATATAAAAATAATTAAAAAGATTCACTATAATAATTATTTATAATAATAACAATATTGTATTAAAGGAATTTTAATCGACCGCCTGATTTTTCGCAGATCTTCGGATGGCAGCCGGAATTCTACAACTACACGGACGTCCTGCCGGACAATATGCCGGCCAACATTAAGAACCGCATTAAGGAGGCCAAGTCGGGTCGACCGGACGCCCTCGACAAGCTCCAGAAAATTTGGATATCGTGCGAGGGCGAGAATCCCGCCGATATCGAGAACATGGGCGCCATCCAGTATCATCCAACGGCCGGTTTTCCGGGCTACTACTTCCCGTACAAAAACTCACCCGGATATCTCAGTCCTCTCGTCGCTGTATACTTCGAGAAACCAGCGCGTGAGTAAAAAAAAAAAGAAAAAAATTCGTAAATAAAAAATTGGTATTGATAAATTGATATCGTCTTTCGTCTCATGCAGGTAACGTGCTGATCAACATCGAGTGCAAAGCGTGGGCTCGCAACATCATCCACGACAAAGCCGACAGACGTGGCTCCGTTCACTTCGAGCTGATGGTCGATTAAGCTGTTTAAATATCGCGCGAACAGCAGAAAGATCATTAAAAAAAAACCAAAAAAAAAAGCAAAGAAACAACAACAACAACAAAAAAACAACTGCATCGAAAGCGTGTTTCTCTCGGAGGCAGCCTCTTTAGGGGAGCCTCGCACCGACCACCCTCTGTTTCAAAAATGACAAACAACAAAAACAACAATAACAAAAACGCTGATCCCCCAAAAAAAAAGAACACGCTCGCTCGCTGCATACGCTACTCCCCCGTACTCGCCCTTCATCTCTGTCGGTCTGCCTCCTCTATTTCTTCTCGTCGTCTTCTTTCATGTATAATTCATCAAATCGAACGAAACAAAAAAGAAAACAAGCTGCCGCGATCTCGCGCTTCGCCGGGATCCCCTCTCATGATGATCGTAAGTTTAAATAAATAAATCTTAAACGGCAAAAAAAGTTTATAGTCGTCTCGACTGCCAGCATCATCCAGAACGGACGGCTCCGGACTTATCTTCCGGTGTATAATGAAACACTCCCCTTCGCCTCACCCCCGAGCCCGACTCACCCGACCCCGCACACAATACAAAAACACATGCGCATATACAGGGACACGAACCACATCGGGGAGCACAAAGAATTCGAAACGAGAGAATAACGGGCAAAGACGATGGATAAACGGGGGAAAAAAAAAATAGAAATAGTATAAATAAAATACATGGAGAGACATTCACTCGGATCAAGCACTGCACAAAGAGCGACGAAATACGTTCAAATCTCTCTCTCTCTCTTCTCTCTCTCTCTCTCTCGCTAAGGTTATATGTCTCTCTCGCGCTATGAAGCTCACGCTCATTGTTTAGCTTTAACGCCGATGGAACAGCGGGGTGGTCGGTACCTCGGAGAAACATTTAAAACATCAAAAGAACAACAACAAAAAGTAAACACTGTCGATAAATTCGTTCGACGACGGAACATTACGCCTCTTCTATAATTTCGATTTATAACATTTTGTTAAAAGATCTTTGCGTGGTTTCTGTCGTTAATCCTTTGCGTAAGACTGTAGCGAAAAAAATGAAAAATTACGACTGCTCGAAAGAAGAAAGCAGAAGAAACAAACTAAAAAAAGAAGAAGGCTGACGAGAGCGCGGTAGGATAAGAAATCCCGCGGCTAATCGAATTACTTAGGCGGCAAAAAGAATTGTAGCACGCGTGATAAAAATAGTTGAAAACCCGACGAGACGAAGGATCCAAGATCCGCAAACGTACTTAAGGATGTGCTCGGTGAATGAATCGCGAAGACGCGGGGGTGGAAGAAGTGAGGGATGAGAGAAGCGCGAGAGTGCGGAGGTGGCGAGAGTAGCGAAATGGACGAATTGATAAATACTGTAAGCGTAAATGTGACCCCGGCGAGCGAGGTAGAGCGAAAAAAAAATGAAAAAAAAAACGAAAAAAAAACTGCTTGAGCTTCGAGATCCGATCGAGGTAAGCGCGCGAGAGGATTTATTCTGCAGCCTAGTGATATCCGTATATGATCGATTATACGAAGAATGTTTACGATTATATTGTACCGTATTGATATACTAGTGCTATAGTACACGCAGTCGTATTATAGGCGAATCCATAGGTACTTTTAGATGGCTGGTCGTATCGACCATTCGTGTGTCAAGGCGTTCTAGTCCGCGGCCAGTCGAGAATTTGGAATAAATAACGAAACAAACAAACAAAAAAGTGAAAAAATAAAAAATAAACAAAAGAAAAACACCGCGTGCAAGCCAGTAGCAGACGAGAACGTATCGGCATCAGCAAACAGCAACACTACCACAACAAGAATTATATTAAAGTGAAACAAAAAACGATAAAACAAATACACATACACATCGAGGAAATAACCGGCGCCCAGCGTGTGCGTTTTTCGTGTGGATCCTCTCGCGAGTGGTTCCCTCGAACGATTCCAAGTGAGCCTCGCCTCGCGGGGCGATCGCATGTACACGGTGACGTTGGGCGCCGTTTATCATCGGCGGCACCGCATTCCATTTACTGACGCATTATCTATTATTGTTCTAATTTTAATCGCTATATTTATTGCTCGATATGATCGGACGAAAGATTTAATATAGAAAGGTTGATGTGATGAAGAAAAATGAAAAAGTTAAACATATAGTTTATCGGGCCTTCGTTTTGAGCCTCGTTTGATTAAAGCACGAGAGACGAGACGCTAGATCGTTTACGATGAAATGAAATTAAAGAAATGAAAAGAATATTAAAAAGCATTAAAAATAAATGGAGAAATCACTTGATAAAAAAAGCGCGTTAAACGGCATAACGTATTTAATTGATTATCATAGTTGTTATTTATTGTGAACCGCTGCAAAGATGAGAACGGATTGAGAGCGATTATATTCATCATATATAGATGAGCTGTTTCTAATAATGGACATCTAACGTTGTTGAAGTATTAAAGAAAGAGAAGCAAGGTGTGCGTGAATGTGAGTGTGAGAGTGAGAGAGAGAGAGATTGTAAGAGTGTGAGAGAAAGTGAGCGTGTATGTCTGTGTGTGTGTGTGAATGTGAGAAAAAGAGAGGGAGACAGAGAACGAGAGAGAGAAAGAGAGAGAGAGAGAGAGAGAGAGAGAGAGAGAGAGAGAGAAAAGTGAACGTTCGAGTGCATGAAAGATAGCGAGCGTGAGAGAAAGAGGATTGTTCAGGCACTGATGTTAAATATTCTCGATCAGTCCAGGCGGTCGTGCTTAAAAGGATCTACGATACTGCGAGTGGGTGGCGTGTGTGCTCAGCTTCGAGTCCGACCGATCGTTAATGATATATAATTAATAATTAACAATACTACCGGGCGAGAAGCCGTTGTAATCCATCGTAGACATATTCTATATTATATTATATTATAGGTGTACGGGATTCGTTAGGCACTCCCGCACGATACGGTTACTTAACTAATGTTTAATTACGATCGTTGGCGCTTTGCGCGCAAAAATTTGTGCAAATAAAGAAGAGAAGGTCGAAAGAAAAGAAAAAGAAAAACGAAAAAAAAGATAAAAATAAATAAAATACACACCACACACACACATGTACACACACATACACACATACAAATATACGACAAACATGTCAACCATGAGATGTGCATCAATGTATTAACCAGTGATATACGACTTTAATAACGATATTACTCAGTCAGACTTTTATTACGCCATCGACACAACTTCACGGTTTTAAATATGATAATTATAATATCTATCAATCGTAATTCTAATGATATTGTTACCCACGATTATTATAATAACGCGAGTGCTCATAAACAAACAAAAAAAATCACAATTATACATTAACGGTCGCGCCAATAACCGATTATGACGGATAAACATTTAATCGCATTACGCATAGGCGTTTTAATATTAAAAACGCGTTATAATGTGCATGTTCTAAAGTGAATTAATTCGTAATCGCGCGTATAATATTACTATGCTAAAGAATCTTTAAATTAACGGAGCGGAAGAAACCCACCTCCGATTAATTTTAAACCTTCGACGTTAAGCGACGCAATCAATATTGTCGAGCGCAACGACGACTATCTTCGTCTACATTCCTTCGGTGTATTTGCTCTGTGTCTTTCTTGCTCGATCCAAAGACAATTGATATACATACATATATTAAATATATGTGTAAACATAATATATGCACGTACGCATGCGGCACGCATTTATTAAATAAGAATGAAATAGAATAACCGATTATTTACGGTAATTAAATCTGTCAGTACGTACGTTTCTTCGTTCGGCGCGAAGAATATAATAATCGCCCATTTATGCTAAAACAAAAAAAAACATAAACAAAAACAAAACATATTTAAGACTCGACGCATGTACATAGGCGCACATAATAATTATGTGTACATAAATATCCATAATTCATTTAGCGTTGATTGATTAAAAAAGAAAACGCGCGATGTTCCTCGCGCGATAATCTCGCGAGGATGCGTTTACGATTGCCCGGTGCTAAACTTGAAAAAAAAAAACAAAAAATTAAAAACAAATTAAATTAAATTAAAATCAAAGTACGCGTCGCAAGCTGCACGATTTCACGTTTGCGATTAGTGTGCGGTTCGACAAACGTGCGCGATTCATTTCGTGGGTCCACGATCGTTAATAGTCATTGGCGGTTATTAATAATGATAATAATAAATAATAAAAAGAATTATAAAATATCGATTAAAAAAAGTAGTCAGCTGATGTCGATCTTTTTGCTAATATTTCCGAATGAACCGTGAACAATCGCAGAATCCTTAAGCACGAGCGCGGCTGGTCAACGATAAGAAAAAAAGAACGTAAATGAAATTGAATAAACGAGAATATGTACAAAAGGTGGCGATTGCCTGTGCGTGAATATCTCTTCGTGTAACGCGTATCTTAAACGGAGATGCTGATACAACGATAGTCCTCGCATTAAAGGAATCAGCGTATTGCATCCTACACAAAAATAAAAAGTAAAAAAATCTAAAAAATCTAAAAAAAAATTAAAAAATTTGTTAACGTCTTAAAAGAAAGCGAGAACAAGCAAAATAAAGCGTTGGCTCAGTGTTTGACGATTTCTCTGAATAGCGAATAAATGTTTTCAAATGTGTATATATCATATTCTTAGCTCTCTATCTCTATCTCTATCTCTATCTCTGTCTCTATCTCTATCTCTGTCTCTATCTCTGTCTCTATCTCTGTCTCTATCTCTGTCTCTACCTCTGTCTCTATCTCTATCTCTATCTCTATCTCTATCTCTATCTCTATCTCTATCTCTATCTCTATCTCTATCTCTATCTCTATCTCTATCTCTATCTCTATCTCTATCTCTATCTCTATCTCTATCTCTGTCTCTATCTCTATCTCTATCTCTATCTCTATTTTCGTCTCTGTGTGTCTGTCTCTGTCTCTATCTCCATCTCCTCGAATCTCCAAAAATCGCTGAGCCGTCTGACTGCTAGTAGTAATGGTTTATAACGGAAGTAGCATCTCGCCTGACCAAAGCGGATACGCATCACTTGGAGGCACGCGTCGGAGACCCCCGACAGATGGCCGCAGCGTTTACTCGAGGATACCCTCCGAGCTCACCGAACCTCACGACCTCTGGTAACGCAGGTTTCTCTACCGACCGTCTCGCCTGTCGATAGAGTCCACGATTCGGTAACTCGCGAGATTTAACCATGTTCTAAAACCGATCTATTTAACCACGCGTCTACCCACAGAAAAAATTAAAAAAAGAAGTAAAAAAAATACCTATATTCAAACACGTCTCTATTCACAGGCGATGGTCGTAGGCCTACAGAGATTAACATCTCCATTTCGCTGTGTTTGTTTTGTACCTCTGTTTGCCTTGCCATATAAAGTATCAGCAAGAATGTGTTATCAGGAATAACAGCTTCGAAACGTGGCATTTCCTCGACACGTCTACAGCCAAAATCTCATGATTATTAAATCATGCAACGGAAAATATAAGATCTAACAAAAAAACAAAAATCATCCCAGAGAATCGAAGCTCGTGCCCGCCCGACGCGCTCGTGTCTGCCGAGCGGCTTCCTTCGTGCGTCCGTCTTGTCTTTGCTAGAGTCGCCGAGACGCCGTCGAGGATCATTTCGGGAGCGCTCTCGCGAGGCGACAGACTCTTCCGTCAATTTCCCTTCCTACCCCCTCCCGAATACGGCAATGACATTAATGTCGTACAACACGAGGGACAGGATGTGGTCAATTCAGAAGAGCCTCGTGTGTGACTCAGATTATGTGACTGCTGCTGACGCTGCCGCCGCCGCTGCTGCTGCCAGTGCCGCTCGTTACTGAATGGACCAGCGGAGGCTGCACCGGGCATCAGCGCAGGAATAGGACAATCGGTGGGATTCACATGACTCCGCTGACGCTGTTTCGCGGACGTAACCTGCCGCTCAGTGCGAGCGCACTTTTGTCTGACCTTAGACCCTTCCCCCCTCTGACCCCCCCCCCCCCGCCCCCGCCCTCCCGCCCGGCCCCGCTCGGATAATCTGCAAGCATCGCACCGCGATAACCCGATTGCTTCGCCGCTCATCTGCCGCGTCTTGTCATTCAGCAGTTCCAGCGCACCTCCAATTCACTCGACGACGTCCGCGTGCCAATCTTCGAATTGAACGGCCCGAGTCCACCCCTCGAGGCGGCCTTGAATCCTCCCTGTACCCCAATCTAGAAATTAAAGTCTTCATTAATCATGGTTGCTACGAAATTCTCCAAATGAAGTTCCCTGACTTCTCCTGGTTTTCCAGAGCAAACATTTAATTTTTCCGGTTAATCGATCAGGGAAGAACAATTAATAGTAACGTAAAATGTAATATATAATGATCATTAATATATTAAACTCGGGGCACAATATTAAAAGTTAACAATGAATTTAATATCACGACACAGTCATACATATGTCTTACGTAGGTGACAAGTTTGCTGCAATGAAAAATGTAGACGTCGTGCAGCAAGGAATTAAACGAAAAACATCAGATTCAAAGAATTGCTAGGGTTAAAAAAAATTCCATAACTCTTCCCTGACGTCTCCAGGTTTTCCAGGTCCGCGGCAACAATGTTAATAATGTGTTTTTTTTGTTTTTGTTGCTGTTTTTTGAAGTTCTTTGGAGATAACGGTGGTTCTTACCGTGGTTAATATCAGGGCCGTTAAGGACGTTTGGGCCGAAATCGCATGAGGGGAATGGAAGAGCTGACCGCGTTAGTCAGTGTGCGAGTGAGAAACGCAAACAAAGCGAGCGGCGAGACTGAGATAGAGTCTTTCGTTTATTGATTTTATCTCCGAAACAGAACAGCGAATCTTCTTGAAATTTGGACAGAATCTGTCTTATAGTATGCTCTTCACTGTGGTAGGTTTTTTATTCGAATCTAACAGAAATCGCTGGAGAGAATCGCTAAGTTCTGTCGTTACCGACCGGTTTCCGAAACGTTTACACGGTAACTTATCTAGCTTTGTATACGCATAACTAAAAAAAACCACATGGTCAACAAATCTGAATGAATTGCAAACTATTCAGTGGATCTTTGCCTGCAAAGTAGCAAAGTTTTATAGCGATCGAACAGAAACTCGTCTTGGCCCAAACATTCTTAACCAATTTTCTAGAAATTAAAGTTTCAATCAATAATGTGTTTTTTTATTTATTTTTTTAAGTACTTTGGGGATGACGGTGGTTCTTAGCGTGGTTAATATCAGGGCCGTTAAACCATTTGATGAGTCAAATTTTAATTGAGGATGTGCCGCTCCCGGTACCTACGTCGGAAGCTTCCGCAGAAACTGGCCAAGTCCGGATCTACCAAGATCGCCCACACTGGCGAACTCGGGCTGTAAATCGTTTAGGCTCGTACACCGCTCAGTAACGAGCACGGCGTCATGTTTTGTTAGGACTGCTTGTTGCCCAGGCCTAAAACTAATCGGGTTGAATTGCGGGAAGCTTCGTTACTCGTGTATCTCGTCGGGTTTTTGTTTTTATTGTTGCCTTTAGCATTTTTCGTTAACTTAGCGTTTCAACTCTAGTTCTCGGGCAGCATACCAAAATAAATAAATAAATACATAAATAAACATCCACGTATCGCTACGCTCGCGAATGAGCATGCGGAGACACCGCAATTTTTTCCGTAAATAATCTGTGATGTCAACTGATACTTTTTTCTAATGTAAATAGTTCGAGCGAGCCTGCTCCAGTTTGGGCCAATTTGTCAACGCAAATCGAGTATCAACGCATATCTGTAGCCGCATGTAAACACGCGCACCACCCTGTTGCTTTCACTCGTTTCTCTACCGAGATACCGTACAAGTGAACAAAGGCGCTTAAAACATAAAAATAGAAAGAAAATAACGAAAGACTCGAGAGATTATCTGAAACGGCTTGACATCGTTAATATAATCGGCTCTCGACCATTGAAATATTTGCAAAAAGTAAGGTGGAACCGCACGAGGCTGTACCAACAATGCATCTTTATTCGACTCCGTGATTGAACCGCGAGTTACGTGCTCAGAAGCGAAATAACGAAGTACAGCGAGCGTTCGACTGAACGCCCGGCGATTATCGTCATCGAAAACAGAAAAAAAAATGGAAACTCCCTTTTTTGCATTCTAGACATGTAAAACAGTTCTCGAGATCATAAACTGATGGTCAAATATTTTTTGGATTGCAATACTCTTCGCTCCGGTTTATCCTTTAGTATGTTAGTTTATTTTATTTTTTTGCGGTTGTGATAACTCCGTGATGAAACCGCAAGTTACGTGCTCAGAAACAAAATAACTAAGTATTACAGTGAGCGTTCGACTGAGCGCCCAGATGATCACAGTCGAAAACGGAAAAAAAATTGAAAACTCCCTTTCTGCATTCTCGATGTGTAAAACACGTTTCTAGACTATAATCTCACAGAACAGTATTTTTTGGACTAAAATGCTCTCCGCGCGGTAATGCGCGGTTTATCTTTCACTGCGATAGTTTTGGATGTATTACATTCAGTATTTATTGGGTTTATTTGCGGTTATTCTTAGGTATTAGCTGCGTTTGTACGCGCAGTTATTGTTAGTTGGGTGATATGCCTAGAAAACCGCAGATCCTAATGTATAATAAATGCCATGTATCTATCTAGTGGTGAAAAAGTAAACAAAAATAATAATAAAAAAAAGAAATCCGTGCACCGACGATATTGCGAAGAGTAAAAAAAGAAAAAAGTTTGTAAGCTTTTGGTCAAGCGGGTCCTACGATATACGCACTGTCCTTGTTGTTTCAGGCAACAAAGTCGAGGTAGCGCGATACCGATCGATCGGCGGTGTACCTATGCCCAGCTGGCATGCCATTATACCATGGAAGGCAGAGAGGCATTGTAGGCAAAAGCAACGGCAGACGCACACCGATGGAAGCGACGTGGAAGGGGTTTTCGAAGCGAGTGGAAGAGTGTAAGCGAACGTAAACAGGGTAGGGGGAGGGGTGGGGAGGGGGCGTCAAGCGGGTCCCCCAGGCTAACGTCTGTTCAGTCAACCTGGCAGCGTCGTAGGATACGAACGAGGCTAACGTTGTCCGAGGCAGGCAGTAGCGTGCACAGTTCCGAGCTCATTCAGTGCGGCGTTGGCGCGCGTCGCTTTCCCTTCTCTCGTCAATCGGGTTTTTATTACTCTCTCTCGCTCTCGTATCGTGCACGAAACGTTAAAAAAATAAAATAAATTGATGGACAAGTAAACGCGTGTGCACAGCGCCGGAGAATACCAATCGGTTCTAATCGTCGGTGAAATTTAAGAAGAAAAAAAAGTACAAGAGTAAACGAGTCAAAATGGTCGCGAAGGATCCGTCGAGAGCGTTGGTCACGGAGTCGATGAACCCGTACGAGAAACCGCCCAGCATGAGCGCCCGGCAGTCGATGAAGACGTTCCTCTACAACCGAGAGACCGGTGCATTCATGGGCAGGACCGCAAGTAGCTGGGGTAAGCCCGTCTCGCTGTCTCTCGATAGTTCCGGCACACTCGGCGGATCGATCGTCCGTTCGATTTTTGGTTAACGCGTTACCTGTGCGCACACCTTGCTTCTCCGGAATTCCGAGCCTCTACTACCTGTTACGCCTGCGGCACGGAGGCGGCAACCCGGTATTCTCATTCCGAACCCCGCGTACCAGTTCCCTCTCGAGCCCTCTGCGGGACGACTCCTGCAACGCGTGTTTCCCGAAAGCCGCTCCCATACCTAAAAGTTTCGCTGAGCTGTGTCGTGAGCACGTTGCGCGGACGCCCGCCGTGAGCGACGAGGCGACGCTCTAGTCTCGAGAGACACGGTAGGCGTTTGCTTTGTCTCACTACAGATTAAACATCGTGCCCAGCATTATAATGATTTATTGAATTTAACCTTATTAATTGCTTGCGCATACTCCTTGTTTCTCTTCGATACTACCTTTTGCTGCTGCCGATTCTATAACCTTTCATCCGTAATCTTCATACTATAATTATAGTATCGTCCGTGCGTCGCGAATCCACTTTGCGTGTGTCAAATTCTTGTACTTACAGGGTTCTACACCCTACTTACAATACAAACCAATAACAATCATAAATCATCGTTGAACCGTCGCTTAAACGGATGCACCTTTTCCAAGCGATAGTTTAAACAAGAGGAACAGAATGAAAACAACGATGGTAAATAAAAGTCGACGTGTCGTGCAACGTGCGCGGTTTCTTGCGCGGGAGGGGCCTGCGCGAATGGAATCCCGCGTCGCCTCCCGAACGCCTTCGTAACTCGGACCCGTGCAACAGGTGGTGGAGATGCCTTCATCGTCTCGATCTTCCAGTTATTGGCCTCGGGGCAAAACTAAACTGAAAAAAAAAAGAAAAAAAAACCCCGCCATGCGAGTGACATTATAATGTTAGTACGACGGAAAATTTGACGAGGGAGAAAGACGCGTAATTGACAACGGTGTCGCAGCGCCGTCCTCGGAATACCGGACGGTGTGTGTAAGAAATTTATGAATCATGTTATGACGATGCTCCCGGCCGCAGGAGAACTGGCGAGGAGGTGGGCAACGAGTTACTCTCGCGACGATGGTCACCGCTATTGTCCGGGCGTTACGCGCTCGCTCGGGCCTTAAGAGCATGTGAAACACGTTCTCAGCGTGTCTCTCTCGCTCCGCCGAGGGCGCCCCTGATGCTATCTCTCTCACAATCCATAGTGTTTCACATGCTCTTAAGGGCATGTGATACATACGCTTTCCCTACTTTCTCCGTGATTGTTCATGCTTCGACCAAAATCAAATTAGGTTTTAGTAGTCAATAGAGATAAGTACGAAAACCTAATTTGCTTTTGCTCGTCGTACCAATCGTTTTGGAGAAAACAGGGAAGGCGATTTGTTACCGACTGAGTCTGTACCACATGCCCTTAAGGTGAAGTGAAACACGTTCTCTGTCGCTCTCCCTCCCTCAACCGTGAGACCAATGGCGCTGTCTCTCACACTCCTGGCTGCGTCACGTGACTTTCACTTCACCTTAACGACGATACACAACGAAGGAGTGCTGTGTAAAGGCCCCGTTGCGCGCGGTCCTGGTAACCATGGCGACGGGTCGCGCGTCGCTGCTCGTTCATGGGTGGGGAACCAGTGGCCACTCCCGTACTTAGCGCACGTTCGCTGAGAACAAAAAAAAAAAAATCAATGACAAAAAACGAAAACATCGTATCGACTCGCGTGCGTCTCACTTCCTCGTCTGCTGCGTACTATATGTTCTGTAAAATGAAGGACTGGCTTAATGCGTGCGTGCTCCCGATGAAGTGTGCGATTAGGGGGGACTCGACCGAGCACGTGTACCTACGAACGGTGCATGTGTGTACCGCATCGTACCAGCCCAGCGTCGAACGAAATCGCATCGAACGAGCTGTTAGGGACCTTGATTACCACCACGCTCGAATAATGTTACGAGTCGTGAGAATTGATAAAATGTATATATATGTATATTCTATTCAAATATATACATTTTTTTATGTTCTTAAATTACGGGAAAAGCTTGCCTCGCGTCGGAGGAGGAGAGCACGTGCTCGGCGTAGTTTTTTTTCAACCTACACACCGTGATTCGATCGCCGTCGGTTCAAAAAACACCGGACACGGACGGCGAGAGGGCGGAGGCGCGGAAAAGTCAGGGTTAAAGAAAATTAGGGCCGAAGAGACGAGTCTGCAAAAGTGTGAAATGGCGCTATAGAAGCCCTACGCGGTATCTAAAGGTCGGGTCATTCCGAGATTACACGCTCTCCTCGTGTAATTAACTCGGAAGCCAGTTCGTGTTGATATCTCTGTATATGCTCTACGGCGGAGAGTTTGTAGTCGGGCAATATGGAATTGGGCTAACCTGGCACTGTCTCCGATATCATAAGTTCACTTTCGATGTATATATATATATATATTGATATATGTATATATACATATATCCATATAATATATGCATATTGTACAACGAGTAAGATATACATGTATTGTATAACGAATATGATCTTATGTATATTTTGAAAATTATGGATTTGTTTGTTGGTTTGGATGTTTGTTCACCCCTCCCTCCAGGTGAGCCCCCCTTTCGGTGAAGCGGGCACGCCCCAGTCGGATTTTACAGCATATAGAGTAGATTTCGAAATTCCAAAATTCCATTTTATATGCTATAATTTCGGAACTTCAGTTTTTATCACAGATGGAATGTATTTCGAAATTTCGAAATACCATTCTATATTCCGTAATTTCAGACTTTCGGTTTTTATAGCATAGAGAATGGATTTCCAAATTCCATTCTATATACTATAATTTCGGTATTCCGGTTTTCATAAGCATATGTAATGGAGTTCGGAATTCCGAAATTTCATTCCATATGAAATGGATTTCCACATGCTATGAACCATGCGATCTGTCCGAGCGCCCGAGCCAACATAAGTATACATATATTGTACAACCTATATGATATACATATATTGTGTACCTATATGATATACATATATTGAATAACAACTACGATACACATGTATAAAACGAAGCAGGCTAATCCAAAATTCACGGGAAAAAAGGCACGGTGCGTAACGCTACGTAACTGCACCGCGAGGCGACGACGACGAGAATCCGGAAGTAGTTTGGCGCACAAGGTTCGAGTGAGACACACGCACGGGAGCGGGGAACACACAGACATTTAGCGACGTCTCTCGCTGAATGGCAATTGTTGAACTTCCCTTAGCGCAAACCGTGTACAACGAGGTCAATTGGCGTTAAATGGAAGCATTACGACATTACGTAACCTAGGGCCATTCCGAAGGGTACACCCACGCCGAGTCCACGCGGCTTTTCATCCCAGTCGAGCGAACGTCCGTGCGTGGCCAACACATTCATGCGCGCGCGTTTCTCGTACAGATTTATCTATTGTCAATGTTAACGGATGGAGAGAAAGAAGGCGAAATCCACCGACGGCCCCTTGGCAGTCCGAGCCGGATTAACTTGGATCTCCAATTCGGGCCATTCGGGTCAATGCGGGGCGGCAATTTATTTTGACACTCTCGCTGTCTTGTTCATTCTGACAAATGGCCCAGAAAGCTCGGCTGGATGAATCTGGATATCGCATTGAAACACTCGGATGGGCAGACCGGACAGTCATTAATTTGTACAGGGATTATGTTAACTATTTTTCTTTTTTTTTCTCTCTCACTGACATTGTAAATTTTGTCTATAATTAAAATCCCCTCGATGTCGTTCCGGGGACAGAATTTCTAATAGTATTATCATTGACGCTGACTACGTTAGCCATTTTATGTTTCCTCTTTACGAAGATGTAATTTAATTAAATAAACTTGAAATTATTGGCGCCGGCGAATTAACATCTGATCCTTGCAGCGAAGAAATATGTTACAGCGACTATTGAAAATATATATTTAAATATTTAGTTGATTTTGGTGCCTACATTTTTTCCAGTGCAAGATTGATGGAACGGCAAATTTAACTCTTTGAAGCATGCATACATTTACTTATTTATAAAAAAAAAATGTTTCAAATATGAAGAAATAATGAATTATTTCTGAATTGAAAGCGGTGTATCACCTACGATACATCGTGCTTCGAAGGGTCAACATCGGAACGAGCATTTCTTAAACAAGAATTTTTTGCCGATTCCCAATGATTCACTCGACTGGTTCAAAATTCCGTATTCGTCTTCAGCACGAATAAATTACATCGAATAATGTAATCCGGAATTGTTTTTTGAAACTCTTCGATCTGGCCCCTAAAAATAACGTCGATATAGGCAAAACTCTCGTCCGAAGTAAACAATATTTTTTTTTTACCATTACTATTGAAAAACATAGCATCCAGCTTCGACGTGCGTTGATGATGCGTGTCGTAAAAAAAATGAGGCTATATTTACCTCCTGTCCAGTAAAACGATCCGAGGGTGAGAATGACACCGATATGCAGTCAGATTGCAGGGTATCGCGTTTCGCGTATCGTCCTGCTATATTTCCGCCAATATTGTTTACAACACGATTCCAAGAAGCGGCTCGCGTCGGGATCGAGCCCGCTGAAACATGACGTTAACTAGCCGCGTTGCGATTTGGCTAAACGGTTCTTCGAGTGGGAGAGGATGGTCATTCCGCGAAGTGGAAAAGCGCTACGGGGCACATCTAGGAAGTCGCTTCGGCGACGTCCTTGCTCCGCGACGCCTCGAGAGCATCGAATCAGCGCGTAATTGGATTGTTCCAATTGACAAGGCATTTTCATCCTCTTATAAATTGAAACACGTGAACTAATGTCATTAACTCCAAAGCGCTATCTCGAAAAACCCTGTCACGTGATAGTTCGCCCGTGCACGAGTTTATATATCTCTGCTGGGAGAACTTCGAGGATTGTAGATAACGGATTTTTTTCCCTACTTCGCTGAAATAACCACATTCCTTGTAATACGGCCGAAAAATCGCCTATCATTGACCCATGATCATTACCAACATGTGCGCATGCGCGGTACTGTTTCATTAATTCCTCTGCACGGTAAAAAACAAAATTTAACATACCGGACTGGCAGTTTTTATGGAAAAATTGGCACATTAAATTGAATGTACAATGGTGATAAAAAATTAATATACTTTTCCATTGAAATTAAAGTAAATCATTAAAAATTAAGTGTTTAAAAGGTTTTTAATACATTAATTTTTCATTGCAATTGTGCATAAAATTTAATATACCAGTTTCGCAGAAACACTTCCAGTCCAGTACATTAAAATTGAACAAGAAATGGTTATTTTGACAAAGTTGGAAAAAGTACGTGCATCACGGGAGGGAGTGGATTTGCACCCCGTGTGACTTCCACCCTCGCCTCGCTTGCGTGGCAAACTTCACACTCAGCGAAAATCGCGCACTTCCCTCCCTTGAAGCACAGCATTCTATTATCCAACCGAGATTGTGCATGCTCTTGCGCTTGACCCAGATTTGAATGTCTCCCTGGAACACATAATGAAGTTAAACTATTAGTGTCAATATTATAAATTTCCTTTTTTTTTCAGGAAAAATTGGTCTCTTCTACCTGATATTCTACGGAGTCCTGGCTGCACTCGTGGCGATATGCTGGTGGGTGTTCTACCAGACTATCGATCCAAGGGCGCCGAAATGGAGGCTGGAACGCTCGATCATCGGAACGAATCCTGGTGAGGCCGACATGGAATCGTACATATATGTAGTTATACATATAAACTTCATGATACTCGTTAAATCCAACGTGCACGCAATCCACACTGAATAATTGGCTGATTATGTAAATGATACGCTTTAGCGTTGACCTTCCCTAATTTTCTATGATTCATTCAATTCGAACGTCCTCACTCTCATCCGTTCCTTCGGCTTCACCTACGATCGCACTGCCGGGCGTGCGATTACGAGCTTTATTTGTGTTTATCGCCGCCGACGCCTCTTGCCGATCCGCGATGGTTATTTACAGTGTTTGACTTTATCCGTTAAAGGTTTGGGATTCCGGCCAATGCCACCGCCGGAAAATGTTGAGAGCACGCTCATCTGGTTCAAGGGAAGCGACAAGGATAACTACATGAAATGGGTCAACGCTACAACGGAATTTCTCGTCGGTTAGTAATCAATTATTATCCGTCGCGAGATTCTTGAATGATCGTTGTGTACGATTTTTTTTTCTTTTTTTTCGTAGACTACAGGAAGCCAGGATCGAGTCCGGGACGCGGTGCGAACATAAAAACGTGCGACTACGGACAGGGACCAATGCCCGGCCAGGTCTGCGTTGTTTCCGTCGACAAGTGGGACCCTTGCACGGAGAGCAATTTCTTCAATTATCACAAGTCCGGACCGTGCATCTTTCTCAAGCTCAACAGGGTCAGTTGCGATTATTCGCGTTTACCTAAAAAAATACTCAGTGAACCCTGTTCGGTGCGAGAGAATTATACTTAATACACAAGTATGTTAGTGCCCGAGAATTCTATTTGATGCTCGAGAATTCTATTTCATGCACAAGAATTATATTTAGCGCGCTTGATTCAAAAGGATTCTTACGCACCTAAAGGATTTCATCGAGAGTGTATCGAAGAACAGCCTAGAAGTTTTTTTCACAATAATGTAAACGTCGTCTGTCCAGATTTTCGATTGGGTACCGGAGTGCTACAACGACTCCGCGCATCTACCGGACGCGATGCCGCGGGACCTGAAATCTCACATAGCCAGCCTCAGGTCCCACGACCCGAAGCAGTTGAACACGGTGTGGGTCTCTTGCGAGGGAGAGAATCCCGCGGACGAGGAGAACATCGGACCTATACGATACATACCCAGCCAAGGATTCCCCGGTTATTACTTCCCTTACACACACTCGGAGGGATATCTCAGCCCGCTGGTTGCCGTGAACTTCGAAAGACCACAAAGTGAGTGCATTCCGGAACTGCCGATAATATACCGACGGCTCGCCCCGACTTGCTAACGGTTTCCTTTTTACCGTCTCATTGCAGCTGGAGTATTGATAAACGTCGAGTGCAAAGCCTGGGCGCGAAATATCAAGCACGGTCGCCACGACAAGATCGGTTCGGTGCACTTCGAGCTTCTCATAGATTAGAGCGAGCGGATCGCAACGCGTTCCGCGTCGCTCAAATTATCGTTGTTTTTTCACAGGACCCGTTGAGATGATTTGCTAATTAATCTCGAAAGGGCCGTTGTAATATTGGAATACCGAATATGACGATACCGAGCGGTACGATTTGTGATTTCTTTTTTCTACGGCTATTGGGAATGTCCAAGTTTTTTCAAATGTGCGATTTCATCGCGGTGGTTAAATCCGGCAGAATCTCGAACGACTTTTAACCCATATGCATAATCGACCAAGCAAGGCGATCACCCTATTCGAGCATTCGAACTTCTGCCTGCTGTGTAGCTCGATGCAATACGTGTAAATATACGACTGAGAGCAGCGCCTCACGCCAAGCAAGGTCGAACGATCTGCGCCAGAATCCTTTCTAGATTTTTGTTTTTTAAGACATTTTTTGTCATACACATGCATACACGACAATTGTAGAGGTCTCGAAAGTTGAAAGTTACGATATTACACACGAAAACCACACCTTTCTATTATAAATATTTTCTCGCCTGTCGACAAAATAATTGTACTGTATACATAACTATATATGTGCGGGTACTGTCGCGTACGGGAATCGAGTTTCGAGAAGCGCGAAAGAAAGGAAAATACGTGTCAATGAGAACGCTCTTTATTTTTATTTTTATTTTTTCTTTTGAGCGAGAGAAATCAGCTTCTTCCGGCGTAGCGAGAGTATGAATAATTTATAGATATTATCTTGTGTGGACGTACAATGCGCGATCAAAGCGAGAGCATCTTTATTTGTTTTTCACTGTTCGTTTATTACTGCTTATTGGTTTTTTAAAATCATTGTTTTATTCGTCAATATTCACTGCGATAAGTGATTGTATTATGTGACCGCCGACACCGCGCTGGTGTCGCGGTTATAATTGTTGATTTTTTTTTTCGGAAATTATACCAACGGATCAATCGTCATTCAAGTGCCTTGTAAAAAAAAAACGCCATCTTTCGGCGAGTACCGACCCTAGATATTACAGATGAATCGAAAAAGTAAAATACAATATACGATTATACACGGAAAAAAACTCTACATCCAATCTGTTCACCAGAATACTGCCATGACAAATCGGGGGAGAAAAAAAGAAAGAAAAATTATTGAGCTTACCATTGTCCGTAGTCCGTTGATTAACTAAGCTGCCACACTCTTAATAAAAATAAAAAGAAAAGATGAATAAAAAAAGTTTCTCGAACGCGTAGCTTGTAAGCCTAGTTTATATGTGATGCGTGCGAGTTAGAGAGAAAAAGAAACTAAAATAAATAACAATAACAGACTCGTTGAACGCTGAACAGCCGACGATTGTCGCCTCAGTTTTAATTAAGAAATAAAATATAATGTACTATATACCAAAGTCGAGATCTTTCCGTTAATATTTTTCGATCGGTAATACAAACTCGTATATTTATACTGCGATAATGTCTTTACGATTATACAAATACGATTGTACCATGGTAAGATCTTCGTGTCTCAAAGTTGTGTATTTTTTTTAGAGCTAAGCGAATAAATCGATATTTGTCTATGTGATAAAATGTATATCGTGCAAACATCGAGACGCGTGCGCAGAACAACACAGTAGTCCGACTGTAATCGACGGGTTCATGTGTCGTACACGAGAGGTGTTGTTGTTTACATTGATCGCTTGATCTCAAACGGGCACTGGGAACTTGGCAGTATCACGACAATTATAATGTGTTAGCCCCCGCGCCCGAGGATCGACAACAGCGGTGAAGTCTCGAATTTTCTTGAACGGTCACTGCGCGATGGACCATCGGCGCCACCTGTTGCTCCCTCTCCGCAGCTCTGATTGCGTTGTCACGGACGCTCGCCGATCGCAAATTGGTGTTTACACGCAGTACGATGATAGCAACGTGCACGCGAGACACGCTCGAAGGATCGGAAAATTTGGAACGGGTAGTGAAGGGATGAGTGATTAATAACGGCAAACTACAAATTCACAACTCGCTCGTGCAAAAAAAAAGTTGTGCGATATGTGCCTTACGGTTTCGATTCGTACGAAAAAAAGGAAAAAAAAAACAAACGAATCTCTCTGTCATAGGTTAAAATTTGTTCGTAAGTAACTCGCGGCGGACACAACGACGTTTGAATAAGTAAATTAGTGCAGTCAGAGTGTCATCGAGGTATTGCGATCGAGTTTTCGGCGACGATTTTCGTTTCGAGGATTTCGATGCTTCGGAACGACACCGGCGTTGCGGTGAGTCTCTCATATAACCTTTAAAAAAAAGTATATCGAACGATTAACTTTCTCCGCGCCGTGAGCGTGCGGCGAGCAGCGACGGCACTCGAGTTGACCATCTTTCGCAACGCGACGGATTCTCCATGTCTGTCGATAACAATGCGCTCCGACGCCATTGTCGCAGATATTTTTCTCTACACAACATAGGACAGAAGACATTTGTTTTGCGGTCGGACGATGCAGCCACGCTGTGCGAGAGAGCTTGAATAGTCGGCGCTGCTCTAGTCGATCAGCAATTCGAAGTGAACCATTCCCTGCTTCAGCAAGGGATCGTACTTGATGTTCTTCGCCCAGGCTCGACATTCAACGGCAATCACAACCTGTCCTGAGCAGAAAAAAAAACATTGAATTCAGCTTTCGTCCGCATAGTCGCAGGTCCAAAAGAAAATCGTGAAATAGTTGTTATACGTTTTGGCCGCCGAAAATGAACGGCGACGAGGGGGCTGAGGTATCCCGGAACGTTTTCGTACGGATAGTAGTAACCAGGAAAGCCTTGGCTCGCCGGAAAGTACTCGATCTCCCCGATGTTTTCACGATCGAACGGATCGGCGCCTTGACAAGACACCCAAACGGTATTGAGCTGCAACAGAAGCGGTCGGTACGTTATCTCGGCGGTGCGATTTTCTCTTGTTTGCACGGGAGATAAGAGCACTTGGGGGTGAGATAAAAAATAAACGTCTACCGACCCACGTGCTGTTGAAAGACTTGATGCGATCGACGAGGCTCTTCGGCATCGCGCTCGGGAGCTCTTGCGTGTTATTGTAATATTCCGGCACCCATCCGTATATCTGAAATTAGGCACGGTGCGAGATTGCATTATAAAAATCGTTACGGTATTATCGAACAAAGGATAATAATAAAAATGAATTTAATATAAATTATATGTATAATAATAAAACTTAATTTAAAAAAATCATCGGACAAACGATGCTGGCTCACCCTGTTAAGTTTGATGAACACACACGGCGCAGAATTATTGAAACCGTAACTTTCCTCCGACGAGCAGGGCCCCCATTTATCGACATTCACCGCGCAGACATTGTCCGGCTTGAACTTTTGCTGCTCGTAGCTGCATATCTGCTGATTCCTCCCGGCGTTCGGCAGCTTGGACGGTTGCAGGTAATCTGGTATCGACCAACGAGACTGAATAAGCATGGAACGTTTCCTACAGTGAATAGTATTCTGTCGGCTAAAAATATGACAAACAGATGCCAAGCCATATATATATATATATATAAAAGTAGATATACTCACTCTCTAGAAACTGATCAACGTTAGAGATCCAGGCCTGGGTCTGAGTCGCGTTCGTTGCGTTATACCATATTAACGATCTTTCCTCCGTACGCGCCGATATTGGTCGAAATCCTAGACCTAAGAAAAGAAAAGAATATCATTATAATTTCATGATTCGGTAAGTCCAGTAGTGAGCCTTAGATAAACTGGTGCAAACGCGAATTCGGAATTGCATCGTACATTGCAATCGCACTAGGGTTGTCTAGTCATGCATCCGAGAGTTGGGCGACTATGACGAGACTCCGGGTATACTGGAATGAAACCGATCGCTTTGTGCAAACTTTTAACATCTGTGCAACTCTGATTTGATGGACTCGAGCGATGCCCTTGCAACTATAAGTCAAATAAATAGAGTTAACTATGCATTTCATAGTTGCCTCCTACGCTGCTGCAGATTGGGCAATATTTATTGTGCCTAAGTTCCTCTCTTCGGCGGCACTCTATTTAGTATTCAATCAAGTCTCAGCGCAATGTTTCCTTACGGTTAGTCCTTAAGCCTCAAATTTCTATGCTATGCCTGATGACTCTCACTATACCAGATCGTTGGATGGAATTTTCCCATCTTCTCTAATTGGGCTTGGCCCGTTTTTAATCACATAAACAATTAAATGTTTCGAATAAACAATAAATGAATAAGACTATATACAACGATGTTTGCGAGGGTTGCAGTAAAGACGTTAAAATAAAGTAAAGATTATACGCGCGCCTAGAGGAAGTCAAAATTTCACACATTGTGCATTAGTCTATTTGTCATTCTGCCGACAGTCGCCCTAGTTTCGTTAGGGAGTACAGATCGAATAATAGAAAGCAAGCTCACAACAACGATCAACAGCATCGTTCGTCCGTCGAACGCGCGAGACGTCGATACACTTCCGGCGACGAAAGTTCGGAGGTCAAGCATTTCATCGAGTTACCGAGTCTACCGGCGGTAGTTCACGTCGTCGTCTTTGCGCGGCGAGTGAGTCAAGTTGAGTGTCAACTACCATTTAGCCCGTCGCTGTGGAGCGGAGTCTCGGAACCCGAAACGCGATTTGTGATGTTTTATCTTCGCGAGACACACGACGGCTCCTCGAACTCGTCAACTCTGAAGCGAGTTAAATTCACGATGACGAATCATCGGTACATTCGGTCAGGCTAATTCCTTTAATAACATACGATGATCGCCCATAGAGCGAGAAGCATTCCATTGAACGCTCCTAACAAACCCCGTATATCGAGGCGCCAACATCCTTCCTTTGCGAAGTGTCCGTGAATCGAGTAATTACCATTGACTTAATAATAAAATTCATGTCAGTTAGACAGATACTCACGAAAATACTCACGAAAATACTCACGAAAATACTTACGAAAATACTCACGAAAATACTCACGCAGATCCTCACGCAAATACTCACGCAGATTCTCGCACACATACTCACACAAATACTCACGCAAATACTCACGCAAACACTCACGCAAACACTCACGCAAATACTCACGCATATGCTCACGCAAATACTCACGCAAATACTCACGCAGATTCTCGCACACATACTCACACAAATACTCACGCAAACACTCACGCAAATACTCACGCAAATACTCACGCAAATACTCACGCAAATACTCACGCAAATACTCAAAATTATAATACGAAATCCACGCGAGCGCGCGAGTCACCATAATCTGCTAGTAATTATAAGAAGTCTTACCAGGATTGGTTCCTATTAAACTACTGTCCAACGTCCACGTTGGTTTCTTTTCGTTCAGAGTCGCCTCCAGTCCTTTCATGCATATAGCGCAGAACACGGCGAGGCCACTGAAGAAGACGAGATAAAAGAGTCCGGTGATACCTGTAATGTAACAAACGGAAATAATAGCATATTAATCGTCGAGCAAAAGATGAGCCTACTCCTGTGTATATTCTACGTGAGCTTTCGTGTGCTCCTCCGAGCGCACGAAATACTTGAGTCAACGGGCAACGCGCCAGTCGGCCGTCTAAATATAGTTTTTCTCGAATACAAAACTGAATGAGCGTGCGTAAGAGCAAAGGCCGGAAACCGTGTAGGAACTTTAATGCGCCGACTTTTAATCGAACGTGCAGAGCGCGGCTTGATTTATCAAAATCGTAAAAACATACACTCGAAGAAAAAAAAATCAATTAAATGTATTTTTTTGTTTGGTTTTCAAGTCACCAAAATATTTTTCTTTTTTACAGGGATGGTAATACGGTGAAACAAAATTGAAAATTTCGCATAAAACGTAATTCGCCGGAACCAATAATTTCATTTTTATTTACAATAAATTGTATCCTCGTACCGAGATACCATATAACGATTATTGAGGAAAAAAACTTTTTAATCGTTACAGCACTTTTGTTTTTCTCTCAGTGTACAGATTGGCGGACCGGCCTCGAGACTACGGCACAAATTCGTATACCGATAGTCCAGATAGTGTTTCTGTTATTATAGTACCGTACCGGAAAACACAAACGTGTTATTTCACAGCGACGTTGCAACGTCACGTGGAGATACCGTGCTGTTTCGTAACCCGGCCCTACGCCAGGCACTCGAACGTCATTAGTTCGCTCTCTCTCTCCTCCCCCATAGACTCTTTCAGCTATCAATTACTTTTCGATAGGTCCGGAAGTATTCGTTCCCTATGAAATTGCCGTAAGTTGCTCTACTTGGGTTAAAGCCAATCATGTTTTATTTAATCTGCTTAAAAAAACCAATACATGGTAACAGAAAAAAAAAAACAGAGTCACAAGAAGTCATTCGACTTTGGTTAAACCCGACTTTGGTGAAACATTTTTTTATTTTTTTCCTTCGAAATAAACAAAACCCAATACTGGGTACGATAGAAAAAAAAACCGAGTCGTAAGAAGTGTGTCTTTCATGCTGAAGTTTAAAATAGGTAGTGTCTACGAAAGTCTCCAATTCACGGGACTCAGCTATGAATTACTTTCCGATACGTCTGTACTCGCCTTCGATGAAATCAAGTAGAGAACTTTCGTTTCTCTACTTGGGGTAAATAAAACAGGTTTTTAATTTTATTTGCTTCGAGAAAAAAACACCAATACAAGGTACCATAGAAAAAAACAGGCTTGTACGAAGTGCGTCTTTCACGCCGACGTTTTAAATTGTTAGTATCCACGAAACGGTCTGTCCAATTCACGGGAACCCGCTAAAATCGAGAATTTCACCTCTGGCGGACGGTCGGACAAAATCTTCTTCTGTGTGTCGACGTTTTTGTCCGCAAGGTCAGACGTAATATACTCATGTGTGTACAGTATGAGCCTAATCAATTATCCCGTCGGCAAATAAAGCTGTAAAATTCTTTACGGCCGATAAATTGTCTAATCGATGCCTGGCGGCCACGGCGAGGCAGGATCGTATCGATTCTTGTCTCGATGTCGCAATGAAAGCGAGCCCTCGCCGAGAAGGCTTCGATAAAATTAATTTGCCTCGACCGAGTTTCCTGAATGTCCTGCGCGCCAGCTCATCTCATCGGTGAGACACACGTTATACGCACACACGTATATCGATATACCGTGGGTATGTATGCCTAATGTTTACCGACCTTGCCCAGCGTGAGTAATTGCCAGGGTTATCTGAGAGCCTGGGATCGTAACAGGCGCCCTCCGATAAGGGCGTCAACGCTCATTGATTACGGCTAAGGGGATCTCGACTGGCGGCATTTACCGTGTTCCCTCCCTTAGCATACTCACGAAAAAATCGAATATATTTATAAACGTATTCGATGCTTATTGAACTGGGCGTCTCTATGCGATTAGTATCGCATTTTTTGGAATGCGATTAGTATCGCATTTGAAGGAATATCTATTTTTCGGCTGGAAAAGATATTTCATATATTTCATTGATAAATTATATGTCTTATATTTATATACTTCGAAAGTTGTTTGTTTGTCCAAATTTTCAAGAATCCAAAGCCGCCCTAAGAAGGTGCCTCGAGAGGCCTCCATCCCAGCGCCTGATAAATCTATTATATTATTCTGGTTTTATTATGTGAGTCTGGGGAAGTTGTCGACAATAATGCGGTGCACTATCGTCGTGTACAAAAAATCCATTTTTCGACCACGAATACGTCACTTTCGGACTAAACTCATTTTTCGATAGCAATTGACACGTCATACCGGAAATACGTCACTTTCTGACGAAAAATAAGATTCTTAAACTGGAAGTGACGGACTTCGGTATTTTCGAACCGAAAGTGACCAGTATATTTATGGAAATCTCAATTCCATAGTCTATAGCAGGGGCGCGAGGCGATCGCAAAGCGAGTCACAACAACTTGCTAATTTCATATATTTCACATATTTCATATACTTTACATATTCCATATATTTCGCATATTTCATATATTTCACATATTTTTTTCCAAGTGGGCAATACAACGTGTATTCCCCACTTGGAAAAAAGTATGTGTCGAAAAAGAATGTCTTTTTACTAGATGACGAATTAGTTAAATCGTTTACACTTATAAAAAATATGGTTTAATCAACTAAAGATTCGAGCAGGGACGTTCAAATAAATATGTTGTGAGGGCGGGCCACAGCTGAAAGATTGGTTAGTTCAACAATTTTTGGGATGATTTCGCCAAAATATTTTTGAGGCATTAAAATATTGTGTTCGGCCAATTAAATATTTATTTGAACGTTCCATCCCGTCCTTGCTCTTTAGTTGATGCAACCGCATTTTTTATGAGTAGTCGATTAAACTAATAAATTCAACTTACAAACGTTTGAAAAGATTTTTTCGTTCAACTATTTGCGAATCGTAATGGAGCTATTCATGTCCTGCACTTCGTTAACGATGTCGCATGGTCAACGAAGATAACCATCGGTCTTGAGTAAATTTTGCTTTTACTGAGGTGTTTATGCGGTGACGACTTCGCGATCTGTGATGTTCCGCGGGAGCGGTTCCCATTCCATTTCGTCGCCACGCAACGGGGTCAGGGACTTGTTAAAAAAACAATACAAAAAAAACAACCCGTGAAAGAGCTACGAAATACCCTACGGAAAACGAAACTCCACGCAGGCACGCACTTACCCAACTCGCACGTGAGATTATCTCATTATCTTCGATAAGAAAGCTACCGCCTGGATTTTTATACGACTCCTATTTTATATTGATAAGAGATTGGCTTTTTTCCTTTCTTTTACTTAGCGTAGCAGAGTCGAAGTTATTGTGGCGCACGCGATGTACGAGAGGCGAGCTAATCTAACATGACTAGCCTACATATATACATAAATATCTCTATATCTCTCTATAATACATAAAAATCTCGCCGCCTTCGTCGTTGCCGTGTCAAGAATCGAGGGACTCAAAATCCCAGGTGCGGTCGGCCGACGATTGGCTGTAAGTCGGCAGCAGGTTGGCAGCCGATGATCGGATCTCGACTAATGCCCAGCATCGGCCAAACTGTCGATTGATAATCAGTCCAACGTTGGGCTCAATAGTTCCCAAAACGCTGCTTACCAGAGTCGTAACGGTGCTTGCTCGGCGATATCCAGTTCACGTTTGCTCACGACGTCGAACTTTGGCCCAGCAACCGCCACTGATGTTCAGCCGATGTTGAATACAAAATATTTATAAACAGCGATATTTTATTTGCGCAACTGCCGAATCCTTTTTTATTGTTCCAGATTCCCTTATTATAGTTTTATCTACAGTAGTGGAAACAGCCTAAGTTTCATCGACATTATTAATTGAAGGTGAATAAAAAAAATGAGATAATAAAACTTAGATAAGTTAAAGCAATTAGTAAGTGAATATTAAATAGACATTCAGTTTTTATATAAGATTCGTAAAAAAATCTTCAAGGTAAACAAAACTGAGTGGATGAGAGCGTCGTCTAGTAGTCCTGGGGTCACGGTTTCGAGTTCCCAATTACCGACTAAAAAATGTATTCTGTTGATCCTAATGTGTGAAGATGAAAAAAAACTATAAAAAAGCGATTGTAGAATAATAAAAAAAAGCATTTGAAAGTCGCGCCGATCGATAAAAATATTTTTTTATTGCTCATTATTGTTTTTTATTCAACGTCGGCTGGATATCGGCAGCCAACATAGGGGCAACATCGTTTGATAACGTTGAGCCGATGTTATCATTCTGACGTTCGCTCTCTGCGTCACAGTGGGACGTAGGGTCTCCCACTTTCTTTTGCTCAGTTTAAGATTTTTTAACGTCATGTTTGATTATGATTGGTGTAGCGTCATATTCGCAAGGTGATATATGCCAACGATATAATTTTCTAAATGTTGTATCTCTCAGATACAACTCTATAATGTTGTGTTTTCCCTTTTATCCTAAAGGAAAAAGGTCAACTTCATAAAAAAAGGAGCCTCTCCCCGTTCGGTGAAGCTGAACCCCCCCCCCCCCCCCCCAGCTGAAATATTCTACGTACCCTTAGAGGGGCCGGCTGATTATTCTTGTCTCCCCTTTGGCTTCTGCCGGAGCTTTATTTACAATGTCTTTTGGAGACTCTTCATGCCAGCGCGCGACGCACGCGAACCACAAGTATATACATATATATCTTGCGCCGTAAAAATTCTTGTCAATATCGTCATTTTATCCTCTTAGCACACTCACTAATCTTGTGTACACTGGAAGCTACAGAAATATTTTTATCATTATTGATACCCCCCTTTCTCGAAAGCACCGCAGGCCTCTTTTTCCGAGGGGTCACTTCCCGACGATAAATAATCGCGTGACGCCAGTTCGGTTGCGCCCATATCTCACTAATTCCGCATAGTTACGTGGAACCGCGATCTAAAAATATTCCGACGGTAGTAAGCGAGAGATAGAGCGAGCCTCGTGGAAATTTTTCCACGCTGTGAATTTCTCCCGTCGGGTCGGATTATTCAGACGATATTTTTGTTTGTTTATGTGTTACCAAAAAAAAAAAAAAATAGTCCGTCTTGCCCCGCTCGCGCCTACCGTGTTGTCCTCGACAGCGCCGTTGTCCGGTCAGCTAGTTCCGAAAACATCGGCATCGCATTTCTTTTTTTCATGCGTAATACTCTTCGAGGAATCCCGAGTAGGCTTTCGTTGGCTCGCTTCGTCCGATGATTATTCCGCCGGTGCATAAATATTGCTACGACTGCAGCGAACTCGTCCGGTCCATTTACTCAGCTATCATCCAGACCGTCAATTATCGTGCAAATACAACAACAAAAAGTGGGTAATAAATTAGTCCGTCTTGCCCCACTCGCTCATAACACGGAGTCCTTGACCACGCCTTTCTCCTCCTCGCCTACTCCAGGAAACATTGGTATTGTTTTTGTTTTTGTTTATCTGTAATACTCGTCAAGGAATCCCGAGCAGGTTCTCGTTGCGTCGTTTCGTCCAACGATTATTCCGTCGGTCCATAAACATTGCAACAACTGCATCGCGCTCGTCTGGCCTTTTTACTCGGGTATCCCACAGTCGGTCAATTATCGTGCGAATATTCCTTCGAATTAATTAAATCGAATTAGCTGTACGTGCGATAGACGCAAAAAAATATTTTTTAAAATTCGTCCTTTTACCGCGATCAGCAAACTCTCACGAATATCTCTGGGGTGTCGCGTTGTACTAATTGTATTTGTGCTAGTTCGACGAAGCCGGCGTGACTTCCCGCTACATTGCTATCACTGCGCTGTAATATCGGTTCTGCGCGTTTGCAACTCGGCGTATATTTTTTTTTTAGTCGCTGATAATACAACGACGGTCCGAAGGATCGTATCGATGTTCTAAAGTAAATGCGGCGTACGGAGTAAGAGAATTACTAAAATGAATCGATTTTTTTCCAATAATCTATCGGGGAAAAACAATTCAATTGATTTTAGTATTTTTTTTTCTCAGAGACTACGCGGGTTTCGATTGATTGGTACCTTATGGTATTTCTTTGATGCGAGGTTATAATTTACTGAAACAAAATTGAATTTATTGGTTCAAGCAAATTACGTTTGATTAAAAATGTTCGACTTTATTTCGGTAATTTATATTCTCGCACCGAAGAAATATTTTGTAATTGGTAACGTGAGTAAAATACGTATAATACTAATTGTATCGTGTTAATTCGACGAAGCCGGCGTGGCTTCCCGCTGCATTGCTATCAAAGTAATGTAATATCGGTTTTGCGCGTTTGCAACTCGGCATATATTTTTCTTTCTCGCTGATAATACAACGACCGTCCGGAGGATTGTATCGATGGCTTAAAGTAAAAGCGGCGTACGAAGTACGTAGAAGCTGCGTTTGTACGCCATTCTGGCATTAAACCGTTGACACAGAAGCGACGAAGCGTTCCAAGAGTTCCGTCATGGAGAGATGGAAAGAGGTCTCCATTGCAAGATCTGTACGAGGTTAAGAAGAAAAGAAATGAAGATAAATAATCGAGTTTCAACTGTGATAATGAGAATTATTGCACAGCTCGGTGCTGCTGACACAATGCGCGAGAAAAATTAGTAGTCAGCCGACCGACCGTACAGCGTCTGATGTTTCTTTTACCGAGCGATCGAACTCGATCGAATTGTAGCTCGACACGAGTAGCTCGAACGGGCAAGGTGGATAATTGTATGGCATACAAAGTGGCTCGGGTGCGTATACAATGCGCGGGTACCAAGAGACAGATTCACTATAACGCGTTTCTCACTGTACTGAGAAAAAAGTGAACTGAAATCGATTAAATGTTTCCATGAACAGTCGTTATAACATAATTCCTCGGTACGAGGATTATAATTTAGTGAAATAAACTTGAACATTTTGAAATTAAATGAACTCCGCTGGAACTAATAAATTCAATTTTGTTTCAATAAATTATAACCTCGTATCAAAGAAATACGGCGAGGTACCGGCCAATCAATCGAAACCCGCGTTGCCTTTGAGAAAAAGAATTACTAAAATCAATTGAATTTTTTTTTCAGTAGACTATTGAAAATTGATTGGTTGGTTTTGCGAAACTGTTTATCATGCCAGCTATCCTCGTTCGATGAGTCAGGAGCGGAAATAAGATTCGAACCCGCGAATTCGTTTCTATTCTCAATCGTAAAAAGAGCCGCAAGAAAAACAAAATAATTCCCGAGCTCACCCGTTGACCTTGTCTGAGAATAGAGTTTCCTCGAGTTCGGAAGTTGCGTGGTAAACAAAAAAGCCAAAACGAGTGGTGCACGGGAGGTGTTAATTGAACTCTAGGACGGTAAAATCACGTGATTGCATCGCCTCTTTGTAGAAAGATCGAGGTACACCCCTCATATAGATATCCTAGATACATGTTTTTTTCATGTGATTGGCTTTCGAGCGTGAACAAGAAAATCACAGTAACTCGAAAAGAATTCGATCGCGGGCTGCCAAAAAAAGCATGATGGCGACCAGTCTGGATAAACTCGGGAATGCTTGAAATGTGAGGTAATAAAAAAAGATCAAAAACACACAAGCCACCATAACTGCTAGTGTATAAATATATATTTAGCATAACAACAATCAATAGATTCGCGAAGATTACGAGGAATGAATAACAATGACGAAAATTCTTCTGCCCGTCCGATCACAGCATCGCAAGAATCATCTCCTTCAACGCAACGCATGTCGTTCCGAAAACATTGGTTTTCCAACTCTCCCCCAGTCCGAATATAATCGAATGCCAATAAACAGCACGCCGACTGTGTCATTGCAATCGAGTTGCGATACAACAAATCCCGGTCATAAAACTCATCAGCTGTTCGATTATTAATTAAGTAATTATCGTACTTTCCTGCATCAAAGCGCGCAGCACCGGCTTCGGCCCGCCGCACACGATTCCGAGTTATCTCGCCAACAGATGTTTCTTCGTCGACCTTCGGTTGCAAGTAAACAAAAAATCAGCTACATTCACCGAGCAAGGTCACGTGTTCGGTCAAAACTTCGGAGTATCCCAGAATTACAAGGATAACGGCGTTGAATGCTGATAAAGTTTTTCCTTTATCTTAAGCGGAAGACGATGACGTAGCCGTCTATCGGCCTATCGTTGTTTAAATTCGTCCCGGTATTCTTCGTCATTCATATAATTGCTGCACTGTAGTAAACTCGCTCTGTCCACGTGACTCAACCCTCTACATGGGTCACAAACGGCTTCGCTCGTTGCATAACGAACATTTTAATAACAATTTAAACAATTAGGCGAATAAAGATTGCACAAAACAATAACCATAAGAAAAAAAAAATCGTATGAAATTTAATGTAGTAGACTGGAAGTTTTTATACTAAAATTGATAGTCAAATTGCATGTACGATTGTTATGAAAAATTAATGTTCAGTGTATTAAAGATCTAAATTGGAAGTACTTTCTTTTTAATAATATACTTTAATTTCAATGAAACGGCGTATTAATTTTTCGTCACGAGTGTACATTAAATTTAATGTACCAGTTTTTGGATAAAAAATTCCAGTCCAGTACATTGAATTTACAATTTTCTTTTTCACTATTCTAGTCTATCGTCGTGTCGCTGTTTAAATTCGGCTCGGTATTCTTCGTCATTCATGCCATTTCTATACTATAGTAAAGTCGCTCAGTCCACGTGGGTCTACCCTCAAACACGTGTTACAAACTGTTTCACTTGTTGCACAACGAAAATTGAAATAAACATTTGAACAGTATCACGGATAAACATGGGACAAAAAAATAAAAAAAGAACCCGAATGGCGACAGAAACAGCGTGCGCGCGCAGCCTCGAAGCGCTCCGGAGTAGAGACTCGATAAATGACCGGATACGGAGGTGTATACGATTTAAATAATTACCCCATTTCTTGCCGGTCTTGCCGAATACAGTTCCCTCGGCCGGATTGTAGATCGCGTCTTTCACCGTCTGCCACCGAGTTCTCGAATCTGGTATCCGCATGTAGTCATCGCACTCGTGCGTACCGTTTTGCACTTGCTTGCCGGGGACACTCATCGCTACTGTTATTCTGCACTTCCGGTCACAAATTAATTAAAATTCGTTTTATTTATTTATTATTTTTTATTATAAATTGTATTTATGTATTATTTTTTATGATCAATTTTATTCATATATTATTATTTATAATCAATTTTATCCATTCATTATTTTTTACGATCAATTTTTTAAAATTTATTATTTCGTTTATCAAAAAAAAAAAAAGAAAAATCGTCTCGGTGATAAAAGAGCACGGCACGCTAGATGCAACAGGAGGCCAGCGAACCGCGCGGCCAATCGCCTCTCCCGGCCGCTCGCGACGTACCGTGCCTTAAACAAAAATTATAATAAAAAAAAAAAAAAATTAAATTTAAATTGAACCACAAAAGTTTCGCTCCCCGAGTGAATTGCAGCGGGAGCGTGGCGAGCGCGACAAAGTCGTCGCGGGGACGTGTGGGCTCGGCTCGACGCGGCTTCGGCGCAACGCAGAAACAACACTGGCGGGCTCTCCTCGGTCCGACAACCGGAGCGTGTTCTAAGTTGGGAAAATTTCGTGTCTACAATAAATTTTCGTTGGTCACGCACGCGCGCGCCGGAGACCGATCTATCGGCGGTTGATGCCGAGCGCACACTGCCCGAACTTTATACCCGCTCGGCGCTTTAACAGCTCGGAGTTTCTGATAGCAGTCCAGGCCGTCGAGGGCCTCTGTCAACGTGCGCCGGCCGACTGCATGTTGAGAACCGCGTTTTCACGGCGTTTGGATGCGCGGCTTTCTGGCTTTCACGTATTACGCCCGGCTCTTACGGACCTCCCCACCCCCCTCCTCCTTCTTCTCCCCCCTCCTTCACTTTGGTGTCTCTTCTTTGGTCTCTCTTCTGATACCGAATCCCCGCGCTCGAGACGCCACCGAGACCGCGGTGAGAGCGAGCGCGACCCTGAACGGACGCTCGATCTCAGGGTCACAGGCCTGGAGCTCTCGGAAAACACAAGCGATCTTGCAATTCATACTTCCCTCGGCTACCAGTCGAGAGAAACCGGTCCCCGCGCCAGACGAGTACCGGGACCGAGTACCGACGCTCTGCAGCGGCGGGACTACATTTCCGACAGGGAGACACGATATACGCGACAAAATCCATCCTCGATGTGCCTCTTCCATATCGAAGTTCGTGCGATGCTAAAATTGTACGCGCGTTCTTCCCCTCGAATTATCCCTCCGTTTCTTGATTTTAGACTTACGTCCTTCCGGTTCTTGATTTTAGAAGTACATCCTTCCGGTTCTTGATTTTAGATGAACATCCTTCCGTTTCTTGATTTTAGAAGAAGATCCTTCGATTTCTTGATTCTAGAAGTACAACCTTCCGTTTTTTTTATTTTAGAAGTACATCCGCTTCTTGATTTTGGAAATCCATCCGTCCGTTTACATTGTTCAAGAGACGCAAGTAAAGAAAAGTTTTTTTTTTAGTTTTTATAACACGAACTTCTCATGCCTCGGTACTTGGACTGGAACACCTCTTGAAAGATACAAATGGAAGTATCTTGACGAAACATTTTTTTGTTCGTTAATTTAAGAATTTTCTTTTTTTTTTCATCGTTGAAGCGTATAAACGAAAAAATGTTGAAATTTCTGTTTTTACTATTACCACATCACTATTATTATTATGTATATTATTATCATTCGAATTTATATTTAAACAATTTTTAACAAAAAGGAATTGTAAAATTGACAAAAAATAAATGTTACGTTAAACGTACAATCTTCATGCGCTCATTTGTCATGTACTCGATTCTTGTTTTGTGCAGAAGCTGCGAAAAAAATTACTCTATTCTACCAGCCGCTCAACCCACTTCCCTTCTTCGCTGGACGGTGTGAATTAACATACTATACACCGTACTATGTAATACTGTATACACCGTACTATGTAAAAAAAATCTCGATATATCGCCGTTCGATCGTCCAAGATAATTGTTACGCCCGGCCTTGGCGAAATTCGCAAATAACGTATCATTCCTGCTTATCAGCTGGAATATTATTAGCATCTTTCGGCGACGACCCCTTCCCGGGCATTCCGTACGCCGGAAGTTTGGAACAGCGTTCGGTGACGATCCTCGAGATCTGCCGTTTCTCGACGGCAGTCACGCGCCTGGGCGACTCGTCGATCTCTTACCGATCACGATCTTTGTGCGGCAATAATGCAAGGTTTCCTTATGCCGCCGCGGTAATTTCATCTTTGGCGATGCGGTTACCCAAGAGTAACCCGCGTTGCGTAATCCCTCGAGACTGCGCGTCACGAGTCGAACACATGAGAATTATGGATCCAAGTAGACAGTCACCGACGAGATAAGCGTCAACATTGCAACTCTAGTTTGACTCGCTAAACAGGTGTTTCACCAGAGCGATATACAAGACTGCTTTTCGATATTTTCTTCCACGTTTACACTGCGATCCTCTCATGTACCACAAATGACGAGGTATTATCTTTCGGGAGTATACTCTATCGTGGTTCATCCTATCAATATGGATACCTGATAACGTGGCGATTATACCGTTGTGCGTGCAACAAGATATGATTTAATCCGGTAAGATACGTCGAGATACGGTGGGTAAGAAACGTGTCGGTAACCGAATACGAATACGGTACGGTGACGATCTTTGGACGATGCGGTCCCGATCGAATTGAGGCCGACATCGGGATGGTAAATTTTATATTTCGCTTACATTAACAATAACAGCATGGAGATTCTAGAGGCATATCATAGGCTCATTCGGACATCCACTTCGACTTGTTGATCGAATAAGCTGCTGAGAATCTTGCCGATCCGAGTTTGGTTAGCGAATCTCACTTTTCTGCAACAAACGAGACAGTCACATGGGATTGCTATACAGAAAAAGTTTGATGGAGCTGGGAAGTATTGAGGGTCGAGGACCCCACTGGTGAATTCGAGAGAGTTGTGCACAAGAATCTGTGCACAATACCGCCGTGCACTATCGACGTATCCGGAACAATAATTTTTCGACCAGAAATACGTCACTTCCGGTCCAAGAAATTCATTTTTCGTCTGGAAGTGACATCTTTCCGGTATGACGGCACTTCCTAAAAAAATTAGATTTTCAACCCGGAAGTGATGTATTTCTGATACATCACTTCCGGTCGAGAAATTCGATTTTCAAACCGGAAGTGACGATTTTTTGGTAAATCTCTAGAAATCTAAATTTTCGGCGAGAGCCACAGAAACCTGTTACTATATATCGCACCCTCTGAAAAAACATTGTAACAACTTATATGGTAATCCCATAAGAGATGTACACTGTGGTTTTAAGGGTGCGATATATGGAGATGTAGTACATACTGACCACCTATCATGATCTGGAAATCCAAACAGTAACGTTGATCTTGTCGCATATTTTGCGCCCAGACTGTACATTCCACGGTTACAAGTCTGTTTGCTGTAACAAACAGATAATTATTACTGCCTGCAGTCTGAATATCGTCCCGGCTCTACCTTTGAACGACATTTACTCGTTAAATTCTTGAAAACTAGCGCAACGACTGGCGACATGTAATCTCGTTGTCCCGTGAATGGAAAGTATTGGACGGGAAATCCAGGAGCTGGCAGGTAATCTATCTCCCCTATGTGTTCTTTATCGACGTTCGAGGCTCCCGTGCACGACAGCCATACGCGAAACTAATGGGCGGTCGTAAAACTAATCTTTATCTCACGTGCATAATAAAAGCATCGAGTCGTTAAAATACGTGGTGGACATTTTATTCCGGAAAAAAATCCTTCACCTTTCCCAGACTTCAATAATTTTATCTGACCGATTGATCAACTTTTCTTGAACAATTAATCGATTTGCCCTGATCGAAGTTCGGACCGTGCATATTAGAGATTTCTATTAGCGAACTCTAATTTCTACATTCCATTACAACAATAAAAGTTGCACGCGTAATGTCGCCACGTAAACTATTGCCGTTTGACTTCAGTTAAGTAAAGTGGGACGATTTGTTACAGTTCAGTTAGGGTTTTACAGTTCATTAGGTTTTTACAGTTCAGTTAGGGTTTTACAGTTCATTTAGGTTTTTTTTCAGAAATGTTTAGCATTGCAAACATTTTTATAATGTTTGTATAAAAAAAAATTCTTCCTAATAACTTTTTTGTAATTTAATTAATTAGTTAGGCACATTTTCTTTTCTCTGACAATTTTTGAAATTCCCTGGAATTTCCCGATTTTTAACTGACCTCAGCCACCATGAAATAGCGACAGTAATTTGATACCTCATCCGAAGCCCTCACGATATTTCTCAATTTCAATGGCATTTTTTCCGGCAATTCGGATGTCTGATTGTAGTAAATTGGCACCCAGTCGAATCTCTGAAATACGGCAATAAAAAATTATCCTAGCTAACGCGATTGCGTTGCTGAATGTCAATCTGAAAGATGTACCTTGTTAAATTTGACGAGTACGCACGGTTGGTATGGCCGAGCGTATCCGTAAGGCGCGACCGAACACTGACCGAGTGTTTTCGTGTCGAAGAAACAAGGCTTCCGGCCAAAACGCCGTGGCAATCTACCTTCAACGCAACCGTGATCGTACAGGGTCTCGTTTTTTTTGTAACCTGCACGGTATTTAAAATTTGCTGGTGTTGCAACGAGTCTCCGATAGAAATGATCGAATCAAATTTGTCCAAGAAACGTTTCTCACCCTTAAGAAATTTCGTAACAGCGCTGATGTATTTTTGTGGCTTCGATTTTTCGGACAATTCACTCACCCAAATTATCGGCGAAGTTGTCGGTGTCAGAACGTTCGGATTAAATCCTAAGCCTTGGCATTCACTCGTGTCAGAGCAAATTAAAAAAACTATAAACAAAAACTGAGTCGGTGAATTTACCTGGATTACCAAAACCCGCAAAGGGCGCGCGAAAAAGCGACCTGACACCAGTCTCGTAGACGGCCCTGGCTGCTTGGCTACTGTGCTGCATGTAAGGCTTGTCGAGCCCGGATATGCAGTGCAGGGTTATCCACATTTGAAGGGCGAACAGGGAGAAGAGAACTCCAAAGAAGCACAAGTAGAAGAGTCCCAAAAGTGCTAAAAGTTTTATTAAAATATGAACATTATGTAAATATATTACGTATATGATATGGTATTATTGTATATTATATAACATTATATAATATTGTAGTACATTTGTTATATTATATTACATTTAGATAATCGGATAACTGAGGGCGGTGGTTGTGATTTAGAACATAAGTCTAGTCTAAGAAACAAAGCTGGTCAGCACTTTGAAATTTTATAAGACAATTTGAGAAAAATTGTATGGAATGACACGAAAAATGCAAAAGAATGAAACCTTCGAGTGCGTGAGTTGAGTAATGCAGGAGAAAAACTGTAAAGACCCGAAAGGGTATTCATGCAAATATAAGACCTGTATTATACGATAATATAGTACAGTACAGTATATCGTATTATGTTATACGTTTTATTGTATAAAAATATCCATATTAAGATATTATCAAAATCTTTTACAAAAAAGACCATCATGTGACATCGGCCGTAAAGTGGTTAAAAGAACTCTACCCCAGTCTCTCCCAGTGCGATCGAGAAAGGCTCTTCTCTCGCTGTCCCATATAAACCTCAAAAAGTTCTTCACCGGTCCGAGGTCCTTGACCGGCATTCGACTCTCGTAATACGCATCGTCATGCATAATCATCGTTCGACCTTGTTGTTTCTCTCGCCTTCCCCCAACTAATCTGTCAGAGAAGCATGTGTGACACGAAAGTGTCTTTCACCTTTGAATTTGTTTACCAAAAAAAAAAAAAAGAAATAAACAAAGCTCTGTCGCGGCCATCGGACGTGGGATTGACGTGCGCGCCCTCTACCCTCAGGCGCGCGGTAGCTCAACGAAACGGGCAGCGTTCGCGAGTCAGTCAGCCTGAGTCGGCCGTCGACGTCGTTCAGCGACGCGTTGCTCTTGCGGCTCTCCTCCTTTCCAACAGCGGGATATTCCTCCTCGCAGCGAATGCGTGTTCCCTCCGTGCGCCAGTGCAACGCAGAGAGTAAACGGGAGAACGGAGAGGCGAACGAGTGCCGATAATATACCGCATAGTACGAAGTTAGTGCAGTGAGATGACGCCAGCCAGAACGGACGTAGTTTCTCTCGTAAAGTAGCGTTGACATGTTCCTGGCGAATCTGTTAAGCACGCAATACGCGGAATACCATGTTCGAGGTAGGTTCTTGTCGTCCGCACACGTAGTTGAAACTCGGCGAGTCGCGGATTTGGTGCTGTATTAATTTGTCGTGCGGTGCCCTGGCTTATCGCGCCTACCGTAACACCTGCAATTTTTTTATATATATATATTTTTTTTAATTCTCCACAAATCCTCGGCCCTGCGGCCAGCTCCGTCCGGCCGTCGTCGTCGCTGTTGCACCAGGGCTATTATTCCCAGTGGACGAGACAGTGGATATAACAAATATATAGTGATGCGTGTCAGTGTTGGCAGTGCCAATTGTTCGGCTTTCGGTGCGGGACTAGTCGGATCGTGCTGCGATGTGCCGTTTGCTGCGGCCGATCTCGGTGGATAGGTGAATACTTCGTGTCCCGTCGAGGCATCGAGTATAGTCGAGCCTTTCAGCTGTACAAAAAGAAAGAAAAAAAAAAACGAGTCCAGACTGATCGAAAGCGAAATCGATCGGCGAGAGACTCGGGAGGGCTTGTTACGAGGGTGTTGTACGTGCGTGAGACATAATCTCGAAGGTCGTTCGAGCGCTCCGGAGGCTCGTCGTTCACGTCGCCGTCGTGTCGTGGCGATTCCCACGGAATATATCTCGGCGCGGGCCGCGCAGAGAGAGCCCTCGCCCTCGCCTCGTTTCTCCGCATGCTGCGAAGCTCCTTCGCTCGTACCCGTCGTCTCTCTCCCTCTCTACGATACGGTCTCTCTTCGTTGTTTAGTGTCGTGGGTCTCCGACACCCGCACAAAACGAAATATTGGCCGTAAAAAAAAAAAGAAGAAAAAAAAAAAGAAAATAAAACGCGAACGTGTTGCATGCGTGGTGGGACGGGAGTAGCGATATTTCCATCGAGGAACGTCGAGTCGGGACGCGGGGGCGATCCCGAGGACGTTCCTAAGCTGGCGGTAAATATACAGATAAACGTGTATGTTCGTACGGGGTGTACGAATTCGTAATAATCATTGCCGTTGTCGACTGACCAGAGTCGTCGACGTCCGCGGCGCAATTATTATTTTCTATTACGTTAAAAATGTCACGTACGCGCTTCACGAAAAAAATCGAAGTTTTTTTTTTTTTTTTTCTTTCTCCCCGAGAGGATTCAGTATTTCCTTTCGTGGCTCTCTTAACAGACTCGCGCTGTCATTAATATAGATCGGCAGGAAGGGGTTACCCTCGGCCCTCCTCCCCGTCACGGATAGCCGAGACGTCGCTCCTCGTCGGGTCTCGCTCGTTCTGCCCCTCTCCAGGCTCCGCCCTGTCAATTTTATCTCGTTAATCCGAAACCACGATTTCATCCGCATTAACGGGCAATGTCAGCTGCTAGCTGTTACTGGTAACTGCGGGCTCTCGCACTCTCGCCCGTTGCAGTCGCGCACGTACGTATCCCCCTACCGGACACCGTTCTATAGACTCTTCCCGCCGCTTATGCCGCTCGGGCTTGCCCCTCATCCATTTACGCGAGACGGAGGTTGCGAAATTCGTGCAAATACGAAATAATCCTCGTCTCGGTGATTCTCCTTCAATTCTTCGCGACATCGTTGGGGATCTCATCCTCTACGGCGAGGGGCACGAGGCACTCGACCGTACTCCGAGCCCCGGCCCAACGAACGAGCGTCGAACGATCGGAGAAACCTTCCGTACCCCCGGTTGAAAAATGCTCGTCGAAGGTTCTATATTTCACCGAGATGGGCGCGCGCGCGCGCACTTCGTCTCTGCTCTAAACTCCTGGTCCTCTCATTGTCTCTCGACCGTGTCCGGTGGTTCGCAACCACCCACTACCGACACCGCGATTCGTCCTCCCTCGTTCCGGTTATTCCGTACGGGCACAGCTACGACGCGCGGTCCTTGGAAATCATTAATTCACATTGATAATGACATTGCCTCCTCTGTTTAACGGTTATACATCCACCACTCGGAAATCCTCGCTTTCCGGCTCAGGGACGCTCGTTCTGAAGCTCGTACCTCGAGACACTCGGAATATATTGATCTCACGAGCGACTCGTGTATTCTTTACGAACCACTTTTCACTGGTTCGCGCCTCGAAACGGCGCCACCCGTACGGTGTATCTACCGATTTTTTTTTTTTCATTACCAAATAAACACTTGGCATAGCAGCCGATCGACGATCTCCGGACCGAAATGTACAAGCCTCTACCTTTAATCACTAGCAATTAATAGTTTTAAGTCATCGGGGACGCTCTATGTTCGAACGATCGTCGACGAACAATAATAATAATAATAAGCGACAAGCATCGAGCGTACCGCCGGCTAAATAGGCGCCTATCCACTCGGCTATAGCAAATGATACACCCGGTACGTGCAAAATCATGTGATTTGGATTACTGCCATCCAACACCTGATCCATTCGCAATGATGGAAAGATTTAAGTGCCGTTGCGGTGGGTTCGAAGTAATTGTACAACTATTATTATGCCGCCGGGGATTAGATAGCGGAGCTGCGGGTAGACTCTGTCCTTTTAATAAAAGATTGTAGATAAGCCCCGTAGCGAGCGACTACTCTCTATCTGTCCTCCGAGCGGTGCGATACAAAATTCCATGGGCATGTTTCTTTCGAAAATCATTTTAACGGAATTTCCGTGAAACAGAGAAAATTGTGATATATGGAGCGTATCGAACACATTCGATGCTGTAATGAATGTTGTACGGTGTACCCGGACTAGCCGCACAGACCGAAAGAGGGAAGGATATTTATATACTGAAGTGGCTCGAGTGGTTCGGAACTATAGCGGGCATCCGAACACGAACCGGTGAATCAATAAACGGTTCGACGGAGAAAAAAAAATATATATATGTATATATATATATATATATATATATATATATATATATATATATATATATATATATATATATATATATATATATATATATATGAGAAAACAAGAAAAATGCCAAGTCGAAATAAATCCCTGCTGGCATTGGTCTCGATGGATCGAGAAGGCGATATTGGGATTGATAAGGTTGCAGCAGCAATCGGTCGGCGGGCACGATTCCGCTGATAGAAGGTGGTCTTCCTCTATCTCCCTGCGATCGACGAAGCGGAACAACGTTCTCGCTACGAAAAGAGCTCGGACGTTTGATACACGATTGTCTGGATCGTGTTCAGCCATGGGAAGAGACAAAGCACTCGTTACTTTATATGTGGATCATCGACAGGGGGCAATGGCTGTTTTTTTAAGTCAGAGATTTCCCCCCCGCCCTCTCCGTGTGTTATCGGTATCTCTTCGGATTGGGATCCCGCGTTACAATAATACACTAGTAATGTACAACCGGGGTACAGAGCGATTGCCGATAACGGAGCGCTCACAATTTTAACGCGGTAGAAGATTACTCGAGCTTCTTTATTTTTATGTTTATTTTTATTTATTTCTTTATTTATATCACCAACAGGCGAAACCTTTTTTCGCATATAAATAGTCATTAAAAAACATAATAAGAACCAAAGCTGGGCATTTGCCCAGCTTAGTGTATTTACATTAAGTACTTGAAGTTCGTATTAAAGTGTCAAGTAGTGAGTCAGTGCTCGGTACTCAGAACTTCAGCAATTCAATTCTGCCAGTACTCAATACATCAGTACTCAAGAACTACCCAGCGCTCATTACTTCAAGTACTTGATACTTCAATACGTCCTTTAGATACATTGATATTGATTTTGATTTATTTATTTATTTATTTATCTCTTCAATGGGCAAAGCCCTTTATAAATACTCATTCAAAACCATAATAAGACACCAGATCAAAATACACCAAGTTTTATTTTTATTTTCATTATCGACAAATATAAACTGTTTAAAGGCAAAGATAATCTGCACATGGCAGCGCGGCATCTGGGGCCTTAGCGCCTTATTAAAGCCGCTATCTTCAAAGTTATTATTACTAATAGTCGATATAGTTATTTAGAGTTGTCGTCGGTTCGCTGTTGCGGACGAAGGAAAACGCCTGAGGTCAATGTCTCCGGTCTCCCGTTTCTCCCAGTACCCCGCCGTAGAATTGTTCTCTAGCGTTGCTGATTCTTACCGACGGACAATTAATTTTTCTTTACTTTTCTTTCTAATTTCAGATGAAAATTGAGACTTCGGTGGATCTAACATAGGGCAATCCGAATGTGGCTGATCGTTCGAAGGATGGACCACTCGATGCCGTAGTGTGACGATTAAGTGTGTGTTACCATGTTAGTCAAACAGTCTCCTACCCCCATGGAGACACTGCCGAATATGTTGTCGGTCCTCGAGGAAGAGACTAACGTCGACATCGACGACGTATTCCCTCCGCACGTCGACACATCGAACATCGTGATACATCCAGAGTCGCCGACCAGCAAGAAGCAAGCACTGAAGACTTTCAACGAAGTCAACGGGCTCCTGCAGACCGGCAGAAAACGGGAAGTCAAACTGATCATCAGAGATAACGCCTGGCCGTTGAACAACGGAATCCGGGCCCAGCTATGGCCAGCCCTCTGCAACCAGCACGCGCACGGCAAGAGCATGCTCGATGGTTTCTACTGGGACATGGTGAACCAAGTATTTGGAACCACAGGTCAGTGCTGGCTTCATTTACACTAATACGCGATTCCGAACTTTCGTATAGTCCCGGTAATCACCGCTGGTTCTTTACCCACGGGCCAAAAAATATGTTTGCGATGTGCGCGACTTCGAGCCTTCCGAGGACGACCCGAGCGAAACTGGCGAACAGATCGCGATCGCGATGTCCTGTGCGAAGCCTCAAAATTTTTGTAACTCGTCGGAATTCTTTGTAATTGTTTTATATTGTCGAATAAAAGCCACAGGTTTCGATGCATACAGGTTTTTTCCAAGCTCAACCCCACTCAGCTTATCCCTTCCCGCTTGGACGTGCGGATCGTCGCGGTTCGCCGACTCTTTTTTCACCCCGGAAAGACCCCTCGATGAACTTTAACTTTCCGAGCCACGACCACTTACCCACTTCCGTGAAGTCGATGGATCTTTATTTTACGCCTGAGCCACTCGCCGTGAAAAACAATTTCCTGCCGCGATTTTTTTTTTTTTTTTTTTACAAAAGTCAAGTTCTTATTTGGCAAATGCAAATAGAAATTGGCTGCAAGTTAATGGTTTTATTATTTTATTTTATGTGCGACATCTCGTCGTGACAAAATGTCTTATTGCGATTTTTTTTTATACAAGACTCAAATCCATATTTGCTGAAATCAAATAACAGTTGGCTTGGGTTCAAGGAGGTTTTTTTTTTTTTTTTCTCGCGCCGAAGAATCGAAGCGCGTTCTGAATTAGCCACGCGACACATTGAGCAATGAGAGTTTAAAGTGTCGAAGGAATCCAACGTGACTTCCCTTTCCTTTTCTTCTACTCACGGTTCCCCATTCCATCAATTTTTTTTACTTTGATTTTTTCATTCGTTTGTCAAAAATACGACGAGCAAGCTTAATTGTTTTCAGATTGTTTCAGGAAAAATAATAGTAAAAGAGAGAAAAGAACACGCCAAGCAGAAACGATCCTACAATCGAACGGCGTAAATGTTTTCAATGCGCGCGGATTCCGATTCGATGAAAACACTTGCGAACGTCCGGTTCCGAGGTGAAAATTTCTTCTCGCACCGAGTTGCAGACTCGTTGCACAAACAGAAACGTTTATGCCAATCGTTCAAGTGGCATTAACTGCCAAATACCGAATCGTAACTATAAATGGATTCGGGCGAGGAAAACAGAATGTTTGTGTACAAAACCCAGTGGGCGTTCGGTGATCCGCTAATTCTCGAGCCGTCCCGCTCCCCTCGCCGAAAGGTCTGATTCTTGTTCAGATTTTGTTGAAACATTTTTGGAAACATTTGTTCGCAGAGTTGCCAGAAAAATCCATCATGCTGCCGCCGTTCGTCGACAGTACGCATTGTCTCTCGTACAATCTTACGAGGAAAGGCAGGAGCGTCGCCGACAGAGTTGTCTCCGTGCTCGGATATGCCTGTCCCGATATAACATTCAGCCCATCCTTGTATCCCATAACAGCGCTGCTGCTCCACTTCATGCCAGGTTTGTAGAATGTACTTGAACTTTATTGCTCGCGAGGAACTACGAATAGTGACTCGGGCGAGCGAGCGAGCGAGCCGGGCTCTGCGTCAATTTACTCATAATCTTGGCTACGTTTTCAGAGGAAGAGTGCTATCACTGCATGGCCAGTTTAGTCGCAGCCAAGGAGAAGATGTTCATCACCCAAACGAAACTCCTGTACGAAGTAACGTGGAAGACTGTCGAACAAATAACTAAGAAACACGTGGTGAGTGTAGATATATTTTTTTGATTTTATTGTCGTTCTGTAGATTTATTTGACATTTCCAATTATCGCCCTGTAGATTTAATTGATATTTCTAATTATCGTCCTGCAGATTTAATTGATATTCCCAAAAATCGTCCTGTAGATTTATTTAGCATTTCAAATTATCGTCTTGTAGATTTCATTGATATTTCCAATTGTCGTGCTTATTGACACGTCATTTATTTGATATTTCCATGATCATCAATTTTTCAATATATCTTTTACAGAAATCGGCGGCGGTACATTTAGCGAGACACTGCTCCGGTTCGAGGGCCGAGAGAATTTACATGGATTGGATTTGGTGGATTCTTCAATTGCTCCCATTTCAGCATCTAGTCAGGGTCATGGACTGTTTTTTGCACGAAGGTTCTAAGGTATGTTACTGTTGCCGATAGAAAATAAACATACAAAAAATAAACTATTATTATTCCGTTAATCTATAACTCGTTCGTCAGGTTTTTTATCGAGTAGCAATGGCAATAGTTTTGCTATTCTACAAGCATTCGTCGTCACAAAGTTCCGAATGGATGAATGAGATTTCGAAGAATGGAATCGACGCTGCTCTGTCGAAATTCTGCAGGCAAATACCGGTGGGTTTAAAGTTTCACTGAAAATGTATCAAAGCAAGTTCCGGAGTTATTTTATACGTGTATTTCGGCGATCTCATCGCAGGTGAGCCCGGCGAAATTTTTACGTACTGCCTTTGGAATTCGCGGACTGAGCTCAGCTTACATATCACGCGTGTTTCTGCGGACGGAGATGTCACTCAAGAGCCGCAGCGTACTCACGGGATCGAGATCCCTGGCGAGATCGCGATCGACGGACAATTTGCCGACGAGTCAGTCCCAAGTCAACATTCAGATGATGTCGCACACACTCACAATAAGAGAGGTAAGTCGCAGCCAGGATATTGTTAAAACCGTTAACTATCTCGATTCAACGATTGGCCGATTTTCTAAAAAAAAAAAAAAATATATATGATACGCATTTCAATGATATGTTTATTTCGACGGAGGCTAGCAAATGTATCCGGTGCGTATCGTTTGACGAGAGCGTATATCACGTTGGACTATCTTCGACCGAATGAATGGAACAAATTTTAGGGAAAAATATTGTGACTTTAGCTGTATTATTATATTACGTTTAATGTTCTATCGTTGCACAAAGTGCCTCTACTTGACTTTCTTGTTGTATGTGAGTGTGGATTTATCCGATATTTTTCTGTGTCTGGTCTGGTAATACGGTTATGGGCTACAACTAACTAAATGTCCCTCCTAGTGTTATACTATTACTTCTATACCCCGTAGAAAATTTTATCTCGCGGAGAGGAGAACGTGGAGTAGCAACAGGATCCTTTAACGGTTCAGGAACTTGAGTTACATGATTGTCTCTGCTGCGCCACGGAAAGCAGCACAAATATCACCCAATGTATCGATATACTTTGAAAAAAAAAAAACCGATAGAATGGAGTACGCGAAATCGAAATGCTATGAGCCCGATATAGAGTATACAGTACCGTGCAGCGATGCTCGGATAAATGTTGTGACACCCGTGAGAAGAAATAACTTCGACTAATGAACGTCCAAAAGCGACTCACCAATTTGACCAGAGATAAAATTAAATTTTCACGATTATCTCAATTATTGAATTTGTTTTCAGAAAGAGTGTGAAGACACGTACAAAGACAGGGTATTGTATGATTATCTTTTTGGAAAATGTGTCGTTAGTTTCATGTGCTATCCTCTGTCCCTGAACTATTTTTTTACCTATTATACTCACACCATTACTCACTCATTGTTATTATAAATCGCGTCAGCTTTATTAGCCGTTTACCATAATTTTTTTTTACCATATTGCAACCGCCATCATAATTACTACGTGTGAGTTGAATCGTTCACGAATACGAGGTGTGTTTTATTCGCGTGTCGATAACACACACGCACAAAACGAGACTCTATATATACGCTTTGAAACGTTTATAAATTTTTTCGAGGCGCTAAAAAAAGAATTACGCAGTTAGCAGAGTTCGGTTGAATTCCCATGGTTTTTACCATCGTTGCCATCATCTTAATTACCTTCTTCAGTTGGGCAATGTTCGCTGTCGCATATCTATCGCAGTAGGTTGATTAACAACGCGAGCGATGTGGTTTTTTTTTCTCATCAACGATACACACATTGACTGTTTTGGCTACATACGAAAGAGAGCTGTTTGACAAAGCTTGGAAGCTCACATTCTCAGGGTGTTGTTTCAAAATTCTCCTATCAGACCGTGCACCGTCGAGGTCGCGTTGCAACACCGTGCGAAGGTTTGACCAAAGGGCTCTGACTGGCACGAGTTTATTGGAAGAATACCCAGTATAGCAAAAAAATCTCGATTCGCTTCAGGAAAATATCTCGACGAGCAATCGTCGGTGGCCTGTGAATGATTGAGAAATTTATGTTGAAGTAATTTTTCAAATCCACTCTTTAAAACCATATAGCATGTACGAATTGCTGTACGAACTGTTTTGTCATTAGCTCGTGACTAACTAAGTAGGTCGGATCGACGTCGAGTTTTTCTACCATGCATGCCGTTTCTATGCAAACTTATCTTAATATTTACGTACAATGTTATTAATATCCACAGGTATTATGTCCGTCCTATCGTCTCTTTATAAGTTGGAAATTATCGAACTTAGCGCCACTTGGCGTTAATTTATCTCAATGTTTTAATCCTTCGTCGGTCGAAAGAAAATTTGGTCTCCCTATACGGCCTAACATTTCTTCTGCAGGTTTACTCGATATTCTCCAGCCAGTAAATCTAATGCTTCCCGCTAAGACGGATCCACTGTGACAAACCCTCTCGGGTGTCTTTTTTTTTTTCTTTTCGTAACACTCTCGGCAACGGTGTTGATTTACATAGTTTGAAGTGTAAAATTTAAGAACATACGGGTGGCGAGACGAGGTCTGAGATTCTCACGCTCCCGTCTCTTCGCGGTGGATCATAGCTAGAGACCACTCGATTCCTTGTATGTTGAATGCGAGTGAATCAGGGAGGCCAAAGCCATTGTAACTGATGGCCCATGTGTTGTCTTGTGTTACGCTGCGATTCCGGAATGACGTGGTGGATTATTGACGCGGGCACGGTGATCGTAGGGCGCGCACAGTCCTGGACCTCGTGCATTGTCGATGGGCGTTTATCCTATACAGACAATAAACTCCCAGATCTTAGACGTGCCTGATGTAAGTACACAAGGGTGATCCATCTATCGTCGCGGCCCTTAGGTCCGCGACTGCCGGACGGAGGAGTTTCAGTAGTTTAATTGGCAGTGCTTGAAGCATGTCGATATTTTGTCGTCGTCGATGTTGCCGCCGATCCGTCAAGCCTCAATTATCTCCTCGGCGTGTTACCACGCCTACCTTTTTTGTTTTTATTGTTAATTGTCTATTGTCGCCAGTTTGCGGTTTCTCGTCGGCAGTTTTGTTTCCTCATTTTTTTTTTATACCTCTTTCATAGGTAACACTTTCTTGCTCCTTAAATCCCCCCTCCCCAACGTCGACAGAAGCCTGGCGACGTAAAGCTTCTTTTGTGTACCAGCAATAACGTGGGTCGAGGCTGTCGTATCGAACCACGCGCTTTTTTTTTTCTCAAGAAAATCTTTGCCAGGCGAGCCGTTATTTTGGTTTCCCTTCAAATCGCTTGTAATTCGATATTCTTCGTTGCGTCGTTTTTAAACACGTTTTAGTTTTCCGCTCGGTTGTTCGCAGTGGAATATTTCGTATCAGTTGTTTCCTGTGTAGGCTCAGCTATGATGTTTCTTTTTCGTGCGACACACAAGGCCGTTTGTTACCTCCAGCAAGCATTCGTTGATTTTTATTTTTTTTACATATTTCAGCGCTGTTTTTACTGCACCGTAGATTTTGTTTAGCTACTAATTGGCATTTAACCGCGAGAGCTCGAGAGTAGTTTTAGCAGAAAAATATGGTCGTGAACGAAGAATTATTGGATAGATCGGTCGTTTTAGTGAATCATTTTGTTGAAACGTATCGTGTAGAGATCATCTTGCTTGAGATCATCTTCGCTATCCCCCGCCCCGAGAGTTCATACTGTATTTTCGTCTTGGAATGTCCTTCATAATTCGCCAGAATGGCGCAACACACTCTGTTGCATGACGAATGCGATTCCTGTGCAATGATTATATACCCGAGTGCATGCTTTCGACGGTATTTTATATGCCCCACTGTATTATTTTCAGCATTCCTCGAACGGCACAATTCTTATACGTTTTTATTATTATTATTACTATTATTTTCACACCAATCTGAGAAACTGTTTGGCTCACACCCGATGGCTTGATTTAGGCTTCAATCGGTTTCCACGATTTGCAACGATTTACTTCAACGCAACCGTTGAGGCAGATCAGTTTTTGTTGTTCTTGGCATTTGCATTGCACACACTCAACGGCTGCGGAGACAGTGGTTTAACAAAACAAAATGTATTAATTTTTTTTTTATATACATAACACCAGAGAACTTATTTGCAGCCCACGATGCACATTACTGTTTACTTCATTTTTTTTTCACTTTAAATCAGTATGTTTTTTCATTCGCAGAATGTAATGAACACGCTCTGGGTATAAAACACCGCGCGTTGTGTTCTATTTAAGCAAATGGGTAATAACGAAAAAAGTGGACATTCACGACACCGAGTTATGAAAAATAATACGATACAAAAGTTATTTTGGTATTTCTTTGCTTTAATCACGATAACTGGTTTATTACATTAATCGAGTACGATTTAAGTAAATCGCATGAACTGTCGCTCATTGTGACCTATCTTTAATTTTTTTTACGATTATTTTTTATTTTTTTAGTTGTTCTTGGAGTAAAGTAAATAATATTTATTAATAACTTTTTTTTGAAGCTATTGAAAAATGATCTGTGACACTGGGCTGTGGAAGACAATCGGCTTTTATTCATGATTTACTTTCGATCTATTTAACAGCTGTTCACTCTGTGGTCGTGGCTGCCGGTAAGGATCACAATGTATCAACCGATATTGCTCTACACGACTGAGGAGCATGGCTGTTCCCTGACGACCTTTTACGTTCGCGTTGAACAGCACGAGCCGACGCTCCTCATGATCAAGACTTGTAACAACGAGGTGAGCAAAAATACCGAGATTATAGCACTAGTATAAGGACTTGGTCCAAATAAAAACAGGTCGACTTTCAACTTTTTTTACGCGATTATTAGAAGGACAAGGTTGGGTTTTTACACACAGTTAGTACAAGGTGTTATGAAGTTTGATATTTTTATTGAAAAATATCAATGAACAACGAACTAATGAACAATTAACGTATCCCAAAATCTATTTTTCCGATTGAGTTGAAATATGAACAGATCCTTGATTGCAATAGTTTCTATCTAATGATCGGATGATTTTTTAAAATGTTAATTTATTTGTTAATAACAAACGATTAAGTACTAGCTGATGTAGAATGCAATACCGCGTCCGATGATGCTTCGCTTTTACCCTAAATGTCCACCATTTTTAAATGGCATAGATTGGAAAAAATGCAAGTGTCTCGCTTGTACCCGTATATCACGTGGTACATGTTTCAACTCACCTTAAGATCATGTGAAGTACCCCCCTCCCCGTCCATCCCGGACTCGGTATCAAAAACGGTAATCAACTTTTCTCACGGATTCTCGCATGCACGGTCACAAGAAGAGTCTCATCGGAAGCGGATATCATTTTGGCTTTCGATGAGACTTTCTTTTGACCGTAAATGCCAGAATCCGTGCGAAAAATTGTTTACAGTTTTTATTACCATTTGCACATGCTCTTAAGTGGGAATTGTCAATTAAAAAAATTGTTTCATCATATTTCGTCGTAAAGGTTTTCGGGGCTTACTGTTCGACGAGGTGGTGCGAGCGCAATCTGAAGGACGACAAAGGCCAGAGGCAGGCGTATTTTGGTACGGGAGAAACATTCCTGTTTAGCTTGTATCCAGAACGTGCCAAGTATCCCTGGATCGGCATGGATTCTTCACACAATGACTCGAGGGTTCATCATTCGGCTGAACTCTTCATGGCTGCCGATGGAAAAATGATAACGATCGGCGGTGGGTGAGTTCCATCTTCAAATTATTCGCAGTAAAATATTAGCGTCCTTGTGTGTGTCTCCGAACGAAAAAAGTCTTCATATAGTGCGAATAATTTATTAATTTATTAATTTTTTTTTCAGGGATGGCCAAGCAATATGGATGGACGAGAACATTAGGTTCGGTAAGACCGATCGTTGTTCGACATTCAACAATCCGCCGCTGTGTGCAAGCGGCGATTTTGAGATTAGAGTACTGGAAGTGTATGGTTTCGCCGGAGCTTAAACCGACGTGTAAACGCTCACGACGTCGTTTAATTGATGATTCCCTACTGCCATTTAACAACTCTATAGGTATATCTTCGTCTCGTCATCGATGTGTAAAAACTTTTGCGAATGAAAAAAAAACAAGAAAAGATATGGTCGTGTATCCTCCGTTGCTTAGAGAATAATAGTATTACCAGAGTGGTCATCGTATAACCACCGATCGTCGTAACCAATCGTCACCCAAAAAAAAAAAATATTGAAACCGATCTTCGTCGATCGGTAATCTGTGGAAAGTGTCGAGTTTCTTTCTCGTGAAATTACGCTTTGCTCGCATTCTTTTAGTTAATAGATAAACTATCTATATTATTTATCGTTATTTCATGCGTATGTACGAGAGCGCACATTGTTTTTTTTTCTCGCGTGCCGAGCCAGCGTATATGCAATCGTAGAAGCATGCATAACTTCGTACCTCTCCCTTTTAATTATAAAGCTTTGAAAAAGCGTCACACAGTTCGTAGCTACGCGCGAGGCTTACGGAAAATCAATACTAAAGAAATGAAACTAAAAAAGAAAGTAAAAAAGAAAAACAAATTTGACGGTGACAACTCCCCGAACGGAGAACAAATAGTGAGACAATTATCTTTTTATTATTTAACGAATAATAAGTTTGTATAGACTCTAATGATAAGCGATAACTCCTAGTCCCCCGAACGCGCTCTCCCCCGTTGCCCTTGTCTCCATTATTTTTTCTCATCAATCAGGCATAATGTTTTATTACAAAAAAAAAAAAACGAACGAAGAAAAAGCCGGGCCTCGACCATAAATCGTTATTTTGTGACATAGAGCCTCGCGAGTTTGGAACAATACAGCAACAGCATATTGACAATAATAATGTTGAACCAAATGTTGTAAATCACACAAGAGAGTTCGTTACGGTAATCGTACCGAGCAAACAGATTAAAAAAAGAAATGAAGAAAGAAATAAGTGAATAATTAGAATTCATCGGACCAGAATTACCGTTGTATAACTGTATATAATAATTTTCATTATGATCTAACATTCTTTTACGACGACTACCCATTAACGTTTGTATAAATGTGTTGTTTCATAGCGTCTATTCGATTTAGCACTGTTATATTTCTAGCTTTAATCCGTTGTTAGAGAGTTTGCGTTTATATGATAAACACACAGAGAGACACACACACGATACATAGCATAACGTTCCTTGTATATATTATAAATATCACGCATCGCGTAAATAATTACTACATTCATATTGCATTGTGATTGAAGGCTAACGGTATGTCGAGAGATATATAGATCACCCTTGTTTGATGGCTAAAGTGACAGAGGTGAACGATTATAGATTGCGTAATATCGGTATAATGTGTGGAGGCAATAAGAGTCCCATGATTCCAATTATTTAATTTTTTTTTTTTTCATCGGTTGAAATTCTTCCCGACCCTTTCGAAGCCATTACTTTCTTGACGATTCTTCCCTCGACGTGTGGAGGGAAATATTTAAAAAAATAATAATAATAAAAAATAAAACTGAACAAGCAATGCGATAATTTCAGGGAACCTTGCGTGTGATATTACGAAGAGTGGCTGGCACCACTCGACTCCCGGGGATGTATATGACCCGAGTGTTAAACTATATATTCGAGAAATATAGATAAACTTATTGTATCATTTGCCTCTGATCGCTGACTCCATCCGTCAAAATGTACCGAATAACGAAAGGCCGATCGCGTGTTTTTATGTATGGTACGATGTACCGAGTACAACATCATGCCATTAGATTCTACACTTTAAGTCGTATAATTTATGCTAAAAAAATTCTCCGGTGAATACTGCTTTTCACCGATACAGCGCATGAATAAGAATGACGGATGTCATTGCATATCAGGTTGCAAGATCGATGATCGTCCAGACCTGCTTACATTTATTCTCCGAATGGAAAAAAAGAATTATTTATTATATTCATTATCCCCTAATGTAAATAGATAAAAAAAAACAAAATTTAATTTACATATATCGAAATTTCTATACATAGGAGAAGCCTACGAAATCACTATCCGCTAATTAGTCCGTTCTGTACGCGGTATCGCAATACCGAGATATAAACAAACAAAAAAATAACATGTCTTATCTCAATCAATATGTTTTATAAAGGTCGGCACCTGTCGAATATTTGTTTTTATCGATGAGAGTGAGAGAGTCCGGGAAGAGAGTGTGTCTTGGGGAAGTTTGTAAGCGGCTTATACGTATGATCTCATAGGACGACGAATGTTCGACAGCAAGTATTAAGAGGGCATAAACAAAGAAACGAAAATTATTTTAAAAAAGAAACCGATATCTTTGATCAATTAGAAAACATGTAATTGTAGATTCATTCGATGGAATATGAAGAGCGTGCTTGAAGATCGAAAGGATAGTACGTAATTAAAAAAAAAAAAAACAAAAAAAAAAAAAAAATATTTCACGAGAAACTAAGCGTCCTCTTGCGCGTTATTTTTTCTTAAGCTTATGTGCTATCAAGGGCCGTATACATTCTTCCAAGCGACCTAAGTACGTATTAAGTTGTTGTTTTAAAATGAGTACGCAGGATCAGGGGCGCTCGTTGTAAAAAATGAAAATAAAAAATTTTAAAGTCGACGGCAATCGAGTCAATGTAATAGCTTGCAGGCTTTGTTGCGGGCATACTAGTTATTGTTCATAAGTATCGCCAGTCGTTAATTCGTATCGAATAATTAACTTTCGTCGTCAGGTGCAGCTCTTTGTTATTCGCTAAACGATATACAAGACAAAACAAACAAAAATAATTTCATCCATAAATTTGTTATGATGTTTCTTCTTGAGTTGTATAGGTATAAGAGATTGTAAGTGACAAATTGTTATTGTAGAAATGTAGTAGCTACGCTTATTATGAAGTCCTTTGTACCTTTATTGTTAAAGACTATGTTTTTTCGCCAAGTTTTAATGTTTGATAGTGTAAACCAAGGAATCGGTCAGATCAGACAATGCAATTTGAAGTAATAAGGCAGCCCGATTAGCACCTGCCTCACTTGCATACGTTGTGACCGATTTTTTTTAACGTCATATATAATAACTTTAATGTGACGAGGTTTCGAGACTCCTGCGATTCCCTCTACGAATTGTACGGAGGGAGACTTTCACTGGGTCTTTGCCAATGCGCTGGGAGTTGTTCCGCAACGAATGTTCTATCATACAATTAATAACACTGACAAAAAAACAAACAAAAAAACACAAAAACAAAAACCTACAAGATAAATCTGAAAATGGAAAGTATTACTATCGAAAGAGTTTCTAATGTAGAACGAGCGTAGCCTAAAAGTACACAAGGAAGTAATATATTATACAATATAGGAAAAACAAAAAAACAAAATAAAACGTAATAAACTGGAATGTTCTCAGACTTTCTGTGCAAGAAAAAAAAAAACAAATTCAAGTGTTGTTATCGTTAATCGTATATTCTATATTAATACTATATCCATATAGTGAGTTACTGTATGCATATGTATAACGACGGGTACATAATATACGGGGAGCGAAAAATTATTTGCGAGAGACAAAGAGAGAGAGAGAGAGCGAGAGAGAGAGAGATTATATTTCACTGACGAAATTGTTGCCTGCCGAAGCTACATTGTCATATCATAGCCGTTGTCGTGTATAGAATATAGTTGAAGTAGATCATTAAACAAAAATGTTGTCAATCGCGATTGTCGCGACTTTTTTTTTCGCGACCGCGTTGTAATGTTTCACGTACCGATACAAATTCACACACAATTTATCGAGCGATCAGACGCGTACAATATTAATAGGCTTATACTGTAGCGACGAGCGATCCGAGGTACGAAAATAAATTCCGTGTGAGAGGCACGCGTTCGTCTCAGCTTTACAAACAACCAACGCCATGAGAAAATAATTATTCACGCGTACGAACCGTATCGTTATGTTTGCAGAGACAACAAACCGGCGCGTGTGCTCTCCCGGTTCGTTAAAAAAAAAAAAAAACTGTTTCATTACAATTTGTTAACCGTCGTTCATAAATTCGTACGGAGATCGTCGCGAGACCGATGTAACGGTAATGAACTTACACGAGGATGAGGCAAAAGTTGCGGTGGCCGGAACGAGACCACTTATCAAGGAGAAGTTCGACCGGCGAGCGTACTTATTATACCTGACGGCTTCGATAGCGGGACGAGACTCAAGTCTCGCCACGTAAGCCACGTAATAGTTAGCTCCGGGAATGACTTCTGTCTCGCAGTCGAGCACCAAAGTCCCGTGCAGACGGGTGCGATCTCTCCTGTCTCGCCGGCCGAGACGTCCGTCACGCGATACAACAGTGATCGGCTCGATACGTCTGACCAGTAATCGATCATACTGACAACTCGCTCAATTACTATGCGAGCAATTCGAACTTTGAAAAAAATTAGCGATTTATACATCGATGATTCCTTTTTTTTTTTGCTCAAACTATACATCGACGAGTGATACGTGATTTCTAGTGACATTCGCCTGCGTTATTAGGTAAACCGATTTATCTCACTCGAGTGTCAACAACACTCCTTCGATTAAAAAGAAAAAAAAATTACCGGAGTTTCTTCCACTGTTAGAATCGGCAAAGGTCGAGCGAATGGGAATAAGTGGGTCTCCGGTAAAAATCCAGACGCGCAACTTTTCAGTGAGCTCCTCTCGCACCCTATATAGTCATGAGATTGCAAACCGGCACATTCACGTGCTCAATTGCGATCCCAAACCGTTTTGGAAATTATTTTGATAAAATCGAAGGGGCCCAGAAAACGAGAAGATCTTTTCGCACCGTGCAACGCCTTGTTGTCGTCGCGTGTACGACGAGGAGTCGTAAGACGATCTCCGACGCGGTGCCTTAATCCGGCTAAAGAAATCGAGTTTTGGAGCAAGGTCGCGGCTTAGAGAATTCAATGCCCGGCGCGCGAGAGCATCTGATCTTTTGACGAGGACCCGTGTACCCGTTAACGAGAAAGGCCAGTTTCGCGGAGCTCGGCTAAAGAGTACATAACGCGAAATACAAATACAACGATAAAATTATTCGATTAAACTTCAACGCGACCTCGGTATCTTTTTTTATTTCACTTTACGATCGAGCATACGCGGTAATAATTTTTTTTTCTTATTAAACCTTCCTGACCGGGTGCACAAAAAACTCTAGTTACTTCGTGTCTCTCAATCTAAACCTTCCACCGATTTGATAAAACGTATTGCAGAATCTAAAAAAAAATGAAAATAATAATCGACCTCAGGAGGAATTTCACGATCGAGCATACGCAGTAATTAATTTTTATCGTTTTGAATCTACCTCACGTGTGCGCGTAAAAAAACTCCACGGTTACATCGTGTCTTTCAATCTAAACCTTACACCGATTGGAAAAAACGTGTTGCAAAATAATAAAATTAAAATAATAATCTACCTCAAGAGGAATTTCACGATCGAGCATACACGGTAATAAATTTTTGCTAGTTTTAAATCTTCCTAGCGGGTGCGCGTAAAAAAAACTCCACGGTTACATCGTGTCTCTTAATCTAAACCTTACACCGATTTGAGTAAACGTGTTGCAAAATAAAAAGGAATAAAAATAATCTACCTCAGGAGGAATTTATCGCGGGGAGGCGTTCCGGTAGCTGATAAAAGTTAATCATTTATGCAGTTCAGGTCACGAAGATAATCATCCGAGGCTGAACGAAGCTGATAATCCAACATAAAAATACCGAGCCCCCCCGCCCCCTCGTCAATGTTTTTACTTATGTTTCCGAATAAAAAATTCATGAGACGACTCCGTTTTTCGCGCCAGTAATTTACTTTCGATCGCGGTTAAATATATACTGTAATCGTGTCTAAAGTTGTTGCGGTCGTGACACCTAGATTGGGGCTTCGAGCGTACAAGGACTGCTCCGCTGCGACGAAACGCCGAAGGAGGCCTCGGGCGTAATGGCACTCGCGCGGTATGCGCGTTGAATTACAATAAAGCGGCTCGCGCTCCGGGCGCCCGTCGCCGTTGGGCTCTCCCGCATTTCTTATCCCACTAAAAAAAAAAGTTCTATCGCGTTGTCCCGCGATAGTCGACTCGGCATTCGCGATGTAACGAACGTGTCCGATCCACAGTTTTGGCCGGTGATGCTGCGTCATCGAACGTCGAAAGGCGATCCGCGAAGTTTTCTTCGATAACTCATCGACGAGCCCGTGACGTAAATCTATAAAATACAAAAGACATTGTGTCATTCTCGGAACTCGAGAGTCGAACGAGCGTTCAGCTTTTTATGGCCGTGCTGTTGCGACAATTTTTTTTTTTATTACCACGTTATTCCAAAAGTCGATCCACGCACGAGGTGCTCTTATCGTTTACTCCTTCCCCAGCTTCCGTCCTGTCCAGGACGATAATGGACGGACCTCGTATCGCCGATAGAGTCCCGGAGCGCAGAGTGCCAGCTCGCGCAACATTATACACCGATGTATAATTACGCTTTGTATAATTACATTTTACCGTCGAGCCCCAGGCAAGAACGTCGCGTTCGCACTTTCGTGCACATTGGAAGTTCCACCTGATGCATGAAAAAAAAAAAACGACACTTCGCTTCGATGACGATTGTGGCGCAGTAATCAGTATTCAGTCATCCAGCTCGAATGTGAGTGTCTTCAATTTTTTTTTTGTTTTTTTTTCTTCAACAGGTCGACCGTAGACATGAGACTCGAGGGGCGATCGCTCACGAGTCGATTGTTGAGCGAAGACGCGTGACGTCTTTCGAGAATTTCCATGCCGCGGACTTTTCTGAATGGCAGCTGACGAGATTCCCAACCGTCTGTACATAAATGACTGGAACAGCGGCGAACGGCAAATCTCCGGAGGATCGACGGACGGCGATGAGTGTCGCGCAGCCGTATCGACGAAGCAGTCTCGCCGTGCCGCTTCAGGCGAATCTTACGGTCTTTGGATCGAGCGTCTCGGACTCTTCGGCCTTTCAGGTCGTCGGATCGGCGCGCAGGAGATTGAGTAACGTGAGTGACGTCGTCAGCAGGAAGATATCGCACACCATAGGATGGAGATCGGTGTCGGGTTCGGTCGAGCTCATAGTTTCTCAGGTGATTAATATTTCGGTACTTTGGCCTTTATCTTCTCTTCGACGAAGTTGGATATATTTCAACGCTAACCGTCCGACAAAATTCGACAGGGTTCCTCCCTGTGTGCGCAGTACATCAGAAGCCGGCTGAAGAGATCGGGAATATTTCAGCGTAAGCTCGGCCTGAAGAGGATGAGAAGCGCGATGATGTTGCCCGGCGGTTCGGTCGTCGGCGAGGTTTACCCGGAGTTGACCGGCGTCGGATCTGAGCTGGAGAAGATGCATCCGAATCTGTTCGTGCGCATCGGCAGACAAATCGGATGCGGCACCTTCACGTCGGAGCAAACGGCGGCCGAGGCGCTGACCGACGTGTCCCGCGAGATTCTGCGCTCCGGTGAGATGACCTGGAGCAAGATCATCGCCCTGTACGCGGTGGCCGGTGGAATAGCCGTGGACTGCGCGCGCCAAGGAAAGCCCGAATTCATTCCGGCCATTCAGCGAGCGATGACCGAAGTTCTCGAGGAGGATTTGGCAACGTGGATCCAGGCGAACGGCGGATGGGTGAGCATAGTAGGGATCGGTTTCCGCGATCGAACGAGACCTCTCATCGTGTCTAAAGCTTTGATAAATTCCACAGAGCGCCCTGATAACGAGGTACCGTCCGGCGGAGAAAACACCGGCCTGGCAAGAGCGCCGGATCGTTTTCTTCCTCATCCTCACGACGATTTTCGTTGGCGTGCTGTCGATGGCCATCAGATCCTTGATACTTTGAACATAGAAAATAGAATAATTTTGTAGCAATGTCGAAGACCTACGACGATATGAGCCTGAAGATATTTGCACGACATGAAACTTCATGGCAAGTTTTTGTCAAAGCAATGCTTTGGGAAAAAAATGCTTCGCTTGTAGAATTTTATTCTCCGAGTGAACTTCTCCAAGCGAAGTTTCGCGGATGCAAAAGACGGCCGTTATAATTTGATGAGATTTAGTCTCGTGCAGATATCTTCAGGGTCGTATGACGATTGCACAACTTTTGTCAACGCTCTCGTGAAACTGTATATTTTTTTCTCGATTAAATTACCTTTGACTGATATGCATTCGAATTACAAGCTCGGAGTGGATGGAAGTTCCGGGGTCGATGGCGCGATAAGCCTTTCCATCTCGGGCTCCGTTTTGTCTTCTCCCTGCGTCGATGTCGCTTCCTTAATCGCGCTGGCCTGTCGAGTTGTTTGCGAGCATCAGAGATGCGTATCGAGAACTGTTACGAAGCCAACAACGCTAATTACCTGAGGCTTCGGTTTGTTCAACGCCAGGAAACTCGAATTGCTTTCCTCCTTGTCCAATATCGCTAGGTATTTTGTCCGCTCGTCCAGTACCTCGTCGAGGAGCCTCTTGTGCCTGATGGCCAGTTCCAGTGCCCTTTCGAATACAGAAAGCATGAATCATTACGCGAACGCAATAGTGAAAGGCGGAGTTTCAAGGGCCTACCTGTTCCACTTGTAAACTTTGATATTCATTCTTATCGCTTCGGGTATCAGACCGTTTTGTAGGAGTATACCTTCAGCAGCGAGGAAATCACCGGCGAGCAAAGACATCTCTGCAAGTTTCTCCATTTTACTCGGTATTTTCTGCAAACACAAGCGATGAAGTCAATTGTGCTCAGAGCTGGGCAAAGCACCAAAAAATACTTCAAGTACAAAGTACAAAGTACAAAGTATCAGAAGTACTTGAAGTATCATGTACTTTTTGTACGTGAAGTATTTCTGAAGTATTTTCTCAAAGTACTTTCGCAATTAGTTTTGTAGCCTTAAGCAAAATGCAAAAGCTATGCGCGAAATTGTAATAAATGTGGAAGCCATGTGCAAATTACTTTGGACCTTCTTTTTCAAACCCATGTAAATGGGTCTGACTTTTTTCCCATGTTTTGGGTCTGACCCATTTATATGGATTTGAATAATCGAAATACGGGGCGGTTCATTTTTAAAAAACAAAAAATAAAATTGTTGTAGCGCGCGTGTACTTAAAACTTGAAGCATTGAAAACTACTTGTTTTACTTCAAGTACGTACTTTAAATACCAAACGAGTATCCGGTATTTCAAGTACTGCCCAACTTTGGTTACGCTTCTAGATTTAAACCGGGTAGGGTATTTTTTCAATACCTTTATGTACTGGATGTAGTCGACTTTGTCGTATCGATCGATCGCCGCATATGCTTCCTCCGCGGTGTTCAATTCCTTGCTGTCTGTCGCCAAGACGGCCATGCACGTCCAAAGTATTTCATTCTAAGTGTGGAAGATGCGGGTTTTTACAATTGGGTCCAAAGCCAAAATTGTTCAGTCAATTTACCTGAGCCACTCGACAGAGCGACAGAGCCTCTTGCCACTTGTTGTTGATAATGTGTTTGTGCAAGCTCGTGAAGAAAGTATAGAACGACGTGGCAACGAGAGCCCCGTCTCCACGTCGCACCGTTACCATTCCGTTGTGAACGCTGACGATGCTCGGCTGCTTTCCGAATTCACTGAAAATCAAGGGTTCGATCAATCGAACGCAAAACACAAATCGCCGATTGATCATGAAAATTCCGATGGAGGTGCGCACCTGTTTTCCTTATCGATTCGCGTTTTCCGTATGACTTTTCTGTCGCTGTAGTGAACGCAATTGGGACACAGCCAAACCGACAGAGTAGCGTCCAACATAGCGGCCAAGACATTCGCATCGGTGGCCCAGGCTATGCTCTGCGTCATTGCAGCTGCAATCGTAAATAAAATTGTTTTTCTTACGTGTACTCCGCAGTATCGTAAATCATTCGGCGGGGGAGGGGAAGAAATAAAAAAAAATAACTCACCGATCTTGCACACACGGCCAAAACCGCTGCTCCTTACGGACACCAAAAACAAGTCTCTATTTGCGTCGATGATCGCCAACTGGCGATCGCTTACACCCCCTATGTAGTTTAACGCCAACCGGGTAACTCCGACTAGGTGAGAGTGCGACTGAGCTTCGACGATCGGCTTGTTGCTCGCAACTTCGAGAACGTGGATCACTGCAACGATTAAATCGTTAAAAGGCATTCTCCATCAGTAAAACGGTCGAGTATTATTTCAAGCGTATTACACAGTAAATTATATAGTCAGTTTGTATTATATAGTAATACAAGCCATTACGTTTCTCGTTGCTCTGATCTCTGATGACCAGTGTGTCGGAGCACAACGACACGCAAGGAGGGTACAGCGGCTCTTGCGTCATGGCCTTCCACCTCGGAACTCCCAACAGGCGACCTTGATAGTTGTACAGCGTCAGCATATTCACTTCGACCAGTACAAACTGCCTGCGAACGAAGAAAAGCCTCATTATCGTAATCCCATCGAACAGTCGAGATCAATTGATTGTGCAATCGATGAAATTTCTTCCGTACTTCTCGGCGAGAAGAACCGCTGATATCGAGCCGTTCTTCAGATCGAATATCGCCGGTGTGTTCCAGTTCGTCACGGAGTAAACGTGACACTGCGTCGGTGTTATGACGACGAGGTGATCGAATCCAAACTCCAACTGGACGACCCTATCCGATATCTCGAGGGTCTCGACGCCCTCGCTGCCGACCTCTCGCACCTGAATAGTCTTCCGTCGTACCAATGTTGCCTCGTAATTGTTCCACTCCAATCTCCGGTCAATTACGTGCGCCGTCAGAACGAGACCGCTGCCGCAGGCCATTGCTACTTGCGTACTGTCGCCCGACCATGCCATGCTGTAGATACTTCCGGTGTTTACCTTTTCCAACGAGTGGGACCACTGATGAGGAATAGATTGTTTTTTAAATTATTATTTTTATTTAACGCCGCTTCAACGGCTATGTTTATTGGCCACAATGATAAGTAGCAGTTTTCTTATTATTCTTCTTTTTTTTCTGCGTCTCCGGCTAAACAATTCAGCTGTATCCTCACCCCGGTTTTGTCGCACAGCTTTATCGTGTTGAAGGATCCAACAGCAAAATAATTTCCGGAAGGACACCAGCTCACCGCGGTCACCGGATGATCGCCCGGGCTGCTGCTGTACAATTGACTACCCGTGGAATCCCAGATCTGGCGAATAAAAAAAATTGTCATCTTTGGTCGTCGAGGCAATCGTCAAGAGGTACGGATTATTATGTGTCCACCTTGAAGCGGCAATCTTCGCCACCGGAAACGATGAGTCCGTGGCCGTTGTTCCAGGAGACGACCAGCACTAGACCCTCGTGCGCATACCACTGGAATGAAGAAAAAAAATGCATTCCATCAGTCACATTTTATACAGTCGAGCGAACGTTTATCTCACCTTGTGCGGTTTCGCGTTGGAATTCAAAGACTGAATAACCAGGTGCGAGCCTTGGGAGTACAGTATGCTCGTACAATCCGGACTCCATGCCGCAGTGAGAATGGAATGACTTCCTCGCACTATCGTTGAACGCAGCATCCCGCTGCGGGACCATATCTTAGCCGAACCATCCTCTCCGACTGTGAATTTTATTGTGAAAAACCTTGTTTTTAAAAATTTATTACCGGCAGAGAAAAAGTTCTTCGACCGCTCCAAAATGTTTTGTTAGTTGCCGGAAAATAATATTATCGTCGCTTCGCGAGCGGAATTTCATGGCAAATATTGAGATACGAGTAAAGTAAGTGAAACATTCTTTGTTTATTTGCTGTGGTTTAGAAATTAATAACAAAATTCGATTCGGGAGCTCCAAAATGTGTTAATGTTAGTGTTTAGTTAACATTAAACGTTAATTCGGCAATCACCGAAAATAATGTTATCGTCGCTTCGCGAGTGGATTTTCATGGCAAATATTGAGATACGAGTGAAGTGAAGGATTATTATTATTGTTTTTCATTTTTGCGGTTACCAATTAATAACAAAATTTGAATCGGGAGCTCCAAAATGTTTGAATGTTAATGTTTAGAGTTTGATTTTTAATGTCAATGTTTCATTAACATTAAATGTTCATTCTTTAAACACTAATAATAATGTTATCGTAGCTTCGCGAGCGGAATTTCATGAAAAATATTGAGGTACGAATAAAGTAAGTGAAAGATTGTTTTTTTTCTCGTTTAATCCTGTTTAGGACTTTATAACGAAGTTCGATTCGGGCGCTCCAAAATGTTTTAATGTTTTGTTAAAGGTATCAAAAATAATATTCTTTTTCTTTGCCTTCGGATTTTCATAGCGAATATTGAACTGAGAGCAAAACAAATGAAAAATTATTGTCGTATTCATATGTGGTAGTTTCGATTTTCCATTTTACGTGGCATCATGATGAAAACTCGGATCGATTATCAAGTTGATGCGTACCCGTGAGTAAGGCCGAGCCGTCATACGCCCATTTGCCTACCATGGTTGCTCCTTTATGTGCGTCCACGCTCTTCTCGACTCTTCCGGTCTTATTGACCAAGTGGAATTTACCTGGAAACAGAGAAACCTTCGTCGAATGTTATTTCTCAACGAGACCGGGGCAAACGCGTTCCCAGTGGTGAAATAAAAATTACTCACCGTCGGCTGTCGTAATGAGAAGAATGTCCATAGATTGCTTCTTCACGGAAACCGAGCTACCTTGGGCAGGACGGGGATGCCACTGCATGTCCGTAGGATAAAAACCAGCGGGGAATTCCACGACCGTAGTTCCTCGAGCGACTCCACCTTCGAGATGCCAGCACACCAGTTGATGATCCTCCCTGGGAAAAATAAAATAAAATTCATTAATCAATCAAAATACATAGATAAATAATTAATAAAAATAAACAAATATATAGTGAATAAACGTAAATAAATAAATAGTGAATAAAAATAAATATAAAAAATAATTAATACCCATAAGTAAAAAATTAATAAAAATACATTAACCCAAGTTGCCGGTACGAGTTTGAAATAGTTCTCGTAGCAGCGATACGTACCCACACGAGTATATCTCTTCCGCGGAATTCCAAGTAACGCATGTTGCCAAACGCTTGTGGCCGTTACTGTTGCGCAAAGATATTTTAAATCTCATCCTGTCGCTTTCTGACGAGCGAGTTGTCGCAAAGCTCCGAAGGCGTTTTAGAGCTCGCGAGTCGAGTGTGCAGAGCAGTCCGGACGCGAAGCCAGTTACCATAGAAACTGTGGAAACACAACATTACGTATTCCCTCGATCGGAACTCGCTGTCGTATCGGGAAACCGGGGTATGTCGTCGCGACGTTCATGACGAACAACAATATCAATTTTACACATATTTATTAAAGCACCCTTGATACAATCCTCTAATCCTTTCGTATTTGCACAACCTCATTGAATTTTTTTTATTATTATTATGTTTTTTTACATTATTATCTTCCAAATGATCAAGATGGCTTTAGGATTTTGCGACACTTCGTTAATATCGTTGGTCACTCGTTTTAGCGATCGTTTCACGGTCCCTTATCGGTAGGCGGTACGACGCGTTACCGGGCATGAAAGAATTTTTTTTTCTCGTCTTCCTTCATTTATACATTCCATATATACTTATATATAAAATATAATTATTTATAAAACGATAATCAGATCTGTACAACGAAGAGAATCACATGCGCCGATGATTGAGAATCGAGACATAGGACAGGTGCTTCGGTTTTACGGTATTCGCCTTTCCCGGTAATAAGTTACGCTATTATGACCCTAGAGAAATCTGCCCGAGACTAAATATCATCACTTTACCACGGCTGTGTTTTGCATCGCGCAAATTTCGCTCAGGAAAGTTCACTTGGCGAATAAAATTCTACAAGGGAATTTTTTTTTCTTCCTAAAGCAGTGCATTGGTGGCGACTCGCCAAAGATGAAATTTGATGTCAAGCAGATATCTTCAGGGTCATACGTTATTCAACTTTTAGAACAACCCAGGTAGCAAAAAGACATCTGGTATGAAAAAGTGATCGAATTACACACTTACGTGTGTCCATCCGGATGGTAACTATAAGTTATCCTGCGTCCAAAAGTTAACGTTTTGAATGGGCGGTAATTTTCGGGTACCGTCCAGACGCACATAAGGAACCCATTGAGATCCCTTTTTGATAACTAATTTTTTTGTGCTACCTGGAAGTTGACGACTTATCGATACGAGCTGCCAATTCCTTGATTCCGTACGCGTAACTGAAAGATGTATCGCAGGATGTTAGAAACTAGGCAATTGGACTGCGACCGCGGTCAGGTAGCGAGCTCGGCGCCGTCCGTTTTTTTACGATAAAACAATATAATAGGGTTGGGCTCGCAGGCCCAGTCGTAAAATATATGCGTGTACTATAGTAGTTACAAGATTTCATATACTCATTAAAAATCGCACGAAACCCGTGTACGGTAATCTAGTGAACGAGTATTGAGAAGTGTAACAACCTGCTGCCTGTCGATAGATCACTTTCAAGAAAAAAAAACAATAATAATAATTATACATTTTTTTACTCGATTTGTTCATGTTTGGTAACTTTGTCCCATCGTTCATTAGATTCCATGCAATTATAACAATATGTATACACATCGCAATGTCGTACGTAAGGTCACATGTTTTTTTTTATCTTCCCTTTCCCGTGCGCCGTTTCGCTTAGGAACCATCATATAATATCAAATCTCGCAATCTCACTTTCTTTCGCTCAATTTCCCCCTCTCTCCTTCGTTTCAGCCAATTGCTTAATACTGTTTATTCACGTTGTGCGAAACCATCCTGTGCTAACTCGCGATATTTTCACACCGTTCCGTATTAGAAGTTTAAAGAAGAAAGTGGGCTTTCAGCCGTCGGGTGGTCGTTTTCTATTTTTATGTTTGATTTTTTTTTCGCTTCCTCCCCCACCGGACAAAACAAGGCGAACTTTGACGCAACCTTCCAAAGAGAGAGTGGAACAAAATATCTGAGACAAATCATCCGACATCGAACGAGAGTTGCCGCCTGGATTTAACAATAAGACACAAAAACCATGTCCCGTGTTTGTATAACGTTATCTACCTTTTACAAAATTCTTCAACATTTGTTAATTAATACATTAATTACAGATTGTTTTATATACAAACTTACAGTCTCGTCATGGAATGGTATGACAAATATATATATATTTATATATATATTAGCTACCCTAGAATATTACGATCGTTTCAAACCTTAATATTTTCGTTAAAATGCTATGTTACAAATATTGAGCTACCTAGAAGGAGGGACTTCTTTCAATACTCACGAATATCCGAATTCATTTACAGAAGAATGATTGCGTATAAAAAAAAATAGCAGGGGAAAACAAAGTTAATCGCTTGCACATCTGCCGATAATATCAATGCAGAGATTATCACCGTTTTAAACATTTTTTTTTATATTAACAAGTTCTCTCCCGGCAGATGTGACAATTCGAGGGACGAAACATTATACACATGCACTTGAGTCGGGCGCACACGGGTCAGTGTGGACGACCGACGACGACTCCCCCTCCCGAGGAATGTATCGGTATATCAAATTCGTTCATTCTAATTTTTTTTCTTCATTTTTTCCTTTTTCCCCTTAAAAAATATCGAAAGCTCAGTTGATTGCGTGGCTGTTTCTACGCCTTAGGAATACTCGACTGTTTACGGGATAAACTCGAGTTAGTAGAATGAGAGAGCTGCCGAGGGCCAACTTGACCGGTGCCTGTCGACCACCGGGTAATCTTATGAAGACCGTAGCGACCGCGGCGACCCCGTCGTCGGTCGGCTCGACCGCCACGGGTCTCACGTCACTGTGAAAGTTTACAAGTTTATTGCGTCTACCCTTGCGCTGGGGTGAGCTCGGACTGCAGTCATTGCCGTCGCGATCGTAAAGTATCGTCGCCGATGCGAATGGCCTTTTCGCCATGTGGAGCATTTCGACGACGTGCCTTCGGCGCGCTCGACGAACGTCGGCCGCCTGCTTGGTCTTCCACGCTACGACGCAGGCCGCGAGGAACAGAAAGAAGCACGAGAAGAAAACTGAGAAAAAGACAAAGAGATCGATGTGCAGCTGGTCCTGACGGAAGAAGATCATTCCGTACGCGGCGCGTCTGTTCATCTCGGCGTAAGGTGTGTCGATCGCTCGCAGAGCGATGTGAAACTTGGTAATGCCGAGCTCGTGCTTATCCTGCGGCAATGTCAACACCAGTCGATTCGTAAGATTTCTCACGATGAGAAAAGTGTTTCTTCGCGTGAGAGACACGAAAGTCGCGAGAGCCTCGGCGCGACGGTCAACGACGAGGTACTGCGGACCGGTGTTCCAATTAGGTTCGGTGGTCGTCGAATTGCTCCCGAAAGACGTCGAACTGTGCGGATGGAACTCGACCACTCGAGCTCCCTGCATTGGATGGTCCTCGAACCAATTCTCGTAGTCCTTACGCCATTTGAATCTTCTGTCGAGTTCCACCTGCGGCAACAAATAAAACGTGATCGTTAAGAGTGGGCGAAAAGCTTTATATTGGGGGGTGTTCCACGACAAGACGAACGGCTCAAAAATGCTGACCCTTTTAGATCAAACTGGAAGTTCGCGATATAGTTTGAGTCCCTGGAATCTTTTTCCAGATCTTTATCGACTCTCGTTTTCAAGTTAGCAGATAGGCGTGATAATATTAAAAATTATTATATTTCAGAAACTTCTGGTCGAACAAAAAATGTTGTGTATAAAAAAGATGCTATTTTTTATGAACTATCTTCGTACATTTTTTCAAAATTTTCCAAACACGAGAATCTTAAAAAGAGAGAATATTCGTATTTTTTAATTTCCAGACATAATGACTGCATTTTGCTTCAAATTTCACAGAATGGTCTTTTATTAGTGTGAAACAAAATGTGTATTTTTCAAAACGGGTTGGGACTGCGTGCAATTTCCGCAGGCGTCTAACAAATTTTTTAAAAGGATATGCACATATATCATACTAAAAAATGGTTAGACGCCTGCGGAAATTGCACGCAATCTCAACCCATTCTGGAATTTATACATGCTATTTCCTTTTTTTTTAAGTGTCCCTACTTGGAAAATTTTGAAAAAATGTACGAAGATAGGTCGAAAAAATACAGCATCTTTTTTTGTAAACCACGTTTTTTTGTACGCCCAAAAGTTTCTGAGATATAATCATTTTTCATATTAAAACCCGTATCGGCTAACTTCAAAACGAGAGCCGATAAAGATCCGGAAAAAATCCAAGTACTCACACTATATAATACTTCAGCACAAACTTTCAGCATAATCTGAGAGGGCCCGGGTTGTGAGCTGTTCGACTTGACGTGGTATATAAACAATAAAATTCCCTGTATATAAACAATACCAACATCTTGATAGCCGGTCGAGGCGTTCAACGTGACGACGAACGAGTCGTCCCTTGGACTGAAGAAGAGATCCAGGGCTCCCTCCGTCACGTCCACCATCACTCTGATATCGACGTTCATGAAACGTGGCTGTACCATGTAGAAAACCGTCTGTCCCGGATTCAGCGGCTTCGGTTTCATTTTGCACTCATCTGGAAAATAATAACGCGACATTCAGTATCGAAAATTTGCGGTTACGCAGGATCGGCGATCACGATAGAGCGTACGAACCGTGAGATCCTCCAAACATAATAGAATGTTGCAGTGTAAACAGGAAGAATGGCGAATGAAGTTTGCGTGGAATGCAGTGAGAGTAGGATGAAGCATGCCGGGACATAGTACAGTCGAATTGACGAGTAGAAAAGTGGTATAGACATTCGGAAAGAGATTTGCAAGGTTTTTGGCACAGCGTGTAAAGAAATTGACTTACCGATCAGTTTCGAGTCGAAGCACATCTTATTGTCCACCGTCACGGTCTTGTAACACTGATGTCCCGCTGTCGGTGTACCGGCATAATTTTCCCTGCATTTACTGCACTGCACCATCCAGCACGGCGGTCCGCCGCTGTTTGTTCCCTTCGTCGGCCCGCTCGTGCAGGACGGCTCGCTCTCGGTATTGTTGCCGCAGTTGCACTTCTCACCGGTCACCGGATCACATGTGAAACCGTGACCGTGGCATTCGCATCTGTTGTAAAAAAAAAACACGCTGATCACGAATCTGCCACTTATTTTATTCACAGCTGAGTATTTAATACGGTAAACTTGCATCCAATGTTAAGTTCTACTTTTTCATAGAATTCAAAAAATTCAAAATAACGTAAAATTTAAACGGTTAGATCGATTCTTCCCAAATTTAATAGAGGTCATCGGACGGTCATACTCCATGTGTGTACGACTTTTTCCCCCGATAGCTAAAAAATTGTAAGAGCCAGAGCGCGCATAGACATTTTTTGAAGAAATTAAAAATCGCGTTCAAAACACAACCGACAAATTTTCAATGAAATTTTGAAGAAACATTGACACACACACATGCGGACATTTATTTCTAAATGTAATTTTTCGATGTTTTCGAACCTTCTGTACACGTTTCCATTAAAATCTCGACATTTTTTTTCACCAGAACAAACCTTGGCGAGGAAGCAAAAACGAGCACAATGTGCGTGGCAAAATTAAACGAATGATTTCATACTCACGGACGACAAACGTCGCGGAGATCTTCGGTACCTCGAAAATAGCCGGAAACACACTCGCCGCATTTGTCACCTCTCGTGTTGTTGCCGCAGTTAACGCACTTCGCTTTGGCAACTGGACCTTCGACGAGTTGCTTCGTCAGCAGTTCAATCGACATTTTGTCCACGGAGTTGGGATCCTGGAGATGCGAAACCATCGTCGATTTTTTACTATGTCATCGTGTCCCTTCGGCGCAAAGATTCAACGAGAATTATACGTACGGATACGGTCATGCTTTCGTTTATGCAGATCCTAGTGTGCCCGTTGCAATACTCCAGGCACGGCACGCACTGGCCGTTGTCCGCCGGGTTTCCAACGTACAGAGGCTCGCACTTGTCGCACTGAGGTCCCATTGTATTGTTGTGACACTTGAGGCACACGTCGAGTTTGTCCGGTCCGGCGCAGCTACTGTGGCCGTTGCACTGACATTGAATCGAACAGTTTGCTCCGACGTAGCCAAAGTCGCAACGGCAGACGTTCGGCTCGACGCAGGTACCACGGACGCAGCCTTGAGTGCACATAGGCACGCAGATCTTTCGGCCAAACTCGTTGAAGGACCAAGTACTGCAACAAACAAACCAAATAAGAACTCGGTCCACGGAGTATAATTCGTGACACTGTATCGTCAATCTTACGTCTCAGTCTTGTATCCATCGCCGCACATGCACTCGAAGCCTTCGTCGAGATCGAAACATTTTTCACTTTTGGGCGAGCAAGTATGATGCCCGTTGATGCACTCGTTCTCCGGTGGGCAACGGACGTAGTGCCAGGAGAAAACAGTTTTGGGAAGAATCGTCATCACGGCCGTCTCGTTATTATCGGGGACGTCCTGAGATTCGAGATCTTGTGGAAGAATCGTCGTGACGATCGCTGCAAGAGTGACGGTAAATTAATTTGTTAAGATTAAGATAGTGGGTGGGAATAATATTGAGGGGGATGTAAATTACACTCACGAGCTTCGGTCTGAGGGTTCTGCTGATTGTAGAGCATTTCGCAAGTCCCACCGGCCGGATGATCCGTCGGGGCTTCGAGGGAGCCTTCGGTACATATGCCTTGCCCCGTGACGTTTGCCGAATCGAGCGAGCACCAACCGCAGTGAGAGTGTTTCAAGCAGGTGCTGCACTGCTTGAAAACTGCACAGGGTTCCGGACAATGTTCGACGTCAGTATTTCGTAGAACCAGACCGCAGACACCCCCGGCGCAGTACAGAGGTTGGTACGAGGGTGATATACACTGAAAGGACGGAATTGCAAGTTAGTAAACGAATTTATAGATATTTTCTTGCATTGACTCTTCACGTACGGGATCCTCGCTGAGCGAGTACTTACATTGCGCCTTATAAACATAGCTATATCTCAAAAAATATTGACGATATCGAAATTCGGAGAAATACTCTTTGAAGAGTAATGTTCACGATATTGTATTTGTGTAAAATATTTTTATCGCCAGTATGTAGTGTGCTATAGCTATTCGGAATTTATATATCGAATAGAAGATCGACAGGCTCGCAGAACCCCCGATCTGCGTAGACGTGAAGGGATAAATTACTAGGAATTACTTCGTTCAATTGGGTGGACCAACGGCACTCCCGCCAGCCGCCCTCGGAGCCGGTTCCCTTCAGGCAGCTTCGGCAATCCTTGTGCTCGCCGCATCTCTTCTCGCACTCCGTGCTAGCCATTTTGAAACTAAACCTCTCGAATATATCTTTGGCCACGCAGTTCCAATCGTACTTCGGCTCGGCGGTGATCTCGACCCCTTGTTCAGCTGATCGAACCGGATACAATCAATTATTAATCATAACGTTTCGCTGTTACAAAGAACGCCAGACGATGTCCCGTTTATCTTCATATACTCACAAGTTTTTAGAACTTGCCGAGTCCACACGCAATCTCCGAGATTCTTGCATTTCTCGCAATCACTAGCCGGGCATCGACTCTCCCCGCATTGATTGACATCGGTAACGCTTATCTGTCGGATATTGCACTTGTTCTGTTCGTCGCATTCCTTATCCGAGGGAATGCATTTTCCGTGCGGGCAGTTTGTGCACCACTTGCACACCGACTCTTCGTCCTTGTAGTAGGGCCACTGTGCCAAACATTCGGTGCATGTTCTGAAGTTCTGACACTTTCTCCCTGCCATCCAATCCGAATTGCAAAATATTCCGTTCGAGCGCTGAGCTTGAGTGACATCGATCTCGCATCTGACAATCGAAAATCAACGAATTAGTATTAGAAATTATATTTAAAAAAATACATCGGGTGCGTTCTTGAGCGCAAATCTGCTCAGCAATGCATTCTTTTATTTGTGACTTTCCGCTGCCAGTGGATTTTTTTCTTTCTTTTAATTGCCATCGGTACATGCGATTCTTTTCGCAAGGTACATTCAGTGCGTTTTGATAACGAAAGAACGCTTATGAGAGCAAATTTGTGTCAAAACTAAGCCCTCAATTGAGAGCAGACTGGAATACATGAACGCCCATTTTAGCTGCGTATAAATGTGGGTACATCTCGAATGGTGCATTCTTGAATGCAGATCTGCTTACGTATGCGTTCTTCTATTTGTGGCTGCCCACTGTTGGGGGGTTTTTAACAATTATCAGCGATGCATCCGATCCTTTCCACGGGCTATATCTAGTGCATTTTGACAACGAAAGAACGCTTATTAAAGCAGATTTATATCAAAACTAAACTCCGAACAGCGAGCAGACTGGAATATAAGAATGCTTATTTCAGCCGCGTATACATGTGGATACGTTTAGAATATTTCCGAATTTAGCGAAACAGAGCAAAACTGCATTCAAGATCGCACCCATCATATCGCGCGTACGGACAGTACGAACGATATACTCACTTGTCATCCCTGTTGATAGATTCCTCATTGGAGAAGCAGTACGAAGCGTTGGTACCGCCTATAGTGGTGACCGCGCAGAACGAACATCCGAAATATTTTCTGCATGTACCTTTGTCCGTCCACAAATTGCAGAGATCCTCGGGGATGTTTATGAGGGTAACGTGACTCTTTATACCGCCGTCGAAGCCGCCGACCACGTAAACGGCGTTGCTCTCGGGATCGGCGTGAGTCATCGCGTGGGCATAAGCGGGCGGCGGTGGATTTCCAATGATCTCCATGTCTTTGGTAATCAGGCGTATCCATAGATTGCATGAGTACTTGTAAGCGATCAGCGCGTCCGTGGTGTTGTGAGGATTCTGGCGACCACCGAAGATCACCATGTACTCGTCGGTCGTCACCGCCGAGTGGAGGAAACGAGCCTGCGGCTAAAAAATAATTTTTAAAAAATAGTCCCCTTGATTAAAAATTTACCGGTGCGCCAGTTCGGTGAAGCTCATCGAAAGGCAACTTACCAGGCCGCTTCCGTCGGCGTACTCGTCCTCGAACGGTGGAAGAACGGACCACGCACGGGACTTGTAGTTGAGGGCGTAAAGTTTGTTCGATATGAACGTTCGATTTATCGCGTAGGTGTAACCACCGAAGATGTAGAAGCTATCGGATTTGCTGTGATAGACAGTGGTATGACCGTAAACGCCGAGAGGTCCGTTACCGACGGTGTTCACCGTGTCCCAGATCTCGGTCTCGAGATTGAATTCCCACACCGTATCGAGATAGCCGTATTTAGGGCTGAATCCACCGATGAGAATCAAGCTCTCGGACTCGCCGTCCCGTCGCAGAGTCAGCGTGTGTCCCGCGAGCGACGGAGGTTCCTTCTTGAAGGGATCCTGCTTGACGAGGCTCCATCGTTGATTCTGCAGGCTGAACTTCCAAAAATCGCTGAGCGTGTTGTTCGACAGTCCCTGAACGCCCTCCTCCTTCATCGACAAACCCCCGTAGACGTAAATCTGTTGTCTGCTGTGAACGATCTCGGCAGCGTGAAAATATCTTCCCTGCGGCATCGACGCCTCGGATGTGGACTCGACGGTGACGGGCATCCACGTGTTGTTCTTCGTGTCGAAGAGCCTGATGTCGTTGAGGGGGCCGTGACTGAGCGAATAACCGCCGAACATCCACAGGCTTCCCCGTCGATCGGCGACGAGACTGTGACCGAAACGCGGCAGAGTCTTCCTAAGATGATCGAGATGATCGGCCAGATACTCCGAATTGAACAATTCGGTGAACACCAACTGATGATCCTTTATCTTTATCGAACAGTCCCGCCCACCGAAGCCATTGGCGCAAACGCAGTGTCCGTATCCCTTGTCGCATATGCCCTGTTTCTTCACGGACGTGCAGTTGCCTGGGCAGAGCTCGATGTCGCAATTTATACCGACGAAACCGGTTTTGCAGAGGCAATTGCCGCCTCGACACTCCCGATTGTCGGGACAGTTGCCGCAGGTCATTACGACGTAGCTCGCGTTGAAACCCTCGACCTCGTCCAGCTGCTTGTAATGCACGGTCAGGAAACCTGATTTAGCCTCGACGGTGACCGGGTAATCCGTGCTCTCGGTGCAGTAAACACCGAGAAGCTGACTCTGATGACTCGTCGTCGAGGACACGAACTCCGGTAGTCCGTCGTATACGTAAACGCTGTTCTCCTGGCAGCTTACGTTTATGTCGTCGTGTATCGTGAATTGTATGACGCTCTGTATGCTCGGAGTCATCGTGTCGGGTGAGAGGCCGGTTTTCGGGCTGACTATCCAGAGGCATTCTCTGGTCGGTGTGCCGCCCAGATGAGTCTCCCACAGGGACAGCTGCGAGTGTCGACTGCCAAGTCCCTGCTTGCCGTTCTCCGCGCCGCCGAGCATCCCCCGGGACATGCATCCGTAGTAACACATACCACCGTCCCTCGGGTCACCGTAGTAGCCCTTCCTGCATCTCTGACAAGTGTCGCCCTCGGTGTTGTCGCGACAGAAACAAACGCCCGTCTGGCGATCGCAAACCTCGAGCTCCCGGTCGCCGTGCTCGTTGCAGTTGCATTTTCTGCATCCGAGACTCGTCGTCGCGTTGCCGTAGCTTCCGGCCTTGCACTCCTCGCAGTAAATGCCCGTCGTCCAGTCCTGGCACTCGTCGCATATACCGGTTCCCTGAAGGCAGGTGGAGTGATTGTAACAGCCGCAGTTCGTTCGGCAATCAGGCCCTGTCCAGCCGAGATTGCACTCGCACTTGTAGTCGGGAGCCTCGCTGCAGTAGCCGTTGACGCATTTCTCGTAGCAGGTCTTCGTGCAGTTCTCCTTTCCGTCGCCGTTGAAGCCGCGCTTGCACTGGCAACTGAAGCTGCCGTGAGTGTTGGTGCAGACGGCGTTCGGATGACAGTCGTGAAGGCCCAGATCGCACTCGTCGACGTCGGGACACTGAGCGTAAGCCCAGCCGGACTCGTCGAGTCCCAGCAGCGCAGTCGTTTCGTTCTGCAGGTCGTTTATCACCATGCTGCAGTTGACGTGAGGCTGGTTGAAGTCGCCCTGGACGCAGGCACCGGTTATGGGATTCTCGAGGCTGTAACACCAGCCGCAGCTCAGAGAGTGCAGGCAGCTCGTGCAATTGGTGTGTCTGCTGCAGCTCTTGCACTGATCGTTGCCGGAGAGCGAGGAACCCGTTCTCGACGTGACTCCCATGAGACCTGCCTGGTCCATCCATTCGCGACAGAGTCCGAACTGGTACTCCGACGTGTAAACCGAGAACGAGAAACATTCCTCGGTGGCCTCGCACCAGACGCATCTGCCTCTCTCGTCGAGGCACTGCGTGCAGTTGGAACGATGCCTGCAGGGAATCGGACACTGCTCGAGGCTGACGACGGCGTTCGGCAGTCTGCCGAGTCTCGCGCATCTCGCCTCCTCCGTCCACCACTCGCAGAGGTTGCTTCCCACGCAAGACTCGCAGGATATGTAGTTCGAGCAATTCGCGCAGGCGAACGGCGTTATCGTCAGATAGTGCCATTCGGTCATCGGATCGCCGTTCTCGTCACGATCGACCTCCACCGAGCAAGTCTCGGTTTCGTTGGTCGAACGCGACAGACACTTGTTGTTGATGTCGCACCAACCGCACGAGGAATCCGTAAGGCAATGGAGACAATTCTTGTACTGCTCGCAAGAACCGTTCTGATAAGGCTCGAGATACTCAAAGGTGAAAAATTTTGGATTCTCGGTCTTCTTGTTGTGGGTTATCTCCATTTTGCTGGGCTCACGATAATTCGCTGTGACCATCCTCTTCGACACGAAATCCAGGAGATAGCGACCGCGGGATAACGTCATCGGCTGCCCGTCCGACCATCGCGTCGGTATGCACTGTGACGTCTCGGCGGTTAGATTCGCCACTAATTCCTGTTTCAATTTAGCGCATATCATTACCGATATCACTTTTCATGAAATATAACAGAGCTGGACGAATACATTGAGTAGTTGAAGTACGTGTTGAAACAAAAAGTACCTTATTTACTCGACTGTATTGTTACTCTGTAAATGGGCTGGTCCCGTGAAATTATTAAACATAAACAAAGTACTGAGTCAGTGCCTGGTACATGGAACGTGAGCACTTAAATTGTACCAGAGTAGATGCATCAGTGCTCAAGTCGTTAACTGAAAAAAATATCAATGACTCAAGTAAAATTTGCTTGCGTACTGCCAAAGAAAAAAAATTGTTGTTTCGATTCTTACAATTCCATACAGGATTGAAACGATAAAACGTCACTTCGGCAGTCTTGCCGTCGTTGTTTCAATGTTATATGGAATTGTATAAATTGAAAGAAAAATTGAAATTTTAAAAAATTCTTTGGCAGCCCGTAAACGATTTTTTTTTCAGTGCAACCAGTTCTAACTATTTCAATTGCTTGTATACTACTTAAATTATACTTCTAGTAACAAGTACCAGAATAAATACTTTTAGTACTTGGTAATTGAATAAATGCTTCTAGTGCTTAGAGTACTTGCCCAGCTCTGGAATACGCGTTCGAGTATAAAACACTGATCGGTAGCTTACCAACTCCCCGGGATCTTTGTTGCACGATACGTGAAGGGTAGCGCTGTTGTAACTGACGCAGATCTTGAGGTGCTCCGCGGCGCTGTCCCAAAAGTATTGGGGAGGTCGTAGAAATCCCGTGAGTCTGGCTATCATCTCACCACCCAGAGCCGATTCGGTTTTTGCCCCTTGCATCGACGGCACGTTGAAATCTACGGTAGTCGCATTGACGATCGTTACGGAATCGGGCTGGCTAAAGTTTACCGGTGGCTTGTACTTGAGGAAAGTCAGGCCTGGTCTCTTGTCCATCTCGCGACACTCCTCGACCTTCGCGATTTCCGTTCCCTTGGGACCCCACCAGCCGGGTATCTGCGACGGGGTGTCGTCCCTGAGACCGCAGACTCCGTAGTTGTCGTCCTTGTGATGACATCTGGCATTCTGAACGCACCAGGTGCAAGTTCCCAGGTTCAGTTTGTTGGACACCGAATTCTTGCCCCGTGAATTGGTTCCCCATCCGTCACCGGGCTGGCCGTGTATCAGACAGGAGTGGCAATCACCCAGAGCCGGACAGACACCCGGGCAGCGAGTGGTCTGCAGATTCGTCGTGCAATTGCTGCCGATCGTGCGCCCGTAGCAAATCTGGAGAACGACGCGGTGAGTGTTCGTCGCGAGAAAAGAAAATTGATAGCAGAGCGATCGGTGAACGGTTTTCTCACCTCGTCAGCGGAGCACCAACCGCACTCTGGATTTGCCGCGCATTCCGAGAGGCGTTTGTGCTTCCAGCATATTTGCTCGGGCTCGACGGCGTCACCGTCTCCCGGTGCGAGCATCGACGGCAGTGTGTATGCCAACAAATCGGCGTTCACGTTCCCGTGGTAGCCACCGACGAGCAGCAGAGTGTTACCATTGCGCACGTCCGCGGCGTGAGCGAAGACACCCTGCTGTTTTGGATATCCGGAATCTGAAAAGTGTTCACAGTTAGTTACGAAAATATTCCTCACATTCCTCACATTTCCGCACATTTCGATAGTTAACCCTTCACGTACGGGAGCCCCGTGCCGAGCGTGACTATGCAGGCCGGGGGCTCCGCGACCTGCGGCATAAACATAAATTTAGAATAACAAATAGCACACTATATATTGACGATAAAGATATTTTTTTACACAAATATAATATCGTACACATTACTCTGCGAAGAGTTTTTATCTGAATTTCGAAATCATCAATGTTTTTTGAGATAAAAATATTATTTTATACAAATATAATATCGTGAATATTACTCTTCGAAGAGTATTTTTGTAAACTACGATATCGTTAATATTTTTTGAAATATAACGATTTTTACACTGCGCAATGAAAGTACTCGCTGAGCGAGGATCCCGTGCATGAAGGGTTAATCGATAGCGGAGATAGATAATTGGCCTTTTGTAGATTTAGGTAACCTTTGTCCGTGGAGCCGAGAACTTCGTGGCTGACCCAGGCATGGCAGCCGAGGTGATAAAGATACATCTGATTGTCGTAACAAATTTCTTCCTTGTTGTGCCTGTGAGAGTATCCTCCGAATACAACCAGATAGTTTCCTATTATGTTGCAAGTGTGGAAAGCTCGCTCCCGTGGTACATAAGTGTCCGGCAGATGTGTTCGCGGATAGTGAATCTCGGACCAAACTTTTCTGTCCAACTGAAAAACAAACATCCTATCGGAGAGTTTGCTGAATCGAGCGACGCTCGCCACGACCCCGCCGTAAACGAGCAGCGAATTTGTCGCCTGATGATAGACCGTGGAATGCGCTACGACTCGCACGTCCAATTCCTTTCCGCCCCGAGGACGAACCTCCCTCCATCTTTCGGTGCTGGCCGTTGGATCGGCTGTAAAAGAACAAACAAATCAGCGTGACCCCGCACGACCATTTATGAGAGAGTGCCATTTATAAAACTCACAGAGATTCAACTTTATCCTGTAAAGGCTCGATGAGAATTCCCCGTCCGCCGTACTTCCGCCGAACAAATATATGTACTCGTTCGCCAAAGTGAGCGTGTGCCTCGTCAGTCTGGGCGGATAGAACGGTGAGTTTTTTGCCCGCAGTGTCCAAACACTGCTGTTGACATTGTAATGCCAAAGTTCGTTGGACAACGAACCGTCCTCGATTTTTCCCCCGTATATAACAAAACCATCTTCGTATTTACAAGCTGCATGACCGTATCTCGGGCTCGGTTTCGGAAGCTCGTCCTCCGACGACTCGGTGCTCTCCTCGCTCGAAGTGCTGGCAGTGGTTATCTTCGGTTCTAGGATCTCTTGCAGGAATGCATTCTCCTGAGTCGGACTCTCGATAACGCGCTCGCGCCAGGTCACTCCGTCGTCTTGTATGCTCGACGTATGACGCTGTCTGTTCGCCAGCGTCTGAGAGTAACGGGGTCTCGTGCGTTTTGGATGTTTTTTACGTATACTCTCGTTCCTCTCGATTCTCTCTGTGGTCTTTCTCATCTCGAGTTCTCTGGCCTCTTGAGCCTTCCGCTCGCGTTCCCTGTGCTCCGGCGTGTTTCTCAACTCGCGCCAGCCATCCTGGGCCCCGTCGACGGTCGTTCTCTCCCGCAGGCTGAACGTGGTGTTCTCCTTGAATTTGTACAACAGCTTCCAGACGAAGGAAGTCATGGGGAGACCGTACTTCTCCGCTCCCGGTCCGATTCGCTCCAATTCACTGGCTATCAGCATAGGATCTAGATATTCAGCAGAAGAAGCCCCTTCTGCGAAAAATAAAATAGAATGTACTGCAATGACGCGTAATGCATCGAAACTGATTTGCGATCGATACTGGAATGTCATTGCGGCTCGATGTCGCGTGGGCAACGGCCAGGGTCAACTTACATCGCATGTTACCGTCCAGCAGCAAATGTATTAGAGCGAAAAGATGTTTCGTTTGAAAATTTATCGAGAAATTAATCGAGGCTGAGAAACAGCGTCGACAAGAGTAAATCACTCACCCAATATCACACCGTACTCGTCCTCCCACTGACTCGTACCGAAACGATAAACCTCCAAGTCGCTGAGGACGTAGTTCAGATCGTATCCTCCGAAAACGTACAGCGAATCGGTCTCGCTCGAGTATATCGCCGTGTGAGCCGCTCTGGGAGTCATTCCGCCCTCCGAATGCGCGAGCCAATGCCACCTTTGACGGGAAATTAAAAATTTCATTGGTCGTCCGTGCCAGGTTGTTGTCGTACTTGGCCTCGAGAAGAAACTTACCTATTCCCCTCGGGATGCGTGCCATTCAACGAGCAAGATTGTCCCGAATAGCCATTGTAACACTGGCATCGTTTCACTCCGCACTTTCCGCCCCCCGAGCATTTGTTCGGACAGAGAGCCCTCGAGCAATCCTTGCCGCCCCAGTCGTTCTCGCAGAAGCACGTGTTGTTGATGCACTTGCCGTGTCTTGTACAGTTGTTCGGACAATCCGTTACCGAAAATTCAGCGTGAAAACCATCCAGCACGTAATTCGTATCGCTGTACAGTAGAATCAACATCTGAAATTTACAAATCGCATTTTTTTTTAGATACATAAAGACTGGTCGCGTGACGGCGTTATAATCCGGAGAATGAAATAGTTCTGGGAATGCAGTATAAAAATTATCATAACAGGAATCTTTACGGCACGAACGTGATTTGCTCTCATAAAAAGTGTTATTCCACCGTGATCGAGCGGATGGACTTTGACATTGAAAATTTCGTATCGCCCAACTAAAATCGGGACGTGTTTTCTGTGTGTAAGGATACAAAATAAGCCTTTCTGGTTCGGCTCCGCGATACGATAGATTGATACACTAACGTAACCGATCGGAGCGTTGGTCTAGTGATTAGCTTGCTCGCTTCTAAACCAAAGCACCAGCAGGTCGAGGGTCGTGTCCCGGTGCCGCCGTTTCGTCGATAATAAAAATATAGGCAGTCTTAGAAATATGGGACATCGCTTAGAATATGTACATGATTCACAGGTGTAATTATACGTATGTGTTTCAGTTATGCAGCTTTAGTCCATGTTTACATTCTCGATGTAACACGACATAGCTCTGGCACTGTGTCGTGAGATTGGATATCAGCATTTTCAGCAACTTCCCTATGCCTGTGACCAAAATGCAAAGGTAATACATTGGGGAGGCTGGCTGCAGTCGCAAGGGTAGGACTGGCTACAGACCCAGGCTGACCCTGTACAGGCACAATGTCCATATGAGGGAGAAATGCTAAATAAATGAATAAATATAAGCAAATCTAAATAAATAATGTTTTTTTAATTTAAAATAAAAAATCAAAAATATTTTGAAAGAAGTTGAGTACTAACGTAACCAGATGACGAAGTGACTTGCTGAGGTTCCGTTTTACCACTGAAACTCCCGAGCAACGGTGATCTAAAGGAATCACCGTCGTAGACGAACACATAGTCGTAACTGCATTCGGTGCCCATGGTTCTAAAGCTGAGCGTTATGAATTGACGACTGCTGTTGGCTGCGAATCAAAGCGATCATTTGTCAATAAAACAGAGCAGGCCATTTGGATTGCCAAAAATGTACCTTTGATGAGCCATTCGCAGTGGGAATCCTGAGTGTAGTTCGAGCCCATAGGACCGTCGCTTATCATACCCCAGGAATCGGTGAAAATTTTTCTCGTCTTGTCGCACGGTACCTGCTTGGAGGATGCCTGGGGAGCGAGGTCCAAGCTCCTCATCAGGCAGATCCATGTCACGACCCATATTGCGGTGACTCCGACCCGCCCCATCACATAACATAGAGCTTATTAACCTCTAGTAAGATATAGTTCATCGTCCAAGCTCATTTAATGCCTCCGTGTGTCGCAAATTGCGTTCGTCGATTCGGAGACGCGTCAATCTGTCGGCAGAGAAATTATTTTTACAACGCAAATCGCGAATAGGATTGTGTTTACGGTCGGTCTCGAGGAAACTTTGTAATTACCTCGTTTGAACGGCATATGCGACGCGTATTCCATTAAAATAAAGCGAATCTCCGTGAATCTACGCGCGCGTAGTTCCCGATTATTCGTCGAAGGTGAAACAGTAAACTCGGTGTATAGAGTTCGACTGTGATGAGCGATTGCTCCTATGTAATCAGTTGCAAACACCACAGGCTTGTTAAATCCGTTCACTTTGACTCTTCGACTTTTTTCGACTACCTTGTCGTGGCGGACCTTCCGTGTCAGCTCGACGGACGAGGATATGCGGAAAAAAAAATCACTCTCGAATCTCAGCTGACTGGTAATTCCATTAATGTTTCAAACGATAAACATTATAATCCCGGTGGGTTGTGGGGTTTATGTTGTAGTGTTGCGGAACGCGGTCACACCTTTATTGGCAAGGCCAAATCGTAAACATTCGAGCAGCGCATTGACGATCGTCCAATCGAATCCCGGCTTCGCGATAAATCAAAACAATTTAACTACTGCCTACTCCGACCGACCGTTCACGTCAAAAAACAGTGGTTGTTTCCTTTTGCACGGGGGGGAACGCCGCGGACGGCCTACTTTAACATCGGTTCGTGAGACTCTCTTGTTTATCTGTGCGAACGAAATTTTTTTTATTTGTTTTTGGAAAAACTATTATCGTGTTGCAACGTGGATAATTGGCCGTGAGTTGGACACACGTGTAAACATGGGCATAAATTTTTTACGTAAACTTCTCGTTCCTCGGACATATCTCTTGCCCCCGCCTTGTGACACCTTCGGTGTTTTACATTGCGGGGTAGATTGGAGAGGGGGCACTTGCCCTTTCCACTGCAAAACAAGAACGGTGTTTTCTTTTTGAAGAACGGAGATGAATCTGGGAGTCGCGACCGTGGCGCACTGGTAACTGCGTCAGCGTGGTTATGTATAGTATTGGTCGGTATATTGGCAGGAACGTTTTATCGCAGAAATAGAAGAAGCGAATGACGAGAACGCGGACGAGGCAAAAAGGCATTGGGCTATTTGAGAGTATTCAAATGGAATTCATTTATATCAGGAATAGAGCTTATCTCATTTGCGGCTCTACGGATGAGCAAAGACTGATAAAAAACGAAATGCAATTAAACGCGCGAGCTCTTGTTGTGGGGGCGGAGGGAAGATACGGCGTGCAAGCTTGCGGTCGCTCATCACAATCTCCCCCTCCAAGCGGCGAGTGGCTATAAAACCAGAGCAGCAGCATCACCGTCGGAGATTCTTCCCCTGGCTCCCAAACCATCCCAAACGAAACCCCCACGATTAAGCAGGTTTAAACTTCGAACTGATTTTCGCCCGAAAGTGACATCTTAGGAGAAACCGTCGATGGCGGGCATAAAATCTTAAATTCCGGTTTGAAAATCGTACTTACTGACTGGAAGTTACGTTATCCAGAGGAAACGTCACTTCCGGTTGTAACAATTCATTTTCGACCGGAAGCGACATCATCTAGGGAAATCTTAACTTCCTGTTTGAAAATCGTATTTACCGACCGGAAGTTACGTAATCCAAAGTAGAAGTCACTCGCGGTTTGAAAATCTCACTTTTCGACCGGAAATGATGTCATCTGGAAAAGTTACTTCCGATTGGGAAATTCCACTTTCCAAAAACGTCCATTCGTCCGTTTTTCGGTGCGAATTTTTTACCAAACAACGACTGTGCGCGTGCGCCGTCATGTTATAATAACGAAAAACCCCAAATCGAAAGCACACCTACTGTACTTGTCCGTCGGTCTAACCTGCTGCAGAGACCCCAACGGTTCGTACACGAAACAATAGTTCGTCGCATGTTTTGTACGAAAACTTCCGCACCGAATATAGTTAATATAAATGTATTAAAAAAATTGTATAATTTAAATAAATAACAGTCTTGAAATGTTGGTGAGACTACCTCAGAAGCCGCTGGCAACCGCCATCAAAAATAGGTGTTTGTCCACAATAACTTTATCAAAAGAGCTCCTCTCGTCACAAATTTCGTTATTATTAACCTCACTTTAATCCATTCTATCTAGCTCTGTCCAAACAAAGTATTTCAATGTATTGCAAAGATGCAAGTTTTCATCGCAAATGAAATCCGATGACACGGCGCCGACCAAACAAGTAGTCACACCGTTTCCTCCACTCTCGCAACCAGTCGCTGATTTACCCACGCCTATCTACTCCAATGCCAAAGAGGAAAATCAAGTTACGCAGATAACGACTCTGACTAACGGCTTGCGCATAGCGTCTGAAAATCGTTTTGGTCAATTTTGCACAGTTGGCGGTAAGTTTTAACTATTATTCGATCACAGTTATTCCTTTTCTGTTATTTTGCCTGTCGTACAAGACACTCTTTCTTTTCCAGTGTTGATCGACTCAGGTCCAAGGTTCGAAGTCGCGTACCCCAGTGGAATATCACATTTTCTCGAGAAACTAGCGTTCAATGTAAGCCCAAAATATCAAATATTTTATATGAAACGTATCCCATCAGTAAATCAGTTGAAAAACAGAATCAATAAGCGCATGTTTATGTGAGTAACAGATATATATATTTATGATACAAATTTTTAAACTTAATGAAGTTGTTAACTTACTTCTTGTAAATAACAGTAACAATAATAATAATAATAATAATTTTTTGTTACCACATTAAATTATTCCAGTCTACGAAGCATTACAAAAGCAAGGATGAAATAATGCTGACGCTTGAGAAGCACGGAGGTATATGCGACTGCCAAGCATCCAGAGACACGTTTGTATATGCTGCATCCACGGAGCGACAAGGCCTGGACACTGTCACTAAAGTTCTGGGAGACATTGTTCTAAGGCCACAGATCACAGAGGATGAGGTATTATAAACAGTGCATGTGGTTTGAAAATTAAAGATCAATGGCTCTGAATCGTCGATTATTTGTGTAGCTGAACACGGCGAGACAGACTGTTCAATTCGAGCTAGAATCGTTGCTTACTCGACCCGAGCAAGAGCCGTTACTGATAGACATGATCCATGCCGTGAGTATACTTTCGTTTGACCCAGGAATTATGGAGATCGCAAGAGCGTATTATCGAGTGTATCATTTCGATTGCAGGCGGCGTACAGGGAGAACACGTTAGGACTCCCGAAAATATGTCCCGAGGGCAATATCCAGACTATAGACAGAAAAACACTGTTCACATATTTGAAGAATCATTATTCTCCGCGTAGAATGGTCGTGGCGGGTGTCGGCGTGGATCACAAAGAACTAGTCAGTGCGGTTGAAAAGTAATTAATTTAATCGAGGGAATTGATTAAATCGTCAATTGGCGCCCAGGGTAAACGAAACTAATTTAATGGACTACAGGATCGCGTTTGATTCAGGTACTTTGTAGAGGAGAAGCCTATATGGGACGAGGACAGCAGTCTCATCATGGGGGACAAAGCTGTGCATCTCGTGGACGAATCTCTTGCGCAATACACCGGTGGATATATTCTGGTAAAATTGTAGATCCTCGTATATTCTACGTTGAAACGGACGAAAGGAATCTCGGACGTTCGATTGATTTTTCGACTGCCTTTTCGATTGATTTGTCAATTGATTTTTTGATTAATTTGTCATTTGATTTTTCGCAGGACGAATGTAACGTACCGATATACGCCGGTCCGAGCGGTCTTCCAGAACTGTCTCACGTCGTCGTGGGCTTGGAAGGTTGCTCTCATCAGGATCCGGACTTCATCGCAATGTGCGTTCTCAACATGATGATGGGAGGGGGCGGCAGTTTCAGTGCCGGAGGCCCTGGGAAAGGAATGTACACCCGTCTTTATACTAATGTTCTGAATAGGTGAGAATAAATTAAATCGGTACTTTATCCTGGTTGTCGGACAGTCGTTGAGACCATCGTGTGAATTTTCTTCAGGTATCACTGGCTGTACAGTGCGACAGCGTACAATCACGCGTACGCGGACACGGGACTCTTCTGCATCCACGCATCCTCAACGCCGACGCACGTTAAGGAGATGGTGGAAGTGATCGTCCATGAGATGGTTGCTATGGCCGGCAGTATTACGGAAAACGAACTGTCGGTACGTGGGGCCATTAAAAATTTGTTTCATGACTTGGGTATACGATATTAATACTTTGAAAGTCACACCGCCCGAAACCGTACCGAAACCGGACTAACCGGAATACCATCTGGGGTAGTTTTGCTTCATCTCAATGAGTTCTAGGGTTAAATTCCACATTCTTTCAGAGAGCCAAAAAGCAGCTGCAATCCATGCTGTTAATGAATCTGGAGCAAAGACCTGTTGTATTCGAGGACATCGGGAGGCAGGTTTTAGCGACTGGATCGCGGAAACGGCCGGAATACTTTATCCAAGAGATTGGTAAGGCTTCGCTACGACAATGTACCACGAAAATCTTGCCTACGCACGATACGTTTGTAACGTGGAATTTTTTTTCTTCTCCATACAGACAAAATCGTAAAGGACGATGTGAACAGAGTAGCCCGCCGTCTGCTGAAGTCTCCGCCGAGCGTGGCTGCACGCGGAGATGTGAGAAACGTCCCTACGCTCGCTGACATCCAAGCCGGTCTGTTGGACGTTCAAGGACGCATGCCAGGAGCGAAAAGCAGGCTCTCGCTCTTTCGCTAACACCGTCAAGCGAACGCAAAGTTACGCAGAGTACGCTCACAGATATATCGTTTCTCTGTCGAAACGTATCGTAAAAGGCGTCGTTACCACGAAAAAATCACAATAAGTAGCCGTCGATCCTGGCTTCGGACGACAATCCGAATCGAAGTTCAGTGTTCCTTCATGAAATGAAATAACGTATATTCTTTTTTATTTCGAAACTCTACCGAACATTCGAAATACGTTGACCGCATCGACAATTGACAATTATGATTTGATAGCAAGAAATTTAACGCCGCTAAAATGACGAATCATTCACTTTCCGACACGATCGTTGAATCATCGTTCACATCATTCGATTCTTGTAGTTAAATTTAATCCACGAACAACAGAGTCAGAGTGTTTAAATTATGAGAATAAATCGTTACTTTTACGTCCTACAAAATCGTATTGAAGACAATCGTATGTTGTTCTACAGAAGCATTGCGTAAACTTCGACAACCGTGTCGATGTTGGATCTCCAATTTTTACGAAACTCCTCTCCAGTTTTCACGAATTCTTCTGCCAATGTTTCTGCTTCTTCCATAGCCGAGCGACCCAAGTTCTTAGCCTCCTGTTCAATTAAGATGCGCGAAGAATGGAGCAAACGTTGACGTAGTTTATATAAATCGAATCTACCTCCATGAGTTCACTCAACAGTGATTCAGTGTCGAAGTTTTTGTCCATCGTTGACTCTGAGTTCGGTCGATACTCCGGACAGCGACGTTCCAACGTTTCTACTATATCTAATCGATAGAGAACTTCTCGCACTTCCGGCGAGTCGCTACGACTCCGCCTCTCGAACAGTTCCTTCAATCGTCGTCTCTCACTATGTTCGTTAATCTTTCTCGTAACGTTCCGTAGCCGATCCGATGCTTCCAGCAGCGAAGTTTCGTAGGAATTAGCGAGGGCCTCCAATTCTTTCTACGCATTGCAATACAGTTAACACGATACAGTAAGCAACCGCGTAAGGCGCATCCAGATAAGCTTTACCGACCGGATAAGTTGATTTAGCCTTTTCTGGGAGTTCGTCCAGCTGCAAGATGGAGAGGTTCGTTAAGCCGGCGAATCAAAAATTAGGAAACGGAAATTAAAACATACCAGGTGCTTTTTAAGTGCTAATTAGGTACTGAAGTAAAAAATTTGGTCCTCTTCCGGTTTTACCGCAAAATGCTTTTTTCGAAGACCACTAGCTTAACGTGAAACTAGCGGTAATTGTGGTATGTTTTAACGTTCCATTTCCTAATTTTTGGTTTGCCAGCTTAACAGACCTATAGCGGAGATACGAAATACCACTTCCATTTTTTACCTGTCCATCAATTTGTTCCAGCTCCAAATGTTTGTATGCGAAGGGAGAGTAGGCAGGTAGTGGGAAATCCAACTTATCCGGTCGTGCCTAATTGGCTTGCTTTCCGAGCATGAAACTTACGCGGTCGTCTACTGTACATTTCCGAGTCATGATTTCACGTTTTTACCTTAAATTCGTCCAGCTCGGTCGACACAGCGTTCTCCATTGTCTCCTCTTCTAGCAATACTTGCTCAGTCAATTTATCCAAGGAATCCCTTCTTCCGGGGTTTCCATGAGTCATCTTGAGCGAATTCAACAGTTCGCTCCGTCTCGCGTAACAGACTTTCGTCGTCCTACTCAGTGCCTTCAGTTTCTTCTCCCTCAGCGCGCTAATTTCATTGATGTTTCGCTCGCGACCTTTTTCGAAGTGTTCTCGTACACAGTCGGTGATCGATCGATCGAGGGCTTCGGCCGCGGCGAGCACGTCTGTAAATTTATTTCGGCTATTCGGAATCGTCATTATCGGTACGGTGAATAATCACGACCCTGAAGATATCTGCGGCACAATAAATTTCATCTTTGGCAAGTCTCCGTCAATGCTTCTTTATTAAGTTCTGCTTTACGATGAAAAAAAAAATTGTTCACTCGTAGAATTTTATTCTTCAAGTGAACTTTCTCGAGCGTAGTCTGTGCGATGCAAAACACAGCCGTTATAATTCGATGATGTTTAGTCTTGCGCAGATATCTTCGGGGTGATGAATAGTCATGCCTTGGACTTCTCGTCTCCACAGATATTGCAATTGCCCGCGGTAACAGTTCATCCGATGTAATATCTCTTGCATATATTCGTGATAAATCGCTTCCGTTTCATTGCGCTTACTCGTTGGTGAGAAAAAGTTCTGCGATCGAAGAGCGACAAATTAATTAACATGATTAATAATTCATTTATTTATTTTCACGGTTTGAATACGATAAACGATGCCTTACATTGGCTTCGTTCTGGATCTCGTCGATCGCCTTTGACATCGCGCTCATCGCCGAAGTGGCGAAGCAGTTTTCACTCGCCGGAGTCACTCCGGAACCGAGAAATAGGCTGCGATAGTTTATCACTTTGTTCACGGACTTTTGTCTCTTTCGTTTATTTTCAACAGATATTTTACGACTGGCTTTCACTTGATTGTTCGGAGGATTTTCTTTCGCGCTAGGAAAGGCTTCCATTAAATAATTCAATCTGGCGTCTGAAAAATTGAAGAGGCTGATACACTGGTCCGCAAAATTCGTGAGATTCAAATTTTCGCACGACACTCTCGTAAATTCTTCGATGCGATCGACTGCCGCATTCACGAATCGGGTATCGTCCTCCAGCAAACGATAGGCTTGTCTCTCTAAAATGCTCGCGCATTTCCCGAGGATCTTCCGAGCATCCTCGTGGAATTTTATCTCTCGCATTGCCGTGTTGCTTCTGTGAAGATTAGTCGAAGTTTAACATTACGCTCAGGCGTAAGAGACGAAAACTACCCGGCTCACCTATCGAGACTCGTCTTGTAACTCTTCTCGATCCATTGACTCGACTCTCTGATGGCTTTGTCGATTTTCTGCGTTTGTGCAATCCTCGCTTTGGCGACGGTTTTGCCGCAGGAGGTCAGCGATTTTTTGTACGTTTTAATTTCTTCAGCGCTGAAGCTTCCACCGTCCTTGAACAATCTGCATGATGAATTTGATAAACGGACAGCATATTGAAGAGCAAAGAAATACTGGGAAGTGGTCGTCGAACGAGAACTCCGTACGGTCGGTATCAGCAATTTTTGTTATTTTGGTCAAACTAACTTGAGATCGTTAAGAAAATTATCGTTTCTGCTGATCAATGAGTCCATAATTTCTTTGAGCTCTTCTCTGAAAATGTTTTCATTCTGCTCCATAGTAGCCTTCCACTGACCACGAATGCTCTCGATCTTTAACGAGTTATGTAAAAAGAAATTGTTGCTGGCTGCGAAAATGCAGACTATTTTTTTACCTCTTTTTGTATACGATTCAGAGCAGCAGTACTTTTTGCTTCCGGAAGCTTCTCAACCGATCGGACGATATCACGATCGTACATTTCCAAGGAGTGTTTTAGGTCTCGAAGAAACTCGTCCAAACGATTGGAAGTGGTGTTCACGGTTTCGTTTACTTCCTATGAATTGGAGTCACTTTATTTGACCGAAATTGCATATGGCCGATAATCACGCGGGCCCGAACGCTCTTCGTCCGTATCCTCAAACTTCCGAAACTTTATTTTTCTGAACCATCAAATTGCTGAATCTTTATATTTTTCTAAATCGTCAAATTTCCAAAACTTTATTATTCCGAATCTTCATTTGAGCAAACGTTATTCCTCCGAATCGACTTTTAATCGAAAGTCATTTTCCCGAATAATAATTTCACCGAACTTCATTTCCCTGAATCGTTAAACGTCCAAACGTCAAGTTGCCGAATTATCCGGTTTTTTATTCTTCCGAATAAAAAACCGGATAAATTACTTCTTCCGGATAAATTACTTGTCGGGTAAACACTATTTACCCGACATTGTATTGTATTTACCCGACAAGTAATTTATCCGAAACGATTCGTAAGTTTGGGAAATTTGACAATTCGGAAAAACAAAGTTTCGGCAAAGTAATGTGGCACCCTACGAATGAAGTAATCACTATCGAGTCCTCGTTTTTCAGTCCCGTTTCACGAGGCTCCTACCGCTTCATGATTCTCCAGTTGCTTCCGGTGATTTTCAATCTCCCGAATCCTGGTGTCGTAGGCACCATTCTCGATATCTTCACAACGCTGCGAATTCGCATCTAGCTTAGTTCGCAAGACAGACAAACGCTTCGACAATATAGTATCTTCCCAGCTTTCTGCAGCGGTCCGAATTTCCATCGGGAAATTATCTCGGAATGCAACGATTTCACTCAACAATCTAAAACGCAAATGTATCAATTACAATTTACAGGCGCAATTTACACACTATGAATCACCGACGTTTCTTCCCAATGTGTAATTGTCAAGACGAGATTCCGACACAGCTTCGAGTGCTTCCCGACAAAGTCAGGCTGGTAGAAGTCTGGCGCGTCCGTTGCAGTATTACGTGTGTCTGAAGCGGTGTCGTACGAATCTAGGAAGTCGTCGAATTGCGCAATTATCTTGGAAACCTCGCGGGTCACCGTCTCGATGTAATTCTTCACTGCTTTGCATTCTTCGTTGTAAGCGGATTTGCATCTATAAAAACGAAAGTAGCTTCGCACGAGGATATTTCCACTTAGATCGAGCCATACTTTTCTTCGATGAGACCCGACGTTGAAGATATCTGCGACACGAGCTGATTCATCTTCTCCTCGTTCGACGCCTGCTTGAGTTGCTGACTGTACGTGTCCAATTTTTTTTCCAGTTCAGCGATGCCTCTCTGGCTCTTCGAGGTCAATTCGTCTACTAAGCTACCAGTTGCTTCCTGCAGATCGACGAGACGCGAAGACTGATTCGTCCAAATGGAATTGAAGCTATTCAGGAAACTACAGATTTTCGCTATCATTTCCTGAACCTCGGCCAATGATCGATTGTACAAGTCCTGAAAAGAAGAACATGGTCAATGCCAAGGTCAAGGTCAAGATCAATCATTCTACCTCGAATATGGCTCCGCTTTTTTGATAAAAGTTCTCCAAACTACGGACTGCCTCGTCCAGAATTTGCGTTTCCTCATTGTGAATGTAATCGTCATCTTCCACGTTGAAGAAATCGACTTCGTTTCTGTATTTGTCGAAAGTCGCCTGTAGCGCAGACTTGTACGATTCGATGAGTTTTGAGACTGAGACGCTGAGTTCTGTGGCAGTTTCCGTCAGCTGCTTGGAGCATTCGCTAACGGAAGCTGCGGCGAAGATGATCAATTCCGATCGCCAAATTTCGATAGTTTCTTCCATCGAGCCGAGCGCAGAGGTCACGCCTTTCAGAGCACGCAGGCCCTCCGGATCGTAGAGAAACACTTCGTCCGTACGTTCCAAACTCTCTCTCTTGCTTCTACGTTAGAAGGGCAAGCTAGCATACTTCGACGAAGAAAATAAAATTAAACATGGTGTCCAGTAAAAAGTCCGTACGAAATTGAAGGACAATTTCTAGGACATTTCCAGGTTGTGTTAGGACGTTTATAAAAAATGAAAATATGCATATCGTGCGCAATGCACGAAATACCATTTAGTTCAATAACCGTTTTTGTTTATGTTGGAATCAGTTCAGAAGAAAAACTACTCACTATGCACGAATGTATATGTGTACCTCAGCGAAACTGAGATCCACATTTTTTTAGGATGGCCACTAGTAACAATTTTGAAACAAGCTCAAATTTGAGGGCGAATGAAAAATTCTAGTACATTAGGTGAAATTCACGGATATCAGATGAAATTTAAGGACATTCCAGGACTCTTTCAAGGACTTTGAGAACTGCTGGACACCATGATAAAGTTATCGATAAAAAGTTTACATTAATCGTTTGCGATTCTCGTTGCGAATGGCGTCGCTTCTTTTGTTCTTGATCGCTTCCAACCACTTCAGTAGTTCTTGACTCCGATCATCGGTACGAATACACATATGCAGGTGCAAATCTTCGTAGACTTTGAAATTCGTTAATACAGTTTTATTGTACTCCTGGAAAAGTGAACGGAGCGGAACTCAAAGTTGGGGAATGAAAAAAGCAATCGGAGCGTTGATATTACTATGACCATAACGGACTTGTATCTCGTTCTCCAGAAGAGCTTGGATGTCGATGGGCGAAGTATAAGAGATGCTGTGCAGGATCTCACGATACTTTTTCATCACAGCTTTCACGAGTATCTTACGGTTGTGTTCTATCTCTCCGAGGCGTTCATGAAATCGCTCGATGTAGCTTCTTTCTTTGGTAATCGAGAGCGTTATCGCGTCCCAGGTGGTTTGAAGGTCATCATCGGTTAGCTTCAGAAGCTGCGCGTACGGAAGAAGTTACGGACGACCGACAACAGTCAATATTGAGGCCAAATTACATCGGTATTCTGAATTCTTATTTGGTGTTCCTCAATGTCTCTGTGTATGTCATCCATTTCAACTTTGAGACAGTTACTCCGTTCCCGAAAATCATCGGCGCATTCGTCGTGCACCGCCGCCAACTCCGTTCTCATATCTTCTAGGCAAGTTTCATGAGCGTTCCTCTTCTTCGTCATCAATCTTTCTATAGCTTCCGAGGGTTTCGATACACTCACTGAAACGATATTGTTATATCTAGTTAATAATAAAGGCCAAGACCGGTAGGCACTTTCAAAGACACACAAGGTCACTCACGGACATGCATATATCGAGTGCCGTTGAGTGTCACGAGAGTATCCTTGAGTGGACATGAGGTGTTCGTGAGAGAACTGCGAGAGAGGCCCTCACATTTGACTTTTACAAATAAAATCGCTTATTATAAATAAAAATCTCATTTTCTCATAGGAAGTGACGTCACACTGGAAGGTCACGTAATATAACGACGAGACAAATTTGAAGACGATTAGATTATTTGTCGATTCAATCACCGAAGTTTGACGGCACAGCTTTGACACTCAGAACGTCGTCGTCCTCGTCTGTTAGCTGTTGGTCTCCCTGCTGCGATCCGAAAGTCAACGTGCGGATCGAACGAGCCGAAGAACCTCGGTCGTTTTGATGACTTGTTGGACTAGCTCGCATTATCGTTGTTTTCCGATTGTGCGAGGCTGCTGTGTGCTTGGTGGAAAGAGTGGTGAACGCTCGTACGTGTGCCAAATCCTTTCGGCTCTTTTGATAAGCCATCGCGAAATAATGCGCCGAATTAAAAATGACAAGAGGAACATTCAATGGAGCTCCATTCGGTATGACAATATTTAATCAACAATTGCCGTTATTACAGTAATGAACGTTTGAAATAACGAAGTTCCGCGCTGCGAGCTTCAGTCCACTGTGACATTAGCGACAAAGGAAAAAAAATGAAGATAAAAATATCGATACTCTTACTTCTCTAGCTAATACTTATTTATTTTTTTAAATTACGTTTATACGATTCAGTGATAAAATCGGGTTTTATTTGATCTTCGTACCACCGTCCATACGCAATACAGAGGCACAGAAATGCACATTGTAACAATGTAATCGACGGTTCGGATGTTCGTACGAATAATCGTCGATGAGCAGAATTATGCTTCGACTTCCTCGAGCTTCTTGAGGAAGGAGGCCTTCTTCTGCGCGACGCGATTCTTCCTCTCGGAAAGGGTGAGCTTGGCGCGGTTCCAGCGTTTCTTTACCGGCTCCTTCGTCCTCACCTTCTTGACGTATTCGGGATTGGCGCGGATAGCTTCGTGAGCCTTCTTGTACATACTCTCGATCTGTAAAGTGCCAAATAATCGATTTTGAAATACGATTACAGGAGGAAAAATGGCAATCGAACGATGCGTCGTCGTCAGTCAATTTGTTACAATGATCAATGAGAAAAATGCGATATAGTACGAGCATTTCTCATTTCGCTCGATCGATGTGTCTATATTGTCCAACCGCGACGCTGCCGAGAAATCGAGGCTCTCGTAACAATTTTAAGTTGGACGTCGAGTGTATCCTCGATTAATGCCCGAAACTTCGCAAAGTGTGTGTAAGTTGCTTACGTTGTCAGCGGAAATTCCGTTTTTGATGTACTGGGAGAATTGACGCTTGAAAGCTTCGTCGTCGTCCTCCTCCAAGGTCTTCATGTAGTTGGCAACGTGCTGGGCGAAGATGTGTTGCCGGTGGACATCGGCGTTGAAGGACTTCGCCTCGTTGTCGTAACCGGGGAACCTCTTGGTACTGTTGAGGTCGCGAGAACGAAACAAGGAACGGAGATCCGATATGAATATCAAAGTATAAAATTCGGTCATGATATAGCGAAATTGTTGAGTATGATCAGAATAAAGTTATAATCCTTGAGTACCTGTGCCGGGTTTGTCTCGTTACAATAAAACACCGCAACGAGCTGACCCCCGGCTGCGGCTCAGATGACGCGCATGTGTCAGTTTTTCATCACCCGAATGGTAAAGATTAGAATAATACTTTTTGTAACATATGCTCAAAGTCTCACTTTTCGTGCCTATAACGCGTGGCGCATACTGCGCATGCGTAGATCACACTACACTTTTTGACCACTCAAGTGACTTCTTCACTCGGTTTCACGATGTTTCATGCATAAAAAGTGTGAGTTTTTGTGCACTTCTTACAAAATTACTATTCTGTAACAAATGCGCAAAAACTGTCGCTTTTCATACGAGCAAAGCGTGACAAAAGCGGGCAAAAATGTTACGTTTTCGAATTGGCGGAAGATAAGTGTGCTGAGCGGGTAATGCGCTTCCGCGCATGCGCATTATTTTTCTCGCACGTCTTGCCAAAAGGCGCCACTTTCGCCACACTTTGCAAGCACGAATCATCGAACTTTTTCTCCATGTGTTACAATAGTTTTTTTTTTTCTTTATAAATTACAAAAAAAAGGATCAAATTGAACGAATTTATTACCTGTGAGGAATGTTGAGGCCGCCGTCAACGGCCCCCTTCATGGCGCCGAAAACGCGAGCGCCGGTGGTCGTACGCATGAGTCCGGTGTCGAGGTAACATCTGAAAGCTCCTGGGCCCTCGTCGAGTTCCTCCACGTTGTACTCGTCTCCGGTTACCTCAGTGGTACCTGCGTACAAGGTGTCCAAGCCTAATTTCTTGAGGAGCTACGCACAAAAAGAGTAGGCGAATAGTCTCTCAACTTATGACTGAAGATTTTACTCCGTCGATTTATTTGTTAAAAAAAAATGTCCTCGTTGTTTTGGTCTTCGCCGTTCAGATTTTTATATGTATTAGGGAACAATGATGTTTCTTCACATAGGTATCAAAGCGAGCTGAGTGGTTCATCATTCGGCGAAGAATTTCAACGGACTTTTCGGGATTATAGACTTTTATTGACGGAAGGAAGAAACTCACCCTTCTGGCGACCAGAAGTCCCGTGCAGTAGGCGGAGGCATAGTTGGTAAGGCCGACCTTGATTCCATAGTTGGGGAGCTCGTGGCTGTAAGCGGCGCACACAATTTTGTCTCCTTCAATACGGGAATACGCAACCTGCGTTAGAAAATCGACGATAAAATACGCGAATATCGCATGGGCAAGGTAAATTGTAATTTCACTGAAAAAGAGACTGTCTTACCTGGCAGGTGATGTCTTTGTTGGAAAGACGAACGATCAACCTGTACTTGGGGGTGTTGTATTTGTTCTTGTCTTGGATGGTCAAGCGTTTTCGGGCATAGTAATCAGTCTTGCCCTCGCGACGCCTCTTGAACTTAACCTGATAACGCTTGAAGTACTGCTTGTTCTTCACGACCTTCACGAAACCCTGCGTGAATATGGAAAAAAAAAGAATCGATGTATCAACGGAGCTGGGAGAAGCAGCGATTCGCACGGGCTGGCGTATTTTTTTCGAAACTTCACCATTCAGATATTTATTTGTTTAGGGAACAATAGTGCTTTCTTCACGTAGGTATCAAAGCGAGCTGAGTGGTTCATCATTCGGTGAAGTTCGTGGAAATCGTATAGTTGTAATTCATTTGTTTATTTCTTTTCTTGCATTTTTTAAGTATCGAAGTTTCGTTGATGCCGTATGGGCGTAAGATAAAGTGAGCACCACGTTGTGGAGCACACACGAGTCGGCTCGCATGCTCGCAAAGGGACAGCCATTATCGCGAGAGGTTTGTCGAATCTTTCTCTCAAACAGGCATCTCGATATATTATCGAAAAATTATTAATCCTCGCGGCACACAACGATGTAACGCGTTTAGCGACCCGAATATTTTTAACGTCACTGAACTCACCATTTTCTTGAATTAGAAGAGAAGACGCCGCGACGGGACACCTTCTCAACAAGCGGCCTCCGTAGGAAAAGAAACTCCTGTGGCGGCGCAGTCGCGTCAGCCCGTTGTACCCGAAGTTTCCGGTGCGACACATTTCCGCGCCTGCGCGCTGGCGACGTTCCGTACGCGCAGGCGTGAACCCCTTCGATTGCCGGAAGTCGGTAGAATTTCGAACGATCTCTCGGGAAACTTGACAACACACTGTAAACAGAGTTATTTTCATTGCGTTCTTCACGTTTATATTTATTGAAAAGTCCTATGATACAAGTTGTCGAATAGTTACTGGATGGATTGGGTCTAAAAACGAAAAACGTCTTTTAAATTGCATTATCCAATGGTTAATGGCGAAATTCATCCGTTCGCAGTCCCAATGTCATTGCAATTGTTATAATTCTAAACTTTTACAAAAAATATTCTTGCGAGCGACCTGCACGTAGAGACCAAAACCGGCTCTTATATAATTCATTGTATGTACATCTCACTTATCGCGTCGGCGATCGACGGTAAACGACAGCTAAAGCTTCATCTCGACGGCACCGTCCGAACCCCAGTCGTTAAGATCCTCGGCCCAGCCATCGTCACCGTTCTCCTCTCCGGCACCGTCGTTCATCGTTTCGACGTCGAACACGCTCTTTGCGGATTTGCTCGAGACCTCCTCCACATGGAGTACACGAGGCTTCTCGATGACGGGCTCCATATCCGTAAAAAAATCGATCTCCTCCCTCGTCGATTGCATCGACTTCGAATGCTTTATGTCAAGTTCGGAGATATCCGATATGACCAATTTTTTTTTGTACATGAGCGACTTTTCGTTTTTGTCGAGAGACGCCTGTGAGCTCGCTCGACATGGTATCGTTAAATTTGGCGGTCGCGTATCGTTGAGTTCGACCTCGACGTCCTCGGCGAGAACCGTTTCCAACGAATCAACGTTGACTTTCGGTAGAGCGAGCTCCTGCGTCTCCCAGTCTGACCAAGTACTCTCCTCTTCGACGTATGTTAAAACTGACTCCATCCTATCCTCGCCGCCGTCGGGAGACGGTCGTTCCGGAAGCTCCATTACCGTGGACACGTTGTTGCTCTCGGAAGCGTCGCAAATCTCATCGGTCGGCGGAGCTTTCGTCGTCGACGTCGACGAGCTTAAGTCTCTACGGTTCTGATTATGATTGGGACGACCGTCCGTGAACAGTTTGCCTCTGTTGCCGCCGATCACAGCCGCGGCACCCAGAATAGGCACTAGATCGGCCAACGCTCGAAGCGTCGTGCTGACCAATTGATCGTCGTGATCCTTTATACCGACCAGCAGTTCAGGCAGTATTTGCGACTTTAATTCGTCCATTTGAAATGCGTATATAAATGAATTAAAATGCGACAACAGTAATAAGCGTATCGAGACATCGCGGACGCAGAACATTTGCAATAGTTTCGGTACGAGACAGCTCTTGAACGTGGGTATCGTAAAGAGGCCGGACGACTCCGTGGACTCCTTGTCTTCACCTAGAGAAAACGAATAACGATTAACACGAGGATCTCTCGGAATTCTACGATCATCCGCTTACCCTTTGGCTTCAATACTAATGGCAGCAGCTTGTTTTGAGCGGTAAAGTCCAGCAAAACCATTCTGGAAAGCAGCAATCTCCCGAGCTGCTCGGCGACGATTTTTTCCGGAAATGCCTTCAACTGTTGTACCAGGGTCCTGCAAACGAACGAGTCCAGTGAAACGTTCACAATGATAGATCGTTCATATCCGCGAACAATGTTTATTTTTACTCACGAGAAGAAATTCTCCTTTTCGCTTTCAGTCTTCAGTGGCAGCTCCATTAGAAAGGCGTGTATATTTATAAAATCGTGAGTGAAAAAGGGATGCTGAATTATGGACGAGAGCTTGGTCCTGAGAATGGGATCGGAGCTTCTCAGGTTTTTTCGGCACATCTCCCTGAAGTCGGCCAGGGCTGGAACGTCATCTGCAACGAAGATATCGTTGAAAAGGGATGCTATCAGTTCAGGCAGTATTTGCGATTTTAATTCGTCCATTTGAAATGAATAATCTATATGAAATTAAATGAAAATAACATGAAATCCATTTGAAATTAAATGAAAATGACATGAAATCCATCTGAAAAGAATAATTTAATTAAAATGTGACAACAGTGAGGCGCAATTGCCCCATAGATTTAGCTCTTTTCAAAAAACCTTTATGCACACATACCTGCATTTTTCAACCTTAGGACTTCCTCGGCGAACACGCCAAAGGCATACTGATCTATGGCTACTGGATTCACCGGATTGTCCGACACCGCGGTATCTTCCTCTGGAGCGATGGCCTTGTCGTACCTGTAATTCTTTATCTTCTGCAGATACGTCTGATTAAAGTCTGAAAATTTGCACAGATACTCGAGTCCGCCGAGTTTCCAGCTTCCCTCCGGCGTGACGTAGACCGAACTGCTGCAAACATTGTTGTGGGAGGCCAATGCTTTTTCGTGAAGAAAAATCAGTGCTCTGAGAATGCTGTGAAGACCGATGCAGATCTGCAGTGTCGTCTGCGATCCGATGACCTGAGCGAGCGGCTTGGCATCTTCGGTCGCGAGGCAGTAAGTGCTTCCCTTGCGCCACGACGATATGTACTTTAGTATGCAAGGATGTCGATGTAGCATCAAATTCTGCAACACAGATAGGTAGGAGGAGGGGCGGGGTGTTGCGAGGTTATGAGATTCGATCGAGCGCGAGTCATCGATAATGGAAATAACGCACCTTCGCTGCTCTCTCCAGTGGCGAGGGCTTTCCGAAACTCGCCGTCGAGTGCAGGGAAGGCTCGCTGATAAATACTGACAAAGTTTGAGGATTCGAGCCGTGCAAGCTCGCACTGTGTTGCACCCAAAAATCAGTTATTTCTACGGCCTTCTGCCCGATCTCCAGCCCGCTCAGGGCGCTTCTTTCATTACCCATCAATCGTTGGTCTATCCGTCGAGACTTATGTTCTTTTTTTTGTCAGCCAAACGACTGTTTTACAATTTAACCTGCACCATGCACTACCTCCGGCGAGGGTCCGGCGGAGGCGCGTCTCTCGCCCTTTCGACTCTTTAGCACTGCCTTGACAGCAGCTGTCGGACACCTGTTTGTTTGCCCCTTTCGCGATCACCGTCGTCTGCTCGTTGATAACTTGATTGACCCCCCCCCCCCCCCCCCGTCGCCCCGCCCGTGCAACCAGACATGCGCGCTATACGTCGCTGATTTCTGGCACTTGCCTACTGGCCCGAAGCCGTAAGGACAGAAGACGATTCGCTGGTTTCCGAGCATTCGTCCACGTTCGTTGCGATCGTCGAACTGGTGATAAGGCTAACAACTCTGCACCGATAACGTTGTTGAATCATCAGTTTTTTAGTAAATATACAGGAGGAAATGATAAGGGACCGGTGAGAACCAATAATAAAGCAACAATAGTCGAGAGTCTAGTGTATAATTGCAGCTAAGGACACTATGGGTGCGTTCTTGCATGAATTGCCCTGTTCGACTAAATCCAAAAATATTTTAGATGTATCCACATGTATACACAGTTGAAATAGGCGTTATACCTATTATGATCACGATTAATCTCGTCGATGATTCTTCCAGGCGCAGTCATTTTCGTTGACGAGAGTCCGTCATTTATCGACGACAGTTATATTACCGGATTTTTTTGTATCAACGAGGATATGAAATAATTTTTTTGTCGTAATAATTGAGGACATTTTCTTTGCTCATTTTTTACCTCGATAAAAGACGCATTTCTCGATAGTTCGACTTTGACAGCAGCTGTCGGACAACAGTTTGTTTGCCCCATTCTTGAATGCAGATCTGCTTAGCTATACGTTCTTTTATTTGTGACTGCACACTGCTAGTGAGTTTTATAAATTGTCAACAATACATCCGATTTTTTCCGCGGGATACATTTTTTTCCGTTTTGATAACAAAAGAACGCTTGACAAGGCAGATTTGTGTAAGAACGAAACCCTGAACTGAGAGCAAGCTGGAAAATAAGAACGCCTATTTCAGCTGCGTATGTTTTTTGATATGCATGTAGAATATTTCTGGATTTAGCTAAACAGAGCAGAACCGCATTCAAGAACGCACCCAACTTGATTGACCCTTTGCCACTTTCCTTCCCCACCCCGTCCGTGCAACGAGACATGCGCATTGCATATTCGCTGATTTCCGAGTGTTCGTTGAAACCATCAAAGTGGCAATAACGCTGATAACTTTGCACCGATAACGTCGAATCGTCAGTTTTTTTTTCTTAGTAAATATACGGAAGGAAATGATAAGGGAACGGTGAGAACCGACAATAAAGCAACAATAGTCGAGAGTGTAGTGTAACTCGAGTTCACATAATGTATAGTATAATTGCAGCTAAAGACAATATAGTACATTATACCTATTATGATCACGATTAATCTCTCCGATGATTCTTCCCGGCGCAGTCAGTCCTTTTCGTCGATGAGAGTCCGTCGTTTATCGACGACAGTTTTATGTTACCGAAGTTTTTCGTATCGGCGAGGATATGAAATAATTGACGAGATTTTTCTTTATTCCTTTTTTTACCTCGATAAAAATCCTCGTCGTCAATTTGAAAAAACGAAACGATGAGGTCGGTATCAAACCATTACGAAACAGACTGTATGTAGCAATGAGTTTATTTACCTCCCACCGTAATAGCTTCGATATATATCCTCGCTCGTCTACCACAGTATTTTTCGTTTTTTTTCCTTAATTATTACACGCTATACCATACGAATAACTTTTTTTTCCTACTTGCATTTTACGCATATATCGTTCGATACAGAAATCATTGTAGCGATCGTTAATACAAACATAAGAAAGACCCGTGTACAATAGCGGCATATTTTTAGTTTTTTTTTCTTTTTAATCTTGTATCTGCGCTGTATGTTCCGGCTTCGTTACAAAGGAGCGGGACTGAGCGGGAGTGTAAAACTCATGTGGCATCAGCGTGTAGAGAAATCAGTCACCGGAACACACCGAATGTTTCGAGCATCGAGGTAGAACGTTGCGAGTTCGGTTCGGGCCGATAGTGTTTTTTTTCTTCTTTTTTTTTCTGGCGTGTCCAGGATAATAACGTCCAATAATTTATTCGCAATACGGCAACGTTTTCAAGGTACTCTACGGCACACGCTCCTTCCTCTCTCAAGTTCACCGTCGAATCAATGATCACTCCAATATCGTGGAATACACAACTCGAGTAGTAACAATAAATTGGCTATGTTACAAAGCGCGCGTGATGACAGAGTTCTTTTGTTTTTCTTTTCTTTTCGATAAAAAGCTTCGTGGGTACCGGGACACTGATATATTCTGTACAAAGAACGTCACGCTTTAGATTATTTCTTTCGTACAACAAATGGGTGAATCAATGACAATGCAGCCCATTAAAGTTGGCAGGGGGGGGGGGGGTGGGGGAGGGGGGAAATTGCTGCCGTTCGAGACTCTCGTGCACTCAAAGTACAACAGTTACAACGCAACAACCGAAATCGCAACGCACCAAAAAGTCTCACAAATATTATCCGTGCCGACACAAATAGATATTCATTTTACGATTTTTTGTTGTTGTTGATATTTATATATATAGATTTTTGTTTGTTTTCTTCGTTTCCAAGGCTTTGATGCGGATAGCAGAGGGCCGCTGGGCGAGGTCTAGCTCTGTGTAAAAAATTGCGACTTACACGTGAAACAATGAATCGTTGAATATCATTCACGCTGCCTCGTTGGTGCTAGTTTTTTTTTTTTCGGGACGGTAGGGCGGGTCGGGGGCGGGCTGGTCGAGAGTCGCTCGATGGCTCTCGCACAAAAATTTCTTAAACTATAAACACGTTAATAACAATCAGTGATTCATGTACATTCTTTTGTGTGTGTTTTGGGTATTTTCTGTATCTCTTTACGATCTACAAATTAACGATCAGCATTGATTTTTTTTGCCTTTAATTACTTTTATTATCGTTTAGCAGGTAAATGTATAAGTTACTGTCGTCTTGTCACTAACTACAGATAGGTAAAATTACAGATGCTTTGGCGGGGTAGGTCCAAGGGTCCGCCGGTTTTAATCCTCTAGTTAAAGTTTCAACCGCTCAATCGGATTCGGCAAAGCTTCTTCCGCGTCCTAAACGGTTTGTGTTTTTTTTTTTTTTTTTTTTCGTTAGTCGATCGATTACCGTCAGCACAGCAACAATAATTAATTCGAGATATCTCGCACGTAAAGGGGGGGTAAATGCCCAACGGGGCCGTTTCCGTAATCGAGATTCTCGCAAGTTATAATCCAAGGGACAAACACGCAAAATTCAGTCTTCGAAATAAAACAATATCTACAGGTCACGTATTGTCAGTCGCAATAATAATCATCGCGTTTCGTTTGACTCAACGTCCCGCTCACTTTCTCTCCCACTCTCTATCTTCTCTCTATGTCCACTCACTCATTTATTATTTTTTTTTACCAGCGACCAATCGTTCGTTCATCTCGTGACTCTTCGACGTGCTCAAACGCAAACGTTTAATACTGGCTCTGCCAGGACTCGATCGAGCGACTCGTGTTGAAAACATGCTCTGAACAACGAATACTAAAACATCGCGCGACACCGATTATCGCGCAATCTAAACTTCGTCGTGTCGAGTCGGCCAGACACGGGCAACTCGAATCGTTGTCATCGTAAATCATTATATCATCCTCTCTCGTACGCGACAGACCCTCGTACCAATTTAACCACCAATGGACCTGATACATTTGAAGAAGTTCCACTTCACATATAAGCGATAGACGTGATTAAACCGACTCTCAGTATCCTCGAGGAATCGTTACACATGCTACCCTACGGCATTGAACCATCCGCAGCATTTCACTAATTTTTTTTCTCGCACACGTTTCTTTTTTCGTCTTCCTTTTTTGTTTTTTTTTTTTACTCTTCGGTGCTCGCGCTACCCATCCCAACATCATCCGCTGAGTTTACACGTGCGATTAAATTGTAATAAAATTAAGAAAAAAAATCATAGTAATAATAATCGTAATTATATATATATAATAGTAGATAATAATAGTTAATAGTAGTGTGAAAAAGGACATTTTACTAGCTTCTTTGAAACGCCAACGTATTTTTTTTTCCTCCTAAAATATCATTTCGTTCGGTTGTCGCATTGATAAACACACGCCGGCATGTAATTGTTGTGTACTTTGTGCGGCAGCGCGTCGAAGGCACGGTACCTTCATCCTTTCGTTATTCATTCCATTTACGTGTCGTTTTATATCTATGCAGCGTGAACGCGTTTCCATTCCCTTTCCCTTTCTTCATTCATAATTTACATTAAATTCATGTTCAGCGGGCGTCACATCGAACGCCGTTTTTTCGCTTGGCTTTCTTCGTTCCGTCAATCGCAAACTTTTCGACAAAGACGATATTCGTGTTTCTGTAGTTTCTCTTTTTTTCCCCCAGTTTTCTTCCGTTTCTCGTTTGTCTGTTTTTGTTATTTATTTTTTTGTTTGTTTTTTTTTTTTCGTTTTTAAAGTAATTACACAATATCGTACCCTCTCTTAGTAAGTATTATCTTAGGCGATCTAGATCCTCGGCGTTATCGAATAGAAGTAAAAGTACGATCGAGTTTATATCGAGTTTCACTCTCGTGCTTTCCGACTTCCCCCCTCCGATGATTCGTAAACGACGTGCAAAAAATGTTCAAGTTATGTCGGCAACGCGACTGGCAGTACTTTAAGTGAATTATGTTCGACGATCATTTCCCTTACGTAAGTGAAATTTCTATCATTATCTCTTAGCCACCACGCCACCACATCGAGGAACCGAGCGCTTCCATACCGTCCGAATTACCCTAGTACGCTACGACGTCGTTCAATGAAAAACTAGCAACGACGCCTCCGATCTTTCAGTAAATACTAGAGCTTATTTTTTTTTATTTCGTTTTCTTTATCATTTCATTCATTTCAATAGCTTCGGTGTATTTCTTTTTTACCACTATAATGCTCGAACTGCAACGCAAAGCAGGGTAATATACAATTATTTTCGTGACTTTGTAGTTCGCGGTATTGAGTTTCAACGGACGATTATTATTTTTTTCCTACACGCTCGTCAAAGTCACATTTGTTAATTCGAGGGCTCTCCGTCTCACACTGCACAAGCGATACTTTACATTACGTACGCTCCGTGTAATTTTCCACTCAACGCCGAGCAGAGAGTCCGACGTCCCGTTAGTTTTCATTCACGAAACATGTACTCTCTTGTTAATTACTCACTGAACAAATCCCGTGTACGAATTTAACGTGCTTTCGTTCAGCCAGCCTGTACGCGCGATTTCTGTGATTTTTTTTTAAATCCGTTTCGCGATATCGCGAGTCCTTTCATCCGTATTCACATAGTAATGTGCGCACGCCGACGCACGGATATATTGTGTATGTGTGTTTGTGGAGGCAGGTTATGTGTGTATTTGTGTATGCGCAAAGAGATTCGAGAAACGAATTATCGAACGCCACGGCCGCAGACTCGCAGAGTCGCGGTTCCGAGCTTCGAACAATCGCCTCGCAGATCTGATGCGTACAACCACGGTCGCCAGATATATTCACCAAAGGGAAAAATCATCGACTTTTCACAGTGAGAGGATTGGCGCTTTTCCGCAGCGCGTTTAACGCGCCGTACACGGGCTCGGCGATATTGTATATATTTGTCAAAAAAAAAAAAAAAAAAAAAGGAAAAGAAATTGTAACGGAAATATCCACTGCTATGAACGAACGAACGACGTGCTCGAAACACGTATGTTTTTTTTCTCTTTCATTTTTTTTTCTTTCTCGCCTCCCCCTTTCTTCTGAACAGAATTGCGTCGGTATGCTGAGCCTCGAGGCAAGGCTCTCAAACGTGTGTATACAATTAGTATATGTCTTGAATCCTAATATCAGTTAAGATGAGTGTGTTTTCGAATAGATCGAGAAACCGCGCAAGTATCCTCGTACTCGGTAAGAGGGTGAACCCTTATTATTTATGTGTTTCTTTTTTTGTTTTGTTTGTTTCGCTTTACTCGTTTTGCTGATTCACTTCCTCCTTATTATCACCATCTTGCTGACTTACATTGGACTTGTTACCTCCCCCCTGGTTTGCGGCAGTGCCGTCCGCGATTTTGTCATTATGCGACTCGCCTTTATCGTTAGAATCCATTTTCACATTACCTGAAACAACGATTTTTTCTAATGCAAATTCCTCTAGTTCCTTTTTGGCTGTTGGGAGAGTAGTGAGCCTCGCACCGAGTTGCTACTGTGTGTATTGATCGATAGACCCACCTTGCCCGGAATAGTATTGCTGTTGAATCTTCATGTTGCGTTGCTGCTGCTGCTGAGGCTGCTGTTGCTGCTGATGAAGATTCGGCCTGTGACGATTCATCTGTGCTTGTTGCTGCTGTTGCTGCTGCTGCTGTTGCTGCTGCTGTTGCTGAGAGGGCATACAGTTGGCTTGCTGCTGGCTTGGATTGTTCGGATTGGGGCCCGGTGGAAACGGCACGACGGGCCTCTGGATCGGCGGTGGATAGCGTTGCTGCGACGGTTGTATACCGGCGCGGGGGGGCATACCCATTCCTCGAACGTTTTGCTGTAGTACCTGTTTCATTGTTTCAATTTATTAACGACGGACAATTTTTTTGTTCGAGAAATTTCTTTTTGTCTAGTCTCTCATAACACCACCGGCCTCTCACGCTTGTATCGCAGACAGGCCAAGAACCGTCGGGGTGTGTGCGTGTCAATGTCCAGCCGTATTTTTAGTAACACGGCTAATGAACAACGGCAAAACGCCGGTTATCCACGCGCGGAGACTCATACTAATGTAATGTAAAGGTAAATGATAAATAGTTTAATGAATGATACATACATAGTTGTAGCTGCTTACCAGAGCAGACTGATTGACGCCCTGATATTGTTGATACTTGTGGTGCTGAGTCGGACTCGGCTGTGGCTGTTGCGATTGCACCTGCTGCTTGCAATTGCGAGACTTTGGCGACGGTATCTGAGGTGCTGAAAACGTGCGAAAAAAAACGATCGGACGATATAGTTTATTCTTTCGAAACAATCGCTTGCTTGCTCGTCGATGTTGATTATACGAGTAGCAACTTACTCGAACTGAAGACCGACGCGAGAACGTCCTGCTGATTACCGGACGGGCTCTTCAGTTGTCTCGGCTGTTCCTGCTGCTGATGCTTGCTGAGAAAGGTCGCGGCGGCATTGGCCGGACCCGGCAAAGCTCCTGTGGGATTGCGAAATTGCTGTGCCGCCGCGGCGGCTATCTGCAGCCCCGAACCGGACAAAAATTGGGAACTATAGTTCTGGAGACCAACGGGGGTAGCACTGCCGGCTGCCAGGCTTTGGCTGTGCTGGCCAAACCCCTGAAGACCGTAGTGAGTTCCTGTCTGCTGAGCGGCGCCGCCGGGCGGATAGAAGCCCGTTTGAGAGCCCGGAAATACATCTGTAAAGCGTGTCAGTGACTGATTGAGAAAACGAAATTCCGAGTAGCCGTTCGAACGCAAAAAAGCTATCACAGCACAACATCTCTAACGGTACACGAACGAATATCACAGAAACCAATTCTTTCTTTTCGATGCCGTACAGAAGACAACACATATTTTTATTTTATTGATCTAATAGTTTTAAGTTTCTAATAGTGGCACAATAAATACACAAGTGTCAAGGAAGAATAATTACAAGATTTAAAAAAAAGAAGAAAAAAATTGTAACTCGTCCTGTTCACCAAGTTCTATCTCTATATTATTATGTTTGTTTTTTTTTACTACGATGAAACGATACGTGATAAATATTGCACGACAAATACAAAGTGTGCTCTGACGATACTGGAGAGACGAGCAACGTAATGCTCGATATTACAGGGGAGAAAAAAAACTACGTGGTTACGGCGTGAAGTGACGATTAGAGTATAAGTAAGGAATAGGCCAGTCAAGCTTACACAGAAGTATGTTAGGTTTACCGGCGGAAGTCGCGCTATAATAGCTGTTCGCCGAGGGTTGAACGCTTGGTCCAGGTCGTTGTACCAGTTGCGAATTACTCATGTAACTGCCGCTAACACCCAGCACTTGATTCGGATCGTACGGTATGTACGTCAACTGTAAAAATTAATCGAATGAAGATAGTTGAACGTGGCTAAAAAAAAGTGCTAGCCCCGTAGCTCGAATAATCTACGCCTAAATGTATTCGTGAAGAGCTACGCGGCTAGGATAATAAACACGATGAGAGTATCCGAACGGACGATTTATCCGCGACTCACTTGATTCGGCTGCGGAGCTGACGGCGCTTGGAAGTGCGCAGCCTTCGTTCCGATAGCTCCGATCGGTTGAGAGGACGGCTTCACGCTTGCCGACATCAGAGAGTTCGAGGTCGAACTGATTAGGACCGTGCTGGGGTTGTTGCTCAGCTGTTGATTCTGCCCGAAGGGCGGTGCAGCGGCAGTTGTCTACGAGAAAATAATTGGAAAAAAAAACACATGAAAAAAACTATTTCATCGAACGATTTTTAGAACCAAGAAAACGATGAATAAAACTTACGATTCTGTACTGTGACAAGTTGTTCTGATACATGTCCGGAGTGGGCGCGTTACCGGCGTGCGGAGGCGGAGGAGGCGGCGGTTGCTGCAGATAAACGTTTTGCTGATTGAACGAGTTCTGAAGCGACGGACCGTAAGGTGGATATTGAGTGAAAGGGGATCGACTCTGATCCAACTGGAATGCTCCGTAGAGACCGCCGGGCTGTGCCGACATTTGACCGGAGCCCGCGTTGAACAGAACAGCCGGCGGTGATGGAATGGCCGACATGCTTCCGTACTGTGCCGCCTGCGACCCGGCGTACTGCTGGAATTCCTGATAAAACAACGAAGCAGCGAAACAACGAATTAGTAGCAGGAATTCATTGCACTCGCGGTGGAAATCTTATCAGTATCTCTCGTCTCGCTAACGTCGCATTTGGTTTTTTTTTTTTCATTTCTTTTCTTCCTTCCTTTTCAATAATAAAATGTGTGTTTTTATCTCTTACTTGGTAATTAATGTGGGAAGGTTGACCGGTAGAATTGAACGGGGGTGGACTGAGCGGGCCTTGAAGACTGGCCGGCGGATGTCCTATGGGACTCTGGCCGGGGCCTATGGGACTGGGACCGGGTACAGTGGAACCAGGTTGCGCACCACCATTCCCTGAGGACTGTTGCTGCGGCTTCACCTGCGGGGGAACCAGCTGCGCATCAGGCAAAGAGTCAGCGTCTTCCCACAGGGGACATGGTATTTCGTTATAATTCATTTTTCTATTTACATCACTATAAACATAGCCACGTGTCTCGCAGGCGCAGTCGATCTTCAATTTACGCTCTTCGAGGTGGTAAACTAAGTGCTAAAACACGCGCGCGAGCTAGTAGCTAGCGAAATTTGTTGCCGTTTAAGCGACTCAATAGTCACTTACCTTCTTCATTATTCATCACTCCCGCGTTTCTTTTATTTTTTTTATCGTTACAATGACAATGCTTGGCCGATTAATAATGGAGAGATGAGCGGTGTTAAACAAAGCGATGATTGAAATGCAGCGACAGAAGATATTTGTACCATTCGTATCGAGACAGGAGATCGGGCGAATTTCTAGTGATGTAATAGGTTCACGTGACATGCGTGAATATCGATCGAAGAATCGATAGCTGTATGAGAATCTCACCTTGCATACATTTGTCGATGTTGCAATCTCGTTTTTCATGTTGTTCTGGTTGTACTGCTGATGAGGGCTGTACGTGTCGTCGACGTCGGCGGCCTCGAAGCTCTGGGGAAAGCTGTTTGCGGTGCTGACGACGCTGCCGTCCTCGTGCTCGACGACAGTCGGCATCGGCGGCGCGTTCTCCCAAACTTTCTTCACCGAGGCGATCTTGAGATTCAACTCGGCGGTCGACGGCGATATCGTGCTCTGTCCGCCGGTCATGTGCATCGATCGTGTCATGCCGAGGCTCTTGCTCTTGTCGTCGGTGAGCTGGGAGAGATCAGAGTCGAACGTGAAGTCGAGTTTCATGTCGGCGTTGTCCTCGCTCTTGTTGAACGACAACGGCATCTGTATCGGCTCCTGGGTCTTCTCCTTCATGAGATCGTTCGGTTTGCTCGAGAACGCAACGGACAGAGCTTGCTGCTGATGCTGCAGCTGACCGCCGTCCTCGTCCATGTCGCCTCTCTTGTCGCCGCGCGAACTCTGAGTCTTCATGTGATTCGAGAATTTAGATTTAATCGCCATGTCCGATGGTCCGGTCTTCTTCGAGTAATTCGTATTTTCGAATATCAAAGTCTGCACCGGTGGCGACGAAGCGTCTGAGACACTCTTTTCAGGCATGTGTTCCTTAGAAATTTTGCCGGGTTTGTTGTCGCCGTTCGGCGAGTTTCTCTGGCTGCTGTTGCCAGAGTTCGCCTGCTGCTGAGACTGCTCGTTCATGTCGTGAATGTGATCGTTCTGCGCGGTCAAGCCGGACATGAGCTGTATGTCGGCCGGTACCGAAGTCGGTGAGTTCGATCGCATCTGACTCGTGAAGGGCTTGTCCCAGGCGTTAACCGAGGGAGGAGGCGCCGGGCCACCCGCCGAGTCTTTCATGTAATTGCCGCTAGAGCCGCTGATCTTTCCCGTCGAGGACTCGCCGTTACCCTCGTTTCCGCCCATGTGCTGCTGCTGTTGCTTCGCCATTCTTTGCTTCTGAAATCTCGGCGCCAGCTTCTGACGATTCGGATTTCTGTCGAATGGTTTCGGTGGCATGTTCGCCGGTTGCGGTATGGGCTGTCCCAGCAACGACGGTATGTTCTGCACCTGCTGGGGCGTCGGCTGTGGCCCGTTAGACTTCGACTTTGATCTGTCGCGCTCGCGTTCCTTCTCCTTCTCCCTGCGCGGTGGCTTCGGCTCGTCCTTCTGCACGTGTCTCGATTCTTTCACGTTCTTCTTCGAGCGCACCTCCTGGAATCCGTCCGAGTCGAGCTTGTCCTCGGCTCCGTTCGCACCGTCGTCACCGCTCGCTGAATAATTGTTCGCCTCCGAGTCGGTGTCAATTATTTTCTTCTCTTTGCTCATCGACTTTTTGTTTATGTCGTTGAGCGCCTGATCAACGAGATTCGGATCGTTGAGCTTTATCTCGTCCATGCGATTGACCGTCGTGTCCTTGCCGGCAGGTTTGTTCGACACCGGACCGCTGTTCGCCGAGCCCTGACTTCGCGGTCGTCCGTTCTGCGTTTGAGCGTTCTGCATAGGCTGCGGCATGCTGCCCGAGTGATTCCGTTGATTCAACGCCGAGTTCTGCGCATTGCGCTTCTCGGCACCCGGAGCTCTCGAACCCGCACCCGAAGACTTGACGTTCTTCTCGCGCTGCTCGCGATTGTTGCCCTGCTGTTCGTTCCTTCGCGACTGCGAGTTGTTGCTCGTCATGTTCTGATTCGAGCCTTGACTGCCGCGTCCACCGAATTGCTTGCTGTGACTGTTGACCGATTCCTTGTGCTCGTCCGGGTGATCCTCGCTGTTCTCGGACGTCGTTTCCCAATCCTCGTTGCCGACGTCCGACGAATTTTGCTTTATCATCGTACCGCTGCTGCCACGAAGACGCGCCTCCCGAGTGTCCCTCCCCTGTAAGAAAAAAATATTATCTTTAGTCTCCAACATTCGCGCGATGTGCCGGAGGACCCGAAGGCGCTCTCTACGCTCCCAACGGATCGTAAATTATGATTCTACTAACCCGACGACTCCCGCTGCGATTTCTCTTCGAACGCGCGTCATCTTTCTTCGGCTGATTTCTCTGCAATCCAACATTGTGTCCCATCATGCCGCCGTGATTAACGACTTCCTGCTTGCTGCCCTGATGAGACTGTAGGTTCGGTGATTTGTTGCGCCTTCCGGTTATACCAGCGGTAAGGGCTTGTTGCTTCGCGATCATCTTGTCGTCCGTGGACTCTAAATTGGACGAAGCTGCGCTGAGATCGTTGTCCTGTGGGGTCGGAGTCGGTGGATTCTGCTGTTGCTGTTGCTGAGCGCCGGTTTGCTGCTGCTGCTTCTCGTCGGGGCATCGCTCCGTGGAGAAGGGGCTCTTGCTTGGCGGCGGACCGTAACCCGTAGTTGCTCCACGAGTGCGAAACCCCCCGCGTCCGCGTCTCGAGGGTTCGCCGGACGGTGCAAAGCCTTCGCGGCTCGGTTTGCCGTCGTAACCGCGCTTCTCGCTGCGCCCCTGGGAATAATCGGCGGAGCGTTTGTCCTCGCGACGCGAAACTTCGCGATTCCTGTCCTCCTTGTCGATCTTTTGCGTCGGTGGCTTCGGCGAAACGGCCGACCTTCTCTCCTCCTTGCCGGACTCCGCCGATCCGGAAATCTCGTCGCCGCTCAGTTCCATCTCAGAGTGACCGTAGGATCCGCTCTTAGCCGATCCAGGCCTCCCCATCGAGCGCGGACCGGCAGTCCGACGACCGCGAGTCTCCGGGCCGCGCCAGCTTCTTCCGTAAACGTTGTACGCCTGCCAAGTGCGCCCTCCGCTTCCTCCGCCCCCGCTACCGCCTCGTGATTCGCGAGTCCTCGAGCCACCGCTGTTCGTGCGATTGCGAACGTTCTTCTCTCTCTTGTCCTCCTTAGAGTCATCCTTGATCTCCTCGTTGTGTGAGCCTTCGCGCTCCTCCACGCAAAGTTTACTGACGTTCTCCTTCAGATCATCGATGTCCTTGTCGTCCTTCGTCGGCTCGAGCAGCTTCGCCTCTTCCTTCTCGAAGGTCGGTGAGACCGACTCGGACCATATCTTCGGCGAAATCTCGCTTCTCTCGATGGTCCGATTGTTCTCGGGCGTGCGTTCGAGCTTTTTGTTCCACACGTCAGTCTCCTTCTTCGCTTCCGTCGGTGATTCTTTCTTCTCCTGTTGATCGACGCTGCCGCGCTTCAAGGGAGTCATTCCGCGCTTCTCGCTCTTCAGCTCTTCGGCGACGAGTTTCTCGCGGGTGACCGGACCCGGTAGCTGCCATCTGCCGTCCCTCTCACGCTCCCGATGATCCTCCCGGTAAGAGTCGCGCTTCTTCTCCTCGTAATCGGCAATATCTTGGGCCCACGAGCCTATGTCTCGCAACTTTATTGAATCCTCGTCGCGCAGAGACGTTCTCGATTCGCGGGACGTTCGACTGTCGCGCGAATCCGGTCTCTGGGGACGCTCGTTGCGATCGTTTCTCTCTATGCGCTCTTCGCGATGGATCGGCTCGCGGCGGCCGTCCGTTTGACGCTCGATCAGAGGATGCTCGTCGCGACGAGAGTCTCGCCACTCGCCGCTCTCCGGGCGTTCTCTCTGCATCGGCCGCTCGTCGGCGAGATCCTGCTGGGGCGGCGATTGCTGAAATATAATCGAGCTAATTAACACGAGGACCGTGCGATCGGCGATGACAACTCCATGGCAGCCACGAAATTCGGTGACTTTTCCCGGTTTTTCAGATCAAAAATTTAATTTTTCCAGTCAACCGATCGGGGTAGGAAAGAACAATTAAAAATAAGGCAAAAAGTAATAATAATAAGTATAATGATTATTAATATATTAAACTCAGCTCGCAACATTAAAACTTCCCAACGAAATTAATATCACGACACAGTCATATATATGCTGCACATAGTTGACAAGTTTGTTGAAACGAAAAATGTAGACATCGTGCAGCATGGAATTAAACGAAAAACATCAAATTCAAAAATTTTAATTTTAAAATATTGGGTTAAAAAAATTCCATGACTTTTCCAGGTCCCACCTAATCCCCTGACTTTTCCCGGTTTTCCAGGTCCGTGGCAACCATAACCTCGGTAGCGGCAAAAAAAATTACGTACCTTGCGATAATTGTCATATTCGGATTTGTCTTTCGACTCCCAAGCTATCATCATCTGATGATAGCTTGACTTGCGATAATTGTCGTATTCGGACTTGTCCTTCGGCTCCCTCATATCGCGGGAGTCGCGAATTTCTCTCGGTTCCTTGTCGTCGTAGTGTCTTTCGGACTCGCGCCTGTCGTTCCTGTGTCGATCCTCGTGCTCGTAGTCCTTGTGGCCACGATTGTAATCGGTGTAGTGACCGCTCGAACGGCGAGTATCGAAGATGCGATTCTCTCTAGCCGGTACGAAGCCGCTCTCATCTCGGGCCCGCGGACCATGATGATCGCGGGACGACGGACGCTGCTCCATCGGCTCTTCCATTGGGCTTGAGACCATGGAGTCCGAATCACCCTTGCTACGACGCTGGCTCAGTGGCATCGAGTGAGATTCCTTTATGCCGCCAGAAACTGATAAACATACAAATCATGGCGATGCATGACTTTCTCGACATAGTCAGAGTCAACAGAGGGTTTATCAAGGTAAGTCCGTGCGGCACCGTGCGGCACAAAAATTGTTTGTACACGTTTTAAAGGAGAAATTTTTACAAACTAGATTAAAGAATTCCTACTTTATGTAGAAAAAAATGTACAACAATGAATTTACAGAAAAACAACTCAGTTTATGCCAATAAATCCATGCACATATTTTTTACGCAATTTTTGTAAGGTCAAATTTGTAATTGTGATCCGATCTTGATGAGTGACAGCTTATTTTGTTTGTTGAAATTTGTTTTACGAATTCACCGAATAGCTTTCTACGTTTACATTCTCAATCAGAATAAAAGTTTTGTTAACTTCGTAGCTCTGTATTTTTTTCACCAACAAATGATTCTAATTTGTAAACGATGCATACTATCATTAATGTGTATTATCATTAGTGAATCCGTAGAATATCCATCGAGCAATAAAATGAGCTTTCACTAGTTAAAATCAAACGAAAATTACAAATTTGACTTCACAAAAACTGAGTAAAAATATTCCCGTGAATTCATTCGCGTGCACTAAGTTATTTTTCTGAAAATTCATAGTTGTAGATTTTTTTCTACATAAAGTAGGAATTTTTTCATCTATGTTCCACCTCAGTTCGCAGTAATTATTCTGTTTAAATGTATGCAAACAATTTTTGAAATCTTGGTACACGACTGACTTGACTGTACCACAAGGACTACAAAAAAAAAAAAAATTAAAAAAAAAGAGAATACATACGTGGTGTGTGCAAATGTTGCGATCCTTGATTGGGATGATTGTTGTGGCTCCATCGGGATCCACTGTTTCCGCCGGTGCCCTGATCGGAATATTGCGGTGCGAAAGGTGCCTGCGAGGAATTTCTCTCGGCATTCGGTGACACGCGACTCGTGCCGGTACTGCCACTTCTCTCCGCCTGCTGTTTCTGAAATCGTGGCGGCAAATTGCTTTGGAAGTGTCGATAAAATGCCGGTTGATCGCGTTCCCTGACCTCCCGCTGTTCCCGATCGCGCTCGCGTTCCCGATCGATCCTCGAAGATTCCTGCGGCTGCTGCCGCCCCGTGAAGATGGGACGATTCGTCGAGAGGTCTACATTATCACGTACGGGCTCCCGAATTATTCGACTCTCGCGGCTACTGTTCATCGTTTTCTCCTCTTTCCCCTCGGACGAGGTGCGCGAACGTTCGCGATCGCGGTCGCGATCGCGATTCTCTCTCTCGCGACTCTCCTTTTCGCGTTCCCATTCGGGCACGGGAATAGGCACTGGGGGAACACTTATCAATCCTTTAGGCTCCGACGCCGGAACGGACTCGTCGTCCTTCTGCTTGGCCTGCTTCTCTTTGAGCTTCTGTTCAAGATCCTGCAGTTTCTTAGCTGCTGCCTGTTTAGTAGATTCCTGAAATCGTTTCTCCTCCTCCTCCTTGCGCTGACGTGCCCGCTCAACGGCGGACGCGACTTTCTCGCCTTGCTCTCTGCGTCTCTGGGTCCAGATCTCCTCCTCTTCTACTCCTTTGGGATTTCAATGAAGAGACGAGTTAACGAAACGCCATTAAATTGAGTATACGATTGTAAAATCGAGTTTGTGTACGTACCTCTTAAAGGATGAACCGAACGAAGTGGTGGAGGTTGTTGTTGTTGCTGCTGCGGTTGCTGCGGTGGCTGCTGTTGTATTTGTTGCTGCTGTGCCTGCTGCTGCAACTGCTGCTGTTGCAACTGTTGCTGCTGCAATTGTTGCTGCTGCAACTGTTGCTGCTGCAGTTGTTGCTGCTGCAACTGTTGCTGCTGCTGTTGCTGTTGGTGCTGCTGCTGTTGCTGCTGCGGTGACGGATAATTGTCCCTCGCTTGAGGGCCATTGGATCCACGAAAGTCGCGTTGTCCAAGTCGATCCGGATACCATGAACGATGCTGCTGTTGTTGCTGCTGCGACATATGGTCCCGAGAGTCCTTAGGTCCATCTCTGTCACGAATATCCCTAGGCCTTTCTCTTTCTTCTATCGGACTCTCGGTTATTTTATCCTCCCTCTGCGGAGTCTCCTTCCTTCCTTCGTCTCTGCGCGGCGGTTCAGGTTCGTTCTCGTCGTCGCTGAACGCCAATTTCTGATTGTAGTCGATGTCGTCGTGGGCCGCCCAGCCGGCGTCGTGCGATATGTCGTCCATGCGCGTAAGATCCTCCTCCTTTATTATCGGGCGTGGAACGACAACATCCTCGACGACCGGCGGAGGGGCGCGTTCGCGCTCCTGCTGGCGTTGCGGTGGCGGAAAACGCTCCGCGGAATAATTGAATCTAGGGGGACGAGGGCCGTTGCCACCGCCGCTTCCGCCTCCACCGGAACTCACGTTTGCCGGGAATTGGGATGGGAAACCGCCCGGTGGGAAATTTCCTCTGTACATCTGTGCGGAGAAAGATATATCTTTTTTTATTTTTTTGTTATAAGCAAATTGTGAGCGCGAACTGCGAGAGTGACTCTCGTTAATCCTTCATAAGTCACACCGCTATCCCCACTCTAAACGGGACTAACGGACGCGGAGTGTAAGAACACTCCGCGTCCGTTAGTCCCGTTTCGGTACGGTTTCGGGCGGTGTTACTTATAAAGGGTTTAACTCTATTGTTAACAATTTACTGTTGACGTAGTTAAAGTGGAGAAATTTAGTGGTAATTTTTACTCACAAATGGGGGAATGAGTCCTCTGTAGTGGTGAATTGTTGGACCGGCTTGATGAGCGCCCGCTGGTACCGGACTCTGGTTGTTCTGTGGAGTGTGCTGGCCTGCCGGGACCGATACCGTGCCCGGTGACTGGCCCGAGCTCGGACGCCCTCCACTGGGTCCCTCTGACTGTCCTGGCGGGCCTCCGATGCCGATCGGGGGGCCCTGGGCCACCGGAATATTCCCACTTCCGGTACCAGCTACCCCTGCTCCTCCTGACGCACGACTTCCACCCTGTATCCAGCTTCCCTCCGCTAAAAATAAAGACAGATCGATATCCGATAGAAAAAAAAATTGTCACTGAGACCCGTTAAAGGATTGCTTGCAGATACGACGATTCTCCAAATCTGTACTGTACTAATTTTATTATTATTCGTATTTATTACTTTGTGGACGCAGACTTGGACCAGGCCCATACTGTGCGTTCAGCTCTCGATTTTGTTGCGATTGTTGCTGTTGCTGGCCAGCCGACGCACCTCCTATTCGCACACAATTAGAAAACTTTTATCCAAACTGCACTTGCGTGTTAAAAACCGAGGAACGCACGAGGTCGGGTACTTGCTCGATTACGTTCAACATCAATGTTTTACAATAAAAAATAATAATAATAATAGTAAAAATCATCAACTATTTCAACGTTTAAAATATATATTTTAGAGAATGTGAAGAGTGAAAAAAAAAATGCGAATCGACACAAACTGCGAATACGAAACGGTTTAACGACATGTATATATGACCATTGTGTACATAAATATACATGATCGGCAGTCATTTTTTTACAGCTAAAACGCCGCGTGGCGTATCGCATCTACTTTACGGATCTCACAAAACGAAGACAAAAAAAAATCAAAGATGTTATAAAAACTAAAATAAAATGAAAACGTTTACAGAGAGAATCCAAACAGTTACAAAAGTGATCATAACGACAGAAGCAAGGAGTCTCTCTCTCGTTCTTTCCAGGCAGATGCATCGACTGTATATTTCTCTCTACGTCTCGATCGTCGGCTCATTGGCCGATTCTCGACGAGCAATACCCGACAGAAACATTGACCCGACAGCAACAGAGATTTTTTCGTTATCGTATGTTTGAAATTTATCTGATTCGGAACACGCATCGTAGCGCGCGCGATAGTCTCGCTAGCCGTTTGAACAGTGGAGAAAACCAAACTAATAATACAGCCTACGGTGGGGGGAAAAGAAATGAAAATGAGGCGTAAAAACGTGGCATGACAAACGTTGCGGATGCACAGCTTTGGTTGTTTGATATATGATGATCGGGAATCGGGTAAAGCAGCATAAAAAATAGGATAACATAAACAATAATAAAAAATAAAAAAAAAATTTTAAACGGGAAGAGGAGGGGTGTGGAAGGCACTACTCGCAAGGAAACGAATCGAACTAGCAAGGCTCTACTGGCAAGCAGCACCCCACCTGAGTGGTTGTGGGAATATGACTGTTGCGGTAGCAACGACTGATGCTGGGCATTGACCGAGATCGCAGCGTTCGACGCTGTCGAGGACTGCTGAGTCTGGCTCTGATTGGAGACGGAGACGGAGGGCTGTCCACTGAGACTGGGAAACTCGTGTTGGAATTGCGGGGACTGATGGGCGAGGAAACTCAGTCCGAGGGCACCTCTTCCCGTTCTCCCGCCCCCCGTAACGAGCCCCGCGTAACCAACGACCGCTGACACGACAGGCGTACCTATCGATGTTGATAATTTGCGGCCAGCCAATCGACATCCCCGACAACACAGTCTTTTACTCACATGTCTCTCACAGTTCTTCGTCGGCTCTTATTCAACGATTTACACGTTATATATATATATATATACACCCAGAACTGGATCCGTCAAAGGACGCTGGCGTTAGACTAGCGCGAGGTATAAATTCGTTAAGCGGGAACATTTATTTAGCCATGCATGTTATGATATACTTCGCGTGACATACTCCGCGAGTATTGTTCAGTGAACTTGGTGCAAGCAAGCGTCTCTCTCACGTTCTTTCGTCACTATTACGGACTCATTTCCCACCGAGATTTTTTTTTTTCATGTATGTGTTTTCGTGTGTGTTTCTCCGTGTACCTTTCAATAACGCGTGTTGACAAAACACGAGTCTTTGTCTGTGTATCGCTAACTTCCTTCGAGTGTCCAATTCTGGATCCTATTCGTTATTAACATAGACGCCGCTGTTCTCCTGTTGCCGTATCCTCTATTGATTTTTCGCCCCGTTAACGTCGTTAACGAGCGCGAACGTCAGACGGATGGCGTCGAGTTCGAAAAAATGTTTTTGCAGACGAATTTTTCTACGAACGCGATTTTCTAGCTATCGAGGGTTTCCCCCACGGAATCCCAGTGGCTTTACAGCGTTTCGGTGAGTATGATGAATAAAAAAAAAACAACGAAACGGAATGATTGGAGTAACGAGAACAGAACGTACCGACATCTCCTGGTCTGGCCATAATCGCGCTCCATGATGATTTGTTGTTGCCCGCTTCGGAAGGATGGGGAGACTGGGAAGTACTCTGTTGTTGGCCTGGCAGTGACGGCTGTAAAGGCGTCGTCGGCACAGGAGTCGTCGGCACACATTGTGCTGGTGATGAGTTGGTCTGTTGAAACATTGAATGGAGAATTAGTAGAAATCTGCATACACAAATGAGCATCGAATACACAAGTACAGTGAGTGAGGACGAAGCTCTTCAAAAGTAATGTAAAATGGTTGTTGTACTTTACACTACTCGCTCGAAATTTCGTGAATAAAATGAACGAGAAGTCGCGAGTATTTTTATATATATAAAGTCGGTTTAAAAAATTGTCAATATAAATTTTAGCTGCAAATCGATGTACGAATTAAAAATTGTAATAAATATTGGGAAAAAAAAGCAATAAATAATGCAATGTGACATTTTTTTTTCTCTTCGCTTGTCGTATACACACGCTCGCGCGCGTGTATACGACCAACGATTAGACATACGACAAACGACAACAGATTAGTGGAAATCTGCATACACAAATGAGCATTGAATGTACTGGTGCAGTAAGTGAGGACAGAGCCTTTGAAATTAACTTAACACGGTGATTGCACTTTACATTACTCGGCCGAAATTAATTAATAAAATGAACGAGAAGTCATGACAATATATATGCATGAGAAAAGATATTTTTGGACAATTATTGATTGACTAGCATCACAAGTTGCTTCCGAAGTTCATCGATATAAAAAATGTATGTTGTCCGAATAGTTTCTACTTGATCTATTAATAATAAATAAAATGAATAGCGATCACAGTTTGACCAATATAAATTGTAACTGTCAATTGATTTATGCAATAAAAATTGGAAAAAAAATACAACAATGTTGCAATAAATAATGCAATACGACGAAATTGTTCTCGTCATTTGTAGGATGCGTGCGCGCGCGTGCGAGCTACGATACGAAAGCACTTACTGTAGAGGTGTCTGAGAGTGGGGCGGCTGTGGTGTTGGTAGTAGTAGTCGTAGGCGACGGTGAGGGGTCCTTGGTAGTGGCCCAACCGCTTCCTCCGCTAGGTACAAGACTTACAGCAGGATCACTGTTGCTGTGTTCGCTCTTCAAGCTAGGCAAATTAGCGGGTGGACGCCGTGCCGAAGGCACCTTTCCCAAACTCTGCATTCCATGTTTGCGTGGTAATGTACTTTTCTGCTGATGTTGTTCCAAAGATTCTCCCTGTGATACAAAATAATTCAAAGAAAAAAAAAACACATCTCATTATTGATAGTTCTCGCCGTGAACTCCGAACGCCGGCTTGACTCAAATTCTTTAACTTACCCTGCTCACTCGGTACAAACTATTGATATCTAGCGATTGAAACTTGGATTTTCCTTTCTCCCCCTTCGACACAATCCCCGACAGAGTAGACATGCTGTCTGCAGGCAACCATTTAGTACCACTCAGACCCAACGAACGAACCCTTTGTCTGTAAATTCAAATATTTTCCATGTTTCATAAAGATTTATTTTGCGTCGCGACGCAGTCGCTCGACGGATGTTTGCGCGAGTCTGTTTGTACAGCCGAAAAAAAAAAAAAAAAAAAAAAAAAATCGGAACGAAAAGTAACCGCGAATTCCCAGCAAAGGTGATTGAACTCGGCGATCTCCCGGGTGTCCTTATTCTCGAGAACGATCGACGAGGCTCGGGCGTAGCGAAATATCGTCGGGTTTACCGGGACTACTTGAACAAAAAAAAAAGGTAGCCGCTCGAATCGCGATAAGTTGAGGAAGAAAAAAAAAAAAAAATCCGTCAGAAATGACGTCGGCGTACGCGGGGGAAACGTTGAGGTCGTGCTCGAGGATACACGCACGATAGAGAGACACACAGAGTAGAAGGCACACGAGATTCTCTCAGACGAGGGTGGGGGAGGGGGTTCGAGGGGAGGGAGGGGGGAAATAATAAAAAAGAGTTTGAGCGTCGTGATTGCGCCAATAAAAGGTAAAAGACTTAAAAGAGACGGCCGGAATTGGCCGTTCAAGGGCTTCGAGAAAGAGCTTTGTTAGCAGCGAGAGATGCCCGTGATGCGAGAGAGAGAGAGAGAGAGAGAGAGAGAGAGAGAGAGAGAGAGAGAGAGAGAGAGAGAGAGAGAGAGAGAGAGAGAGAGAGAGAGAGAGCGGGAGGGAGGGGAGGGAGGGAGAGAATGGAGAGCAAACGCGAAATGATTTTCGCGTAAGCGTTTCGGGTAGGATAATAATCCGCAACGTCGTACGCGTAACGCGTAGGAAGGTGGCCAAAGAGACGAATAGGTAAACGATGATCGTCGAGTGGCGAAAAAGAGCTGTCGCGTGTTTCGAGGCTGGCGGTGGCGGTGACCGACGCCGAAAGAGAGCAGAGAGCAGCGTAAGAGAAGCTCGACCCAACCCTTCAACCCGCGATGTCAAATGTCCGTCGTAGCCAAAACAATGGGAAGCGGCAAGCGAGGAAAAAATATATATATATAAATTTTGGCGCTTTTTATTTGGGCGAGAGGCGAGTTTTCCGAGATTAAGAATGAAGATCGGCGAGGGGGACGGAAGGCCGGGAAGTAACGGTATCGGCGACACGGCTCGGAGCGGCCCCGAGAAACCGCCAGGACGAAAGCCCTGCGAGCGGGGGTATTCGCGCAGGGAAAAAGGACCCGCACAGAAGCGACTGATCGACGAAATAACGACTTACCTTGGTCCGTCCAAATGGGTTGCCAGTTCACAAACGGGTTTAAATCCCAATAAAACTACTTTATGCACGGATCGCCGCGGATTACAGTTCCGACAATCGTATCGCGCCTGTGGGGACACACAAACTTCTTCTTTTCCACAATTCGTCCAAGATGGCGAATGCGCGACTTTCGGCTCTCTTCTTCCGCGATCAATACAATTACGTCATGCGTCCAAAGTGACTGGTTCCTCGAGATCTGACACACACTAGCGCCGCGCTGTCAAGCGCGATACCACGATCGTTTAACTATATTAATTCACAAACAATACCGCAAGAAAATTACGGCAATGCACTCGCCAATGTCGGAGGATACTTGCTAAACTTATTCCTCCTTTATTATACGATCTAAATATCGAATAAATTTACACCCGAACGAGGCCTCGTCAGACGTGGCGAGTGGAACGCTCGTGACAACAGCGCTGCGCCGCTTTGGAAATTCCTTACAACGTACTACCGACTCGTATCCACCGAGACTTTGACTGATCGATTTTACAAAAAAAATTTATAATCGTTGCTACGAAAAATAACGACACGATTAAATACAAGTACGGCAATGATAAATACGCCTCCCAGTCGTCCAGCAGTACTTTCAAGTCATTTCATTCTCAGGTGTTTTGACCTCGGTCGTAGCACGGCAAGATTCAAAATGGCCGTTGCGCACCGCCACATTGACGAAACAAGTGGAATAGCTCCGTGACGCACTGTTTCATTCAAACTCTAACGTAACGAGCCCTCGGCATAAAATCACTATGGTTCGTCACGAATTATCTCGATAATTACACGCCGATTGCTCTGGGAATCGCCATTCAGATTTTCACCTTTTCTCGTTACAGAGCGTTACCGTGCACACGGACGTTGGGGACATCAAAATTGAGCTGTTCTGCGAATTGTGTCCAAAATCGTGTGAGGTAATTTTTTTTTTTTCTCTTTTTTTTCTACTGAACAGGCAATTCGTTATCTTTAATCCTCCGTGTCCATCCAACTCGACGTCGAAGTATCCCAGTCGTTTGGTCCAGCAAATGTAATTGCACTGTACAATCTCTTTTTCCAGAACTTTCTGGCCTTGTGCGCCAGCGACTACTACAACGGATGTTTGTTTCATCGAAACATCAAGGGTTTCATAGTGCAGACCGGTGACCCGACTCAAACGGGCAAAGGCGGAACTTCCATATGGAATCGAAAGTACGAGGATGAATTCAAGGAGGAATTGAAACACACTACGAGAGGCTTAGTCTCGATGGCCAACAACGGTCCGAATACGAACGGAAGCCAATTTTTTATTACCTACGCGGCTCAGCCGCACTTGGACCTAAAGTACACGCTTTTCGGAAAGTATGAAAATTTGTTCACACAAACATTTAATTTGTCTTGAACGCCGATTGGTTTGTTCTGACACATTTGTGTTTTGTTCTTGCAGAGTCATCGACGGCCTTGATACGCTCGAGCAGCTCGAAAAGCTACCGGTGAATCCAAAGAACTACAAACCACTTACGGAAACTAGGATAAACAGCGTGACAATACACGCCAATCCTCTAGCTGGATAAACAATCTGGTCTATCTTAAGTAAGAAAAGTACAAAATATGCCTGGTAGCGAATGCGCATTCGCATTGGCTGTGATAAGTCTGAGTCTCTTATGAGCTATATTAAGGCGATGAGAAATCCATTCCTGACCGCCCTATTCGGACTCGGTCGGTAACGAAAACTGTAATGAATCTTTTTCGTTCCAAAGACTTCCAAAGAAATTTTTACACGAACTGTGCTTATTAAACGTAAACGATCAGCATAGTCGAGAAAATTAATTAGAGTTTTTGTTACCGACCGTGGTAATTGACGCGTTCTTAAGTCTATCGATCAGCTTCGGTATTGACCCTGCAGGCGTTTGTTCTCAGGATCAAAGGGACTTCGCAGGTAGACCTGAGCTGGATACTTAGTTCCCATGACGTCGATCTCGTACACGCCCGATTCCAAGAACGGTTTTGTCACGTTCTCTCCATCCGGATGAGCGACGTATCTGCAACGAAAAGTAATGATCGATGATACGTCTGCATCGAATCAAACCTGAGACGATCGATAACGAGTCTCTTACGCTTGTCCGATACTGCGATCGAGGCTGTAGGCAAAGTCGGCTCTACTGAGATAACCAACGATATCGCCATTTCGGTAAACGGTCTCCAGACCCCACAGTGGGACTTTCCTGTAAAATGCTCCCGCTTCAGACAATGCCTCGCCGACCCTAGCAATTAAAAAAAAAATCTTACTCTTGAGTGTGCAAGTGCACGAGTTTCCTCTTTACACCATTGCTCAACAATTTCTTCACGGCCCTCTTTCCGAGATATTCTCCCTCGCTTCTGCAGAGATTTCCGAGTCCCGCCTCAACGGGGTTGTCGACCGTAGTGAGATCCGCGTGCCACAAGGGCACTCCTATCGGGAAGAGAATATATCTTCGTTAGTCACCGTTGTTGACCCACTAAATAATTCATTCTCTTTACGATACCTTTCTCGCAGCGGAGGCTGTTCAGAGCTCTAAACCCTGCGAGCTTCATTTTGTTCTCCTCGCCGGCTTTGGCAACAGCTTTGAAAACTTTATCACACGATTGACTAGGGACATGCAATTCGTATCCCAATTCTCCTACGTAACTGATACGGATGGCTCTCACCAGACATCCGGCGATGTGCGTTATACGAGACGAAGAGTAGGGGAAGCTCTCGTCCGAAAGATCCGCGTCTATGATACTCTCAAGTATTTGCCGGCTGCGGGAGAAAGTTACGTTAAATCGGCTTGCAGCTTAATCGTTATCGTTGCCGTTAATCGTTATGCAGCTTTGTACACGCATTGCTAAAAAAAACTACATGGTCAAAAAATCGGAAAAAACTGCCAACGATTCAGCGTGTCTTTGCAGCAAAGTAGCAAACTTTTATAGCGGTCGAACAGAAACGTGTTTTGGCCGAAATATCCGTGATGACAAAACTGAAACTCCGCGTTGCTCACCTGTTCGGACCCTGAATGGACAGTATTCCCATACTTTCCGTGGAATCGTGCAACGTAGCTTCGATACCTTTTTCTCTTATGATTTTATTCATGTGCGCCCACATGTGAGTAGCGACCATGCCCTCGGAAACTGTAATTATTCGTGCGTTTTAACACAATGCAACTTAAGCGAAAAGTGTCGTTCTGGCGTAGGCTCGACAATAGCTTATCGATGTAAAATGCTCGACAATAGCTCACCGATGTAAAATGCTTTCCTTTGAAATATCGGATCGGCCACACCTCCGGATCCCGGCTCTATTCTCGTCACCGTACAATCTCCTTCGACTCCACCCCGTTTGTTCAACATTAACGTTCGAACTGTGCTGTTGGGCTCGCAGTTCGTATCCGCGGTGAAAAGATAATCGGCCGCCGCTTGGGACTCTGCGCCGCAAAGATAAAATTTTCCAAAGTACGAGAGATCGAAGAGCGCCGCGTCGTTTCTGCATGCGAGAGCTTCCTCACCAATCTGAAGAGAAAAATAATTATCGGTTTTTCGTTACACCTTCGACTCGTTCGAACTCTTGCGAAGACTCACTAAATTGTGGTGTTCCGGAAAGTCGAAGGTATGTTCCTTCAGAACCAGCGAAGCGTACTCGTCGTTCGTGTTCTTCTTACTTCCGTAGCTTCCGTAGTAGTCGTACGGAAGTATGTCTATCGTTTTACCGGGCGAGAACCAGCCGGGTCTTTCCCATCCCTGACACTCCTCCATCACAGCGCCGTTCTTTTTGAACACCTTTCATCCACCCAAATATTCCATTTAACTATGTCGATGAATTACGATTTTTTAAAATGATTTTGCAAACTGGTAAACACCGAAATGAAAAATACCTTGTGGAAATGACCCTTCTTGAAATTTCTACCGCTCAGGAACGGATCGTGAGGGAAATGGATGTAGTAGTTCTTCGCGTAAGCCTCGTGAGATCTCTCGTTGGCCCAAACCGAATCTCTCATTTGATCGAATGAAAATCTGTGAAATTAGCGTAAACATTTTAGTCATGATTGGATTACACTTTACAGGTGGGCGAGTACCGGAAATCGGAAGTTACCTCCGTATGTCGTAGCTGTACATGTGTTTATCCGGACGACCGTTGATTATCCACGAGGCGATCTGCTCGCCGCAACCACCGCCGTACATCATTCCCGAGCTGTTGTATCCACAAGAGTAAAAAAATCCGGAACACCGGGGATCCTCCCCTGTTAAAGGTAATCTTGAGATAAGCTCAATTTGGCTCAATTCGGAATAAGCTCAATTATTGCGCTCGTGGATGTTTTGATTACTGGACGATAGCGTACCCATGAGGGGTTTGTGATCAGGCGTAAAACTCTCCGGTCCGCATACCGTTGACTTTATCCCCGTTGTACCGAGCCTCGGTACTAACTTCACTATCTCGTCCACGTGTCTGTTGAAGACGTTCCAGTCCAATTCGTACAAGCCAAAGGAAAAATCTTTGGCGAGCTGCGTCGGGGATAATTTTATGTTGGGATAAGAGCGTTCTACAGTTGCTGAGATTTTTTCAGAGCTGGGCAAAGTACCAAAAAATATTTCAAGTACAGAGTATCACAAGTACTTGAAGCATCAAGTACTTTTTGTACTTGAAAGATTTCTCAAGTAGTTTTTCCAAGTACTTTTCGCAATTAGGTTCGTAACGTTAAGCGTTATGTAGGCTTAAAAAAGGGTGCAAAGTAAAAATAAAGTAAGAAAATTTACCGCTATACTTTTATTGTAAAAAATCTCTAATTCGAATTTTCGTCATTCGTCATTTTGAGACTATTTTTAATATATTCTTAACTTTTTTTTCACAATAAAAAATATATATATCCATAAAATGTTTAATAAAAAATTCTAGAACACATTTTTATAATCATATTGTTTTTCTATAAATGACGAAATGGGGAATCCTTCTCGTTTTCGTTAATGGAATTATGTAAAATAAATTTTTTAAATTTTCGATGAAACTTATTGAAAAAATTGGACAGATAATCGTATAACATTAATAGAAACAGAATGTACTCGGTTGGCTCTCGGCCAGTATCCGTAGTGCGAGCGTGTACTCAAAAAGTACTTGTACTTGGCACTTGAAATCGTAGAAAAGTACTTGAAGTACTAAAAAGTAGCCTGGCACTTTAAGTACCGCCCAGCTCTATTTTTTCTGCCAAGAAAGTTTACATACGGATTTGAGAATGATGGGATTGGTCTCGTAGCCGCCTACCGACATCGACGATCCGTTCATCTTGATGTAAACACTTCCGTCGTGGTCTCTTACATTCGGATATCCCTGAACTCCCGGTATCGGCTCGGTGACGATGTAAGCGTGCTTCATGGGAACGAGAGGGATGCTCAAGCCGGCGAGCTTCGCCACGCTGCCCGACCAAACTCCACAGGCATTGAGAACGCAGCTCGTACGAATAGTTCCGAAAGGAGTCTCGACTCCCGTTACTTTTTTCCATCCCATCTCATTCTTCTCGGTGAATATCCTACTGACAGGGCAGTCTTCTATTACCTGACGGAGAGTAAAAACATCGATGTTGAACTGCATCTCTGGCCCGTAAGAAGTCTGGTAGTCGGAGCGATTCGATGCTAGTTTATTAATTATTATTTTTGTTTTTATTTTCCCCCCGTTATAGGCATTGTGTCTGTACAGGCGCGGTCCGAGTCCGTAGTCAGTCTCCCCTTGCGATTCCAGACGGCTTCCCGAATATATCGTATTCGCCTTGGCATTTCTGTCAAGGACATAGGGAAACTGCAGAAAAAGCTATACTGATACCCAATCTCCGTCGGTTCTCGGATTCGCTTCATGGCGCCGGAGCTATGTCGTGTTTCGCAGAGAATGTAAACGTGGACTACAATTACATACCCGAGAAATCCACGTACAATTACGCGTGTGAATCTCGTATATACCGTGTAAAAAAAAAATTTGTTTGAAAAGTAGCGAACGGTATTGGAAGCTTTTTTTACATAAACTGTTTCTGAAATTTTAAAACCACGCGTAGTGTAATTTTACAGTAATTTTTTTATGGTTACTGATTGTTTTTGTAAATTTCCGATAAACAGTTTGTAATTGTAATATCTGGTATTTTATTTTTACAAAAAAATACATTAATGTTCAATTAATGTAAGTAATGTTAGCAAATTTTAAGTTCCAGTACATCAAATTTACAATTTAATTTTTCTGGAGTTATGTCTCCCGCCCATATTTTTATTCGCGACGCAACGCCGGCACCGGGTCTCGAACCCTCGACCTACCGGTGCTTTAATTTAAAACCGAGCACGCCAATCCCTAGACCTACGTTCCAATTAAATTTTTTAATTCAAAATACTCACCCTTGCTCCGTGCCTCTTTGCAGACTTCGTCAACGCAGCGACCAACATAGAAGGATCGATCGTTCCATCGCCCGGTGAATAGAGCGCTCCGGTGAAGCTGTTCTCATCCAGCAGAGGAAACAGTTTTTGCGCCTCTCTTGGCGACAGTATTTCCGACTCAACTCCAAAAGCTTTTCCGCACGTCGCCAGTCGCCTGTACTCTTCCATTCGGACCTGGAACGAACATAGTCGGTGATCGATTTCTCGAGGCTCCTTCGAATCACGCCGCTTACGTCGGAATGAGCTATGAAGAGTCCTCCGTTCTGTATCCATCCAGGATCCATTCCGGTCTCTTCCTCTAGGCCCATCAGCAACCTTTGCGTCGAATCTAACAACTGTATGTCCACGTCGTTCGGCCGAAGCCTCCAGAATAAACCCGCCGTGTGCCATGTCGTGCCCGACGTTAGCTTAGATCTTTCCAAAAGTATCGCATTCGTTCCTTGCTTCGCTAAATGGTATAGCGCATTACAGCCTGCGCTTCCACCGCCTTAAATACAAGATTATTTTTTCGATTCATTGTTCGTTCTTCGCAGATTTAAAAAATATATATATTGAATTACCTATTATGACGACATCTGCGAATTCGGGCACGGTCGTCGTGGGCCTCGCTTCCTCTTTCGCGTTCGTGAGCGCGGATCTCCGGCTGCTCGTACTATTTCTGACGAGCAACTGAAGTACAAAAGAAAAGGGCTCGATTAGTCAACTTGTTTACTCGATTAACGTCCCTTCGTTCAATTACTTTAGTTCTGGCGGATCGAAACATTCTCTCGGTCTTGTCGATGACTGTCCTGATGCCGCCGCAATACTGAGCCGCCACGGTCTCGTAAAGCGCCTTGATTCTCGCCATAGTTAGTTAATCAATGTTGTCTTTATTATGATAGCGCCTTATTTTTTTTCTTCTCTTAATTGAGTGTGTTCATATCGAAGCGTTCAGTCGCAACACTATTAACAGCGATTTTGCAATGCAGGAAGATAAAAAAAACGAGCATAGGTTGCAACATTTTTTTTTTCGCGCTCGGAACAAATATCAGCTTCTCATTTTTTGTTTGTAACAAGTATATTCATCCCGATATCTTTCCGCGAATAAAAGTGTGAGATGGAATAGTAATATGATAAACGCGCCACTCAGTTATTCAGTGCCGTCGTTGCAATAAACATCTCCTTGAATGTGAGCGCAACTGCTCTATCGACAGTGCTTCTAAACTTCTAAGCTTCACGTCTATTCTCTTCCGTATCATCGGCAATATGAAACACTGGTAGCCTTAATCAGCCGCGAAAACATTTATTTATTTTTATTAATTGCTGTTTCATCAATGATTCCACTGTAAGAGACCGATGATCGGAAGGTTTTTTTTATTGATAAACCACGTCAAAGACCTCCTGCACTCGCAAACATAACTTCCATAATAACAACATAAGTGCACTCAATGTCGCGGCAGTCGGGTCGTTCGAATTGCTGGCTCGCTGTGACGCACAAAAATAGTGCATCTATAATCTAATCGTTTAGGGATATGCGAACTTTGCAGCATTTTTACTTCAGCGACATAGAACTATAATTATAATAAGACACTAATAATGTTATACTTTTTGTTTTTTTTTTATCATTAGCGGACGGTTCGCGCACTCGTAACAGGAGAGGGACGGGAACTGAGCGCTCACTGGAGATGATTGTCTCCCTGCTGCACGTGCGTGTCTCGGACTTGCAAGTGGCACGTACGCCCCGCTCACCGCTTTGCAGCCCTGTGGATCTCTCGGACTCACACCATCAGCTTGTGAACTTTTATTCTCAATCGTTCCAGTTACATGGTGTCCGAGAATATGTGTGCCTCCAGTCACGTATAGCGTCCGGTAATTGATGCCCCAACCCGATGGCATTCTCGGCGCGTACGCTCTGTGCGGGACAGTATAGTATGTTTTAAAGTACGAACAAAATCATTGGCCGTGAACGCGCGTCAAGGCGGCGAGCATCGGATGTGTCTTAAAAAAAAAAAAAAAAAAAAAAAAAAAGACATCGCACAAAAGTCGACCAGCCAAGGAAACAAGACGACCTTGGTAGGCAGGTAGTTTCAACAGTCTGGATTTCATTGCAATTCCATAAAGATGCGAAACTTTGAGAAATACCGAAGTCATACGCGTACGAGTTAAAAAAATACTGGGATATGTCCATTATAAGCGAAACGACGTCGATTGCACAATTTTTTATTGTGCAAAGCCGGGTGATAAAAATGTTCGGTGTTGCAACGATAAGGAGCCGCGACGATAAAGCGTATTAACAGGGTAGCGAACAACAAGTGACTGTGCGAATGGTATAATATAGATTTATTTCGTTACTATCACTGTAATCGTAATGCTATTAATAGTTTTCGTAATTGATAAATTGGTGATAGTTGTAAGAAAAGAAAATTGTATAAACAGAACTTTACAATGCGCGACAATGATTTAAATAACATCTAACTATGCGAGTCCAAGTCTCAACAGATCTATTTTTAATCTAATAACAAATTATTATTGTATTTTTTTAAAATATCAGTCATACGTAAAAACTCATACTTGCAGTTTAGTAGGATTTTTTTTTCTCTCGTGCCCGTGCTCTCTTAACCTTCCATCCATACGCTCTCTTGATTATCATCAGATTCGATCGCTTTGCCCGACGTGACTAACATGCCTCGTCAAACTCTTCGAGAATTCAATATTCAATAATATAAGTAAAGGATGCGTCATGTACCATTATTATTAGTGTGTAGACAATTACGTTATTGCGACCTGTCCAAGCTTCATTTTTTAAGTTTAATTCGTTCTATCGAATCTACCCCGCGACTTCATTCCCTTTCCTTCAAACTTTTAATTTATAATTCGCAGCCGCACTTGCATCTGACCCTTTGAGTTTCTTCTTTCTTTTTTGTTTCTTTGAAAGCCACTTTCGTACATTACTTTATCACGTGCGAATAATATCTGAAATACGGATTAGGAAAAATAATTTTTCTTTTGCGATTTAATCGTCGGCCGGTGAATGAGAGGTGAAGCGGTGCTGCGCTTGTTGCTCGTTTACCGGAGCTATAGGGAGGTGTGCTCTTCACTGGCAAGACTATCGGAGTCGTCGGTGTCGGAGTTTGTGGCGGCCTGTACCCTTGCGTACTCGTCTGTGTCGATGCTCTTGCAAAAATGAATTGCGTATTTGAGCTTCTGTCTGAGAACGGACTTGCACGAGTATCTCGGCATTTTCAGGAGGAAGAAGCACGTGTAGCTTTCCGGTAGGAAGTGATCCGGTGGATTGTATTTATCCATCACCTGCGCCAATCAAGTTAACCGTATTATTTTGCATTGCGACGATAGCGATAACAAGGAAGAAAAAATAACTGATTATACAAAAAGTTGCGAACCTGAAGGACGAAATCTCTGCCTCGAAAATCGGCTATCGTGCGCGGTAATCGCGTTCTTCCCCAGACGAAACGTAGGAAGAGAGATCTCTCTTGATTCGAGAATTCTTCCATAACTTCCCAAAACCATTGGACGAGAGGAGCCGTCGCCTCTATACCCTTGTAAGTCGCCACGGATTTTAGTAAACCGAGCGGAATGTCCGGACTTCCACAGACCATCGTTTCGAGCTCGGCACCGCTGAACAGCGCCAGGAGGGGAACCGGCACTACCTTCGACATCCCCTCGCGTACGGAAGCTACTTGGGAGTCGAATTCATGGAGACGATGGTTCAGGGCTAATCTCACGTACTCGTGTCTATTTTCAGGAGTGATTTTCCTGTATCTGTAAGCAATGAAAAATAAAATATTTTTAACACAGACCCGATAAATTATGTATTGACTTTCTTGTTTAAGATGATGTGAAATATCGCTGCCGGTAACAAAAATTGTAGTCATTCCTGTACTGAATGCTGAATGCCGTTATCAGAATGCAGTCCGCCGACGAAAATAAAAAATTGTCTTTATTTCACTCGGTATCAAAAAACCCTATTCTCACCCTTTGTGAAAAAAAATTTTGTACAAAATTCGCGCGAAAAACGTTTTCTTAAATCGTGTGATAGCAACACACTCACACTTGTCAGAAAAAGTTTTTACGCACTAGTATCGTAAAGTACAATTTCTTTTTTTGTCGGCGAACCGCGGTCTCAAAACGGCATTCAGTACAGTTTTTGTTACTAACTGGGCCCGGAGAGGTGGGCGGAGGCTTGCACGACATCACCTTCACGGAAATTTACGTCGACTGCCACTCACCTGTTGGAAAGCGGCACATCGTGACCGACCGCCGAAGGCGTGGAGAAAGGCATCTCCAGAGTCTGAAATACTTTTTCATCCGGATTCATATCGCGAATGCACAGTAATCCTGGCACATAGTCCCTGTCGACTTCCGTAAGATCGGCAGGCGTGAGCGATATCCCGGCCAATTGTTTCCAAACCGGCTCAGCGAGATTCAAGCTGAGAGGACTACCGGTTCTGATGGCTATGCCCATCAGAATACCGAGAAATTGGAACATGCTCATGTGAAGATCCGAGTTTGCCATTGGATTCAGCAGGAAACAATCCCTGTTCGTGCCATTGTCGTCCCGGCCGTTTGGCGTAGGTATAAACAGAGGAAGGGAACCGTTCTGCAGTTCATCACACATTTCGGCTATGCTCTCGCTGTAACCGCCGCCGCAGTCGTCGACGCTTTCGCCTGTAAACGACAATCAACACGTAAGCTGCACATTAAAATAAAAAGTAAAATAAAAAAAGCAAATCGTCTAGAACAATCATAGAAAAACCATGAAGATGCATACCAACAAATTTAACTTTCCAAACTCTATGAGGCAGGAACAGGACGTCTTGCGTGAGCAGAGACATTTTGGAGACCATCTGGCCGAAGACTGACTTTATACCGTCGGGCCCCGCGAGACCCCCTTTGCTTCGCGCTCTCTTCACCTGTATCCTGTTCAATTCTATCACGGGACCGTGTTGCCTGTCCCTCACCATGGTAGCTTGAACGACTTTGCGGAAAGTCGCTTCTTTGATGCTGTAAACGAGCATGGGTGCGAGTTTGTTGAGGCCGATGTGGCCGGAAGTCGGGAACATGACGAGCGATGGGCACAGAAGTTCGGCAAAGTGGTGAAGCAGCACGAGCCGATTGTGAAGTGCGGCGAACGGCAGATCCTTCACCAGATCGTACTCCATCGGGGTCGTGGCTGGCAATCTGCTCTGCGTTGCTTTGGTTGTGCTCCAAGCGAGGGTGTGCGCGCTTCCGCACGCCACTCGCGTTATTTTCTTGCCCTGAAGCGCGTGAACGAGACGCGGACGTTGCAGAGCCCCGGTAGTTCCGTCGCCCAACTGGCCCTCGTCGTTGTCACCCCACGTAAAGACTTCACCCTTGTCTGAGCAAGCGACGCAGTGCAACGATCCGGTTGCGATTGAAATTATCTTTTTTCCTTGAAGAGCGGCGACTTTGCGAGGACGTCGTACGTGGTCGTCGGTTCCGTGTCCCAGACGATGATAATCTCCCTTTCCCCTGTTCGCATGAGTAATCAGAGAATAAGAACACAGTGAAAAACATGTTCATTAAGGTAGTGAGAGGGAATTGCAAACACTTTAGGATGGTATAAAAATCTGAAAAAAAATCAAGCATATTAACGGCGGTGAAATAATTAATTCTAGATAATAATAATTCAAAATGTTATTGGCAAATTGACGAAAAATAAACGTGTTCAACAAATTTCCCGGAAACCTTTATTATGCTTGATTTTTTAGATTTCTGTACCATTCTGAAGTGTTTGCAATTCCTCTCGTTTCTCTGAAACTTATGCGCAGTGAACACTATTCGCAAGGACTACCTTAAGAGCATGTGAAACACTGTGGAGTGCGAGAGAGATAGCAGTGGCGCTCTCGGCGGAGCGAGAGAGACACGCTGAGAACGTGTTTCACATACTCTTAAGGAAGAAACCTGGGGATTATGGATGGGTTAATTACCATGTGTAAACCGCTCCGGACCTCGTGAGAGCCACGGAAAATTGGCTACCACACTCGACCTTCACGACTCCGAGGCCGGCGAGTGATTCGATCTTCATCGGACCCTTGCAACCGTCGCTTCCGCCTCTGCCGAGCTTTCCATAATCCCCGTCGCCCCAGCTCCACACATTGTCGTCGTCGGTGACGCAGAGGGTCTGAGCGTCTCCGCTGCCACAGGCAACGTCCACGGCTTTGTAGCCTTGCAGATATGCGACGACCTTCGGCTTCAATTGATCATCGCTGTCGCCGTGGCCTAATCGACCGTATCGCCCTAAAGATTTTTTAACGGTGAGTATAGAATGTTGCCGATACTATTTGGATATCTTTACTCCTGGACTCTGGTTATCCTACGTCCCCTTAGGGGCCTTCATCCCAGACGCTGATAATTATTCCCCTACTATAATATTCTGGTTATATTCTGTGCATCTCGTTGAGTTATTGACGATAATGTGGTGCATAACAGCGGTGTGTACCGTCGTCGTGTGCAAACAAAGAACTCATTTTTTAAACAGAAATAAGTCACTTCCGGTCCGAAAAACTTATTTTTCTACCGAAAGTGATGTAAAACTAGAAATATGTCACATCCTATCCGAGAATCTTATTTTTCGACAGGAAATGACGTCATACCGGGAATACGTCACTTCCTATCCGGAAATCTTATTTTTCGCCTGGAAGTGACGTTATATCGGAAATACGTCGTTTCCTGTTTGAACATCTCATTTTTTCACCGGAAGCGACATACTACCGGAAATACGTCACTTCCGGTATGGAAATCTCATTTTTCTACGGGAATAGACGTATTTCCGGTACGACGTCACTTCCTGTCGAAAAATGGGATATTCAAACCGGAAGTGCCATAATTACGATTAATCCCTGGATTAATCACTGAATTTCCGATTTCTAAATTCCATAGTCCAAAGCTAGGACGCGAAGAGCCTGAGCGACAACAACCTGGCTAGCAAATGTATAAATCGAAGTGTGTTACCTTTGCCCCAAGTGTACAACAATCCAGCGCTGTTTATAGCCGCGCTGTGATGACCACCGCAAGCAATATCGACGATTTCGGTTCCCATGAGAGCCTCGATCAACTTGGGCCGATCGAACGACAATCTGTTTCCGTGTCCCAACTTCCCATCGTCGCCTTCTCCCCAAGAGTACACGTGGCCCTCGGAGCTCAGAGCCAGGCAATGCTTACCACCCGAATTTACCGCGATCTTCTTTATGAAAACGTGTTGTATCGATTCCAACAGCGTAGGTATCATAACGGAGTCGGTTCCACCGATCCCCAATCTGCCCACGGCTCCGTATCCTGAAACAAGTATATTTTTAAATAAATAATTATTGCCAATGATTCAACGAATCACGATCTCCGAATAATCACCTGTAGAGTAAACTTTTCCGTCGGCCGTAACGGCGAAGAGAGTTTGTTCACCACCGGCCAGCTGCACCGGCCTCAGAGCCGAGAGACTCTCGCATGGCGAGGGCAATTTTACTTTGGCGCCTTCCAAGCCTCCCAATTGACCTCTGTGATTGTGACCCCATCCATAGATCGCCCCGGATCCGTCCCACGAGAGCGTCCAGTCTTCGGGTCGTCTGTTAAGCCACAGAAGCAATTGCTCGTCGTGCTCGCGCCTGAAGAGTTCGTGATTCTCGTGCTCCCTCGTACTGCCATCCTCTTCCGTTATCATCTCGTTTATCCTCTTGGTCACGTCGCTGCTGAAGCTCTTCGGCAACGGTGTACGATTTATCAGTGACTTTGCCACTCTCGCAGCGAGGCAGTATCTTCTGAACCACGACCACTTGTGAATCTCCGAGCAGCATGGCATGGTGTCCAGTTCGAGGTCGCAGGCCAGAGCCACGAGGACTTTGAAGAAATCGCTGTGCATCAATTGCTTTCCGCCTCTGACTGCAGGATCCTCGTACTCGTACTGACGTAGAAGAGCCTGCGGCAAGGATCCCAAAAGCGAAGTCAACGGTGCCGCGTCTGGTCTTATACCCGGTCCATTCACGTAAACCAATTGCAGCTTCTTCAGCGCCCACATTCTCTGCTGAGCCGTGAGTATGCTGAGCTGGCTGCACTGGGCCAGAGTCGTCGCAAGCCTCGCGACGATACTCTTGTCCGAGCTGATGAGACTGTTGTCGAGAAGACACTCGGCGAGAGCTATGGCAGGCTGCGATAGTACAGCCCGATCTGAACCAAGCTCGTGAGGCGCCAGAATCGCCAGTATAGGATGAACGGTGAATCTCCATCCCCAGCCGTTCACCGAACCGTCCGACGAGAATCTCCAGCGCAACTCGTCACCCTGAACTCTTATCTCGGCTGCCCATTCGCTCCACTCCATGCCTGATCTTATCGAGACGACGTGGCCGGCTCCGTCCATGATCGTCAACGGATCGTGCCTCTTCTCCGTCGAGCACTGACGATCGAACTCGACCCTGAGAGCTTCGGCTCCGGGAATCTTCACGTGCCCGGTAAGAGTCGTGTCGTCTATGTAAGGATGCGGACTCTCCTGAACGACCGGTTGGGGCGCGTTGTTCAGGCAGTTGGAATTAGCTGCAGTATCCTCGAGTTCGGTGACGCAGAGCTCCAGCAGCATGTTTCTTATGACCGGTTTCATTTTTCCAAGAGCTATGAGAACAGTCGATATCGTTTCCTTGGCGGCGTCGCAGACTCTGTTGGCGACGGCGAGTTTCAGGAGGTCGACGAGCATCCTCGCGTCATCCTCGGATAGCCCTGAGGTGAATTCATCCAAGCCCGGTTCCGATCCTCCGCCCTCGCCGACCACCTGAGCGTTTGATGTCAGAGTCGCCGCTATGACGCTCATCGCGCTCGTTGACATCTTCGACGCCCTCGAGGAGAGACTCGCCGAACTGGACATCGACGGGAATATCGCGTTCGAGTAGTCCTCCGGTGCAGGGGTCGCCCGAGGACTCGCTTGAAGATTCACAACTTCTGAGGCGTTCGCAGGAGCCTCCCCGCCACCCTGAGCTATCTCGCCGACGTTCTGGTAGACCGTGTGACCGACGCTCGCGCTCATTGTAGCCTCGGAGGGTGTATCGGGTGGGCAAGATTTTTCGCACGAGCCTACGACGTCCGTGTGCGATCGCAGAGCGGTCACGACCGCTGTTCGAGCTTGCATTATGTGCAGGGCGTTCAGAACGTGCTGAAGAGCTTGCTGCTTCGCGACGTTGCTCTCCAGGGAGAGAATGATGTTGGAGAGCGAGGGTCTGGCATTCTTCGTCGCGCTGACTACGCCGTTTTCCTGAGGTCCGCTGGAGGCCAGAGAAGCCTGACCCAGAGGATCCTTCGCCGTTGGGAAAGTCACGGGTTCCTGATTGTTGGCGATCTGCTGGTCGGTCAGCACCCAGGCGACGCTGTGACTCGAGCCGCAAGCCACGCGATTAACCTTCGCGTCCTCCAGTCCATGGACCAGCGATGGTTTTCTGTTGACGATCGTCGTTCCGTTTCCCTGCTGTCCGTGGTCGTTGTCACCCCAGGCGTAGACCTGGCCGGTGTCCGTCACTGCCAGACAGTGGAGAGCGCCGACCGCCACGTGGATTATTTTCTTGCCTCGGAGACCCTCGACCAGTGTCGGTTTTCTTACGTGACCGTCGTTTCCGTGACCCAGCCGGTAGTAATCTCCCTTTCCCCAGGTCCAGACTTCGCCGTACTTGGTAAGAGCCAGAGAGAATTGGGCTCCGCACTCCACCTGCACGACTCCCAGACCCAGCAGACGATCTATCAGCAGGGGAGTGTAACATCCGCCGCTTCCACCCCGTCCCAATTTACCGAAATCCCCGTCGCCCCAGGAGTAGACGTATCCTTCCTCGGTGAGAGCCAAAGTCTGAGCGTCCTTGCTGCCGCACGCGACCTGAACGACACGCTGTCCTACGAGAGCCTTCACGAGCTTCGGCTTTAGCTGCGTGACTGTGTCGCCGTGACCGAGCCGGCCGTACTCTCCCAGGCCCCAGGTGTAGAGTTCGCCGTTGCTCGCTATCGCCGCCGAGTGACCTGAGCCACAAGCCACGTCGCGAATCCTCTTCGACTTCAGAGCCTCGATCAGTCTCGGCTTGTCCAGGGAGAGACAATTCCCATGACCGAGCTTACCGTCCTCGCCCTCGCCCCAGGAGAACACCTTGCTGTCCTGAGTCAAGGCGAGAGCGTGAGTTCCACCGGAATGCACAGCTACTTTTTTTATAACGTACTGGCTGAGGAACGGTATGGGTTTCGGCTCGTAGACGTTGTTGTTGTCGCCGAGTCCGAGTCTTCCGTTCGTGCCCTCGCCGCAGGCGTACAATTTACCCTCCTGAGTAACGATGAACAGAGTCTTGCTGCCTCCGGCTATGTGCAAGGGTTTCAGTTTCGACAGTACTTCACTGTAGACCGGCAGCTTTATCTTCGATCCCTTCAAGCCCCCCAGTTGGTCCTTGTCGTTGAGTCCCCAGACGTAGATCGCAGAGTGCTGGTGAACGTCGCCGGCTCGCTGGGCCGCCATCTGCTCCTGCACGACCTCCCAGTCAGAAGCGAGAAACGACACCGAGGTCGCCAGTTGATTCTCGAAGAGCTTCTTCCTACCCACGATCTGAAGAGCGTGAATCTTGCAGTCGATACCGCCGTTTCGGCACTGCTTAATCGCGATCTCGATGCAAGAATAGTATTCTTTCACGTCCTGCAGCAGAGTCACCGTTTCGTCGGTGTTTCTCACCGTTATCGTCGCCAGTTCGAGGAGGCTGCTGAAGGAATCTCCGGCGTTGACCGATATGAGCGACGGCATGTAACTGCTGTCCTGCGGATTCACGACTATCTTCAGCGAGTGAACGAGAATGCTTGGAAGCATCTCCAAGCGGATCCAATGTTTTCCCTGGTAACCGCAACTCTGCCAATACTTTCCCGAGCCGTCGACCAGCCTCGTGGCCCAATTCTCCCTCGACGAGACGCTCAGCGTTCTTATGCACTTCGACCAGTCCTCTATCAGCGACGACTCCGTGAGATCCTGGCGATGATAGCGTCCAGGTTTGCCGGCGTAGACCGCCGCCGACCCGGGCTCGGCGATCCGATTGAAACCGTGTCTGTGCGATCTTTTCGTGTAGAAACAATTTTCACAAAGATTGTAATTCTCGCAGGGCTTGCATTTGAATCGCGGTCCGGATATCGGCGACAAGTGGCAAGAGTTGCAGGAGACCGCGTGATGACAAGAGGGCACCCTCTCCATCTCGGCCGCGCAGCCGGTCCAGCTGCTCTGCTGCGGAAAATCGACGGAAACGTCCTTGCCGTTGTTTATTATTCCGGTGACGACGCCTACGCTCGTGTGATTAACCGAGCCCCACTTGTACTTCGGTACAGCGACGGACGATTTTACCCTGACCTTGTCGCCGACTTTGAGAGCCGGTGGACCGGGCAGCGTGGGCGGATGTCCCAGCAGCTCGATGTGAATGAATCTGACCCAGTACGTGCCGTCCTTGTGCTGCCAGGCGACCTGGACGTTGAGATCGTGAAGTCCCTCGGGATCGATCTTTACCACCTGACCGATGTCGCCGTACTCGACCTCCTCGTAGCTCTTGCAGCATCGAACGAGCATACCGGCCGTAACGTTGTCCCTCACGTAGATCGCGTACTCGTCGAACGATAGAAAGTCAGATCGTTTCATGTAAGTCGGCTGAGCGACGGAGCTCGCCTCGTGAGTCGATGGGCTGTCGTCGATGTCCTCGCTGCTGGAGTCGTCGGAGTCCGAGACGCTGTCCGAGCTCGACAGCGTCTCCGTGTCGCCACCGTAGACTCCGGTGTCAGCTTTTTCCAGAAGCCAAGCCACTACCGTCTCAGGTGTTATGTTGCTGTCCGTCACGCTCAGGCTTCTGATCGCGAGTTCGACGCTCCTCTTGTGAAAACCCATTTCCGTGAGCTGAGTCACCAGCGGACTGGCCGACGAGCATGCGGCCTTGCGGACGGTGCTCTTGCAGTGACGCTTCTGGCTGGAGGTCAGCGAGACGAGCGAGCAATCGGACGTTGGTGTAGCCGGCTCGGATGCCAGGCCGGTTCGATGAATCGGCGTGTGGCGCAGCTCCGAGGCGAGATACTGCGAAACGGCCAGGGCAGCTTCCTCGAGTTCCTTCCTCTTGAATATCGGCTTTAGTGGCTGAGGCTTCGTCGCTCTCACAAGCATCTCTTGGAGCAAGCTGTTGTTCCGATCGTCGTCGCCGTCGTTCGACGTGAGGCACTTCAGCACCTGACGCAGTTTGTTCTGGTGGCAAAGAAGCGTCTTGCCGGCGTTGAGGGCTGCCAATTGTTCTTGCTGCGTTCGCAGCACCGAGGAATTCACGACCCCAGCGATGACCGGCATTCCGCCCGGTCGTCTGTCCATCCTGCAGTGTCCAAGCAGCAAATTCGCCCAGGCTGACAGGAGCGTGTCGCTCATCGTCATTCTGTCCAGATGAAACTTCTCTGTTACTGTTCTCACCGCCGTGAAGGGAACCTTCCTACGACCTCCGGTCTCGTTGTGCATCTGCAACAGGAGCTTAGAGTGGGGAGTGAATCTGCAGACCGTACCATGTTCACCGTCGATTTCCACCAGACCGCCGATCCTCGGTCTGTCGTCGAGCCCGCCGACCACTATCAGAGCAGCCATGACCGTTTGCTGGATCAAGAGACTGTGCTCGCCGCCGTTCTCGTTCATCTGAATGTGAAACAGCGGACCGTCGCTCAGAAGATCCGAGGCCAGGGACAGTTTCGCCGTCAAAAAAGAGTTCAGGGCTGAATTCCATCCGGGCAGCGAGTGCAGAGAGCGTATCAGGTAAACGAGCTCCTCGGCGATCGTCGAGCTGTGAGAGGCGGTCAGCGAGACTCTGCATTTGTTGGCGTGAAGCTCCGAATTTCCACCGGCCTCGCACATGAGAGCAATCTGTCCCAGGAGCTGGAAGGCCTTTTCCAGAAAAGGCGTCATGTCCGGAGTGTCCGACGTCCATGAGGAGAGAACAGCCGATAACAGTCTAACAGCCATTATCTGCTTGCAGAGATTTTGATCGTTCTCCTCGGCTATGAGACCCAGAAGAAAATCCACCCACGCCTGAGTGCTGAGCGCCCGGCACAGGGACTGGGAACTGGCTATTGATTTAAGGAAGCCCAAAGTCGCCCATGTCTCGTGATGCTCCCTGGCCAATTGCGTCGCCATGCTGGAGTCCAATTTGTTGCCTGCAGACATTATTCCCCGAAGAACCGAAGCTAGAATCGTTATCGCCGAGGGCTGAACGTTGTCCGCGTTCGAGCCGCAGGACAGCAAAATTATCCTCAAAAGCGAGGTCGAGGCTTTCTTGAGATAAGTAGTCGGATGAATTTCTCTCGAGGGATCTTCGATGGTCTTGTTCGTGTCGACGGGTGAGTCGTCGTCCGAGTCGCTCTCCGCCGGTAGTGGAGGTTCGGCGAGCTTCAGATCGTACTTGCCCTCTTTGCCCATCCGGTACGAATTCGTTGTGCCGTTGTCCCATTCGACTCTGATCCATCCGTCCTCGCCCAGCTCGCCGATTACTCTTCCCTCGCCCGGCGGTGGTCCGTCCTGGTCACCCCATTTCCAGTCCACGCCTCTCACGACCCTCGTGCCGATCTTCATCAGGGCGGCGAGCTCCATGCCCGTCAGCTGAACGGCCGGAGGTTTGCTCTTCTGAACCGCGTCCTCGTAGATCGCGGTGATGTCCTTTTGCCTCGATGATTCTCCGCGAACTGACGGCCCGATTTGCCTCAGCAGCGTGAGTATGCTCGAGAGCAAACCCGAATTAACTAGGAGACCTATCTCGTTGGCGTGATGATGACTCGTCAACATTCCGAGGATCGTCAGAAGAAATCGGGCTCGTGGCAATTTCCTCAGCCAGGTGTAAGTGCCCTGATTCAAGCTGCTTTTCCCGCTGGCCTTCGCCTTGCTCGGTAATTCGGCCTGGATGACGTAAGCGCGCAGTGCCTGAATGGCCCAGGAGGTGATCTCAGCCTCGGCCAATTGAATCTTCGCTCTCTGGTAAGGCGTGACCAGCTGAATGTTGCTCAGAGGATGAGTTATCCCCGAGGCGGAGTCGTTGCTCTCGTGGGTCAGACCGAGCCAGCCGTTCAGCAGAGAGTACTTGACAGACGTTATGAGAAAATCTTTCTTCAGCAACTCTTGTATCATGAAAATTCCGCGCTCCCGAAGCTTGACCCGCTGAATCTGGCAGTACATGGCTCTGCGAAGAGTCTCGACGTCGCCGCCGTCCTCGGCGACGGCGAAGTTTATTATGTTCATCATGAGCTCGTGAGGATCGATTATGAGCGGTTTCGTCTTTACCTTCTCGTGCAGTTGCATTATGACGTTGGTCATGCTCAGGATATCCTCGAATTTTTGGGACAGCGGAAGACCGGCGGTCGCCGGTGGTGTCGAGTCTTTTGGCGGAATGGCGCTGTCGTCCGTTTTTCCTTTGGTCTTCGCGTTCTGTATCGAGGCATTGACTATGTCTTCCATCTTGCTTGGACTCTCCTTGTTCCTCTTTATATCGGCCATGACTGCGTGCACGGCTTTGCGAAATCTGGGCATCGTGTGAAGGATCTTGAGCTCCCGGTAGCCCTTGACCTCGTAGCTCGTTGAGGGTCTCACTTCGTAGAGCAGGAATCTACATTTCTCCTGAGCCGGAGCGCAGACCTCCTTGTAACTTCTGTTCTGCTGCTGGCGGGTCCTTATCAAGTTCCATTTGGTCTGATGTATCGTCCTTATCATTTCGACCAGGGGCTTCGACAACTTTGCGTTGCCATTCGACAATTCCTGATCGACCAGGGCGATGGTTTGATATCCAAGCGCCAGATGCTTTATAGTAACTGCCATGAGAAGACGACCGATCTCCTCCACGGGATGGTCGCTGCAGAAGTCTACGTGGGACAGCAAGAGATTCGATTTGCTGAATTTGTCGACCATCGCAAGGAACGTTTGAACGTAAGTGTCCGTCTTGTGATTCTCGGCGAGAGCGTGAATGAAAGCGACGACCCTGTCGTCCGATACTCTCTGCAATTCGTCCTTGGTCCGTGCCGGAAGTGCGGGCTCGGTCGGTGAGCTCGCAGGCGTCGAATTGTTGCTTCTCGCCTCGCCCTTCTCCTCCTCGTAAGGATTCGGCGGCTGAAGAACTTGTAGACCCCCGCGCAGAAAATTCGCGTTCAGCCACGCGCTGGCCTCCTCCTCGGCCGGTAGCAGAGCCAGACTCTGGCGCATTCTGTGAGCGTGAAGACCGAGAAGAAATCCGAGAGCCCTCTCCATGTCGAGCAGCGACGAACAGACGTCCATCACTTCGATCGTGAATTGCGTCGTGGCCGGCTCCGGTTGGCAGTAATATCCCACGAAGCAGGAATCCATCATGGGACGGGTAAGTTGCTGAGGAAGCTGCGGCACGTTGGGAAGCGACGAAACGGTGCCGGGATCTCGTCCGGCGTAACGATGAAACATCTCCAGAGTGCAGGTGCCCTCGTGACAAAAGTCCTGAACGTCGTACACGTTGTTGTTGACGACGATCCAGAGACCGCCGTCCCTATTGTGATTTTCAAGATCGGCCCAACGAATCATCGTCGGTTCCTCGGGCATTGGAATCTTGCTTCCCTGTTGCGGTGCGATTATCCCTGGCCACGACAGATCGTCGGCATCCTCCTTCTCCATAGTGGGCGCGAGACGATTGAACTGATCGAGAATATCGAGCACAGGACCTAAAACCTCCATCCAATTCATGTTACTGAGAAGCATCGGATTGTCCACTTGAAGAAGTATCAGACAAATAACGAGTTCCGGCAAAAGAATGTTTACGATGTCTCCCTTGAGAATCTTCGCCACGAGGACGAAATGCTTGCTGCTCGTTGCTGCAATCTCGCTCGCCATGGGCAGTATCTCGCCGACGTGATTGCATATTTGGCTGATGTATTTTTTCAGAAGCGACTCCGCTCCGATCATTTCGGGATCGTGAGGATCCTCGGCGCTAGGTCTCTTGACGCACTGATACATCTGGGCTATGAGCAGCCTCTGGCAGCGAAGCAGTAGATTCAGACTCGGAGAATTGTCCAATTTTCGGGGCTCGTCGCTTCTTCCGGTCTGCTGCTGCTGAAGAGCCTGAAATCTCGATTGCGTTATGCACGAGCCGTTTCTTATCAGTTGCTTGACGAGCTGCAGCAACGATATCGTCATGTTGTGCTGTTTCTCGGAATTCATTTCTTTGGCCTGTTTGGTCTCGCTCGTCACGCTCGAGTTCGAGGGTATGAGGATCTCCTTCTCGTCGGATATGTCTACTATCTCGGCCATTATAGCGGCTTTGAGGGCGTGCTCGAGTCCTCCGTCGGCCATGAGACTGGAAACGAGAAGATCGGCCATGAACTGTTGACCCTTGTTGGTATTCGGCTGTTCGAGACTGTTGGAGCTTGGAAGGAAACCCGACAGGGTCTTGGCTCGCTCGTTAGCGGTGGGGAGAAGAATACTCCAGCCGGTCTGAAGCACTGCCTGGGCGGCTTCCTGTATAGTCGCGAGGATTCCGGGACCGCTAGCGAGACCGACGCATCGATGCTTCAGTGAATTCAGCAACGGAGTGCATCCCAGTCCTACGCTCCTACCGTCAATGCTGTGCGTTATCATGGCGTGCAGCTGCAGTCTCAGAAGGTTCAGCGTAGCTACGGCGAGACACTCGCGATCCTGCGTCGGCGGTCGAGTTCCGGGCAAACCCTCGGTGGATTTCGTCAAGAGCATGTCCAGAAGTTTGAACGTTTCCTCGCAGATATCGACGACGAAGGCGACTCTGCTGGCTACCGATCTCGTAGAGAGCGACCACGCGAAGCTCTGGTTCGCTCCGCAGACCAATCCTATCACGCTCTTACTCGAGAGCGACGTGCAGAGCGTTGGTTCGGCGATCGTGGAGCCCAGAGCCGGATCTATCTGGCCGTAGTCGTTTCTTCCCCATCCGTAGACCTGGTGATCGTCGGTTAGAGCGAGCACCATCACGCTTCCCACCGTCAAGTCTCTCACGCGTTTGTGCTTCAGCGCCTCTACCAATTTTGGATACCTCACGTGATTCTCGTTTCCGTGACCGAGACGATAGGCGTTGCCCTTTCCCCATGTGTAAACCTCACCCTCGGCCGTCAGAGCCGCCGAGAATTGACCGCCGCAATAAACCTTCACGACTTTAACATCAAGGAGTTTATCGACTATCATCTTGGGAGTTTGAGAACAGTCGCAGCCGCCCCTGCCGAGTTTTCCGTAATCGCCGTCGCCCCATGAAAAAACTACACCCGACTCGGTGCAGCAGAGAGTCTGGGAGTCTCCGCTTCCGCACGCCACGTGAACGATCGTCTGTCCGTTGAGAAAACTGACCACGGTAGGGCTCAGCATGTCGCTGCAGTTGCCGTGACCGAGCCTCCCCCAGTTGCCCTGACCCCAGGTGAATAACTCACCGGAGCTCGTCAACGCCGCGGAATACGTGCTTCCGCATGCCACGAACGTCACGCTCTTGTCGACGAGGGCCTCGATTACTTTGGGCTCCTCGCACGATGCGCTGTCCCCGTGGCCGAGTCTTCCGCCGGCTCCGTTTCCCCACGAGTAAGGAATTCCCTCCTGCGTGAGGGCGAGATAGTGCTTGCCGTCCGGATGCGAGGCTATCATCTTCACGGGTTTGTTGGAGAATCCGAAGACACGCTGGGGATACTGAGCCTCGGTGTCGTAGTGTTTCATGTAGACCTTGCCGCTCTGCGTGAGTATCATGAGCGCTCCGTCCGTGCAGCATATCTGTTTGACGCCGAGACCGGCGATCGTGTCGCAGTAAAAGGGCGCTGTGCCGTGTCCGAATTTAACGGCGCCCCAGGCAAGTACCTCCTGGAAAGTTTGCGTCTGATTTGTTGCGAAGCCGTCGATACTCGCGAGCGGCGGAAGCAGAGGAGTCGCCAGTCGACTGAGATTGCACATTATAACGACGGCCGCTTTTCGGAGATCGACGGCGATGCTGTCGTCGTCGGGCAGCATGAGATACTTCAGAAGAACCTCGCACGGTCCAGGCGTGATATTCTCGTCGGCGCGTCGACACGTCGGTGCGACTATGGAATTGAGACGACGCAGCAGCGGAACCAGCGGCGCCGAGATACCTGGTGGCATGACTCGATTGTCCTGATTCTTTGATTTTCCGCTCAGGTGTAAGAGCAGTAGGACCGAGTCCAGGAGATTTGACAGGGTGGCCCGTTGGGCGACGAGCTCCAGAAGAAGACAGAGGGCCGTGTGCTGATCGGTCACCGGCACCGGACACCACGATCTTCCGGTCACCACGTCCCCGGTCACGACCTGACGGAGAAACTTTGCCGATTTCTCGACCACGTCGAGCCACACCTGGGACACGTTGTTCTCGTCGAAGAGCGTCGCCTCCGGTAACGCTTGAAGAGTCTCCAGAGACTCGGAGAGTATCTCGCGACAGAAATCCACGTCCTCGCCCGATCGCCAGGCTCGACGGAGATAGGCGAAGGAAAAGTTGAGAGCCGCTCGTGTGCCCACTCGGGCTAAGCCCAAGGCTGCTTTCTCGCTGGGTTTGACTCTGCGAAAGTAAACATGCATAAACGGCTCGTGCAAAGTAGAATTCGTTCGTTTCGTGGCTGTTTTTTATATATGGCATACATTTTTTGAGACTTTGTTGATATTTTCAATGCTGTACCGGTAACTTCCTTGTTTTCCTGCGGCCTGTGACGCGACAGTGCCGTGAAGTATCTACGGGCGACGATTAAACGCTGCCTCAGTCGCGTCGCTGATAGAGTACTGTTGGCGACTTCGTGACACAGTACCCTCTGCTCCTTTATCAGGGATTCAATGCAAGCTGTCCATTCGTTCGTAGCTACGGGTACAGAGAATAACAACGTTGGTATTTAGGGTCATGTTACGGAGCGTTGGTCCAGTGGCGTGCTCGCTTCCGAACCAAAGCACCGGTGAGTCGAGGTTTCGAGTCCCAGTGCCGTCGTTTCCTCGAGAATGAAAATATTGGCGGGACATAACTCCGGATGTATAAGTGAGTCACGAGCGTAATTTTACGTGCGTGTCTCAGGTATGTCGCTGCAGTCCATGTTTACATTCTCGGCGAAACGCGACGTAACTCCGGCGCCGTGAAACGAATCTGAGACGGAGGGCAATCGCAGGGCGCATTCCGTATCGGCATATTTTCTGATGTTTCACCAAGCCCCTGATTGAAATGCCAAGGTGAATGTAATACATTGGGAAAGTCGACTGTGGCCGCAAAGGGGGACTGCCTACTGCACCGAGCCGTCCCTGTGCAGGGGGAAAGGAAAAAAAAAATAATGATAAGTACAAAAATTTGTCTGTTCAACCGACTTTTTTTTTGTCAGGAATGATTTTTCCGTTTTCGTTCGAAGTTTATTTTGGGCGTTAGTTTCACCATGCCCTTGATAGAAATGCCTAGGTGAATGCGATGAATTGGGGAATTCAGCTGCGGCCAAAAGGAGGACTGGCTATTGAGCCAGGCCAACCCTGTACAGGCACAATGCCTATAACAGGGGGAAATGCAAAAATAAAAACATTTGGCTGTTCAACTGACAGTCTTTTCTGCAAGATATTATTCATCTGTTTTCTTTGGACGTCTATTTCAGCATTTAGTTTCACTATGTTTTTTCTTACATGGTTGAGGTCCCCAGAGCCAAGAGTCTATCATACTCTGAGCGGGGAGAGGCTTGTCCACCAGCGCAGCTGCCCTGGCTGCCTCCTCCTCGTCAAGCTTCTGGCATGGTCCGCAATTACAGCCGCTCTGGGGCCCGCAGATGCCGTCACAGCACAGGCAGGACAATACCCTCGAGTTGCAGTAGTAATGACCGCTGGAGCCTGTAATAACAGATCATTTTGTACACATTCAATAATTACAATAATGAGAATAAATAAGAAAACAATGGGCTGTAGGACTCTGATCGATAGCCCATTGACAATGTCTATGCGAATGTTTATGTTTATGTTTATTTTCACGGGACGCACCCTCTTACATATATTACAATCATGCAAGTGTGTTACACTTACTAAATGTAATAATTACTACATAGAGATATGTACGAGGTATTGGATAAACTATACGATATTGTCAATAAATGCACTTTAAGTACCACTAAGAAAAAAGAAATCATGGTATTTTACCTTTTCTGGCAACGACTCCGGCGGAGTTTATAAGACCGTCGCTGAAGGTTCTGACTATCTCTCCGTCGCGTACCATTCCATTCCAGAGGTCCGCGAGGCCATCCCTCGAGAGAAAGCACTGCAGATCGCTCTTCAGCCATTTTGCGTCCAGACATGTTTGCGGCCTGACGATAATGTTCAACTGGCCGCTCATTGTATCGTCCTTGTGGAGTATCCAGGTCTGCCGACATGTGCGATAATTTGAAAGGGACAAAACCAAGAAAAAGCCAGTGTCTGCTGTACAACAGGTATGTGGTGCGAGAGTGTCACAGAAATGAGGTTAGAGACGAAGGTGCGAGAGGGTTTATCACGATCGAGCATTGAGATTACCTAGACGATCATCGTTTTGATATTTGGTACAGAGCTCTCCTCCGACGTGACACTGGCAATCGCATCGTTCACCGATTTTTCCCAAATATCAACATCCCACCGTCCCCGTTGACAGCCACTCTTGACAGCGATTAACGCACCGCAGTCTCGGGGCAACGAACGATAACGTCCCGCCGACGAGTTAATCGAACATTCGCAAACTCTTGCGCATTATCTTGTCGATGCAAGCTTTCGCGGCCTAATTGTAAATTAAGAACTAGTTCGTTGCGGTGTGATAATTAAACCGTACGTATACTTTGGCGTATTGATTGCGAAACGTAAATATTTACGGACTGCATACGAACGGCAGCAGCAGACAGATTTTTCTCGTTGACCAATAAGATCGGCGATACTCCGTAACTCGCGGAGCGCTCGGGTAACATGTAGTTGGCCGAAATCGAAACCTCTATTATGATATGACATATGACCAACCTTACCAAACGCAAAGTTTCTAGCACACTACGAACGCTCGCCGTACGTACACCGTGTGTTCTTTAATTCACCCGTTTCTGCCGCTGAATACATTCGAGATGTATAACACACGTTTTTTCATCAACTTTCACTAATTCATGCATTTCTTTTACTAGCTGCATTCGAGATACATTACGGAGAATAATTTAAAAAGTTCTGTACAACGTCGGTTCCGGCTTGGAAATCTCATTTTTTGATCGGAGATATACGTGACGTTCGGTTTGAAAATCTCATTTATCGACCGGAAGTAACGTCATATCGGAAATACATCATTTCCGGTTTGTAAATATAATTTTTTTGGTCACTTCTGGGTAGATAAAGAAATTTTCAAACAGTAAGTGACGTTTTCCTCTATGACCTCATTTCTTGTCGACAAACGAGATTATCAAACCGGAAGTGACATCACAACGAAATATTTAAAATTTTTCAAAAAAAAGTTTTTCTTGCATTTTTACCCATAGAATATCATATTGAGAGGCAATTTGGAATTATTTGGGTAAACATGGAAAGAAACATTTTTTTCATTCTTTCGTTACTTATATGTAATGAAATCCGTTGGGAAATTCTGCGCTAGAACTTTTTCGACCGTCCCGGCTCAAGCGCTCGTCGCGCCGCTTATGGCCGGTGAGTGAATTTTTATCCAGGGTTTACCGCGGTTTACTAACCCTTTATTAGTGTTTATTAGTACGCGATAGGCTGCCGAGTATGCGACAGTAGTGGGATGCCCGCGCACCAGTTATCAGCCGCCGTTAGATTACATTAAAAGTAGCTATTACAGCAAAGATAGACTATTATTTAATTCTACGTGATATAATATTATTTAATTCCACTGCGTAACCGAAATAAACCGAAATAAACCGTACTTAGAGCGGCATCCTCGCACCGATCGTAAGTAATTCGGATATTCGATTAGCGCACGATAATTACGTCTTGTTAAAATTTATCTTTTCATTATAAATCCTTGCCTTTCTGGGACATAACTGACATTATTCCGTCTTTCGTCGCAAATATTCATTCTGACCCCAAAGCCCTTCCCCCTTCCCCCGCACCACGCAATCACTTGTCTCACTTATCATCGCATTTATTCAGCGACGCGAATTCTATTAATACTGGCGCCATACAAATGTAAACACACACTTCGATATAAACATGGCCTGTGACCTCTGTTTATCCTGAAACATTATTCCGATATAAGCGCGTCTCTGTATTGACCCCAACTTAATCTCAACAGAAGCCTCAAAAGTTTGCTTACAGAGACCGCTGGGCAAGAGCAGAGGAACAGTTGCAGTTTGGAAGGAAGCTTCAAGATGAGAGGCATCGTATTTCTTGTATTCGCCGTGGGACTGTTAGCTCCCATCGATGCTTGGCGTACTTTCCTGAGGGGCCGAAGCAAGCATGGGAACTTGGGAACGCCTGCGATGTCCAAGGAGTACATCGAACCCCAGGAACATTGGTTCGAGCAGAGCTTAGATCATTTCGATCCTACCGAGGCTCGTACGTGGAAGCAGGTAAGGGATCAGTGCAAAGAGCATCACTGTTGGCTTTTTCTTATCGTGAAAAAAAATAATAATTGTGTTTCAGCGTTATTTCGTCAATGGTACTTACTACAAGAAAGGTGGACCAGTTTTCCTGATGATCGGAGGAGAAGGAGAGGCCAGTGCCAAGTGGATGGTTCAAGGTCAATGGCTCGATTATGCCAAGCAGTACGGAGCCCTGTGTTTCCAAGTGGAGCACCGCTTTTATGGAAAAAGCCATCCTACTCAGTAATGTCATTTAGTTGAAGAAAAAAAATATCGATTTTTTCTTTTTGCGGAAAAAAATGAGCATTCCATTAATCAATTTTTAGGGATCTGAGTGTGAAGAACTTGGTGTTTCTGTCTTCCGAGCAAGCACTCGCGGATTTGGCGAATTTCACGCAATCGATGAATAGCCTGTACAAGCTTCCGGCCGGCACAAAGTGGATCGCCTTCGGCGGCTCTTATCCAGGATCGCTGGCGGCTTGGATGAGACTGAAGTACCCCCATCTCATTCACGGCGCTATGTCCGCCAGTGGACCGCTACTCGCGCAGATAGACTTTCAGCGTGAGTCCAGCGTAATTCATGTAACTCGTCTTATCGATATAATTGCAGGAGCGAAATAGAGAAATGCATCGTACGGTCGTTTATCGTTGCAGAATATTACGTTATCGTGGAGGATTCTCTGCGACAGCATTCGCAGGCGTGCGTCGATGCCGTGGCCGAAGCTAATCGTCTTATTCACATAATGCTCCATCATCCCATCGGTCAGCAAGGACTGACGAAATCGTTCAAGTACGCGCTGTCTGAACTACGAGAATATCGCGACTCTAGCGGGATTTGAAAAAAAAAAAAAAAAATGTATTAACGTCCGAATGAAATGGTCCCGTTTCAGACTCTGCGACCCCCTTCACCCTTCCAACTCCAAGGCCAAGGACATCGCGAATCTTTACGAGACTCTGGCCAGCAATTTTGCGGAAATCGTCCAGTACAACAGAGACAATCGCATCGGTTCAAAAACCGTCAGCTACACGATCGACGCGGTCTGCGACATCCTCGTTGACGATAAACGAGGCACTCCCGTTGAGAGACTCGCCGTGATAAGCAACATGTTGCTCGAGGCAAGCAAGGAGAAGTGTCTCGATTACAGGTACAGCAAAATGGTCGACGAGCTGCGCAACGTTACGTGGGCCAGCGAGATGGCCGAAGGAGGTACGTACGAAAAGAGAATTAGTGAAAAAAAAAGCAAACAAACTTGCGCCTCCGTTCGAATGCTAAGCCGAGTTGATTTTTCAGGTCGCCAGTGGATCTATCAGACCTGCACGGAATTCGGATTCTTCCAGACAAGCACAGCCAGGCCCAAATTGTTCAGCGAAACATTCCCGGTAGATTTCTTCGTTCAACAGTGCGTCGATATCTTTGGACCGCGATACGGTATTCATCTTCTCGAGAAGTCCGTGGAACGTACCAATACCTTCTACGGGGCAAAAGACATCGAGGTCTCGAACGTTGTATTCGTTCACGGTTCGATCGATCCTTGGCACGCTCTTGGAATTACCGCGTCTTCGAAGCCTCAGGCACCGGCGATCTACATCAATGGTTAGTATGCCGAACGAACTTTCTCTCGGAAACGTTCCTTGATTCGCATGTTTTCTATCACTGTCTGCATTCGAGGTACATTCTAGACATTATCTAAATATCTTCTCCGCAACGTCATTTTCCGGTTTGGAAATCTCACTTTTCAAATTTGAAAAATCTCGTTGTGACGTCACAGCCGGTTGCAAAATCTCGGTTTTCGACCGAAAGTGACGTCATATAGGAAAACGTCAAGGTTAACCGACTAAAAGCTGAAACTCACTGACGATTACCCGCTCATTTGTTAAAAAGGCACAGCCCACTGCGCGAACATGTATCCAGCCTCGAGCGACGACTTGCCCCAGCTGACGGAGGCCCGCAAAAGAATTGCCGAACTCATCGGAGAGTGGTTGAAGACGTAAGACACTCGCATTGCTCCCGAAGCTTGGCTGTTCTACTCCTGAATGTAATATTAGTTTTAATTTTTCTTTTTTTTATACTTGGTCGAAACAAGGTAGAGGTTCAATAAAGAGAATTCTCCCGTCTTTGAATATCATGCCGTTCCGCATAAACAAGATGATTCATTAGACTAACACGTACAGTTTGGTGATCGAGTTACACCATGCTTCACACACCAATGTAATAATTCGCGTGTTGAATTGAGTGGGGAAAAAACACTCCGTATTGATCGGAGTTTCGCATTCGGGTTTAAACTACTGAGATAAATATTGTCGGCCATGGCACCGAATGGAATTGATTGATGAACAAGAAGAAAAGAAGTGTAAAACGATCGCTAAGAATATATATAATATCAGTCGATTGAGATGAGAAACGTGTTGTATTGTCGAAGAATACCAAGTCGATTCGTACTCTTAAACTATTAATAACAATTAAACGACACTGACATCGAATGGGCAACGTCGGCCTACCCTTGAGTCGATAGATCGCGCCATTTGTCCCCGATCCAACAAAACAAAAGGATCCCTCAAAGTCCTCTCAAGGCGAGGCCAAAGAGCCCATAGCGATTAATCGATCGAATTGATTGTGCATTCAATGGAATAGCATTCTTAAAATCTTATTATACTAAATATAAACTGTCTGAGAAACGTACGATCGAATATTAAAATTAAAAACAACTCGCTCAACAACTCGCTCAGAGCAATTGTTTACAATAATAAGTACATATATATATATATATTAATCTTTCGGCTTTTTGGCATGTCCTCCGACCCGGATGACTCAAAGTCTCCGAACTCTAACGCTACAAATTAGTATTCACTAACAGATATTTACAGAAACGTGCTTTCTTTTTTGTTTTACGAGTAAACGAAACGGGGGTGGGGCTACGCTACTACTGTCTACTGAGAAATTGGGCACGTCTCTGAACGAACGGAGGAGTCAAGGAATGGAATGTATCGCTGGGCTGACTCGATTAGCTTCGAGAAGCCTCAGTATCTGTTGTGAGACTGGGACTGTCTATACTCGGGCGTTGCGTTGCCGTGATGATGATGATGGTGGTGATGATGACGCTTCTTGTCCGTGACGCTGGCGTGTTTGCTCGTCGGATAAGCGGCCGTGTCGTTCGTCGCGACCTCCGAGGAGGCCTCTCGCTCGGCCCCGTTGCCGCCCCGATAATTTTCACGATACCCGGGTTCATCCAGAGTCTCCTTGCGACGGAGTGGCGCGTGATTGGCCTTCGTTCCGGTACTCTCGTGAAGATTCGCCCAGGCTTGACGGTAGTATCGGTTCAGTCCTCCCCGGCTCTCCGACGAACCGCTGTCGAAGCTCGCCACGGTGTTGCAATCCGGCGAGGCTCGGTGTCGATAGTGCTTGCTGCCTCTCTTACGGTTCCTATAAAAAAAAAAAGTAAAAAAAAATCCCAATTACATAACGACTGTCCATTGGTAATTTGCTTTTTTTGTTTCATATACATCAGATTAATAATTTGACAAAGCGCATGCCCAAGAGGAACATTCGGATCGGGGTAAAACCTGTGAAGGGAGTACACAACGAGCACCGGTGAGAGAGAAAAAAAAAGAAGAGGATAAAGCGACTAGGCGACGAGCGTGCGTTGAATCGGGGCTCTCAGTGTGCATCGGGAAGAGCCAGCGGGGAGCTAATCGTAGGTGCGCCGTGGTAATCATCGTCAAGTCAGAGACGGGCTCGATTGATTTACCTTGACTAGTGTGTCACTCGCATGGGTGATGCACTTGGCTGTACGTCACAGTTGATGTTTGTAGTTTTCGATGATAGTGGCAGAGTTGGTGGGACTCGGGGAGGTGGGCTCTCGTTTCTGACGACAGGGACGCGTTTAGAGGGAAGGATTGGAGAAGTAGCCGGCACGGTGGGCCGCCGAAAGGCTGAACGAGTACGGATGGTCGCTGCCCCGGCGAGCTGTTAGGTCACGACGCCCAAGGTGCTGGTCGGGGAACGGAAGCGCTAGAAGCGTGTACCATCGCGACGGCATTCCAGGCTCGGCTCTTCCCAGGCCAACGCCATTGCCACCCCCTAGTGTACCAACTCCGCCGAGCCCCCTGCGACGCCTTCCTCGTACACTGCCGCTGCCGCTAACCACCACAGCGCAAACGTACATACATTTAGAGTCTCGGTTAGTTTGACAGCTACGGAGGAGAAGTAGTAGTAGCGGGCGCCACATTATTTTGCCGAAACTTCGATCGGCCGAATCGTCGCATGGCTGAAAATTCAATTGGTCCGTATCATCACACTTCTGAAGCTTTATTTTTCAGAACCGTCAAACTGCCGAATACTTATTCTTCCGAATCGTCAAAGTTCCAAAACTTTATGGTTCCAAATCTTCATTTAAGCGAACTCTTTGCAAATAGTAATTGACCAAACGTTGTTCCTCTGAGTCGTCATTTAACCGAACGTCATTTTTCCGAATAATAATTTCATCGAACTTCGTTTCCCCGATTCATTAAACCTCCAAGGTCGTATCGCCGAATTATCATTCTTGTAAATAGTATATGTCCGACAGGTTATTTATCCAAATCGATTTGTAGAGAACGTGAGATCATTTACGAATAGATATAATACCAGATGGCCAGACTATTCACTCATATTATTTCGTTTCGGCGACTTGATGTTCGGTGGTTTAACGATTCGGAGGAAATGAAGTTCGGTGAAATTATTATTCGGAAAAATGACGTTCGGTTAAATAACAATGTGAGGGAATAACGTTCGACTAACTACCATTTCCGAAGAGTAACGTTCGCTGAAGTGAAAACTCTACTAAATAAAATTTTGAAAATATGACAATTACAAAAAATAAAGTTTCGCTATATTTGACGATTCGGAAAAATAAAGTTTTGCCATATTTGGCGATTCGGAAAAATCAAGTTCCAGAAGTTTGACGATTGGAAAGAAACGCGTTCGGACACATGATTTTCGGCCATACGTTGATTCGGCCGATTGAAGTTTCGTCGAAATAATGTGGCTCCGTAGTAGCAGCAGCAGCAGCAGAAACAATAGTAAGAGACTTGCAACACGATTTCTATGGCTCCTCCACATTGTCCACGAAACAATATAGTACAATATAAAAACCGGTGGTACAGGTCACTTTTGTTACAGGATCGGGGACTGTATGCCGTTAGAGATAGTCGAGGGGAGAGACGACAAGTGGTTACAATTATACACACGATTACTATAGTTACAATTTGTAAAAAAAAAAAAAAAAACGAGTCAATTATATTTCATTGCATATGTTACCTGTGTATGAAGAAGAACACGCTCGAGATTATAATCGCCAGGGCGACGATTACTGCTATAACGGAGAGGCCGATTATGGCCGCCCAGCTGAACCTCGACTGATGAATCGGGGAGTCTGCACGGTCGACTCTGAAGGGTCCCGATGGTTCGGGAACCCCGGTACCGACCTTGGCCTGAGCATGATCGACGCCGCTACCGGATATCTCATTGTCCTGTGGATGATCGCTGTTTCCCGCGGCGTACGGCGGGGGTGACTGGGGAGTCTTCGAGGCGAGCCCGATCGTTGGTCTCTTCTGTGCGGTTTCCCGGACGACGGCCGGAAGCTCGGCAGTGTCCGAGGTTTTTTTCGGTGGAGCAGTCGACGACGGGGCGACCGTTGTTCTCGCTGTTGTCGTTGCTATAGAGGTGGTCGAAGGTCGGGCTCGAGTCGGCAAAAACGGCCTGCCACGAGTGCTCGATGGACGGATCGTTACTCGGGGCGGGGGAGCAGCGGTGGTACGTGGTTCCTCTGAAAAACACGATGAGCATATTAACGACATTTCAAATTGGCAACAATTATTCCGAGAATTATCTATCCGCTATCCAGGCTGGTGCGGACAGAATGAAGGATCAACGAAAAAAAAGCCCGAGGGCGGAGCTTGACGCTCGCACCGAGGTGGGACTGACTATCAAATATCAAAACGGCATTCCAACAGATATCCTAACCGAACTGGGCACAGCTAAAAAAAAATAAGTGGTACCTCGACTCGCTGTTAGAACGTTCGAGGCTTAAAAACAAAATGAAGTTGACCTTCGTTTCTGTCGTAATTTGTGTCATCGCGCAGGTTTATTCCCCGCACCTGTATATTATACCGCGACTGTAAGCTCGTACACGGTTGGCTACATCTCATCTGTTTAACCCTTCACGTACGAGGGCCTTGTTTATAACGAGGACTAGGGAACTAGAATTTGCCAAGACACAACGATTCGAATAACAAGTTGATGTTCTAAAAAAATCTGTAAAAATTCACAGACGTACTTTGAAGTGTTGTTTTTCCGATAACGCAGAAGAAAATGTATTACAAACATCCATATCGTTTTTGTACATAAAATAAGGCATGGTCGTTTGCTCTCCGCAAAAAGTCGCCCGTACTTGAAGGCCTAACCTACTTATACTTTCGCCTCCGTCTGCGTTACGCTCTCACTCGCTTGTCCCGTTTATACAAATAAATAAATCTGCTTACCCGTGCAAGTGGGAGACGAGTGGTCGTACAGTCCCGTAGGCAGACAGAGAATCTGCCTGTGACCGGTGAGCCGATAGCCTCGCTCGCAAGTATAAGTTACTATACTGCCGACGAGAAGGCTGCGATTCGATGTCTTGTCGACGATATCGTCCTGCACCTCGATCTCGTCAAGCTTGACGGAGCTGTGAGCGACGATGGGCGGAGGGTCGCAGCGAATCGGCTCGCAGCGAGGCGGAGGACCGTTCCAGCGTTCGTCGATGTCGCACGTTAGCCGCGCGCGTCCGGTCATCTCGTATCCGTCCTCGCACGAGTAAAGAACCTGGCTCAGATAACTGACCGTGTTGTTTATCAGTGTGTACTCCCCGTGTTTTATGCTCGCTGGATATCCACATTCGATGTTCTTGCAGACCGGTGGAAACTCGTTGTAAAAACCGGTGTCGAGACACGTACGAGTCGACGGACCGATCAGCAGACTACCAGCGTTGCAGCTGTACTCTATCGAGGTTCCCACTTCGTAATTGCCACCCGAATTTTGTTCCGATTCGTTTGTGACGACCATCGTCGAGTTCGGCGGTTGCTCCGGACGTCCGCAGGCTCGAGGTTCTGAAATGTAAAAAATAGTATTTACATTATATCCTTGCTTCGGTAAAAAATCGTTTTGCCGAAGTAAATCTCGCGTCGACTCACGGTGCTGACAGATGTAGTTTAGCCGAGCCGAGCACGGGGTGTCGGACCAGAGCCAGCCGCGACTACCGTCGTATCTCGCACAGTCCTGTTCGGTTCCTTGAGGAAGGCTCCAGAACGAAACGGAGACTTCCTCTCCGCTACCGGTCCATCTCCAGACAGTCCTGTCCTTTTCGTCCCGCACCGCGCCCATCCAATACTGGCTGGAGGTGTCACTCCTACGATGTAAAATAAAATAAAATAAAATAAAATAAAATAAAATAAAATAAAATAAAATAAAATAAAATAAAATAAAATAAAATAAAATAAAATAAAATAAAATAAAATAAAATAAAATAAAATAAAATAAAATAAAATATCTCCACTGCAGTAATTAACGAGAGACGCAGAGAGTGCTGCAGGACGTACCTGTGTCTTCTCCAGAGTTCCCAGGAGATGAATCCTTGCAGCGCCGGATTGCTCTCGTCGACGAGGGTTCCACCTCGTGCGCGACAGAAAGAAAGCGCGTCCCTGAAGGCCATCGGCTGACGGTTGTAGAATATATAGCACTTGCCGTTGTAGGTCGCCGACGAGCCGGGTGGCTGATCTCTGAATTGCGGACACCTCTCGATGGGAAGAGCCTGATCCGTGTAGACGAAAGCCTCGCAGAGCGACAGCTGTACAGGCGTAGCGTTCTGTGTCGCAGCCTCCAGGTGCACGGAGACAAATGCACCGGGCATCGGTGGATTGCACGGAAGGAAGAGCGGCTGACCCTCTTCCAGTGGTCCAGTGAACCGATTGCAGATCGGATTCGTACCGAGATCCGGCCGGTTGTTGCCGACTCGAACGATTATCGTTCCAGGCAATTCATCACCTGAGGACAATTATAATTGTTACTATTGATTTACATAAAAAAATTAATTTTTATTTTAACTCAATTTCATAAAAACCCTACACTGTAAAAATAAACTGTAAATTTCATGTATTGGAACTTGAAATTTGCTTAAACTACTTACATTAATTGAACACGAATGTACTTTCTTTGTAAAATAAAAATACCAGATATTAAAAACAAGACATTTAAAAAATTGTCATCACAAATCAAAATTTTACTTTAAAAATTGTAACACACACGTGTTTGAAATTTCAGAAACAGGGTACGTAAACAAGCTTCCGATAACATTCATTAATTTTCGAACAAAATTTTTTTACACTGTGTCGTTTAAAAAGAAATTAAATTCGAATGAAATTGTAATGGAATAATATTAGGGTTATAAATACCAATAAAAAATTCTAATAACTAACGAAATTAAAAAAATAATATTCTGATTTTATACCCGATCATGAATACTTATAGTTACGCTGGAATATTGCAACTATCAAGACGGCAGTAACTCGACGTAACGATATAAAGATAAAACACTGCTGTCCGAACGAATTTCCAGACTCGTAATAATAAAATTCACGAAAATAATAAATCGAGCTCGTAAATACCGAGACGTATATTGCGGCGTTTTTTTTTTTACATCGAGTCATTAAAAACAAACAGGCTTTCGCCGCTTTCGCCGATACATCTGAATTACTGTTACGCCGGGCAGAGGGAATTTTGTACCGAGCCCGAAGCATTCGCGGAAAGAATATCTCTATTTATTCCGTAGGTGGGATTTCTTCCTGCGGAACCGAACGTGAAAACGGGCAATTCGAAAGGGGAGTATCGTCGCCGGAGCGTCAACGCAACGTGCTACAGTCCCATGAAGCAAGTGAGCTTTCACTTGCGGTTTAAATATTGTGTCCGCGTCCGAGTGACCGGACACGAGAGCACCCAAGAGTTGTACATTGGCGAGTGGGTACCCACTACGACGTCCAGATAATATCATTTCGTGGGATCCGACTCGTAGATCTGACCTAGTAAGCATTTGAGCCGTGACCGGACGTGAAGGAGTCACATCCAATAAGCCCGAGTAGACCGGAGACGAGTGGCGTCGATAGAGGATACTCGCGAAGAAAAAAGGAATGTAACGCACGAGCCGACAATGTTCGAGTGCGGAGAAGAATGATGAGGTGTATCAAAATTTACGCCTTGGTGCACTCTTGGCACAGAAAAAAAAAGTTGGACAGTTTTGTCAAGTTTTTTTGTCCTAATTTTACCATTTCATTTTGTAAGCGAACCGTAATCTTTTCGTTTAGTTTTTAAAAATGTTACATTTAGTTTCAAATTAAAACTGAATGTAAAACTTACATTTAATTTTGACCGTGCGTTTAGTTTTTAAAAAATTGTAAGAATTACATGAAACCGGAAACTGCGGAAGTTCGTGAAGTAATTTTTGTAGAATTTACAAAATTCTTTTTTAGCACGCGAGGAAGTTACGATAATCGCTGCGTTCGCAATTCGCCGCTCGCGTGCAACAACGGAAAATTTCCGATAATCTCGAACGATGATTAATTTCAAAACGCAACACGTCCGCCGTGCGAACGATTGTTCGAAAGATATATCTTCGGCACTTTTCCTTCCGCTTTCAGCAAGCCGGGGCGGCGGGGGTGAGGTGAATTTTTTTTTTAAGTCTACCGCTCGACTTGGCATCGTGCAATAATAGTATGCGGGCGAGAAATTTATCCGAGCCAGTGAAGTGAGTGCAGCGCGCGGGTTTTCTAACAATCGAAAGTCCCGAGTGGAAACTGCACTCTCACTATCGTATGAAAGAGTTTCTAAAAGATGTTGCATGCGCATCGCGCCCGTTCGGCTCAGTGGAGAGAAGGCGCGGGCGAACGGGGGAGGGGGGAGGGGGCGAAACGGACCGGGCTTGAGCACGAGAGAGTCATTGCACCTTTCATCATTACGAAATTTCACGCCTCGTTCAACCTCCCGTCTTCGAAAGATTCCTCTCTCGTTTCTGTCGCACAGTCCCGAACTATCGATTCCTGTAGATTTGCTTCAATTGCGAAAAGTAATTAAAAATCCAACTGGCTCCGTAGTCGATACTCGCGAAGCTGAAAACTGTCCATACCGATCAGTCGTGAATTTTACTTAAAATTTTATAAAACCTTGAATTTTAACAGCCATTTTATAAAACTTGTGCCCAAATGTGCATACTTGTATACTATGCTATTGCAAAAAGGGCTTTGCCCCGTATATAATATAATAAATAAATTAATAAATAAAACCTTACATCTCATAAAAAAAAGTATAAAACCTTGAATTTGATAAAAATTTGTATAAATCCTAGACCTTTAATAAAAAATGTAGTATAAAACCTTAAATTTGATAAAACAGTTTACTAAATATTGCAACGAATATAGATATGACGATTGACTGAAACTCACGATGACGAAATAGCTCGGTACGACAAATGACAAACGTACAGAATATCGAGATGACTACAGCCTTGATCGGACTTTCAAAGAGAGCAGACGTTCCACAATTCGTACTTGAGATAAATAGTTGTAATTGTAATTAACAATATCGGTCCCAAAACCAAATACGCGTGTTGTTGATTTCGCTCGGTCGTAACAGTATCAATCAGGTTCTTACCGCAGCATGGCTTTCCAAAGTCAAGGCGTACAAGCTGGACCATGTACGGCTCGAGGAGATTGACGTACCACCAAGGCCTGAGCTCTTTTCTCGTCAGCGTGCATGTCTGCGGGGTGTAGATTTGCCCGCTGCTTCCGTCGACCGCGCGCTGAGGAATTCCACCTTCCGCGCTGCTCGACTGCATCGGTGCCTTCCCTCCGGCGACATTCAAAACTGTTGGAGAGATAAAAAAAAATTCATTAAAAAATATACATCAAAAATAATACATCGTTAGTCTCGATAATTTGTGTGCGCGAAAAAAAAAATGTATATATATATATAGGCGCGTGGGTCGGAGGATCCATACCAGATGGCCCGGAGAGATAAATAATTGCCAATTGAAATATCCGCGAGGCTGTAACGCGCTCGCTCCGATGCGGACAGGCCGCGCTGCCTTGCGGTAGTTTAACTGTACCGTAACGTGAGAATTTTATTGGCGGCTACTGCAGGTGAAACCTGCGGAGGGGCGAACCTTCCGAGAAAGCCGAGGTATCTGCAGACAGCTAACCTACGGGCGATTCCAGCTATGAAAAATCATTAATGCCGCAGACCGCCACTATTGTCATGGCGATGCTTCAAAACGTTTCCGGAACGACAATCGTAAAAAAAGTTAGTTTTTTTTTACCGATTTTAGGAATCTTCAAACAGCAACTTCTATGTTTCCGGAAAAAAATATATTCTGGACCGCATGTATGCATGTATTTTTTTTATAATTCGTGTTGAAAATGAATCGAACAATATTTTTTACCTCAAGCCTGACGTTGATAAATTCATTGAAATTTTTTTTTTTTCTGACCCATTTTTGAGCATTTTCAAACAGCAATGTCTCTGCTTCCGGAAAAAATATATTCGGAAGCGTGCATGTGGATGTATTTTTTAAAGTTGATAAAGAATCGGGCAGTTTTGCCTTTAAGCCTGACCTCGATAATTGCAAAGAAATATTTTTTTCCGACCGATTTTGGGGATTCTCAAACATCAATGTCTTTGCTTCCAGGAACAATATATTACGGAATGCATATCTGCATGTATTTTTTTTTGCACGCTGAAAAAAATTCTGACAGGATTTCTGACCTCGAGCCTGACCTTGATAATTGCAGCGACAAAAAAATGTATTTCATTTCCCGCACGTTTAACGTTTTTCCTCGACAGCTTCCAATTTCCGTCCAGTGCGACAGCCGATAAACCGTTCGAGCAAGATCTCGCGTGATTTCGGAATAAAACACGTCGTGTAACCGTCGTCACCGTTAGAGAAAATTTCAAGTGCGTGCGCGAAAGAGGCGCTTCCCGTCGGGAAGCGTTGACTATTGCGGATACATTACATTAACAACTTCGTCCAGTTGTGAATAATAACAGTCCAGTTGTAAAGAGCAATCTTTTCGTTCCCTTCGAGTTGACGTTGCCTCAATTTTTCTCGTTATTATTATTATTATTATTATTATTATTATTATCACTATTATTTTTTTTTCTGCGAAGCTGCAGTTGCGTGCGGAATCGAGAGGCATCGTTCGGTATCGTAACGTTTGCGAGAATTTTCATCTCGCGCTCTGTTTCTCTCTACCTCGGAGCGGGTTTAAACTCTAGTCAACTCGTTGATTGTCTCGTGCTCCAACTAGCCGAAGAAACGACAGCAGGGACTTTTTGATCCTCGAAGCGCGTCGATTCGGTCCCCGTCGCGACAACTACTCCCGGTAAACACGATGCTGGCCCACTTCCTTCGTATAGCCATTCCGAGCGCCACTTTGGCCCACGGATGTATAAATTATAGGTTAAACTCTCTGCCTCCCTTGCTTATGCACATATACTACGTATACCATGTATTCAACTCCTAATCATATGCGCGCGCCGGTCGCGCTCCGTAGTTTCCTACATCTTCCCTTCGAGAGAGACCCGGCTCGTTCTCGTTACAATAAACCTCGTTCCTCTTGCCGTCCTCGTCAGCGTTCACGGCAAGACGCGTCGTCTCATTGCATCAAAGTTCAATCACACTGTCCGTAGTCTAACGAACCTACGCTCCAAAAACCCCATACATGGTCCAAAAAACTTGAGGTTATTCCCACTTTGCAAAAAGTAGAGGCATATTCCAACGGCTCATCATATTTTTTGCCAAGTACATTCATCAAAGTCCAATCACTCTGTCCGTAGTGTAACGAACCTACGCCCCAAAGACACTATAAATGGTCCAAAGAACTTGATGCACACAGATGTTGTTTCTACCTTGCAAAGAGTGGACAAATATTCAAAACCACTTGTCACATGTATTTCCAAGTGCATTCATCAATGTCCAATCACACTGACCATAGTGTAACGAACCTATGCACTAAAAACGGCACCAATGGTCTAAAAAAACTTGATGTACATAGAGTCGTTCCTGCTTTGCAAAACGTATACATATAATCAAACCGCTCCTCACATGTATTGCCAAGCACGTTCATCAAAGTCCAATCACTCTGTCCGTAGTGTAACGAACCTACGTCCCAAAAACACTATAAATGGTGCAAAAAAACTTCATGTACATACGTGTTCCTGCTTTGCAAAAAGTAGACATATATGCAAACCGCTGCTCAAATTTATTGCCAAGTGCATTCATCAAAATCCAATCATACTAACCGTAGTAGAACCTACGCCCGAAAAACGCCATGAAGGGTAAAAAAACTTGACATACATAGATGCTGTTCCCGTACTTTACAAAAAGTAGACAAATATTGAAACCGCTCCTCACATCTATCGCCAAGTACATTCATCAAAGTTCAATCATCCGGTCAGTAGTGTAACGAATCGCTGCGAGGGCAACGATGTCTTGCCGTGATTGGTCTTTTTCAGCGCTTCGATCTTCTCGGTAAGAAAAAAAAGAAACATAACCTGCAATAAAATTCGTTTTTTTGTAGTCGAAGAGAAAGAAGGGACAGAGCGCGAGGAGAAAGAGATTATTCGGAAGAATGTGACCCGGTTCCTCGGTGGCCTTGACCGAGGTGGCTGAAGACGGGCTGGAACTCGTTCGAGATCGGTGTGAGCGGTGGGGATAGTACACCGTTAAATCCGAAGCTGCCTCGCCGCTTCGAGACCCGAGTGTACATGCCCGTATACTGAAAACACTTGCGTGCCGCTGCCGCTATGGTCGTGGCGAACCGAATACTTTCCACATCATTATTATATCCCGATTATTCCCTCGGGTACGCCGTTTCTTTTCGTCCCGCTATGTAATTCGCCACGAGTATAATGTACCTGCCGCTGTCCGATTCGTAAACGGACCGGAAGCCGTGGTGAATTAATGTAAAGAGGAATAAAAGAAAAAAAGAAATTATATTGAAATAAAAAAATCGTGAGTAAATGCGTACTCACCGCAGAACGGAACACCCTCGGGTGACCAAGTTCCGTCGGACTGGCACTGCCTCCTCGCCGGGCCGAGCAGCTCGAAGCCCCGCTCGCACGAGTAAGTCGCCACCGTGCCGATCGGCAGACTCGTGTCCTTCAGCAGTGACTCTTCCTCGTCGAGAACATCGTCGACGCCGCCTCCGGTAAACCGCACGGTGCTGTGCGCAGGCGCGCCTGGATAGCCGCATCCCGTTCCTGCGATCTCTGTAACAATATTAATTACCGTCAGTCTTAGCCGCGTTATGACAGCGGGTGCGTCGGTCCCTCACACGAACACGATTATGTACCTTAGAGTTAATTTTCATTAAACAATTAACCTCTTCCTCGATTGTTATTCCGCTGCCGAGAAATTATTCCGAATCGAGACCTGCGGATGGCTCAATGCCTCGGATGTAATGATAATTGTTGATGTACGTGTGTGCGCGCGCGCGCCTACAGCTAACGGGGCGGATTCGTATCTGGCTGGAAACGGGACGTTGCCTCATCGAGCATCGGCCTTTCGCGCTTCGTACGAGGAGATTTCGATGCGCGACAGCGAGCCAGCGAGAGTCGACTTCCTTGCCTTTCTCGCAAGCATGCTTCTCGCAACTCGGATATTTTTCGCGCTACCGTCTACGAGACACGGCTTCGTAAAAGGACACGCAATCACAAGCTCCGACATACTTATGTCGGCGTTTTTTAAATAACTCATAATTAACCGAGGATTCCCGATTTGCAATCGTCTACCACATTAACCTGTTGTCGAAGAACGGAGATTCTAAAAAAAAAAAAAATCGTCCCGGGTTTTACAATAAATTGAACGAGCATTCGAACTATAGTCGACTATATAGCACGTAAGTAAGCCGTTGAACAGAGTCGCCTTGTCCTTGATTCTCTAATAGGTGCAGCACTCAGTCAGTGACTCGTGACTCGAAGCGTGCTACTTCTCGCCGTTGGGTATTCACGAGGGTTCACCCATGCCTGAATGCCGAGCGTAAAGCATCGTAAGCGTGAGTCTCGACTCTCGGCTCGGTGTGCGGAACGCCGCTGAACCGTAATTCACGTGGTGCTTGCGCGACGTCCAATGCCGGGTCGCGGGCTATTCACGGGCTGTATACACGCATTACATGCGTGCGTGTGTGTGTACATATATATATATATAAAAAATATAAACAGCAAACATCTGTTGGTTGGGCGCCTCGCATCTGCTACACACGATGACCGGGGAAGGAACTCGAAAACAACAGGTATATTTCACCTGTAACTTTGGCGCTGTTCGTTAAGATCCTACTCTGCTGCTGATGATTCACCGACTTTCGAGATAACGCCCGGAGAGAAAGAAAATCGGAGGTCGACGACGGTTGGCAAATTCATCGCGAAACAAGAAACCGGCGAGAGATTCTTGGACGTGCTCATCAGTCAGACCAATCGGGAATTGGCTATTGCTTCGGTTGGGATAACGGTCGGCGAGACGATAAAATTAGCATATCTGTGACGTCGGACAGTCCGCACCGACCACGAGTAGGGCAAAGCATAACCATACAGTTATATAGTTAGAGATTGACAGGAGCGCCTCGATATTATTGGGAGAAATGAGTACTAAGCACAGTAGCAGGCGAACGGCAGGTCGTCGTTTTGCACGGTGTTCCCGTTACACCGGGCACGGATATTCATCCTCTCATCGCACCCATCCACAGGTGAATTAAAAAAACATAATTGGAATTATTCCCCCGCAAAGGAGTTGGGCCTTATCCTAATTTAATTGGAATTTATCTCGACGATCGTAATTCCGAAATGAGATGCTAAAACCGGCATTAGACCGTGCAGCCATGTGGATCATTGACCAACCGAACGTTTGGAGAGGCAAACAAGGTTGTGTGCAGCCAGAAGCAGTAACACAATGGTAGGTTTATCGTGCTAGGCGAGCAGGCCGGTCCGTTGAGTGATTATCGTTCCCACGATCTTGCTTTCCACTCGACGTGAAAGTGTACTAACTTTTAATTGGATCAGAGGAGTAGCTGTGCAAATTTTTCGGTAAAAGCGCCGATGGACCTCGCGTACGACCGGACGGGCCACGTAATACGCGTTACTCGACGATACAGAAAACATTTTTGTTGGGAAAACAATACAGAAATGTGGGTCAGTAGGATGGACTTGAGACGGGGACGCAGACGGGGATAGCGTAAGTATCGTGGCTCACCGAATATTCTCGAACGTACTAAGTTCTTCTTTTCATTACCTCTAGTACTGGCAACGATGCACTCCCGACGTTAATACGCGGTTACTGCAGTTCTTTACCGTGGGAGCAATCTACTTGCTGCATTAATTAATCATACAACTCGCTAATCGTCCGTATCTGAATCCGACGTCGGGACGAGAACACAGCGACGTTATTACGAGCGGACAAACAATCTTTCCGGGCGGAAGTTTCTATTCTGTTGTAAAAAAAACATATGTATCTTTCCGCGATAACGTTAGATCGTTTCTCGAGATGGCGCCACTGTCGCTAACGACCAAACGCCAAACATTCGACGAATCCGATGATCAGCGATCTAATAGCATTTACCTCTCGTATTGTTTTCTGTTTTTTTGTTTTTTTTTTTAAGAAAAATTAATCGATAATCGCAATCGAGGCAAGGAAACTGATGCTGAACGGTGGCAGATGGCTGACGAGAAAGGGCCCGGACGCTCATTTGTACCGTTACTTCGAGGAATCGTGGGAATTTCGAGCTCAACTAATTAAACGGCCCGGAGCTTTGTTTTCCAAGACAGCTGCGCCATAATGCAATAACGACCGGTGGAAGTATATCATGGGCCTTTTAGCGAATGCGTACAAGCAGATACCGGGGCAATTTGCCTGTTACGCCGAAATGTCGTGGCCGATCGTTGACGATATATAATACGCATATCGTACTCGGCCGGTGACCACTGTAATGACCACTCGCTCCACCAGTTTCGTGGCGAGTTGTCTTCCGACTGCTTGAATTTTTGCCGGTCAGTGGGTCAGAGATCGATGTGAAACTCGGGACTCTTGGAGCGCGTTCGTCCCCGTTTCCTATCGCCCCAAGACTCGTAATTTCTCACTCGAATTACCTTGATAATATAGTTTTATTATTATTATTATTAGAATTATGATTATTGTTATTATTATTATCATTTCAATTGTACAGCCGATCGTTCGATGGTCGGAGCGATGTTAAAACGAACATAGAAGCTCCGTCTTGCAAGTGGAAACTCTCAATTGTCAAACATCCGTTCGTTATTAATTATTTGCCTCGCGAGTAAGCGTGAAGCTCGATTCTTAACGTTCCGTATAGCGCCTAATGCAGAAATTAAAGCGCGCGCCCTCGCCGGATGAGCGAGCGCGTACGTGCAAAGCGGCTTATCGCAAAACCCCCGGGAGAGTTCGAGAGAGAACGGTGATTTCGATCGGTGAAATCGCACCGGAGGATCATCCGGCGGCGGTGCGAGCACGCAACGGCAATTGCGCGTACACATCGTACGGAAGATTAATTTTTTTATTTTTTTCTTAACGTCAAATATCGATAATATCGACCGCAATTAACACATTTATTTCTCTAATTTTGTTACAGTAAGGACAACAAAATCTCACGCACCTTGCACAGCGAGAACCGACGACAGGATCAGCAGGAACAACAGCCGTTCGACGGAGATGCGTTTTTTTCGATCCATCGCACTTGCGATTAAAACAAAAAACGACTCCTCGTTTAAATGTCGTTGTCTTCAACTGTATTCCAGCAACTCGGATCACGAATAAAACACTCGCGCAGACCGTAAGTTTGTTTCTTCTTCCTCTTCAATTCGCCCGTTGATTTAACTCGTACGAGGAATAAAACGCAGGTTCACCGAGCGCACCGTGAACGACGCATCGCTGAGCAGTTTTTGTTCCTTACTTACTAGAGACGATTAAAAAAAAAAAAAAAAAAAAAAAAACTTTAAATTAAAACCGAAATGATAATTGAAACTTATTTCATGCCCTCTAGGGAGTGTTGCGCAGCGACGTTTCCTCAAGACCGTTCGAGACTGAGGCACCGAGGCGCGCGGAGTTGCTTGGCTTCCAACAGGAAGTCGTCCAGATGTTGCGCTCTCGAGGTCCCCCACCTGCGGGCGTCCTTCTCGACTACTACCACGGTCAGGCGTCTCTCTGCCTCGCCGCCGACACTATCCTCAGCATACATAGTAACGCCATGGGGGAAGGGTAAAACCCTCCCGGGCCGCAGCGAAGACTCGCACACCGTCGGCCAACGAATGCCAACGAAGCCGCCTGAGTCTATCGTCCTCACAACGACAGCCAAGAATCTAATGCCGTGGCAGCGAGGCTCCCGGTATTCAGGACAAGTTGCGTCGCGATACCTTCCGATGACCACTCCTTCGAGACCGCTCTTCCGTTCCCCCGAGAGATATTCGTCGGATTCTCGGTGATAATATCCACCGGAGTCAATTGTTATTTGTCATTCGATCCGACCCGATTAACACCTCGTCTTGTTTCTCGTCCAATTTCGAATTCCCGAGTCGTTTTAGCGACGGTTCAAAGGCCAGAGGATCAAAACCCAGTCACTGTTTACGAGTGCTTTCTACGCGACGCTGCTTATGTCTAATTAGTAATTAGGATACCGCTTGGCTTTGACATCGATTTTCGTATCCAATCGCGTATAATAGAATTTTTCGCCGGGGCTTGTCGTTATTGTTGCCGATTGTTATTTGTCGTTCGATCTGACCTAATTAACATCTTGTATTGTTTCTCGTCCAATTTCCAACAGTCGAGCCGTTTTAATGACGGTTCAAAGGCCAGAAGATCAAAATCCAGTTACTGTTTACGAGTGCTTTCTACGCGACGCCGTTTCTGTCTAATTAGTAATTAGGATACCGCTCGGCTTCGACACCGATTGTCGTATCGAATCGCGTATAATAGAATTGTTTGCGGGGGGTTGTCGTTATTGTTGCCGATTGTTATTTGTCATTCGATCTGACCCAATTAACATCTCGTTTTGTTTCTCGTCGAATTTCCAACCGTCTAGTCGTTTTAACGACGTTTGGAAGGTCAGAGGATCATGATCCAGTTACTATTTACGAATGCTTTCTATGCGACACTGTTTCTATTTAATTAATAATTAGGACACCGCACGGTTTTGACATGGATTGTCGTATCGAATTCGAAGACATCAATTCGCGTATAACAGAAGAATTGTTTGCCGGAGATTTTCGTTATTGTTGCCGATTGGTAGTTGTTATTCGAGCCGACCCAATTAACACCTCGTTTTGTTTCTCGTCCAATTTCCAACAGTCGAGCCGTTTCAACGACATTTCGAAGGTCGGAGGATCAAGATCCAGTTACTATTCAGGAGTGCTTTCCGCGCGAAGCTGTTACTATCTAATTAATAATTAGGACACCGTTCGGCTTTGACATCGATCGTCATATCGAATTCGAGGACGTCAAATCGCGTATAATAGAAGAATTCCTTGCCGGCGGTTCTCGTTATTGTTGCGGGCTCTTCAATCGTTTGTTTCTCACCGCCGAGATCAGATGTAACAAACATGTAATTGTGTCCGCAGAGGTAGAGACGCTATTGACAAACCCACAATGTTAATTTATTTAAACAAGCACGGGTCGAGGAGCTCGAGTCAAACGGGGAAATTCAATTTTGGTGAAAGGTGCGCCGTGTCGCTATTCCATTCAAGTGATACACCGCGACAACTCGGTTTCGTGACCCACATACCGCGCTTGGTCGTAGTACACAATAGTACTATGTGCAGTCAACACACGGGGATCCTCCCGTTTATGTCTCGCTTTCCCATTTATCGACTTATTTCTTACATGCAATTTAATGTTTTTAAAATTCCATAATTTTTCTTCCATTTCATTCTATTTCTACCTTGATATAACTTTTGTATGTTTTTATTTTCCTTGCACTTGTTTATTTTCGCATGATTTGCGGTTCAGTTGTCGCTTGCTTTATTAGTCTTTTAATTTTCGTTTCGGTTTATCCGAAGTCTAAATTAACTTCCTTTGGTTATCGGCAATTGGATGTCGGCACGGTCACACAGGATCCTCTTATTTAGCCTTAGCCACTAGTTAATTATGTCTCTTGTTTCATCTACTGTAATTCTTTAACTTAATATCTTAGCCTATACATTTACCCAGTACTTAATAATTATGTATCTGCTGCATCTACTGCTCTGTATTTTACCGCTCGGAACTCTGTTGATCTGCACTCTAATGCTCCGTACACCGCTGCTCAGCACGCTATTGCACTGTTCGCTACTACTTGGTACTCCATAATTAGAATAAGGAAAACTCTACACTTTGTCGCAACCGATGTAATGCCATGGTACTTATCGGATTTATCCCAGTACCACTAAATACTCTATCTATCTATTTATTTCTCGCTTCCCCATTCATCGTTTTATTCCTTAGTTTCAATTTAACGTCTTTCGCGTATTTTTATTCTATTTTCCATTCGATTGTATTTCTTTACTTTAGCTTTATTTATGTATCTTTTTATTTTCCTTGCTCTTCTTTTGTATTTTCGTGCTATTTGCGTTTCAGTTCTCGCTTCGATTTATTAGCATTAACATTTTCGTTCCGGTTTATCCAAAGTCCAAATTAACTTTCTTTGCTTATCGACTATTCGATCTCGGCACGGTCTTCCTATCTTCGCTCCCTGGAAACGATTACAATACGGTCATACATGGCCAACGACCGATTTAACGATGTAGCGGAGGCACTTGCCGTTATTGTCTCTATCACCTGTATCGTCGATCGTTTCGGCATTAGCTACTCACCCCCTCGGAATGCCGAGTTAACGCTACGTGACCCAATGTCCTCGAAATTCGGTTCCCCCCACGCCTCCGCCCACTAGCAACGGAGAATCATTACGCTATTCGCATTAATAATATCTATCGAACGATTGTGTTCCAGCAATGTAGGTGCGATGTCGTCGAGAAATACCACTTCTGTAGAAACGGCCGGATCTCGGCCGCTGAGGCGCCTACGAAGAATAAGAAGAACACACGACGTGCGAGTATTGCATCGGGTCGACAACGAGCCTTCCACGAGCCCGCCGTGAGCATCGTTGCGACTGTGAGAAGAGACTTTGCCGGAGAGCCACCAGCTTTCTCTTTAGCGGCACGTAAGTATCGAACCCGCGTCATTCCTACTATTCTCACGATACTTTTCGCGGTAAAGAGACTCGTCCAAACAATTATTCCGGAAGCTTTCTTTTCACCGTTATGCAAAAAAAAAACCCCCCACGAAAAAACCCAGCAGTTCCAGCAAGCTCGAATACGATCGAAAATGAAATCATTAGAGTCATTGTACGTTGTTTGTTGTAGATTTAATTTCCGATCGTGCGTCATCGCGACAGCTATTCTGTATAGCGTAAGCTTAACAGGTCAATAGCGGAGCCCATTCGCTCGTGATGCTTTGCACGTCTTGCGGAACTCTCCAGGATATTATAGGCTATATCCAAGTACGTATGCGGCTAAACCCGTTTCCAGGAAGACCAAATTCGATCGAAAATTGAATCATCGGTAGGGTCATTGAACGTTGTTTTGTTGCAGATTTAATTTCCCACCGAACATCATCCCTCCGGCTTTTCTGTACGGCGTAAGCTTATGGCAGTTTCTAGTCTAAACGAGGGTTTTTTGCGAGATTTAAAGTAAGAAAAAAAATCATATGTTCTATTAAATATTTCAACATCGGTCTTTTTTCCACTTATTTGTTGATACTCGCAGGTACTCCTCAAATTTTTTCGAGTACAATAAAAATAAATTAAGTTAGTCCTTGCGAATAGTGTTCTTCGCATCAGTTTCAGAGAAATGTGAGGGAATTGTAAACACTTCTCGATGGTATAAAAATGTGAAAAAAATCAAGCGTATTAAAGATGCTGAAAAATGTAATTTTTTTCAGATTTCTATACCATCCAAAAGTGTTTGCAAATCTCTCTAATTTCTCTGAAAGTTATGCGAAGTGAACACTACTCGCAAGAACTACCTTAAGGTACGTTTATTTGTAGAGCCAGAATGGTACGATCGTAATATGAACAAATACAAAGATTGTGGACGTTTGTGGACATTAAGTTGTAAAAAGTAGAAACTTTTTTACGGCGTGCTGTGCGGAACTTTCCGATATTGGCTGTCTCCGTGTATGTATACCGCTAAACCCGTTTCCAGGAAGCTCAAATTCGATCGAAAATGAAATCATATCGGTAGGGTAATTTTACGTTGTTTTGTTGCAGATTTAATTTCCCACCGGGCGCCATCGCTTCAGCTATGCGGTTCAGCTTAGCAGGTCAATAGCGGAGTCCACTCGCTTGTGATGCTTTGCATGCCGTGCGGAACTCTCTCGGATATTGGCTGTATCCGAGTATATATACCGCTAAACCAGTTTCAAGAGGAAGCTCAATGTACCGAGAACATAATCAGGAACTGTACTCCACGTTTGCCCGTGGAATAATTATTGCGTACGCGTATCGTCTTACGTATGCGTGACGCCGAACGGCTTACCAACGAGTTGGCAATTTTATTTGCCCGCACAGTCGCATGTGCGAGCACTCGGGACTAATATTTCGCGTGTCAAATATGTCGATGCGCTCGGCGCGCCGATCCGGTAGATCCCGTCTCGGCGAGAGAGGAGACTCGGCGGGAGAGCGAATTTTTCGTCTGTTGATACGTTCCCGAGGATTTCCAGGTCAAAGTTTCCAAGCTCGCTTAAGTAGGTCTCTCGCTCCTTTCGGAGAGGCTACGTCATCGTCGCAATTGTCGATTGCACATTATGCGTGGACAATTGAGCGATTAAATAACGGGGCTGAGAAGGTGAGTAACGCCTTGCGTCTTTTACCACTCAACCTCGCGTACCCGATCGTAAATACTTCCTTTAATAATTATCTAGGCTCCGATGGATGGCCTAATGTGTCGGTCGGAACGTACGGGACCGTGTAAATTAAATAGGTATATTATATTATATTCGAGTTTGAAGGATACATATTATCCGAGGAGGCGATTAAACTAATCTCCGTACATCGATTAATTTATCGACGAACCATCGGTTCCGTTAGTCAAGCATTTAGTCTTCGGTAAATTTGTTAGTCCGTTCATTTCAATTTTTCATGTTGCAGATTACAACAAATTTTGAAGATTTGCTTTGGCCAGTGAATGCCCAAGATTGATGATGTTTTTTTTTCTTAACCGGAGAAATGATTCACACGGTGAAATTGTTTGAGTTCGCCACGTGAGTCACCCACCGGGTCGACAACCGGGTAAATTTTAGCCACCCCGGATCAGCTTTCTCCGGTGAATAACCGGTGAAGCGAATTAAACGGAATTTAATGATAAATGGCAATAAATCAGTGAATTCGAGACTATTCGTCCGTAGTCGGGATCGATAGGTGACAAATCTACAGTACACATTGTAGTAAATTATAAATTGTTATTTCCCCAGGGAGAACGTACAAGATACGCAGAGTGAATCTGTAGAGAAATGAGGTAGTTTCACCTTGTTAAATTAACCGACGCGCGTTAAATCGATCGAGACGAGATAATGCCCGGGGGAATGTAGCCCGTCTGCGAGTCACTGCTTTCAAGTTTCGTCGGCGAACCTGGGAGAGGGAGAGAAAAACAGGTATAGAAGAAGTCGGTACGACACGCTCGGAACGGATCTAAAACGAATCTTGAATCGGATTGTCGTGCTGATTCGTCGACACTCTTCACCTTCTTACATTCCACCCATTCTGTGTGTGCCTTAATTTATCCGTTTTGTCGCTGGCTATATTCATTTTTCGACCGGAAGTGACGTCACACAGGATATACGTTACTTCCGAATAGAGAATCGCATCCTTTGACCGGAAGTGACTTCATACCGGAAATACGTAACTTCCGGACTGAGAATATCATTTTTTGACCGAAAGCGATGTCACGCCGCAAATACGTCACTTCCGGTTTGAAAATTTCATTTTTGGACCTGTAGTGACAGAATAACGGAATTACGTCGTATCCTGTTTGTAAATCTCATTTCTTTTTTACCGAAAATGACTGTACTCCGGAATTAAGTAACTTCCGGTTCGAAATTTTCATTTTTCGACTGAAAAGGCGGCACACCCGTATTACGTAACTTCCGGTTTGAAAATCGAATTTCTCGACCGAAAATGACGTCACACCGGAAGTACGTAACCTACAGCCGAAGAATCAAATTTTTAAACCGGAAGCAACGTATTTACCGTATGACGTAACTTTCGGCCGAATTTTCGTTTTTATGTCGAGGTTTTTACCCTCGAGGCCAAGGCACCATACACGGATCGTTACATACCGTTGTGTCATACGCGGGAAGAAAAGCGCCATCTCTCGGAAATCGTCGTTCCCTTCTTCGGTACAGTCGGCCGCTGTGTTCTGCATTATCGGTGTGGGTGACGAAAATGCCCACGATCACTTGATTCCCGATCGAGTGCAGTACTCGATAGCTCACCGTTTAAAATAGCAACACTTATAATCTATCCGTGCGCGTATCTGTACTTACTGGCATTAAAAAAAAAGAAAGGAAAAAAAAAACGAAAAGAAGAAACAAAAGTCGCGCGGCGATCAACGTCGACACCAAGTGGCCCTTGGGTGTGGAGATCCATAGGAATAATCGTAGTCGACTAGCGCCCTGGCGGTGCTCCCGTGCTCTCCGTGCACACTCGTGTGCCTTCGAACCCCGCGGGTCGGCCATATTTTCTCTCGTGGTCGCTCATAGTATCACGATCGTCCTACGGTGTGTGGTTGAGGAACGTCTTCGGCCAGAAGAGAAAATTGTGATGCTACGAGAGGTTTAAAAAAAACGGTGTTATATTATTTAACAATTCAAAAATTGTGCGGACTATGGCAAAGCGAAGCAACAATTCGTTAGGGAGACGCGCGTACGGCGGGAAGCCCTACGACGCAAACAACGTGAGTAGTTTTTTTTCCCGTCTTCGGAGTATCGGCACGGAGACCTCCTGCGATATATAATCCCGGCCCTCCTCGCTCCCGCATCGCTCTCGCGTACGTCTCGTCGTGCACCTGTGCGTCTCGCGCGCGCACACGTTGCCCTCGACGAACACACTCCGGGCCCATCGCCGAGCGTACCATCGAAGATTCATCGACAAGATCTTTTAATCGAGCGCGAACTCTCTCCCGAAATAGATAAACTAAAGTAGTCGAAGAATCGAGACGGAGCTCCCGATAACGCACGCCGAAAACGGGAGGCGCGTTCACCTGTCCCGATGATTTGTCCGAATTTTCGATCGTTCACGACGCCAATGCCAACGATTACGTGAGTTCCTCGCTTAACCTTTCCCGTTTCCCAGAGTTCCCTCATCTCCGTAGAGAGGCCACTCCGACGACTCGATTTCGCACCACAGCTGGATTCAACGCCGAATGTCAAACTTATCATTTTTTTTTGTTTTGTTTTTTTTTCTGTCTTCTTTCAGTCTTTCGTCAAGAAAATGGCTAACAAAGTAACGGATTTCATACCGCAAAGATCTTGGATAAGCAAGTGGTTCAATGCGTCCAAGGACAACGGAGATGCGGCCGCTTGCGACGGAGAAAATTCGGAAGAGGCAGAAACTGAGGAGGAGGTGCAGCAGCCGCCGGCCAAGCGTCCCAGAATCCGCATGGACGTGACTCATCCGCCAGGAACTTTCGTCATTTGGTCCGGGAGAAGATACTCATCAAATGACAATGATTCGCGCAAGGATCCTTTTTCGCGCGCCAATGAATCGGTAAGACGAGATAAGAGAAACGTCTGGGACTCGCCTCTCGGATGGTACAGACTGACCGTTCCTGACGGTGCAAACACGATTCATTATTATTATTATTATTAGAAATTTACGGATCTATAACGATCTAGAACCATACAGAATTGTAACAATCTAGAACTATATAGAATTGTAACAAAGTAGAACTATATAGAATTGTCAGGATCTACAAGTATACAGAACTGGATTGACATCTATTTAGATTTCTGTACTTTTTTTCTTTTCACTTACAATGATATTTATGGTAGACTGGTAAGGCTAGCGCGGTAATTTTTTATATTTAATTTATTTTTTTCTTTTTTCAGGAACAAGATTTTCTCGAACCTTCGATGCCCGGTCCCAGCGGGATTGGCAGGTTCATCGCATCGACGCCGGCCGTGCAGACGGACATGAGAAACTCGAATATACAGAGGGCCGATTTGAATTGTCTCATGCCATCGGAAAACAACGGAGCGGCGAACGGCGCCGACGATAATTCGGAAAGCAGCGAGAGCACCAGCGGCTGCAGTTCTCTAATTCCTCAAACTAACAGACAGGAGGGTGCGATGAGCACGGCTTATCACGCAAACATGGCCAGCAGAAAGCGGCTGATGGACGATAAGCTCGCGTTTAGTAAGTATCTCTGTGACTGCACGGCAAAAAAAAAAAAAACACGTGTGACGTTACGAAGCATTTAAAAAAATCTTTAACCGTATCTCCATGTGATTTCTCTAATCGCGTGTGTTGCTCGTCTCGTTACAGCAAATCACCTGCAGTCGCCGAGAAGCCTTTTCCTCGACGGCAACAGCAGAGAGTCCTTGAGCAGTCGAAGGCCAAGCTTCAACGCCTCGATCGCGAACAATACACTCGACCGTGCATCCTCGCTGTCGTCGCCGTTCTACAGCGGGAACGTTACTTTCGGAGGTGCGAACGCTCTCGGCCACTACAAACGAAGTCGTTCGCTCTTCAACAGTACGAACGAGTTCCAATTGAAGGTGCCCCGCAGAACGAGCGTTCAAGTCAAACCCTCGAATTCGGAGTGCATCGATGCCTCGGGTATGAGTCAAACAGCAAAGAGGATACTCGAAGCGATGGAGTACTTTTCGTCGCCGATATCGGACGCGAAGAAGATACCCGTGAAGAAGGGCGACACGAGCACGATCGGCGGGAGGAAAAGATCGAGGGAGGAGCAAGTCGCCGGACCGACAGCCCGGGTGGGACTTCGTCACTTGACGCGAGAGCTCGCCGTCCCGACAGTCCCGGAAATGCTCAAACTCCGCAGACGACAAAAATTGCAGGACACGACAGTCGCCGCGCGTAAGATAGTTTCGGCGATGAGCGGACCACCGCCGGTCTCTTCGGCGAACGCGACGTCGAGACCAGCCGGCGGCGAGGATTATCACCTGAGAACCGAGGTCGATCAGGATCCAAAGTTCCACGGTAAATTGCGATCGAAGTCAAAGAAGAACGCGGACGAGGAGGCACCGGCTCCAAGTTTGAATTTACCGCGAATCTCGCTGGACATAACTTCGTTGCCGAGTTTCGAGCCACTGCCGAAGTACACGAAACCCTCGAGCCACGAATCGACGAGCGTAGCGAAGGAGAAGGACACCGGAAACACCGGCTACAAGTTCGCGAGTCCGATAAAAATGAGCGAGTCGGCTTGGAATCTCAAGTCGATAAACAACTTCAGCTTCAGCAAACCGATAAATGCGGGTAAGGACGACAGTCGGGAGTTCAACGCTTCGTCCTCGACGACGATGAGCGTACCCGATTCGCTGGTCGGTTCCAGCATAAGCAGCGTCGATGGAGCAGCGACGAACTTCATGTGGACCGGTTCTTCGACCGCTCCGCGATTAAAAACCAAGACGAGGCCGGAGAAGGAGAGCAGTAAAATCACTGAAACTCCGATCGCTGAGAGCTCGGAACTTAAATCCGGAAGCGTGATGGATATCCTCGGAGGAAAGAGCAGCGCCGGCGAAGTATCCGAGCTCGGATCCACATCGGAAAAGTCCAGTCCACGAACGTCCTCGAGCGCGAGTCTCTCCAGATCCCTCGTCAATATCTGGGAATGCGCAGAGTGCTACATAAAGAACGACTGGAACGAGAGGCTCTGCGTCGCCTGCAAGGCTTCGAAGCCGAGTTCGACGAGGAAGAAACTCTCGCCGCAGGCCGGCTCGGTGACGAGCAACGTCGGGACCGCCGTCGCACAGCAGCCTCGCAGCATCGCCTCGAGTGCCGACTGCTTCGGTTCTCAATTCAAAATGAGCATCAATCAATGGGAGTGTTCGTCCTGCCTCGTCAGGAACAAACAGACCGATCTAATCTGCGTATCGTGCTCAACGCCGAAGCCGAACAGCACAGCTCCGTCGAGCAACACAGTCGGCTCGACGCCGAGTCTGTCCAAAGCGAAGTTCGATATGTTGGACAAATTCAAGCCGACCGAGGGCTCATGGGAGTGCTCCGGGTGTATGCTGAGAAATCCCTGCACCGTCATAACATGTCCCTGCTGCAACGCGTCCAAGCCGAGCTCTCTCAACATCGGTCCGAAGAAGTCGAATCTCGAGGCCGGTGCGAACGAAAAATCTAACAAATCGTCGTCGCAGACTGCAACGAGTTCCGAGCTCATGGAAAAATTCAAACCACCGACGAGTTCGTGGGAGTGCTCGTCGTGCATGGTCAGGAACAACGATACCGCGAGTTCCTGCGTGTGCTGCTCGAATCCGAAGCCCGGCAGCTCGAACGCCGCATCAGCGGCGTCTCCGAAATCCACGACTACTTCCGGTTGGGGTGACAAATTCAAGCAGCCCGAGGGTGCGTGGTCGTGCGACTCGTGCATGCTGCAGAACAAAGCGGAGGTCACCGAGTGCGTAGCCTGCGGTGGTCTCAAGCCGGGAGCTGCACCGAAAGCCCCGAAATCAAATTTCTCGTTCGGCATACCAGCGAACGCGCAGAACTCGAGCAGCAAGTCGGAGACGGGCTCGTCGAACGGTTTCACATTCGGTGTCAAAGCTTCGAGCGTCGAGGCTAACGCGACCAGCGGTAAGTTCACATTCGGCATACCGACCAGCGACGCCGAGAAAACCAAAAGCTCATCGAACCTCGGAGAAAAACCAACGGGATTCGTGTTCGCTTCGCCCAAGAGTCCCGAGGTCGGTGGATTCAAATTCGACGCTAACTCGAAGTCGAACTCCAGCGAAACATCCGACGCATCGAAGAACTCCTCGGGCAGTCAAGATAAGAAGGAAACATTTACATTCGGCTTGCCAAAAACCGTCAGCTCGCAGATCGCTTCCGACGAGAAAGACACGATTTTCGGTGGATCTTCGACCATCGGTAACGGCAAGCCCAACCCGATTATTGGCGCGGAAGGCAAAGAGGCCGGCGCTGGTGCTTCGAACGCGAGCTTCGTTGGCGCGACGAGCGAAAAATCAGCCTCGAAGTCGACGGCTTTCGGGAGCGAAGTGTCCCAGACGAGCAGTAACGAGACTGCTAGAGTTGGTAACGACAAACAGCCGGCAACGATGACTTCCACATTGGCGAGTACGAGCGCGAGTCTCGCCGCGACGGCGAGCACCGCTTTCTCCACCGAGACTCGGCCGTCCTTCACGTTCTCCGAGCCAAATTCGAAGCTGAGGTCGCAGGCCGCGGTCGCTCCGGCTTTCGGGGAATCATCGATGAGCGCTCAGCCACCGGCAGGGTCTTCCACCTTCTCCATAGGCGCTCAAAAAACGAGCGGGACGTCTCTCAATCCGGAGAACAAACAATCGACGATGAGTAATTTTGGTATCGGCACAGGCGGATCGATGGCAACGCCGTTCGGCGCCGCTGTTCCGAGCTCGTCACCCGCGCCGTCCCCGTCGCTCGGTGACTCGACGATCGAGGCGAAATCAACGGCCTGCCCCGCATTCGGAGCTACGGCGAACAACAGCTCGTCGTTCTTCGGCATGCCCGACGCCAAGAAACCGTCGGCGTTCGGAGCCGTCGAGAAGCAGAATACGATGTTCGGCACCGCTGAGAACAAACCGACACCGGCTTTCGAGTGTAACGACAAGCCAGCGAGCAATCCCATCTTCAACTCGCCCTCACCGGCTTTCGGCCAACCGGCCGCGGCTTCTCAACAGCCGCTCTTCGGCTCGTCGACGACACCTGTCTTCGGCAACAGCTCGGTCCCGAGCTTCGGAACACCCGCCACCGAGACGCCGAGTATCTTCGCCGCCGGTAAAACCGACGCGTCCGCGACGCCCACGAGCACGGTCCTGTTCACCTTCGGCGCATCCGCGCCCCAGCCAACTCCGACTCCCGCGACCGGAGGCTTCAGTTTTTCGGCCGGTGGAAATACCGACAATTCGGCGGCCAAGCCAATTTTCCCGTTCGGCGGCGCACCCGGCATCGGCGCGCAACAGCCGAGCGAGTGCTTCGCGAGCGGCGGAGCAAGCGCGGGCGGAACTTTCGGCACACCGGCCAGTATCAATCCTACGCCATCGCCGTTCGCGTTCATCTCCACGGCCAACTGCAGTGACCGCGGAAAACCGACACCTCCGGCTTTCGGTCAAGTCTCGACGGCCATTCCGAATATGTTCGGCGCTCAACAACAAACCACACCGAGCGTGGCCCAATCGCAGCCCGCCTCCAGTTTTCTTCCGAACCAACCCGCTTCTTCGACCGGATTCAATTTCGGAGCTTCGGCACCTGCTCCGGCTAGCTCCGGAGGCTTCAACTTTGGCGGAAGCATGGTCAGTTTTTTTTTTTTTTTCATTGGTTAGCGATAATTCGATTGTCGAATAATTATCATGTCGTTTACTTATCTCGTCGTTTTGATTTTGCAGTCCCAGCCAGCCAGCACACCGGCGAGTGGCTTCAACTTCAACGCCCCGTCGGCCTCTCCAGCCATCGCCTTCGATCCTAACACACGGCCATCATTCAACTTCACCGGCGGCACTGCACCAACTGTCTTCAAGTGAGTATCTACACGCTTATTTTTTATTTTTTTCTTCCTCGTCGATCGAATATTTATCGGCTATTTTTTTTACCTCTCCAGCTCAACTCCACAACCGGCAACGGCCAGGAAAATTAAGAAGGCCGTCAGGAGAATGCCACAGCGATAGAAGTTGCACAGAGCCGAGTGAGCACACGTCGACACTCTACCGTAACGCGCGTGTGTGCTTTTTCCCTGCACGTGTCCAAACGCGTGCTGGTGTGCAGGTTGCAAGGGAAAAAAAACGGCTGAACGGACTGTGCTCGAATACGACCATTGTGTTCGATAATACAAGAGGACTGTAAATTATTAATTATTTAGATAATACAATAGTAAAAGGAGGACGGACTCGAGAGATGACATTGTACCAGGCTTGGGCTGGTAGTTAGAGTTTTCCAATATACCAGCGCGTGATCGAGTTAATCGGGGAGTCCGGCGAGGAAGCGGAGAGACGTGGACGATGAAGGAGGCTCCTTGACGAAGGAGCGGAGAGATATGCCCAGGTAAGTATAGGCCTCTCACTGAACTCGCGACAAGTACGTCGAGGTGGACCGGAAGCTCGTTAAACCCGTGAGAAATAACTAGTTTCATCCACCAATTATTTATTTCGCAATAATCGATCGTTAATGAAAACAGCGACGGGATTTTAAAAAATAATAATAAATACGGAGATGTCTCCGCGACATCCCGCTCATGTACAATGTATCTATAACGACATGTGGATTTCTAAATTTTTCTAAGCAGAGGCCAGAACGTTGTTGCGGCGGAAGGGCGGTGAAAGAGCTTAGATTCGTAATTGTTGCGAGGTTCGTCACGTGGCTATATCAGTCGTACTTTACCATTAAAGATTAATTAGAATTCCGAACAAAATGTAATATTTTATTTTAGTTAGGGCCCGTTCCCACGGGGTTTTCGGCGATCGTGTCGGATTTACGAAGCGTCGGAACACTCATGGAAATGATTTTAAAAAAAGAAAATGAAAAAAAAAATTACAAAAAGAAAACATAAAAAAAATACAAAAAAAAACACCAACAATGTAAAAACACATAAAAATGGCATTCGGGATAGTACAAAGAGACACCGATTACCGAGCGTTTGTATTGAGTAGTCGAAATTTTATATTTTTTTTATAAAAAAAAAGAGAAAAAACACGAAGGAAGATAATTCTATAAGAGACAAACTGAATGCCATTTTTTGTTAGGATTAAAGGTACATAATAACGTTGCGTGTTTCGATCGATATTAGAATGAGTGATACGTGGCGGGATTGCTAAAGCGTGACCGCGTCGGGAGCACGCCGAATGGCAGACTCGAGATCGGAGTATTTTCTTCTCATTATATCAAATTATTTGACCCACAATTTACTCGTACCGTTGACTATCCTCTGAAAAAAAAATTAAAAATGTATCTTTGAGCAGACGTCAGGTACACGTACAGTGGAAAATCGCGCAGCGAGAGTGCAATTGTTCGACGAGTGATATTGTTCGTATCTGATTATTTTTTTTATGGGACAAACGCGTTACACGCAGATTTCCATCGGAAAACGAAGTAAATATAGTTGTAGCAGCTTAAACGACGAAAATAAAAAGGCAAGGAGAAAAGAAGAGATTACAAAATGTTGGTAAAAGATAGAAAAAAAAAGAAAAAAAAAGAAAAGAGTTGATAATAACTCGTAGGGAAAACAGGGACACATCTTTTAGGGTGAAGGCTTAAAGGGGTTCTTAAAACGTGAACATTATCCATTCAGGCTGTGTTACCCGTTGACGATTGTCGGTCCACGTAATAGGCAAAGTGAATTCAAATTAATGCTCGTATCGATCACTGCCCGAGAGGCAGTACTTTTGTATTAAATCTCGCATATGGCCTTAATTGAAGATGATCAACTAACTACTGTATTCCGGAGATACCGTTACACAACAGCACCTACTACTATCGAAAATACGTATTGCAATTTTTTTTTTTTTTCGTCCGCCGCCCGCTGTCGTTGAGTAGACCGTCTCTGTACTACCGAGAATACAAAACTAAATGGAACGCGTTGAATAAAACGTCTCGACGATTGATTGATATAGGCGATTGATCTCGCGAGCCCGCTGCGGTTGACCCGTACAGACGGCGAGAGCCACTGGGCGTCTGTTAGGAGTCCTTCGCTGGAGATGCAATCTCGCTGCTCCGGAATGTCTCGAGATTTTTTTTTGTCCACTGTTCCGCATATTGTCGAATGTTCCATCGTCAAATTGTCTACCGTTAAAAAAAAAAGTACGGATTCCACCACATAACTGCGGTACATAAAGCGCCTTGTTTATAAATTTGTGAGCGTTTGTTACTAAATAAATTCAATGACTGACTGTAATTTAATAATAATAAAAAAGCACATAATCGATGAAAATACAATGTTAGAGAATGTCGATCGTATGCTTTGGGTGCTGTGCGAGAAATATAACATTTAGAAAGGAAGAAAAAAAAAAAGAAAAAAAATTCTCACAAGAATTAACGTGTACGATATTACAATTAATAACTACTGATTCACGCTGTTTCTCAACCAATCTGCACCATTATAGCGCGTATGTATATTTGAAATTGAGAAAGCTCGGTCACGGAGATAAAACGTTGAGAGGCACCGTTTTTCAGTATAAACATTACTAGCTATCCGGACATACATAAATTGTCATTACATTCATTAATTGTGAATATTATTCTCCTGTATTATTAATCATTATATTCTTAGTGTCGTACGAAATTACTAAGAGGGAAGTGGCGGGAGAGTGGGGGAGGGAAGGGAGGGGGAGAACCCGAATTTAATTATCTTTTCGACTTATCATTTTATGATTAAATCGTAGCTAGAAGAAAATTAAATCGAGACGTTAGATGGGAGGATATGCTTGGCATTACGAAGGTCTGAACCAAAGAATTTTTTATAAGTGGCAGTAAAACTTTATCACGCAAATTATCCTTCCCGCGAAGTGTATAAAAAAATGAAAAATTAAAAGGAAAAAAGTTGTAGATTAATTGTTAAAGAAAAAATAGGGCGCAAGAAATGGCCCGGGTAATTGTGATGGATTGATGAAAATTCTTTGGATCATGCCGCAATACTATAATTAACTATATCGATACTACTATTGCTACAACTGTAATAGACGATAGTTTGTAGATAGTAATTTCGGCTGAAATTGCCGATGAAAAATCGTGTATTTCTGTGAAAACTAAAACTAAACAAACTTTATTTTTTCTTTCATTAATTATCTCGTTTTCTGTGATTACAAAGTCCTCGACAGTTCCTTGCAGAATTAAATATACAGAAAGGCTTAAAAACAAACTCGGGAAATAATAGCTCACGCATCTGCATCGCGCATTGAAATGTATTAGCCTCTCGTCGTTCGAGAATTATCAACAAAGTGTCGTGCAGACTTTCAAAAAGTGTTTTTAATCAATTATTCGACGATCCCATAACACCGACTATCCCGAATATTTTACGTTTAATTGGATGCATCACTAATTCGCGTGAATAGAGAGGGATACACAAAAGTTATGGAGAGTTCGTTAAAACGTATACTGTATCATAATTATTATTAGCTCAATAAATACTAAATATTACAAAAAAAAAAAAAAAACACCGAAACCGGTAGTGCGTAGTCTCGAGAATAATACAATCATCATCGCAAACAGGAGGTTTCAAAGGTCAATCAATAATTTACCGCTTGTGGCACGAATTTTATTCCGAGATTTACAACAAAACTTGTTTCAACTAGATAAAATGCCGCGTAAACTTGGGATATGAAACATCGACACGTACAACATAGGTAATACAAGACAATGTGGACAATTCAGATATACAATTCAGATATACAGTTCGACAGAGTCGGATCAATCCTTTCCGTTTCCTTATGCGATTTTTTCCCTTTTTTCCATTGTTTCTCTTCACCGTTCACTTAACGTTGCCTGTGGCTTTTTTCTCATTTTTTTCATGGGGATAGGCCTCGTGCGCTTCCCAGAGAGGTGCATTTACTAATTAATTGTTAATAATAATAATAATAATAATAATAATAATAAGACTCGTTGACTGACAAGCGAAGCAGCCCAACCTCTCTGGGCAGCCCGAACAATCATTCGCTATTCATATCACTTCTATCATGATATAATTTAGGTACAATCTTAATTATTCAATATTAATGAGAATATTATGTTTTATTTTTATTTTTTTTTTCTGTTTTCATGAATTAATTATAGGTTGTCGTAATTATTATTATTATTTTTTTTATAAAGTCCCTACACTAAGAATCGTCAGACATGAAGGAATTTTGGGATTTCAACTCCTCCAGCGTTTGTATTTGCTGACGGAGAAATAATATCCTGAAAGATTGAAAAACAAAAAACAAAAAAACGTTAATCATCATTATTAATCATTATTTATTATTAATATTTGTTCAACGGTTACGCACCTTTGTTCCTGTAGTGTAGCCTGAATTTCTGTCAGCCTCACTATCGATCGTGCAGTCTTGAGTTCGGCGGATACTCGCGTACACTGTAAACTGCCCATGGTGTGTGCTTCTTCGCTAAGCTTTTGAGCCTTTGATTTTTTAGAGATTAAAAAAAAGAAGAAACGAGAGTAGTAACATAGTAAACATATTGTGAGATCCGATTGATCCATGAATAATTGAAGGGTTATTTTAGATAGACTGACCTGCTTTTCTAGGATGTCGGCAGGGAATGCGCGAACGTGTTGCGTCAAGTCTTCCCGATAATGATTAGCAAGGGATGGTGTTAGGGAAGGTGTGAGCGGCGGTTGAACTCTCGACAGAGCTTGAAGCCCGCCGCCGTTTCCAAGAGCAGCGAGTGAACCGAGGCTGCTCAGGCTCTGCAGCGAGCTCAGACCTTGAACACCGGTGTTTCCTCCACCGGGGCTCGTCACTGTTGAATGAGAGAGGTGGAAAGAAATTAATTAAAAAAAACAACGCAAGATCCGTCCGCGATGTCACACGATAATTGAGCAAATTGTCGTTACGTTTTCGAGCATCGATGCAGTCTTGTGATTCCGAATGCGTCGGAGTTGGCGGTCCTTCGTTCGTTACGTTGCCGCTCGTGTCTACCTTCAGCGGCGCCATAACGTCGCTCCCGCCACCGGCCCGTTCTCCACTGGTGTTGGACTGCTAAAAATAATCTCATATATATTTTGGAAAGTTGTTTGTTTATCCCAATTTCCCAAATCCCCTCAGCGGCTTCCTCCCTACACTGCCTTATAACTATTCCCCTATTATGTTATTCTGGTATTATTCTGTGGGTCTCGATGAGTTGTACCAAATAATGCAGTGCATACCAGCGCTGTGCGCTATCGTCATGTGCAAAAAGAAACCAATTTTTTAATCGGAATTACGTCAATTACGGTTTGGAAACCTCGTGTCTCAATCGGAAGTGACGTCACACCGAAATAATTGAAATTGAATACATAAAATACATTGAAATACGTTGAAAATCCCGATTTTTTACCGGAAGAGACGTATGTCCTATATAACATCACTTCAACCTGCCAGTAATCGATAATGATGACCATGACAACGTTTACCCTTCACGTACGGGATCCTTGTTCAACGAGGATCTAGAATTTTCCAAGACTCAACCCTTCGAACGATTCGAATAACAAGTTCATGCGCTAAAATAATCTGTTAAAATTCACAGACATACCTTGAAATGCTATTTTGTTGCTAATGCAAAAGAAAATTTATTAAGAACATCCGTATCGTTTTTGTGCTTCAAAGAAGGCGTGGGCGTTTGCTCTCGGCAAAAAGTCCCCCGTACTTGAAGGATTAAACCAGAAAATGGAGACCGACTAAACTCACTTGTCGCGATAGAAAAATTGCCGTTTGTATCGTCTGAAGTGCCTTCTGTGGAGTTATGTCGGGCTGCTCCTTGTTGCCGGTGATTTGAGATATAAGTCTAGGCAGGCTAGCGAGGGAGACCGGTGGCCCCGGAGCACTGCTGTTGCCCGGTTGTTGTTGCGTCGGCGAACTCAGTTTGCCTGGTGTTTGTGGTGTCGAGGGTGGATGTGATGTTAGTCGAGGTAACGCTGCGATCGAAATGAAAAAATAGTGGATCAAATATCGGAGGATCCTCGGGGTTCGATCGGTTAACAACGAGATGTATCTTCTCTACCTGTAGCAAGCAGGACAGGTCCTTGTGGCAGTGGATCGTGAGCACTCGAGGTTAAAGTTTCCGAGGTGGGCGTCGAGTCACCCGGTGAGATGTCCATGTCCTGAGCCTGACGCTCCACTCCCACCTCCTCCCTGCACGATTCTCTTTCCCTCTCGCGTTCCCTATCGGCTCGTTCTTTTTCGCGTTCGCGTTCACGCTCACGGGCAGATATCTCGTCTCTGCTGCTGCCGCCGCTGCTACCGCTGCACGAGCCCCAGTACTCGCGTTTGTCAGACGATTGCCGCGACGACTTGCCGCTATCTCGCGTATTGTTACCGCTATTCGACCGCGAGTTGGAATGTTTATCGTGACCTGGCCGAAAAGTAAATCAATAAAAATGTGATTAATTCGCAAACGTGAAATCCTTCGGATATTTTTAATATTCGTTTAATCCGGACTTTGGCACTCACTTGACCTAGAGGAATAGTCATTGGATTGACGCTGTCTACTGTCGGCTCTGACGATCCATTCGCGTGGCTTCTCCCACTGTGAGACTTCCGTCTTGCAGTTGTAGTAATACTTTTTGCCCGACGAGCTCATGTGCTCGGACCAGTCGCCGAACCTCGCTGTCCTCTCCATGGTACCGCCGCCCCGCTCATCACCTCGCTTGTCCTAAACATATCGCTCTAAAATTTCCGAGAAAATTGAATCGTCGGGAGGGTAGGATGACGCTATCTTTTCCACAGCTTCTCAATCACTCTCCCCCTCTGTATCTCGTTATCTGTATACATTTTTTTTCTCGAGTATTGGATCACAGGGCTGTTGCAAAGACGGCAAGTCGTGCTTGTCGTTACTCACCTGACAGGAATTGTGTGCTGGCTTTCGCTGTGACGACGAGTCTCTCGACGAATTAGATGACAATTTTATGGGATGCAAAATCTGCCAGAGCAAAAATGTTTTTAGTCGCACCCGTTTAAATTTTTTTTTTTCATTTCTCAGATCTACGTAATTCAATTTGCCGTCGACAAGGGCTCGGTCTATATTGTCATAATATCCAGCAGCCCTTGGCAAACTCGCGACTCTTATCTTGCCGCTATTTCGAGTGAAAAGTAACGCGAGCCCTGCGTCGAGCCTGCTGCTTGAGAATTAGAAGAAGAAAAAATGAAACTTTTCCAACGGACTATCTCACCTCGCCGCCTGCGCCCCCTCCGCCCCCGCCTACTCCGCCGCTCCTATCGTGGTTGGTCCTGTGCTCCGAATCCCTGCTCTCCCGGCTTCTCTTGTCCTTTGGAGATCGTGCACAATCTGAAACGCGCACGAGCGACAATGTTTTTAGCTGACATTCACATTTTTTTTATTGTACCATCGAATAAAAACCAAAGGGTAAATGCCGTCGGTGATCACTGTCCAGTCTAAGAACAGTTTAGCTATTACATCGAAAATAGTCCTATAAATTTACAGAGTTATAAACTCGATGCTTCTGTGTAATTCGATTGTACATAGAGTTGCATCCTTTTCAACGTAATGGAAAAAAATAGACCAAAGATGATCAAGAGCTGTGCATCTACCGCAGATCGTTGTAAAAAAGACTCTTCATGAGTCCGTGTCTATTAACACTACTAGCGTACCTTTTATTTCGAAAATAGCCATATCAATTTACAGATATAAACTCGATACTTTTTTGTACATAGAGTTTCATTCTTTTCAACATGATTGAAAAAAAATAGATAAAATTTGACCATGAACTGAGCATCTACTCCAGATCGCTCTGCTACATTAAAAAAGACGCATGATGAGTCCGTGTCTATTAACACTGTATAAGCGTGACTATGATTTCGAAAACAGCCATATAAAAGTAAAGACTCGTAAACATGATACTTTTTTGTAATTCGACTGTAAATAGAGGTTCGTCCTTCAGAATATGATGAGAAAGAATAGATCAAAGGTGAAACCAACAACTGTACCTCAACCCCAGATCAATTGGTTACATTAAAACAGATTCCCAATGTGTCCGTGCATATTAACACTCTACTATCGTGCCTATTATTTTGAAAATATCCATATAAATTGTAATTGTAATTGATCTGTAAACTCGATACTTTTTTGTAATTCGATCGTACATAGAGTTTCGTCTTTTTGAACATGGTGGAAAAGAAAATCGATCAAAGGTGACCAAGAACTGTGCATCTACCCCAGATCGATCTATTACATTAAAACAGAATCCTAATTAGTTTCTGCCTATTAATACGAAAATAGCCATTTAAATTTATAGATTTGTAAACTCGATACTTTCTATAATTCAGTTGTACATAGAGTTCCACCCTTTTGAACATAATGGAAAAGAAAATTGATCAAAGGTGACCAAGAAATGTGCATCTATCCCAGATCAATCTGTTGCACTAAAACAGACTTCTGATGAGCCCATGTTTATTAACAATCCCATGCCTACCACCAGCTAACTACTAGCACGCCTATAATATTTTATTTCAACTCTTGGACCAAGTAATAGAGATAGGAAAGAAAAACAAAGTATACAAATACGTATATAAAATAAAAGAATTCGCTCTGAGAAGAAAAATAAAGCACAGATGTTATAATTACCGGAATACTTGTCCCTAGAGGAGGATAACTTGTAGTCTCTGTTTTCTCTCTCCTTTTTGTAAAGGGGTTTCGCTGCATAACTGCGAGGGCTGTCTCTCTCCGGACCCATCCCCATGCCCATGCCTCCCGCCGGACTGTACGAATTCCCATTCGGCGAATCTCGCATCCGACCCTCGTAACGACCATCCGCCGACGCGCCTGTCGAGGAATAGCCACCCTTAGAACTGCTGTACTTGGCGTTCTGGAAAAAAACATGTAGAGACGTCCATTAGAACAATTCCATGAAAACCGGAAATCAACAGAGTCTTATTTGTGTCTTGACGAATCAATCAAAACCATAAAAAAAAAAACAAATAAAAAAAGTTCATTTCTACGTTACAATGAATTGCTATCCTGTACTGTCAACGCATCTATAGTAATTTTCTCGTTGAAACTCCCTCAGAGTCAACATTAACATGCAGGTTATTGATTTTCTTCAAGAGTGAGGTTATGTTTATTTTTTTTTATCTCCCACTTGGCAAACATCGAATTTCTTATCAATTCTTACTGCAGATGCACAAACTTTGGTAGAATTCTGTTGATTCTAAAGGAATGCCTTTGAAAATGTGATTGTTAAAATGATTGCCATTTGACACAGCGTCGCATAGTAATGGGTACAGAACGGCGCATTGACTCGAGTACATGTTTGCCAATTATTTGAGATGACCATTACTATTTTACGAGTAAAGCACGAAACCCTGTTTCCAGAAGCATTGACATATTTAACAAATAAAAATTGCTGTCACATCTTGTACACGAATAAAAAAAAAAAACCATCTTACGAAGATAAGTGTTGCGCGCGACAATGGACGTACAATGACAAAGGGATGAAGATGTATTTAAGCGTGTAAAAGATCGTTAGGCAAGAAAGACATCAAACAGGAGGAGGGAAAATGAATTAGTCTGATGATGCATTTATGTGTAAAGGAGAGAAGGAGAGACATAGACAAAGATGTGTGTGGAGAAAGAGAGGAAAGAGTTTTGCCATGAGTTTGATGTTGTGAAAAAAAAGGAAAAAAAAAAAAAAAAAACCAATGTAATATAAACGATCTCGAGCGTGAAAAAGTATCCTCCCTTTAACGATGTCGCGACAGCTACAGCGATATTTACCTGATAGGGATGGGCCTGGTGCTTTTCGAAGTACCTGAAAGCATAGACGAGAAACGATTATTCGTGGATAGATTGGTAATGGAGGATAGTTGGAGGAATCGAGGGGGGCGACTTTCGTGATGTTGGAAATAAAAACTTGTGGAGAAATAAGGATAGCGATAGATGTATCGAGGTAGATTCGGGTTATTTTGATGTCGATCGAACGAACGGTTGAACATCGGGAACGACGGGGAAGACGACAACGACGAGGAGGACGACACGGAAGAGAGCTGAGGTGTGAGTGAGGTTGGTCGTGTCAGGGATTTCCACGGGGGCTTGTATTTGACTTCGGAAACCCTACCCATCGCTGATCCTTTGTGGTTTCCTCGCATGCATTACCATCAATGCCGGTGTCTGTGGTAAATTCGGGCCCTCCGAGATTTCCTTTAAGCTTGGTCAATGTCATAAAAACAACATTAACGCTTATTTAACAGTCAACTTTCTTCCTACCCGGACGCCATGTCACATAAGTGATCGGCCCCTGGCAGTCTGCTCGGACGTGCGGCTGCGCTCACTCAAGCTCTCGGGCTCTCTGTCTTTTCTATTTTCAAAAACAGGAGCGTAAGTATGAATTTACAATTTTATAGCGGATATTTGAGAGAGCGTTGAGTTTTCTTGCCGGGGCTATCCGATCGCCGCTGTGAGATGCGTGGTAAGCCGCGATAATCGCGCTTTAATTAATCAATGAGTTTACTCCCTTGCGAGACATTCTAAATGTTCCCAATTACGTACGAGCTACCTTATCGTTCTACAGCACTGACCGGAGACTCCGTAGAGTGTCTCCGTTCACTACCAAAAGTATTATTGCTTGCCGTCGTCGTCGCCACCACTCTCCTCCAGCAACGAGCGCTCAGTCCGCGTATGTGGAGCGCTTCGATCGCCGAACTTGGTTCAACTCGTTCAACTCAGCTCGGAGAACGAACAGACTACGAACTTGTGTCTCCGTAAACCCCGAACGAAACACATCGAGTTTTTCGAGATTGCACGGTTAATTTATCAACAACCGGCGAGATGATAATTCCCGTTCGGTGCTTCACCTGCGGAAAGGTTATCGGCAACAAGTGGGAGGCGTACCTTGGCTTGCTGCAGGCCGAATACACAGAGGGGTAATTTGTCTTTCGTACATAACCTCAAACCGGCTGTACTTTTTCGTTCTAACGTTTATTGCAATATCAACAGAGACGCTCTGGATGCCCTGGGCCTCAAGCGGTACTGCTGTCGTCGGATGCTCCTCGGCCACGTCGACCTCATCGAAAAATTACTCAATTACGCTCCACTAGAGAAATAGGTTAGACGCTATTGTAATTTCTACTGTTAACTGATAGCGGCGAATTTCGCTGACCGAAGATGAACGGATGTACAAATAGTCGCTGCTCTTTTTCAATGAATCTTTATTTTAAATAGAATTGTTGCGTGGGGAAGGATCTGTATCGGACACATATAGGGTGCATGGTTGTACCTTTGTGCTCCGATACAAATGAGGTATAACTGTATAATGTTGAGATACTTTCATTATTATTATTATTTTTAATTTGTATTGCCTAGACATATAAATTGCTTTTCATTGCGTTATCTTGATATACAACGAAAATATAAAATTATTCTCTATTACTTTCAACGTTTACTTTCATATCGGCGTCGATTAGCGCGACGATGATCAAAAAATACATCCATATTTCCGATTACTCCACCAATCCCCGATTAGCATGTTCCCTCTACGGCGGCGTGTATCCTTTGCGGAGAATATTAACAATTTCATTCGGATACAGTTTCAAATACTGATACATTCCCTGATGTATTGTCTTGGGGCATTATCTCTCAATTCCATATTCATTAACAGATCTTCGTGATTTCGAGTGCGGTCGTCGAGTCCTTTTCTTTTTTTAAATTCATTTATTTATTTTTATTAAAATTTATTACGGATAATTTCTCAATGAAACTTGAGATCTAAGCAAGCCTTTGCATTCAAAGATCATAGCCATTCGCTCTCCCTACAATCGCGTTAATTTCTTTAGGACTCTCTAAACTAACAATAGTCTAAGATTCTTCTAGTGAACAAAACAATGGTAGAAAAATGTATATTTACAAATCCGATAAGAAATTATCGTTTTGTGTCTATATAACAGCAATTTTCTTTTTCTTTTAATCTTCTCGCACTTTGAACGCGTGTTGAGTAAATAATCGCTCGCTACAATCACTACGTGCTTCGTTGATATTACGATTCGATTTTGTTTTCTTTTGTTTTTCCCTCTTTTGTACCATGAGTATTGTACATATATAAAACACACTCGCACACATACTGTCGCCAGATGCATGCCGAGTCATCCGCGCCCGATGAATATCGTCTCAAAGAATTTAGGATACGAAAATATCAGCAACGATTTTACTGACGAGGAAAAAATATATATATATATATGTGTATGAAACTTTCACGATTCAAGACGGACGCTCGTGTAGACGCTCGAACCGTCGAACGACCCTAGAGCTATTTACTTTCATTATGTTATTTGTGCCGTGTCAAAATGAGTACGAAGACAGCGTTTTCGTATTTACGATTAAAAAGAGTCCATCTACGTACCCCCAAGGAGCCCTACTGACGGAGACCGTAACATGCACGTAACAAAATATTAGGCAACCTGTGCTCATAAATGCGTTAGAACGTGTCGTGGTCATTGGGGCGGTATACAGTCCCTTGCAGCCCTAAAATATTTTTCTTCTCCTTTCTACTGATAAATCTACATTTCCATGACAACGTGCCGATAATAATCCATGATTAGCTAGAGGAACTTGTACAAATATGGACCACCTTGCGTTCAAGGTGTGAGCGTCAAGTTCCCATTTAAAACTTTGGTAGCGGTCAGTATTACCGGCGCGATGCATTTGTCGGTAACGTTAAGTGCCTCGTTACCCTGACTAACGTAAAGCTTCATTATATCTATGATCGCGCTCCGGGATCCGAATACTAGAGCCAAAAGGCCGACTATCGTTATTATTACGTTCTTTATGGCGACCCAGTGTCCCGGACCGAATCCGACGTCCCAGTACGTCACAGTCTCGACGAAGACCGGTATCAGAAGACCGAGAATTGAGAAACAGAAGGCGCCTATCAGCCCGATGAACGGTCCGATCGTCGGCACAGCGACTGCCAGCAGAACTGTGGAAAAACACGACGATAGGTACATTTAAAAAAATTCATGTAAAAAGATGGTCCACAGGATGAAAGGATGGAAAAAAAGATGAAGACCGACCTGAACCGGTTACCATAGCGGTACGCAGAACATAGTTGGCTAAAAGGGGCTTCTTCTGGAATCTCTCCTTGAGACCGGTCCAGGCGATGTCCAAGCAAACGTAGAACTGAAGACCGAATGTGCAGAAAACCGCCAGGGCTATCAGGACCTTGACGACTTGGGCCGGTCTGTGAATAAACGTACGTGATTAAATTAATACTCGCATCGTATTTCGCAGTAAGTCGACTTAAAAAAAATTCATACATTTCTTCGGTTGGCAAGTTAAGGGTAATGCTATCCTGGACGCAGGATCCGTATCTCACGTAGCCCAGGAAACCGAGAAGAATGTAGATGAGCGTTACTCCGGACATTCCCTTGTTGAGAACACCGCAGATACCGACGAAGTGTTGCGGGGTCTTCATGTTGTTCTCCAATGGCATAACGACTCCTGCGCAAAAAAAAATATACAAATTCAATCAAACTATCCATAAGCTGTCGCGACGAATAAAAAACCGGTAGAGCGTGTGACTCACCTATAGCTTCCATAGCGAATATCGTTATGCTGAAGAATTCCGGAAATCTTTGGATGGGGGCAACGAGAGGTACGCTGCTGATGGGCGGTAGATCCCAGACGAGATAGTAGAACGTGATGCCGAGACCGGTGGCCATGAATACGTTAGCGACCATCGACACCGGTGCGAGATACTTCAAGTTTGGTATCCAGCTCAGAAAAATCAACGGCAGGAGGAGAAGAATAATGGACAGTCTCTCGTCGACTTGGCCGCCTGTGTAGTGTTCGGCGATCTGACGGAGATTGGCTGCTACGATTACAGCGTATACACTGCAGGTACCAAAGTACGTAGCGAACAGGCTGATCTGAATAAGATATCTGCAAAAAAAAGAATTTATGCGTTTTATTATTATTATTTTTTTCAGGTAGAGAACAGATCAACTGCTCGGCGAAACATAGTTCCATCATCGAGCACATCGCCTCACCTCGACGGTGCGGAAAAACGCCTTCCCCATTGAGGGCCCGTTGCAAAAGCTGCCTCCGCGACATCGGCGAAGCCCATTTCAGTTTTCTTCGTTTTGTAGTAGAGCACGTGGGCGCATTTGACCTGTTGAAAAGAAGGTAGAAAACAAATTCAATAAAAAGTGTCCGATATGCCATCGAGATGTTGAAGCGAGTACAGCATAAGTTCCTGCGTTTCGCGGCCTACTAACTAAATCATGGAATGAATTGTCGTAACCACGACTATGAAAACATACTCGGCCTGCCGGACCTTTTTTTCCTAATGTGCTGAATAGATTCGTGGATTGTTCGGATCTTTTGAGTGAGTTTGTGCGTCGCGTGCCGACTAGACCGACACGAAATGCCGAGCTGTTTAGGACTCAGACTTAGTTTAAGAACCACGGGCACGATAGCTTGATCCTCCGATTAATACGAACGGCGAGTGAGTTCACTGACTGCAAGAGCATGTGCGATACCGCGGTCGGTAATAAAAACTGTAATCAACTTTTCTCACTACTTCTGGCATTCAAGGTCGAATTAAAAGTTTCATCGAAAGCCGAGATGATATCCACCTTCGATGTGACTTATCTTTTTACTGTACATACGGTAATGCTTACAGTTTTTGGTGCCGCTTGAGCCCGGGATGAACTGGGAGGAAGGTGTTTCGAATGGTATTAACCAGGTTTTAGGTATTTACGGTAAAGTGTTTAGGGCGGCTCTTCATTTGCATCCGAGACTATAGACCAGTGAAGCTGATCTCCAGTTTATGAGCCTAGTACTTTGATATTATTAGAAATCTCAGACACCAAATAACTCTTGTACTCTTGCACCAAATAACCCAGGTAGCAAAAAGACATCTGGTATAAAAAAGTATAAAAAAGTTACCTAAATGGGTTACATATGTCCGTCCGGATGGTAACTATAAGATATCCTAAGTCCAAAAGATAACTTTTTAGATGGGTCGTAACTTTCGGATACCATCCACACGGACCCATTTAGATCACTTTTTGATAACTAATTTTTTTGTGCTTCCTGGGATTTCTTGTATATGCAATTACCATCTAAAACGACCTTGCCCCGTGTACTCATTATAATAAATAAATAAACAATATCTTTCCGGATTATCGGCGAACTTGGGCGACTCCATAGATCGAAGGAGAGACTTACGAGAATGTATGCACAGTGGGTGCAGACGAAAGCAACGAGCATGGTAGCGATGATACCGAGCAGCGAACCAGCGCTGTTGAAGGCTTTCGGCATCGCGAGAATACCGGTACCGAGCGACGCCTTCAGCAAGTGCGTCAGGGTGTCGCAATCTCTACAGAAAAAAAAAAAATAGTTGAGTACTTGGCGTCGAGACGCTAACGCGTCTCCCGATATCAATCGGTCGCACGGCAGCCTCGTCCGGTATTTCCCGCGCGGATGCGGCGAACTTACGTAGTTGGGTTGTCGACGACCCGCTCGACGAAAGGATCGAAGCCCTTCCTATCGTTCTGACCCAATTCGGCATCGCGCGGTGTGACTTGCACTTTGTATCTGAAACAAACAGGGATATCATCAGTTTACCGGAGCAATTATTGCGCCTCGATGAACGATACAACTCCGCAGTGATATTGACTCAGCTCGATCCCCCCCCCGAACTGACGAGATTTACAACGAGTTTCTCCTACCAACGACGCGCGCGTATAGCTCACGCGGAGCTTTAACATTCTGTGTACATAGAAGCTACGAAACAGGCTAATAATCATCGGCTGAGTAATTTTCCTACGGTAAGAAAAAAAAAAGAAAAAAAAAATAGTAAATCGTAGATCGAAGTATCGTCTCGAAGATCAAACTTAGCCGATGCTTCGTTTGCGTATATGGGTCTCCGGGAGCTCAAATAATTGTTGGCCCCGCTATAGACAAGTGGTAATTAATGATGCGTCGATTTGCAAATCGTCATTCCTCTACGCGCATTGTCGGATGCTCTCAATTAAGCACCGTGCGTGTAATTATTATGCAATGACGAACCGGGTGACTCGCAGCGGTAACAACGACGGAGTACCCGCAGATCAATGTAATTGCCGTGGCACCGTGGCGCTGCGCATCCTTGTAACACATTTGTAACTAGTTTCTTTCCCAAAGCTAACCTACGGACTTTTTTAATTTTCGCCTTGCAGTTTCAAGCGCTATACAAGCCTACGAAGTTACGCGAGCAGGATATGTTCCGTGCGAAGTTTTTTTTTTCCTTATCAATACGTTTGCGTATTCCTTGTTTGTTGCGGTCGCCGCTCGAGCGATTGAATTACATTAGGCTACGCTAGTTATCGTGCCTCTGTCGGACAGCTCGCGCGTGGGTTCCGGCCCGAAGGCACACGCGTTTTTTTTTTTTTCGTCAGAGAGCGCCCTAGTCGTTCCGAGCGCTCGGCGAATGAATGAAAACGCTCCTGTTTACGATCTGTCCCGGCCACGAGGGAACAATATTCCCCGATCGATGTTTACCCTGCACAGCTGTGTCAAGCGGAAATTAGGGAAGCGTCGATAGTAGGAGGCAAGTGGTTCAAGGTTAAAACAGCCGGTTCGCAAAACTATATTTAAAGATAACGAATCGTTATAGCTACTCACTTGGCAGACAGCGCTCCGTCTTTCAGGTTGGAACCGTCCTTCGGCAGAAAAGTGTCCAATTCCGTCGGACCCTTGTTGTTCATTTCCGTCTAGTATCGGGGGACAAACAAATATCGTCGGTAAGACCAAGCGAATTCAGTAACGACTTCGATTGATACTTCGATGAACACTTCGAGAGAAACTTACCATTTTTTCTGGCTTCCGCTTTCGTCTCGCGACTCCCGCGTGGATTCAGCTACTGAAATCAGAATAAACGGATGGGTTTATCGTCGGTACATAGCTTTATAATCCTATCGTTTGTTTGGCCGGATGGAGAAAAAAAAATGTTCGGCTACTGATAAATACACTGGGTATCTAATCGGTTCGAACTGTAAAACCATTAACGACCGTTGTTAACGCGATCCGCGCCGCCGGCGCTACCGAGCGTTATCGCGCTCACTGTCGCTCAATCTTTCGTGATCTTTGTTTGATCGAAGTTCGAAGCAGGCGATACATATTACGAAATATACACATAATAAATTGTGCAAGGGGGTACGTTGCGACGGCGGACTTGACGTCGATGTTACGAGTACATAAATATAGATCTAAGTATGGATGTATCTATGTTTACGGCGGAGTGATAAAATCGAGGAATGACAACTTTTAGACTTTAGCACTCTCGAGGCTGAAGCACATATATAACGTAGACAATGATTGACTGCATACTAGACTTATCGGTAGGAAAAAAAAAAAAAATTGAACACCTCGTCTAGAGTGGAGACAAGGCACAAGCGACACGACGAGTCCCTCACGGAGGTAGATCGAAGTCTGAACTGGTCGTAGAGAAAGGCGAAAGAAAAAAATCAATTCGAATTCGTCGTTAAGTCGGGCGGTAAGGACGCTGGGAGATCTCGTAGATGGGATTAGAGCCCGAGCTGTAAAGACGAGGATTAAAATCGGCCGGCGTATTAACAATAAGTATATTATTGAGTATAGTGTAAAGGACGCGGATTAAAATCGGCCGGAGTATTAACAATAAGTATATTGTTTTAATATACTGTAAAGAGATGGATTAAAATCGGCCGGAGTATTAACAATAAGTATCATGACGAATATAAATAGCTAATTACGGCTATAGACGACGAAAGACACGGGTCCATCGGCTGCACGCGACTTAGCGAGCAGGACAAAGGCTGTGGGCCAATTTTGTTTTTCGAAACGAGCGACGAACGAAGAACATCGAAACTATATTTATTACGGCAATACGCTCTTTGCACGTCTTTGCTTCCGGGATTGCAGAGCCGAGAAGTCGGCGGCAGGGTTATCGCAGGCGTTAAGCCTTTGAGCTCAAAGCTTGCTTACTCTATTTAAAAAAAAAATAAAAATTCAATTTCTCCTAGAAACTTTTCTCAATCAATATCCTTAAAAAGTTCAGATTTTCGACGATTTTTCGCGCAAATATAATTACGTCAAAAATGATATAAGGTATATGTCTTTTTAATCGTTGTTTCACCACCATACGAAAAATACGTCACTTCCGGTTTGAGAATTTAATACTTGGGCAGAAACGAAGTGACATCGCACCGAAAATACGTTACTTCCGGTTTGAACATCTGAATTTCGGACCGGAAGTGACCTCATCCCGATATGACGTCACATAGGCTCAAAAAATGCCGAAATTCAGACCGGAAGTGGCGTATTTCCGGTAAATCTCGGGAAATCTAAATTCCCGGTTTCGAAATTTCGTAGTCCGTAGCAAGGACGCGAAGCGTCTCCGAGCTACAACAACCTGCATACATATTCATGTGTTAATTGTCGTGCTAACGAAGCTTCGAGACATTCGTCGATACCCTGCAGCAGTCGACTCGCTCTGTACCTATAAAATCGAGCACGTGCTGTGGGCGAGCGATTGGACGTTCACAACCCGTGCGTTTGCAAGCCAAATCCTACTTAACTTTTGCTCTCTCTCAGTCTCGGATTCGGAGTTCGCAAATCTCTATTCTACGACGCGCCGTTACCGAAATAGTCCAGTCCCCCCCCTCCCGCCCCTCCCCCGCCCATCACTCTGCGCGCGCATCCGTTCATCGTCGTTTCTTCTGCCGCTTAATCTTCTTCGCTAGGTCCGGGTTTCAACGGATTTCGGGAGCGCTGTCGACCGACGGACCAGGCAGGCAGGTATAAGTTAATGACTCGAAACTATCCTCCGTTGCGTTCGTCTGTGCGTCGCTCGAAGAAGAAAACTACAGCACTGGAACCGCAACGGAGAGACCTCGAGAATGAGACAATGGCGAAACTCGGGTGACCGCCCACGTTCGCTATAACGGTTACTTTCGAGCGGTATTATTGTGCTCGTCTCTCTCCCAACCGCTCGATCTGCCCCGAGCGCGAGTAATGAACTCTGCAATATATAAAACTCGACGAGGGAGAATAATAAGTTTGGCAATAACCCGCAACGGACGATGCAATCGGCGTTTGCGCCAAACAAAATTCAACCGAGGCATTGAGAAAGAAAAATAATTACTGAAATTAATGATACATCTTTTTTTTTTGCTCTCTGATGGCCGTACCATATTTAAGCGTAACAGTTTATCTCGACTATTGGCAAATGTTCAAATGGTTTTAGGACTTTTTGTTGTCGGAAAAATTTTTCCAATTGAATTTTATCTTATCCAGCTTCATGAACCTATATATATATATATATATATATATATATATGTTCATAAAGCTGGATGAAAACTTCTGCTGATTTTTGCGTTCCTGACCGTCGTTCCTAACGGTATAAAGAAGCACCTTGACCATCGAGCAATCGACAGTGAACGCGCGTGCACTTTTCGTGTGTCGATGACGCCGACGGAAAACCACAGGTAGGTCAATTTGCGATAAGATAACGGGCTCTCACGCCCACTGGTGTGTGAGGCTCTTTCATACTATATTTCTCTTTCCCGGTATCGCTGCAAAAATAATAAAAAAAATTACTTATTTGCTTTCAAAACGTGTAGGATGATACATTTTTTAAGTAACAACAAAAAATTGCATGTGAACAAACATTTCGATATCGGATAAGCGAGGCTTTTTTGCCCCCTCCCCGAGCGAATTTCAATTTCCTGATGGCTCTCTCAAGGCACGTGTTACGACCCGGAGCGTTCGATAATACACGAGAGATTTAACTGTTTCTAGGCCGTCCGCTCGTTCGTTATGCAAAGTGCAATTAATTACTCTTCGATTTGACTATCGTTCCGCTTTTTTTTTTCGTAGTCTACCGTTTACAGTCTATCATAATCTACCATCGCCATGGGCACGTTTCGAAGATAATCTCCAGAAAGAATAACCCGACGCACTTAACGGAATGGAAGTTTTGAAAAAAAATATTTTGTACTTCGTATTTCAATGTTATTTCCCGTGCTAAAAATAATTTTTACTTTTTGTATAGTCTACCTTCGGCATCAGTGCGTTTCGAAGATAATCTCCAAAGAGAACAACCCGATGGAGTTAACAGAACAGATTTTTCCGTGATTTTTTTGTTTTATCTTTTTTTTATTTATTTTTAATTGCGATGTAAATGAAAGCTCGTTACCAGACGGCGTTTCACCGTGTTGCAGTTACGGACTGTTCCCTGCACGACCCTTACCGAGAACGGTCTAGCCGGTAATTGAGAAGCCCCGAACGAAGAATGGTAGATTGTCGGTATTCCTCGGCCGAACTTCACCCGGACATCTTTTCTCGTCCGCGAGTTGCTCAATAGCCGGATCTTTCGTCTACCAACTTCCGTAAATAAACTCTGCAACTGTGCCTTGTCGGTCCGCATCGCTTTATAAATACACGCGAGAAAGAGAAGATCATCGTGGACGTCTCAGGGCTACTTTTTCTTTTTTTTTTTGTTTAAGCGACGTTATTCTTCGCCAGGCTTCGAGGTTATCGCGGAAACGACAATGCCCCGTTAGAGTTTGTTGTGCAAGATACTAATTCACAAGAGGGTCGCGCGCAGTAGCGCGCGGAGGTCTCTTCGCTCTCGAACTCTCTGTTCCTCGTGTTCCCAAGGTCACCGTGGCCGTTTTAGGACATAAATATATATATGTATATATATATTTTATAGCGAGGTTATTCTTCGCCATGCTTCGAGGTTATCGCGGAAAAGACAATGCCCACTTAGAGTTTATTGTGCGAGATACTAATTGACGAGTGGGTCGCGCGTATTAATCCTTCACGTACCGGATCCTTCTTCAACGAGGATCTAGAATTTGCCAAGACTCAACCTTCGAGCGATCCGAATAACAAGTTAATGTGCCAAAAAAAATCTGTAAAAATTCACAGACGTAGGGAAGACCGGGGCGAGATGAGCTAGTGAAAAATCAAGCCGATGCGGGGCGTAATGAGCCATCCTAAAATAAAAAATAAAATAAAAATAAAAACTTGAAAGGAAATGTTTAAACATAAAAGCATAATCAAGAACTTTATCGTTGATAGGTAGAAGTAGGAAAACTTAAGATGTATGGATACAGGCGAGGGCTAAAAAAAGTGAACAATTTAAGGGTAGCCCGTTTCGTCCCAGGCAATTTTTTTTTCGGACGTGTTATGAAACCTGTGAAAATATGATTGTTGGATGGAAAACAATAAATTATAGTTTCGACACCGTTTTAGACGCGTTATTTGCTTAGGGAGCCAATCCCGCCTCGGTTTCCTCTACCTTGAAGTGGGATTTTTTTTTGATAACGCAGAAGAAACTTTATTGCGAAGATCCGTATCGTTTTTGCGCTGAAAGCAGGCATAGTCGTTTCGATCAGCGAAAGGTCCCCGGTATTTGAAAGGTTAATTAACGCGCTGCGGTCCCTTCACTTTCGAGCTTCCGTTCTTTGCATTTTCAAGACCATCGTAGCCGTTTTAGGAATTTTTTTATAATCGACTTTACTCTTGCCATCTCGGGGTTATCGTGGAAACGACAGTGCCCCGTTAGAGTTTATTGTGCGAGACCGTAATTGACGAGAGGGTCGCGCGCGTCAACGCGCGGAGCTCCCTTCACGTTCGAGCTCTCTTTTTCTCGCGTTTTCAAGACAATCGTGGCCGTTTTAGGACATTTTTTATTTTTAATTTTTTTAGCGACGTTACTCTGTGCCAGCGCGAGGTTATCGCGGAAATGACAATGCCCCGTTAGAGTTTATCGTGGGAGATACTAATTGACGAGAGGATCGCGCGCATTAACGCGCAGCGGTCTCTGCACTCTCCTCTGTTCCTCTCGCCTTCTCCAAATACATGGAATCGTGAGGGGGGAAAGAGAGCGCCGACAGTGCGAGCAATACGAGGCGGATGAGTCACATTGGAGAATTACGTTAACCAATTACTCGCTCCAACTCCCTAACAGAGGGGCCTCGTTGTCTATCTGGACGGAGATAGGTCAGTCACACACGGTGAATCCAATAATCCAAATACGAGATAACGAATGAAGTTTTAGCGTCGGGCGACTCTTGGAACGAGAGCGACGCGCCACTTGGCATACGGAATCTCGAAAAACAACGTCATCCGTGACGCAGCAAACGGCTGCCCGACTTTCATAGATAATCCGCTCAGCGAGCAGAGAGGAAATTTTGGCAACGCAAAACGCTAAAGTTAATTGTAATGAATTTGTTGAATCTTAAACTTTGCGAAAGCAAAGTTCTTTGATAAAGAATTCAAAAAAAATTAATAAAAAATTCCGTCCCCCGATCCCTTTCAAGTTACATTATTAGACGGAATTATGACGATAATGAGATTATTATTATTATATTAATATAAGAATATATTAATTATATTATTTTATATCAATAATGATAATAATAATGTTTCTCCGGATGGTCAAGCATATGGTAACGCTTTCCCTTTCGCACCCGCGTTCGCATATTATCCAATCACCGAGTACACGAAGTTATCGCAGTATGAGCTTGAACCTGAGAGAGTTCATCGTCGGAGAGGGGAGGGATGAAAGAAAAATGGGCAAGTACCGCGAGACGCGGATGACTCGTAGAACCGGTTATTTCCGTACCATTATAAAGTTCGAAGGCGAGACGCGGTTAGTAGAGTCTCGGATTAACATCCCCCCCTCCGATGCTGCTAGCAACGGAGAACGGAGAAGAGCGAAAGGAGGAAGAGGAGAAAAAGAATGGAAGGAGGGCAAGAGAGCAGCGAGTCGGACGGCGTGCTGGGTAGCTCGTGAAAGGGAAATTCAAAAATATGATCGGGTCGGTTCCACCGACGTTGCGGAACACCCCTGGTTATTTATAATTGTATAATAATGCATGGAAAATGTAACGACCATGCGACGACGCTAATGGGATTATAAGGAGACAGGCGCCCACTTGCTCGGCCCTTTCGTTTACTCCCACGAACCATTCACGACCACCAGTTCTTAATCAACATTAAATTACCTTTTAAAAATATCTTTTGAAAATGTCCTTGAAAAATCTTTGAATGATATCTTCGAAAATATGTTTCGACAATATGTTTCAAGAACATGATCGGGTCGGTTCCACCGACGTTGCGGAGCGTGGCGGGTTATTTATAATTGTATAATAATGCACGGAAAATGTGGCGACCGTGCGACGACGTTAATGGGATTATAAGGAGACAGGCTGCCCGGTTGCCCGGCCCTTTCATTTACTCCCACGAACCGATCGCGAAGAGCAGTTTTAATCAACATTAAATTACGTCCGCCCAGTCTCTCCCGCCTCATCCTTTTCCTTTGATGGATCACAGGGGCTTTACCGACGTCACACGAATGACGCAACAACCCTTTGCCGCATTCGCGTGTTTGCATTTTTTTACGACCCCTTCAACGTAGCTGGAAAATCAGGCTCCGCTTCGGTTAACTCGTCCGTTACATACTCATCCCGCCCCACCCCTCCGCCCGTTTAACGTAATGTTGACTTGCTATGAAGCAGAACAGCCAGAGTCTAATTATTGGTCGAACGCTCGTTAGCGAATCGATGAAGGATTAACGCATCTTTTTTTATTTTTACTTTGTTGCACCTGACTCGATGGATGGAATGCTTTTGGCAAATATATTATCATGTCATGCACGATCGAATATACTTACGAAAGAGCGGCGGGCCATTCCAATCGAAACCGTCTCAGCTAGGTCAGTTAAGTTGAGATACGAGTGGGTGTCGAGAATTAGTTTGTATCTGCGTGCGCGCGAATATCCTTGAATTGCTACTATAATTGTTCGATAGCTTTCTTTAAGCTTTGTCGCTTCGATAGTTTTCACCGGAATTAATTACTCGTTCCGTAATCTTTTAAGCTTACTTTTCTTTTTATTCTATTTTTATTTTACTTAATCGCTGAAATTCAAACGTATGGATAAATTTATTTATTTTCCGGTTATTAATAACTCTGGGAGGGCGGGACGTGTGTCGATGACGCAACTTACTAGAAGAAACATCCGACGACACCTGCCCGAGCGTCGCGTTCGAGCTTGACCCATCCGAGTCTTCGAGCCTCCGTACGGCAATGAAATGTGGGTCACGAGAAAAAAATATAATTAAACAAAATTATTCTATTTATACGCCCAAAAAAAGATCTACGTTTTAGGTTATATTCCTAAACCTCGGAGTTACCGTGCGTAATGGAAGTTACTTTTCTTTTTTTTATTTTTCGAGACGCTGCAGCATATGCTGCGGCTATACACGTAGAGAAAAACTCGAGCGTGGCGCATCGTCGGTCGGGAGCTCTTTCTCTCGTCTATGAGTCTGAACGTTGTTCCGGGATAAATCGCGATCGATAATCGATATTGCCGGAACGAATTTTTAACGTCAAAAAATCTCCCCCCCACGCTGCAGGTTGTCGACGAAGCGAAACCGCGAGGCCTGCTTGCAAATATCGATTCGATAGCGGGGTCACGGTTTCTGTCTCCCGTTCCATCTCCTTCTCCCTGCCTTTCTCGCCATCGCTCTACCGCGACAGCCTGCATTTTTTTCTTTCGCCTATCATTACACGGATTCCGCGGTGGGAGTTTAATCTCGTTCGCGATCTACAATAGGAAGGGCTGTTCCCTTTTTTTCTTATCCCCCGTGCCACGTTAAACTAGCTGACATTTCGAGGCTTCCGGCGAGGTCCGAAATAACAGTTACGCGTTGCATCATGCCGAGAGAGATCGACGTGCGCGCGGTGTGCGCATGAAAACTGCGCGCGCGGTGCTGTGCACTGAAAGTGCGCGCGTTTACAGAAAACGCTGCTGCCGGTTGCTCGTGTTACTTCGAGCTACGCTGCGCTCGCGCGCACTCCACGTGGTCTGGAAGCGCCTCTGCCAGATTGCACGTGAAAAGTATTTGCGTTAAATCGCGATAGTTTTTTAATTTAATATTTTTAAACACGAGATGCCCTGTCATCGGAATAGAATATTTCTGTATTCGTCGACTGTGGAAATAATCGGACGATGTTGAAGCAACGAACATAAACGATAGACGAATGAAACACGCGGAGAAGGCGGAAAGAATCATTCTAGATTAGTCAAACGTAAACGAGGAAGTTGGTGACGGTTGTTTCTTACCTGCGCTTAATTTATTTAATATTCTTCTTTGTTCAGCTCCGACCTCGTAAGACGGATAATATTATAATATCGATGCACCCACGATGCGAGCACTCGCGACTCAAACGATATTAACAAAGCCGGTACGTGTATATAATAAATATTAAAGAGTCGTGTCGGGTTGTCGGCAGCGAACGGATGGCGACGATCCTATTCGTTGGCCAGCGTGCCGGCAAATGCCCCGTGAGCGCAAACCCGAGTCTCCCCGACGCTACTGGCGTTCTCTTTCTCTCTCTCTCACCGTCGTGTGTCCCCTCGTGCTGAGGCCGCACGCGCTGGCAGGAATAAACTGAAAGCGTTTGGGTGTAGCAGACGCGCGGGGCTCGGCCGCACGAGAGAGTGTAACGCTAGCAGCCGACGTCGCGACGCCCGCGAAAGTGGAGGTGGTTCAAGCGTCGCGACGCTGCTGCTCGTTCGACGCCGCTGGAACGGTGGAGGGCGGCGAAAGACCTCGGGAGTGAGACAGAGAGACGTCGGGGGAAGTTCTCGTTTCGATAACGACCGCCAGAGGGGCGCGAGAACAGTGCCGAGCGACGCCGTCACGACGCTCAACATTTTTTAAATATTTTCCGTGTACAGTTGACAATCCATTTTGCGCTTCGAGTATGAAAATGTACTGAAGTATTGCGAACTAAGTAATCGCAGCCTTTTACTCCGACGGCCGGAGTTGGTTTACCTTGAATTGTATAAAACATATCGATGTAGAAAGTCGCTGGTATTCTGATGGAAATCGCTGCGATTAATTTTTTTTCAGTATGAACAATAAAAACAAGGCTCTACTGTACTTCTACCACGAGCCCGTGCGACCTGATCGCTTTGTCATGCGCGTTACTTTCTTATTTTCGGCGTAAGAAAGGACTGACGATAAAGGACAAAATTGACGTCGTATGCAAATAAGCTCTCGTAGCGTTTCTGCAGAAATTTCAATATCGAGTTTCTGATAAGATTTTCTAGCCTGTGTTTTCGACTAGCTGTACAATTGTATAGTAGGCGAATTCTCGGAAGTTATTTGAGCGTTAGCATCTGGCGGGCGAGCGCGTCTCGCCTGGCAATAGCGGGTCGTCGACGCTGCAGAACTGGCGTCGGCGTCGCGTGCGGCGGTTAAAGACGGACTGACTGACGAAATCGCGAAGGAGACTTACGGGATTGATCCGTGGGAGAAGCAAGTTTCCTCGCTTATGGTTCGCGAACATGATGCGACTTCGCAAACAATTAATGCGATATTGGCGATATGCCGGTAGAGGATAGACAGTGATTTGTAAAATTGTCATGATTGTTAGAAATATTCTTGCTGAATATATATATATTGACAGAACTCGCAGTACGTCTAATACAATATGTTTTATAATATTTGGTGTGCGGAGGTACGACTGCACAAGTCGCGGTCTCGATCCAGAATGCTCATCGATCGCCCGATCGATGACGACGAAGCCCTCCGAGTCACATCAGCTCGCCTTTGTATAGACAAAGCTCCCTTGTGTCGGTCAGGAACCTTCGAGAGCCTCTCGTGTGACTATCGCGGAGTTTGTATATTTGGTAGTTCCGAGAAGAGTATGCCGAGAAGTCTCGGCTCGCGTTGCGTCGCTTTCATGATTATATTGTTGATCAATTTGTACCTCATATGCGGGGCGATTAGCGATGATTCAGCGCAAAATTTACAGGATGGGAAAATAGGTATAAAGAAGTAACTTCATCGCTGCAAGTTATCGCTGCAAGTCAACGTTTGGATACTGATCGGCTGTTCGAGTACCACGTATCGAGCTCGTGAAGATAAGGTTTGAGTAGCTCCGACATTTCTTTCGCTCTTTCCGCCTCGCTTTTCGGGAGATCGGTGGTTCTGTAGGCCGGACGCCATCTTGAATCCTCATCGTAATTATTTTCATCGATCCCTCTCGCAATTCTTCGATTCTGTAATTATACATATTTTTTGTCCAAAATCCTATGAAAAAATGATCATAAATTATTTATATAACATCCATATATAACCATACATGATTGTACAATTATATACGATTAATAATTTCCAAATCCGGAGACAGAAACAGAATCTGCGGTACATCAGGACAAAATGAATGGGCATAAATGACAGTTTATCGTACGTTTCATCGAACCCTCTCCCAATTCTTGGATCCTATAAATGTTTTTTTTGCTTTCCACAATCCTTCGCAAAAATGATCATACATTATTCATATATACTCCATATACAATCTTACATAATTGTACGATTATATATGATTAATATTTTCCAGATTCGGAAAAACAATCTATACAGGTACAGGATAAAATTAATGGGCATGAATGACGGTGCAGCTACGTCGCGCGTCACGAGCATGACTGAACTTTCATCCGGGCGTCCCGGTGTTTATTTTCGTAAAGGTTTATCTCCGATGGTGGTAACTCATCGTTTATGGACAAACTGTACGATATACTGTTACGATAAGCGGCGAAGCTTATTGTAGAGTAAAAAAAGTATGACGCGCATCGCTACTGTGCCCTATGCACTTTGTATACTGCAATAACGAACTTTGTTGAAAAGCCTCGCGCTCGGATCAGCGCCGGAACGATCGTATGGTAATCCAATTGGCAACGAAAGACAATGTTCGTCGGGCGACTCCGGTTTCCACCAGAACGGCACATCGACGTCGACTCTGCACGATGATAATTTACAATTCATGCGGTTAATCTGTAATAAACATACAGTCGTCGGCAAAATTAGTCGATTGAATAATTTTAACCTCGAAATTTCCCTCAATGGCCGACATCGCGACGACGCATCGACGCGTCGTGGACTCGTCGTTATCTCGGGGTCATCGATCTTCCTATTTTTATTCTTCGCGTGCAGGTACTCGTAACGTGCCGGACGAGGAAATATCGTCGCACCTTTGTCAGAGTAAAAGTCGTGTTCGACCATTAACTTCGATAATTTAACAGCGAGCGAAACGTGGCGAGCAATCTTTTGCTTTTACTGTCTCAGCACAACTCTGTAGCGGGATAGAATCGTCTGACGCAACTAACGCTCCGCCGAGAATCACTCGAGCTTCGCGTCGAATGTACGGAAGACTTGGCGCGGAATTGGCCGACCGAGCGTTCCTCCAATTATGTCCCACGGACGATTGGGAGAGCGTAGAAGAGCGCCGCGTAAATCGATATATTGAATAATCGAAATTGGACGAATATTTGAGATCAATTGATTGGCCTCGCTCTTGGGGACAGCGTCGTTTCGTCCCGACAGGCCCGAAGCTCCGTCGAGGTTAGGAATTCGCCAGGAGAGACTTTAAGTGACCAATAATTAATGTAACTGATGGTCGGCCGCCGAGTTCCGAGAGCGGCCGAAAAATAAACTTGGGCCGATCTCTCGATCGAGGCAATTACTGCTAGGCGTGACCCCCCACGAGGCTTCGCCCGTACAGTCACGAAAGTTCAACATCGTCGCTGATTCGGACGAGGGTGGACCGGGCACGGGATATCGCAAACAAACCGTGACGCGAACCTCGCGCGATCGAGGCGCCTACCTGCGGGCGCTGCTCGTAATTACTATGATGAATAATCGTACAACCCCCCCGCTTTCGTCAATACAGAAAGTTTATGGAAAGCAATTACGCCGAACGATTAACCGTTGAAACTTTGTTTTACCACGACTACATTTCCACGATAGATTTTCGGGCGTGGAGGATAAAAGCGTCGATCGACGCGTTCGCTCACTTTTTCGATCGGTCAAGAATTTTTTTTCGACCGCGCGAAGAGAACGCAGAACTTTATGGAGATCTCGAGCATCGACTCCTCCGCTTCTCGTGTCAGCATAAAAAGCCTTTCCTCTCACGGCTCTCGCCTCGAGAACTCGTGCGCCCAATTCGGCTATCGGCGGTACAGGATCGTCTGTAACATTATACGACGGTAAAATTAATTTTTAATCTGAGCTCGGCGTTGACGCGATCGAATAACGACGTCTGCCTATTCTTATCGCGCATGCCATAGAACGTTGTAGAACTCTATGAACTAGTGCAATAGAGCGGGCCGAGTTCCCACTGTTGCTGAGGTTGCAAATTAAGACGGACACGTGGAGGACTCGGATATCTTCAGCAAAATCGTACGGTACACTGTCGCGGGTCGACAATGCCGCCGAGACGATGATAAGGGGACAAGAAGCGAGAGGAAGGCGTACTAGGTTTCCTCTTGACGGGGCTAAGCTGCTTAGCTACACATTTGTGGGTCGGTCCGGGCTTAGCGCCGTTGAAGAAAAGGCCGTCTGACAGATGACTCGGGCGGACATCGCGCAATACAAAGTCGACGGGAGGCGGTTCGGGAAACTGCGATTGATCAATTAATAAATAAATAATCTACCCACGGACATTCTAAATATATTTGCCGTCATTAATATATCTTACGTGGAACATATCGATTAATTTAGGCAAACTATAATAAAAATAAACTGTATTAAAAAAAAAAATGAAAATATACATCTCCGTGTTCTGTAATTCATTCTATCTTGTCGCTGGCACTTCCGGTTGAAAAGTGAGACTTTCGAACGGGAAGTGATGTCAATAAGAAATTTAAAAAAATTTCCAGCACGACGCCACTTTAAAAGTGAGACTCTTAAATAGGAAGTAATGTTACCGACCTTTTTCATTTTTCTCTCTCGGTAAAATAAGTCGTTTGCCCGGTAATTCGTTTTTTATTTTATAAAACCGGGTCGAAGAAAAATGGATTCAAAATATTTTTAGACTACGCTGAACCCCGCCTTAAGGATAGTCTAAATCCCCTCTCGCCCGCTTTCACATGAACCCTATGACGCTGTCTCTCGCGCACTCGGCCGCTCGGGTTTAGCCTCGCCTTAAGGAACACCGATCGATGATTGGAATTCCTCGATAATGCATGACCCCGGTGACGTTAGCCACCCATAAGGAACTGACACTGACGCTTCCTTGCCAAAAACATTTTGGTTACGAAAGCCAACAAAAAAAAACGAAAAAAGATGCTCTTTACAAAATTAATCTTAACGGGGTGATCCAATGGCGGACGTTAGTAAAAAATCGACAAGTACATCAAAAAACCCGAAAGGATAGGAAAAAAATTGATATATCAGAAAAAAAAAATTTAATCGCCTAAAAAAAAAACGATCACAATGGCTGTGATCAAGCCGACGGAGACGTTCGGTAAGAGGGATCCGCCCTCGGACGAGCCCAAGGAGCAATATCTCTTTCTCCTCGAGTTCTTCGTTCACCGGGTGACCGGCGAGAGGCTCGCCAAGTTGAACCGAATGTTCTTCGTGCCAACGAGCGTCTGCCTGAAGTTTCTTCACTTCGAGGACGAGGACATATCGGTAACGCCGGTCGATCCAATGTTCGAGCCTCAGGCCGGCATAGCCGAAGAGGCGGAGACCTTCGACGCCGGAAGATCGGTAATGTTCGCCATAGCGAGAGACACGGTGATGAAGAAATCGATGGATTTCACCTTAAAATTTACGGTCTCGAAGAAAATGCCTGAGAGCATAAAACCCGATATCCTCGTCGGTAAGGGAGAGCTCGACATGACCAAGCACTTCGCGGCTCTCAGAAAGGAGATGCTCCAGTGTTGGCACACCAATTACCCGCCACCGAAGACATTCGACGGAAACGTCGATATTTATCACGATGAAAAGAATGTCGGTTGCATAGCTATGTACGTGAGGATTTCCGGCTTCGGTGAGTCGATCGTCACGGAAATCGAGACACCGAGCGCCGAGAAGAAATCCTCGAGCTATGTCTTCAGGAGCCTCGAGAAGAACGACAAACAGTTGGCCTACAAGTGCCGTCTTGTAGATCCGGATAAAGTGGACGTATGCGAGGATTCGAACGACGATTCGAGCCGGGAACCGGCTTGCCAGGTCTGCATGCCGACGAGATACTCCTGTTCGCCTTGCGGCTTTAGCGGCGGGGCGGAAGCGAAGTCGCCCACTGTTTCGGCGATGACTCAGCGAGAGTGCGGGAAGCACGATCGATCCGGCGGCGAACCCGACGAAGCGGCGCGATCGTTGTCGCTGGGCGGAAAATTCGTGGCTTCCTGGGATCCGCGGTCTTCCCAACGGGCCGCGAAGACGAGCAACCAGGTCCAGAAAATTAGGGAGTTTCAGGACGCGGCGCATGCGCACGGTGTGCCGATTCAGTCGAGTCGCGGACCGGCGGGACCATGCGGAAGAGCTGTGGTCCTCAAGGTCTCAGGACTGTTGGACGTCGAGGATGCCGACGGCAGGAGAAAAGAGCCGACTGTTACCGTAGCCGGTGAATCGGACTCGATGGATCACGGGGCGGACGAGGAACACGACGTTTTCGTTCTCAGAATCGGTAAGAAGGGCATTGTGGGGGCCGGAGAGAAATCGGATATACAACTGGAGATGAGAACACCGAAGGGACCGGAGAGAAGGCCACCGATAAGGTACGAGACCAGGGAGATGCAGACCGAGGAGGACAGCAAGGCTAAGGGTGCTAAGGGCACAAATGGGAAAGGGAAGAATAAGAAGAAAAAGAAGAAATAGTTAGATTCTTGGATCCTCGACGATGCTTTTGGACTTTTGGAGAAGTCAGACATGCTGGAGATGAGAAGAGCGAAGGGACCGAAGAGAAAGTTTCTGATAAGATAAGAGACCAGAGAGATGCAAAACGAGGAGGACACGAAGGATCCCAATGGTCAATAATAGCAAAGAAAAGAGTAAGAAGAAACATAAGAAATAGCTGCCATTCGCCGAAACACTTGTATCGTTAACCATACTTTTTGGCTCGAAGTAAAAGAGAAGGTACCCAGGAGTAAAAATGATAATCCGAGGGAGCAAGGCTAAGAGTCCCAAGGATAAAAATAGCACAGGTAAGATGAAGAAGAAAAAGAAGAAACATTTGCGATTCTTGGAACGTTGACGATACTTTTGGGCTCGAAGTAAAATGAAAGTGATCCAGGAATAAAAACGGCAATCTACGACTTTAAGGCCAAGGGTTCCAAGGGTAGAAATGTCAAACGAAAGAATAAGAAAAAAAGGAAGAAATAGTTGTAAGGCTTGTATCGTCAACGATACTTTTGGGCTCGAGCAAAAACTAAAGGAACCCGTTAGTAAAAACGGCAAACTAAGAAACGAAGAAGAAACAGTCATTATTGTATCGGTAATAAAGCTTTCCTCGTGTTTTCACAATAAACGACTCAGTTTCATTTGATATCATGTTTTGTCTTTTAATGCCGTGAAGTAGTCACTCGTACGTCAAAATTTCCGGTCGAACGAACCTCTATGTAGAGAAGAATATATAAATTAACAAGCCAAAGAAGATACTGTTACGAAGGGAAGATGGGGGACAGCGAGCAGCAGCTCTTCCTCGCGGAATTTCTCGTGGACAAAGTCAACGTACCTTCGATTCGTGCGATGCACACAGAGATACTTCCCGTAACCACATGCGTATCATTTCAGGTAAAAAAAATCCCAATTTCTTCATTTCCTTACATCTGCTCTAAATTACTTGCCGATTTTAATCGCATGCAGATATTGAACCTATCGCCTATAAATATACATCAAGAATCCCCATCTGAAAATTGCACGTGTCTCGAGGGCGATACTCAAGTATTCAGGAAAGGAAAATCCTGTCTCTTCGCACTGCCGACGATAGTCCTGGAGAAGCCTCTCCACTCTTTTCCCATAACAATGTCGGTGTACAAAAAATTACCACCGGGTGTACTGCCAGACGTTATGCTGATCGGGTCTCATCAGATCGAGACGAAGGATCTCATCAACGCCCTGCTGAATCGTCACGTCTTCAAAACCGGAAATCCCTGCAGGACGATGAAGGATACCTTCAAGTGAGATAATAATTTCCAGTGCGAATTTTTCATAAACAAAATTTTCACCATCGTTTGCGAATGAATTTCAATGTTTTTTTTTTCCACAGGATAACAACAGCGACCGGACAGCACGTGGGCGAAGTCACGGTCTTCATCAGATTATCCTGTTTCGGCAAGAAGATCGTCACCCAGTTTCAGATACCTCACAACACAAAGCCATACCTCTTCAAGGGTGCCGACGACAGTCCGGTGTTCCAGTGCAAGAGAATACCCTCGAGCCTGGAGGAGCGAGTCGTTCCGAAGAGATGCAATTGCGAGCCACCGAAATCGACGTCGCGTAATGTCGAGGATGGCGAAGCTCCGAGAACTTGTTGCCCGTCTCCTGCACCCTGTCCGCCGCCGACGCGCCGACGTCCTTCGGCGACGAATCTGGCATCGAGGCCGTGTTGTCCTTCGACCCGGGGAGAGCAGTGCCCTTCCGCCCTCGAAGCGTTTAATCACACCGAGAAGAACTCGAGAGATCTGGAGAAACCGACGGCAGGCTATCGTCGAGAGCAAAGTCGCCGAGTCGACCGATGCACTTGTTCGCCGAATTGAGAAAAGGATTCCTTGGGAAAAAAAAAATTGTCACTTTTTATCCATACGCAATTTCATATATAATCAATATGGAAGTATAGTGATATATGGATTCGTACGCGGAAATATAGTCATACTAGCTGTTATGGATCGCATGGTTTATAGTATGAGGAAATCCATTCAATATGCTATAAAGACCAAAATTTCGCAATTGTAGCATATAAAATGGAATTTTGGAATTTCGAAATCCATTCTTCTTTTTCTGCCTTTTTTGTCCGGATTTATGCCGTGGGCCAAGTACCAGTGAAAATTCATTCTATATGCTATAAAAACCGAAATTCTAAGGGGAGTGGGGTAACAGATTCACCAAATAGGGCGGAGGGAAAACATTCACCGAAGGAATGACTCAACTGGGGAGGGGGGGGGGGGAGGGGGCACATCCAAACCAACAAACAAACAAACAAATCCAAAGCTTTCCAACATATACATAAGATATGAATATGGATTCATATATGGAAATATATGTGATCTATGTATTATATATGGATCATGCACGAACATTCTATCCTTGGTTTGATTGGCAAAGCATCAAAATGAATGAAAAAAATAGATATTGCGTTCTTGCTCGGGCGAACTCGGTGTTAAAAACAAAAACAGTCGGGGGTTACCGCAACGCCGATAAGAGCAAAATATGGTGATATCGCTTACGGGACGCCGCCTCTCGTTCGATGCGTCAAGGTTATCGAGAAGTTTGCCAGTGGATTATTATTCCGCTTGCGTGGCATTCATCTCGCGTTACAATATTTGTTACGACACTCCTGCCGCCCATTGGGGCACATGCCATCCATTATTTTGCGAGTCGAGGAAATCGGCGAGGCGCGAGACGCTTGGTCTCGCGCATCTTCTCGCGTTGCACGAAACAATCGAAAAAACTAAGCGCTGTATGACCGACTAAAGAATGGACGAGCGGATTCTTGCACCGTTCATCCGGATCTTTGTGCGATACAAAAATATACTCCGGGTCGTCGGGACGGTGGGCTCGGCACTCGGAATGAATCTGCCTGGTAGACGACGTCGTCGACGTTATTCTCGTCGGTCGCCTCTCGGGCATTCATGCTTTTGCGAATAGAAGTATCTTCTTTATTTATTTTTTTTATCCCGCGATCAAAGTCGCACACCGAGTGCAGTGTGCGCCGGGAAGAAAGTTCCAAAGCCCGTTTTGGGGGGATGAGGAAACGTCGGTGAGAGATTGCACCGCGGTGTGTGGAGGAGGAGGACGACGCCGAACGTCGAGAGACTCGGCGGTCAGTGCGCCGACTCTCGTGGGGTTGAAGCAAACAAAAAAAAATCACCCTCGCGGCGTCGTCAGGGGTTGTAGACCGATATTGTCGCGCCTGCGTGGCAACAACCTCCCTCGAGGGTCTAGACAACCCTCCTCCTCTCACCGCCACCCTCTTCGCCGACCGCTCCACCGTCCGTGCGCCGGTGATGACAATAATGTAGGCTATAAGTGCGAGAGGGCTCTCGATAGTCGGTGGCTCCTCTTCTTCCGAGGCTTCTCCTCGCGCGATTCATTCACCCCCTCGAGACAGAGAAGAACGGACGGTGAGTCGGTGAAGTTGTTGCTGCTGCTGGGCGAGATGTGCATCGCGATGGAACCTTCCGCGGAGATAGAGCAGCTTTCTCGGAAGGACTGAGGAAAGGCCAAGGTGAATCGTACACCTCAACTCCTCTGTTACACCTCCAGTGAGCTCATCGTCATGAACAACTCGCCGCAAAATTCCGAAGTCCAAGTTGCGAGCCGACGGGCTGCCGGCGGTGGCGGAGCCGTTGAGAACAGCGACGACGAAGACTGGAGTGGCCTCGTCGAATGTGTAATAAAAAATATTTCTTACGTATTTCTGAAAAAAGTTAAATTGAGTTATTATTATTTAATTTTTTTTTTTGCACAATATGGGTTTTTTATAGTGGTTACCGTGAAGCGTGAAAGGTGATATTTACTGCACGGCATGCACTGTGACGATACAGGAAATATGCAAAGGTCAGAGCAGTTTCTTTTTTGTATATATATTTTTTTTTTATCGGGAAGAAATCGATCGAGAACAGCGTCGGCGAATGATTGGAGTTGGCCTCGTCGAGTGTGGAATATTTTTACTTCCGTGAAAAATTTTTGGATGAAAATTCAGCAGTGTAGGAAGTTTTTATGTGCATAAACCGGTAAATTAAATTGGATTCACAAGTATGAGGTTAAATTAATGCTCGATACATTAAATATTTTTTTGACGCGTTCGATATACCGAAAAATAAATTTTACCTCAATTTTGTGCACCTAAATTTAATATACCAGTTTATGTATACAAACTTCATCATTTCGCATATTAATCCTAACGAAACATTGTAACAGAGAATATACAGAGTAAAATAGATCGATTCATATAACCATATCAAAAAATGTACAAAGCCGAGAATTATTGTATTTTTTATTAATTTTTTTTTTTTTAATTTAAAAATCAATTTTCGACTATAAAACTTGCATCAGGGTAAGCCAGTGCATCGAACGAATTTCGAATCTCGATAATCCCCCGACAGCTTATTTAAAAAATTTTCGCATCCTCGTTGCCGAAATGTTCGATGCAAAACAAAACCGAGGAAATCGACGAAGATACGCGGAGAAATAAGCGTAGGGTCGTCCGTGAGAATCGAAATATGGTCTCGCGCGGGTTGCGGGTCGATATAACGCAACGCGTGGGCATCCGTGCTACTCACGGTACGAAGTAGCGCACCGCGAATCCTCGTGTTGTCGATCGCAAGTTTACGAACAACATGGAATTCGTTCGACACAGCAAAAAAAAAAAAAAATTGTGTGCCAATGACGAATGTACGGACCGTCCCAGAGGTATCAAACGCGAGAGTTCAGCGTCGCTGCAATGCCGGCGAAATACGAGAGTCTCGAACGTCCTGCATGTACGGTACAGTACAACACAGCGTGGCATCCGCCGGGAGAAGATTCTAAATATAGCGTAGACAACGTTCAAAGTTCGCGTCTCCGCGAAATATTTTTAATTAATTTTTTTTTGCTCCAGGAGAATCTTTTCGATAAACGAATATAAGGATTTTTCAACGGAGCGACAAATATGCTCAATTCCGATAAAAAAAATTATTTATTGCTTTTTTATTTGACTATTATTATATTTTTATTTTAATATTTATCATTATATTTTATCTCATTATTTGACATTTATTTCAATATCGCCCAATATTATGTAAGCGTATTAAGAAAATTTTGCGCATTTCTTCCCATCAGGCTGTCCTGGAGAGATCGAAATCGGACAGGGTAGCCCGAGCGGACGAGGATCGACGACGTCGCACCATCATAGTCGAGAAGAAAAATGGAACGTACGGTTTCACGTTGCAGGTAAGCTGTGTGAGCGTAAACATTCGCGCTGTATAACCGTTGACAATGCAGACCTACGGTAGCTCGGGTGAATTCGACTTAAAACACACGACCGTCCTTTGTTTCAATGTTTCCGCAGAGTTATGGAATTCATTACAAGAGAGAGCAGGAAATCGAGATGGTTACCTACGTCGACTACGTGGAATACGATGGACCGGCGTTCAAGGCAGGAATGCGAGAGGGTGACGTTATCCTATCGATAAACGGCCACGAGATGGACAGGGCCGATCACAAGACCCTCGTTAATTTCATAAAGAATTGCGACGCGAGAATGCGAATGGTCGTTTCGTTCGAGGACTGCGTGAGAAAGGTATAAACAGCGTAATATTAATCATCAAATATGGCGACGAGAAAAAAAAAGCACAAAGAAAAACACCTGTCTATGTCTCTCCACCACGCAGGTTGAGTTGCACATGCGTTACATCGAGCTACAACGAGCGCTGCAGTCACGTCTGGCGGAGCTCGAGAGGCTCTGCGAGCGGGAACGATCGATTTTAATGGGCCGATGGAAGACTCATTCGCTTCCAGCGAGAAAGAGAACCCCGACGGGAATGGCCGGCCCTAACCCCGGCCAGCCGTCGCCGTCCTCGAGCTTCAACTCGTCGACGGTTCAGTGCTGTAGGCCTGCAACATCGACCGAGCATCTTCTGCTCTACAGCGTCGTTAGTAGACACTCAATACATTTCCCTCACGAAATAACGCAACCACCAACAACCGTACTAATTGACAATACAACGAATTATAAAATTACAAATTATAAAGAAAAAAATATATGTCGTTTCAGTACGCCGATGGACGGCCCTGCCTTATCCCCCGCAACGCCGCGTGTCTCGTAGCCGTGGGTCCGCCCCGATCTCGCAGCGACCACCATCACTTTCTATCCAAGTCATCGAACGTAAACGAAACGTCGTCTATCTCGTCGCGTCACAGCTATCACCAGGCGAACGGTATCACGACACCGGCAAAGTCGAAATCTACGCACAAATCGGCGCAGCAACAATCGCAATCGTCCTGTTCGGCGGTAAACAATGATCTGTCGCAGCAGGGTATGCACCCGTCGTCCGTACAGCAGCACAACAGCCTGTGCGTCGCGTGCATATCGAGCGCGAATAGAAGGAGAGATCCTACCGACGGCGGTAGCCTAGATGTTTACGATCTCGCTAGTCCATGCTGCGATCCAAATTGCGTGCCTAGTCGGAGAAGGAGAGAGAAACAAAGACGTGCTCGTAACGAGCAACAGAATCTTCAGCAGCAACAACAACAGCAACAACAGCATCAACAGCATCAACAGCAGCATCAACAGCAACAACAACAACAACAACAACAGCAGCAGCAGCAGCATCAACACCATCATATTCAATCACAACGAGAACAACAACAGCATCAACATCAACATCAACCATCGTCTCATTCATCGCACAATTGTTCTCGCGCATCGGGGCACAGTCTACATTCCATAACGAGCAGTGAAATGTCTACCGCTGCCGAGAGCGTGGCTTCTTGCTCGACCTCGCTGAGCACAGACACTCTGTACTGGGATCCAAACGTTCATCAGCGTCCGCCGGTTTGTCTGCAGTACGCGAAGCCAAAATCGTGGGACAATCTGACCACCAAGGCGTTCGGTGGTTACGGTTTTGGATACGGATATTTGGATACCGCGAACGTAAAGACTCACAGTGCTGAGAGGCCCGGCAAGGGCTCGCACGGAAGAGCGAAAACCCCTACGGGCTCGGGACAACGACGGTCCGGAACGCCGACGATGTACGCGTCCGCCTCGTCGTCGACCACTTCCTCGTCGGCCAGACACTTCCAGCCGACGAAGTCTACCGAGAGCCTGCTCATCGCGGCGACATACAATCAGGGAGATCTCGTTGTCGACGGAAGCCTCAGCTGCGAGTGCCTCGACGGTCCCAGTCCTAGATTCGTCACCGTTCAGCAACAGATCGAGAAACACAGCTGCGGCAACAAGAGACAGGAGGACGGATCGAACAATTACAATAACTCGTGCGGTAACTCTCATCAGCAGCAGCAAGTTAGCAACAGCGGTGGACGACACCGCCGAGCGAGCCACTCGGACGGCAAACTCCGGGCTGCTAATAACTCGGAGGTAACGCGGCTGTGAATTATGCCGGGAGAGTTTGTAACGCGTTTACTGTCATTGAATAAATTGTGTACTTCGTTGTAATTAATTGTACTTTATTATTATTATTGTTGTTGTTTATATTATCGTATATATATTTTGGAAAGTTGTTTTGAACTCGTACAAACCAAACTGTTTAGAAAACTCATTTTTTGACCGGCAGGTACGTATTTCCCGCCCGACGTCACTTCCGGCCGAAAAATTGGATTTCGAAACCGGAAGTGACGTATTCCCAGTAAATTTCTGAAAATCTAAATTTCAGATTTCTACATTACATGCGGGGACGCGAAGGCCCAAGCCACAACACCCTGCTAGTATATATACATATGTATGTCAATCGAGGAAATTCATGAAAACTTTCTAGTCCACGATAATGAAAACAAAATGGAAAAGCTTGTTCGATCACTCTAGCGAATCGGTCATGAAGACGGATTTCCGTGCAAACCTGTGAGAACCGGAAGTGTCGCAAGGCGACGAAGTGGGGATGGTTGTAGATCCAGCTTTGGATTTCAGCCACCAGAGCAAGCGAGCGCGGCCTTCGTTTCCGCTTTGTACTCGCTGATTCGCTCTCTCCTATCTTTATTAGCGCAGCTATGTTTTTTCTATACGGGATCTATGTTTTGCGCGGCAACGAGAATACCCTCTCGCCTTATATTCGCGTACGAGAGAAATGTCGAAGAGAAAGCACAACATAGCGTACATTAAGCCGGACGAGCCGAAATTTCTACGGGAGCTGAAGGCCCAGGCTGGATACAAAGAGGGACCTACGATTGATACAAAGGTGAGTAGAGTATCGGTCGAGCGTGACTTCGGCGCTCGGTGAAGACCGCCGCACGGATTACCGGAGAAGCAGCAGACGGGCTTCGAGATTAGAGAGAATGGAGATCCCCCTACCGACGGAAGTCTCAACTAAACGAAATATTATTTTTGAAAATGACGCTCGCAAGCTTCTAATCTTTTTTTTCTTCCAATCAGCGAGAGGATCCGGACGAAGACTTCGAAAATGAGAGAGATGATTTGTACGAGGAAGAGCCTCTCGTCGTCGTTCTGAAAGAGGGCGATCTCACAGCCGAAGAAGCGGAGGCGATAAAGAAACAAAAGGAGGACGGTACGTACTTGCGTCAACCCTTTTACCTTTTGTTTTGTTTTTTTAAACGAATTCGAGGACTAATCTTCGTAACTTTGCAGATGAAGCGAACGCTAAAGCCGATTTGTCGAAACGCGTGATATTCAAGAAGAACAAAGTTTCCGAGACGGAAACGAGCGGCGGGGAGATTCCTGCAGTCAAGAAGTCGAAAAAAACGAAACAGAAGAAGGCTCCACTGTCCTTCAACGATGAAGAAGACGAATGATTCAATGTACGCGAACGCGTGTACTTCCAATTGCTATCCGGCGTTACTGTAAATAAATAATAACTTTTATACCTCTTCGTACAGCAATTGTATGACAAAGTCCGATAATGGACGAATTGCGAGAACCTAGTCGATTCATCCCTTCGATATCCTATTGGCCGAAAAAATCGTTTACATATATATCTCTATCTCGAGAGATAGTGAGTGGGGAGACAACTGCCTAATTGCCAAGCATTGTTGGAAATTGTTGCAGTTGCACGTTTTACACCGCCCCTGTCTACAGACGAATTTCTCCCGATTGGCTGCCACGAGCCAAGTATAATATCACGTGACGTCAAATAACAAGAGCGACTGGCCACCATGTCCCTTTAACATAGAACCTGGGGTATACGTCATAAAATTCGCGGTCACGTGATTAAAGGGGTCGCCATCTTGGCAGTTTTCGACGACGACGGAGGTAAGGAGGATCCGTGACGTCGTAGTAAAATAAACATAAAATATATATGTGAATAAATCCCTTAGTGATTTGAGGATCTTAACGGGCGGCGAGTCACGTCCCGGCTGTCTCCTCAGTAACGTTGGTGCTATTACACGGTCAGTGATTGTTTAAATAAGCCCGCGGTAAATCGAGAGCGTGTGTGTATATCTACAGTTTATCGCGATCCCTCTTCGGTTCGGCCTGCATCTATCTCTCTCGCGCTCGCTCGCTCGCTCGCTCCCTCTCGCTCTCTCTTTCTCTCGCCGTTCTCTATGTACGGCTCGATTGTGGTGTAAGAACGGACCGAGCGACGCAGCTGTTGGACGACTAGAGTCAGACAGTTCCGCATTATGCACTCTCTGGCCAGCCGAGAAATGGCGGGAGCATTCCAATGCTTCTCGTTCGGGAAAAAAAGGCCGCGTAACTCCCCCAACGAACACGTGTGGCCGGCCAGTCGAGTATCTCGGAAATATACGGATGTTACACGACAATTCTCTCCGCCGCCCCCCTCCGCCGTGAACAGTGATCGAACATGTTATTTGTACAATTGCAGCATTGAATAACTCACAATACGAACAGGGTCGTGTCAATTGACAGTCAGCACCCTCGCGCTCTACGAATCAACATTTTCACACGGCGCACTCTTATCGCAAAGTTATTCGCTTCGTTCCGTACTCGTGCCCGATGCGTGTTCTTTTTCCTTGTCATCATTCAACATTCCGAAAGCTGATAACTGACTGTCGGTCGATCAGCTGCTGTCGAAGCGATGCGATTCTCGCTGAGAACTGTCGCGATGCACCGAAGCGGTGGATATCCACTGTGAAGAATGATTCCTCATTTGTCGGAACGTTGGAAATTCGAGTCTCGTTCGGAACCTCGAAATGTTCTGCTGCTCTGTCGGTAATAATAGGACGATGGGAAACATACGTACCTCGATCGAAGAGTCACGCTCGAGTTGATCTCACGCGGTCATGAAAATTTGTCAGCAAAGTCCTCGGAAAAAAAATTCGATGGGAGAGACGCTTCTCGGTTCTCGAGCATCCCCCTTCGCGCCCCCATAGCGAACACGCCGTTACTTTTATCACGGCCCTGGTGCAACAGCTTTTTTAACCCATCGCCCGGTTGCAGCTGCCATCTGGTGTCTAATATTCCGGCGATGAATGTTCACTATTTACAGGTTTTTCCCTGAACACAGGCATCGTCCGTCGTGTTTCCTTTGCTCGTTTATCCGATCGTTTTTATTCTCAACCCACGTGAATGTTCTGAGGAGAGAAGAAAATCATTGAAATAAAATAAAACGAAGGAATAAGCAGCGCGTGTTATTATACTCTTTGCCGTCGCGATAAAGAGCTTTGGTCGAACAGAGGAACGAAGATGCGGTGGTGCTTTAGGAGCAGCATGTTCTAAAAGAGAGTCAGTGAGTTGCTGCTGCTGCTGCTGTATTCCACGGGAAAACGCGAACAAGAGCGTGCGGGTAGGGAGGGCCGCTCGAGGTGAGCTGCGTTCTCGTCTGCGACGGTGTTTGAGCCCTCGTGTGTTCGGCCGGCTCGACAATTACCGGAAAAAAAAAATATTGTGTGCCGATACAAGCTAGGCGAGAGTCTCGGATGTACGATAATGTCACGAAGGTTCACGAGGCTTTAAACTCGATCCAGAATTATTATTTTTTTATCGAACAACAAAAAAGAAGCCGCTGCTAGGGAGAACCCGGTAAATTGTGCAAGTAGTCTGCCAGTCCCTAGCTAGCTACGCACGGGAATAGACAATTCCGAGGACAGGGTAGGTCGTGTAAATAGAACGTTACATTATTTCCATCGAATTCACGAAAGTCGGTTTGCGGATAAACAAACCAACAAGACCGCCTGGATAACCGTGGACATTAGCAAACGGCAAACGCTGACAGGTCCCCTAGTCGACGAGGGTGTAAAGTTTACCGGACGGAAGGAAACCCCGCTGGAAATGGTTCTTTTTTTTCGCAGTGCATCCATTCTCATTCCTGGAACGAATCCGAAATTTCACCCTTTTTTAATCTCGTCGATCCTGCGTCTACCTACACTAATATCCAGGAAGCCGCTATTTTTCCCGAAGTCCTCGTTATCGGGTCGTAGGTCGTGGCACGGTTCTCTCCACGTCGCGTCTCTCTCGTCTCCCCCCCCCCCCTTTCCCCGCTGCCCTGGTGTTTTCGTATTTCGTTTCTGCCCCGTGTGCCTGTGTGAGTGAAGAACTTGCTGTAGAGTCGAAGCGTTCACGCGTGCGTGAGGCGTGCGTGAATAGTTCTCTCTCTCTCTTGCGCTGGCTCTCAGTCTCTCTCGAGTAGCCTAGGCTAGTGGTGTAGTCGTTACACCAGCGAGCTCCGTCGGTGTCGGACGGGAGCGCGTTAGTTGTGTGAGTGTAGGAGTAGGTCGTAGGTTGGCCCGAAGGTTCGTCGAGCGAGGAGAGGAGAGCGACGCGAGGAGCGAGAGAAACGCGCGGAGTCTCTCGCGGGCTGCTGCTGCTGCTGTTGTGTGCTGTTGCGGCTCTCGGGTACCGATGCCTGATGCTGCCGCTGGTGCTGTGCTCCTTTTCGCGGACGAGGTAACTCGCAGGTTGACCGAGTCGCAGGAGCAACATCGCCGTCGGTTCATCAGTTTTCTATGAGTCAAACGTACATATCGTTTACTCTTTTAACATCGGCAACGTTCGGCAAACGTGAGAGTCCGTGTGTATGTGTGTACGTGAAGCAGAAGCGCGCGTGCACGCGACTCTATCCGTGCATACTGCTGCATATAGAAAAGAGAACCAAGGGGGGGCGAAGGAGAGGAGAGACGAGAGAGCGAGGGGGAGAGAGGGGGAGAGAGAGCGAGCAAAAGCACCCGTGGCCGCCGAGAGCGTCTGTGATCCTGGACCCTGTGAGCTTAGTGACACGTAAGGAACAAAAATCGCGCGCGTCGATTTTTCAAGCTCGACGAAGGTTTTTTTGTACATAAAATTCCGTGAAGCCTTCGCGCGTTGCTTCCTCAAATTTTCAACCCCCTCGCAGTTACGTCCGTTCGTTTTTTTTTTTTGTTCTCTTTACTATCATATATATATATATATACAACGGTCGTCGGCGACGTCGTTGTCCTCCCTCGTAGTTCGTCGGAGAGCTTCCTTCGCCCCGAAGACTTTATTGGTTATGGTGTGAGAGAGCGAAGGAGAGCCGAGGAGAGAGACTCTTCGAGCACGGCTCGGTCTCTCGGGCGCTCGCGCGCGCGCGCGTTCGCGCTTCTCGATCACCCGCCCGCGTGTGTGCTATATGTTGGGGGGAACCTCCGCTCGTTCCTCCGCTTGTAAACTCGTGTGGTTGCATCGGTGTGAAATTCTGCAGCGCCATTTTGGAAAAATTCTGCCTATTATTTCCGTAACGCGAATATAAAAAAAAAAAAAAAAAGTTCGGACGCGGGACCAGGCCGGAGCGTCCGGGAAGTTCGTCCAATCTTTTTTTTTTTTTTTTTTTGTCTCTGCAACACTGCTCTCCCGTCTGACTGACGTCTGTAAGAGACCGTTATCGAATTTACGAGATTGTCAGTGTGTGAAAAAAAAGAAGAAAAAAAAAATCTTTTCTGTTCGCGCAGGTACAGCCGGACAGCAGTAGCCCCATGGAAGGCACGTTGGAAGAACCCCTGGTCAAGGACCCCTTGCAGGATGACCCCCTGGCCGTAGTCAAAGGTAACTCGACGAAGCTCTCCTGGCCTGACGTGGCTCCGGGGCGACGTACCCACGGTGGACGAATATCCGAGTTTGTTGTCGTAGCCGACGTGAAGATCGAACTCCGTCGTTATTAACATTAAGCTAACGTTCGTTATCTTTCAGACAAAGTTATTCCGAACGGTGTCAATGGGACATTGGAAGATCACGAAGAGGAGTTGGGTGACTCCAGCGGTAGCAGTGAGAAGGACGACGCGGAGGAGAAGCATTCGGAGGACAAGGACGAGCCGATAGAGGGCAAGGAGGATGCCGACGGTGATGACGAGCCTGCGGAGTGCGAGGAGAAGGAGGCGGAGGATCCGTTAGAGGAGCAGAGCGCCGCCTCGGACAAGGAGGCGTGCGAGGTTCCTCAGGCGGAGTCGAAGCTTTCGGAGTCCTCAGACTACTGTGTCAGTGAGGAGAACAATGTTAGTGCAGTGTCTCCGAAGAATGACGAGGATGTGTGCAAGGACATTGCGAACGAGGCGATGGAGGTCGACGATCGCAGCGACAATTCGGACGTCGAGTGTCTCGACGAGAACGTACCGGAAATTCGGGCCGAGAGCGAAGCGGAGGAGGGGGAGATGGAAATTAATCGTGTCGACGAGGTTGAGGCGAAGAACACGTCCGGAAGCAGCGACGTGCAGACGATAAACGACAGCGTCGAGACCGTCGACTGTACGATGGACACGTCGGATCCGAAGGTTTGCGAGGAGAACGGCAGTTGCGGTAGTCCCGATATCGAGGAGATAATCGACAGCGCGAAGAGCAACGGTCACAACAGCTCGCAACAGGATCGAACGACGAAGGACAACACAACACCGCCGAAGCCGAAAAAGCCGCGAAAGCAGATCGATCTGAGCAACATAACGCCGAGACGCAGCTCGCGGAACATAAAGCGAACGAGCTACATCGAGAAGGAGGTCGAGGAGGAAGTGGAGGATGACGGTTCGTCGGACATCGAGGAGATAAAGCCCGAGGATCCGTTGGCGTGTATAGTCGACACGAGCAAGGACAAGGAGAACTCGAAGCTTAAATCTCCGATCAAGAGTAGTAAAACGACGATCGTCGTGAGCGACACGAAACGATTGGTCGAGATTGCGGCCGGCAGCAAATCGTCCAAGGGTGGAAAGAAGGAGCCAACGTTAGTTATAATAGACACGAATTCGATACTTTCGGGACGCGGTGGCATACCGGTGAGCGGTAGCGGCGGCAGTGGAAGCGGGGCTAGCGGGAACTTCGGTGGGAAATCGTCACACCATCACCATCATCATACGCAGCATCATCACCAATCGGTATCGAGCTCGAGCTCGTTCTCGGTTCTGCCAATGGGTCACACACAGACAATGTATCCGAACATGAGAACAACCATAACTCCCGTCCCGATGACCTCGAGGTCGTCCCAGCAGACGCCGAAGGCGATGCCGGTCGCGGCACCGCCGTCCCTGCCGCCACAGATACTTCCGACACTGACGGACGATATGTTCGTCGTCGAGGCACCGTCCTTCATCGTCCCGTACGTGTACGAAAAGCCACCTCTGAAGCCACTCAAGGATTTCGTTACGAAACTCGAGAAGAGCATCGCCGAGTGCGAGAAGGAGGAGAAAAAGAAGAAGCAGATGGAGGACGACAAGAAGGATGAGGAGGCCAAAGAGGCCAAAGAGGCAAAAGAGGACAAGGAGGACAAGGAGGAATCCATGGAGATTGTCAAAGACGACGCAAAGATCGAGAGCGCCGAGAGCGACGCGAACGTCGCTAAGACCAAAGCGGACACCGAAGCCGACGAAACTGTCGATCTCACGGAGAAGAGCCCGAGCGTCGAGGAAAAGCCCGAGGAGAAAAACAAACCACCGACTTACTTCGATCTGCCGCTCGGTAAATTTTTCATGCAGATCGGCGTTAATCTCGTGCAGGAGTTCGTTCAAACCGATCTACTGCGGACACAGAAGCGCAAACAGGGAAAGCACGGTACCGCCTCGGCCGAGACTCAAATAGCTATTAATTCTTTGATTAAGAATCTAGAATTTAGCAAAGAGAATAACGAACCATTCCACTTAGAATTGAAGAAATGTGAGTTCTGTAGTTTTAAAACCGAGTCGGCCCTCGTAATGCAGCACCATCTCGAGACACCGCACATGCGGAACTACGCGTACAAGTGTAATTTCTGTCCGCTCGAGGTGCGCAGCCCTCACGACATACTCTTTCACATGGAGGCCGAGCACAATACTCGGGGTAGATTGGAGCGCGGTCCTGCCTTTCATCAGTGTCCAAATTGTCCGTTCGAGGACAACCAGAAGGGTAAATTGACGCGGCACATACTCGCTTGTGCAAAGAAATTCAGGCCCGAGCGTAATCTCGAGCCCGCGACGGACTGGGAACCACCGGCCAAGATACCGAGACTGAATCGACCGCGTCAAGTCGGTCCCGTCAACGCCAACGCCCTCGCCATGGCTATGGGAGCCAAGGGAACTCAACCGCTTCTACCAAAACTCCTTCCCGCACCTATGACCGGACGCGGGAGAGGTCGACCGCCCATGCAGCCCCGATACTCCGATTTGAAATCGTTACGACCTGGACCGGCTACGACAATTCGCCAAGGTATATATAATAACTCCGGCTCCTTAACCCTTCACGCTTATAAAAAAAATGCAGTTGAATCAACTAAAAAAACAAAATATTTTGTTGGTCGAAGAAAATATTTTAATGCCTCAAAAATATTATTATTATTATTATTATTATTATTATTATTATTATTATTATTATTATTATTATTATTGTTATCACTATTATTATTAAACATTACAGAAAGGAAGTGCAACACTTATAAAATCTGCATCTCGTTAAATGAATTTTGGGTGAAATCATCCAAAAAATTGTTGAACTAACCAATCTTTTTTAGCTGTACCAAAAAAATATTTATTCGAAGGTTCCTGCCCGAATCTTTTTGTACGTCTTTTCGATCGAGTCTTTTTGGACGGTTGAATTTTTTATTCAAACGTATTTTTTTTATCACTGCACGTACGGGAACCTCGCTCGGCATTTCTTATCGGACAAGTAACGTACAAAATTTTATTTCACAACATGCGAAAATGGGGATTTTACGTGAAACCGCCATTTTCCCACCAAGTGATATAAATAATAATAATCATCAATATTTGTGGAGGTATAACGATTTTTATACCGCGCAATGTGAGTACTCGCTGAGCGAGGATCCCGACCGAATCGTCCGAAATCGTACGTGAAGGGTTGTATCGAATTTTAACGCGGACCAACTCTGACTGGAGACTCACTAAATTTTCATTTATAATCTTCCAGACAACGTTGCGAGTATGATGTATCGTCCAACATCCTCGGGTCTCCTCGTTCCCACAACGTACCAGTTTGGCAGTAACCAAATATTCCAGGTAATTATATATTATTGCAGCATAATTGAGCTGGGCATGATAAAACGGGTATGAATGAAACGTAGAAAGATGCATTCTCGACTATATTCGTACGATGTAAAAATATATATATACATATATATACATGGTTTAACGATCGCGAGGGAAAGATAGATAGAGTTCGCGGGGAGAGAGAGACCGTTTGTGATAAAGGAACATGTGGATGGTGACAGGTAGTGGGTGGCTCTGGGACTGTCACGTCAGCAGTGACGGGGGTGAGTAGCGGTAGCTGCGGCAGTTCTGGTCGACCCACACCCATCGCCCTTGTATCCAACATAATCGACTCTCAATCTAGACTGTCCTCCTCGTCAACACAGGTAAATTAATGTCGGGGTGCGTCTGTCGAGGCTCTTTTTGTTATATTAAATTTCGTTTACGCATGATAATTAACATTGTATTTTATAAACGATTATGTTTATTCGTAGTTCATTTAATACTTGTCGGCATTAACCCTTCACGTACGGGAGCCTCGCGCCGAACGTGATTACGCAGGCCGGGAACCGCGCGACCTCATATGTAAATGTAAATTTCGAATTACAATAGCGCAGTGTATAGTGAAGGTAAAAATATTATTTTACACGTATACAATATCGTGAACATTACACTGTTAAAAAACATTGTAAATTTAATGCACCGGACTGGAAGTTTTTATATGCAAATACTGGTACACTACATTTGATGTGGAATTGTGAGGAAAGATTAATGGACTTTTATTGTAAAATTAAAGTGAGGTATTAAAAGTAAAGTATTTCTAAAGATTTAAATATATTGTACCTCAATTTTTCATCACAATTGTACAAGGAGCTTGATATACTAAAAACTTCCAGAACCAGTACATTAAATTTCATACGAATTTTCTTTATACTGTACCCTTCAAAGAATAATTTTCCGAATCTCGATATCATCAATATTTTCTGAGATATAGCGATTTTTGTACAGCGCCCTTTAAGTACTCGCTGGGCGAGGATACCGTACGTGAGGGGTTAAAATAAAGGTACCGCGCATATATTTTTGTGTGTGGGTGGGTACATATAGTACGTTAAAAATCATCCAAACAAATTCTAATCACCAGCATCATCGGCATCAGCATCATGAGTGTCTTTTTTTAACCCGTTTTAATAAGAAATCATCCAAGCTCGCTAAACCCATCGAATTTTTTGTTGTCGAAAATATAATATTTATAAATTTACAGAACACCTCCGTCAGTTCCAAAAGTCCCGCGGCAAAGTTACTCAGTCAACCGAGTATATCGATAACTCCGTTGCCGCGAACTACATCTCAAACTCCGATCTCGGGTTCCGGCTCGTCGTCGAAGCCGGGAGGAAAGAACACATTCGTGATATGCGAGATTTGCGACGGTTATATCAAGGTGAGTAAAAAAAACCGTGTTGCGACTCGATGAAGTCGACTCACAATGAATATCTTTTATACGAGCATATCGATTGTTTTAGGATCTCGAACAGTTGCGAAATCACATGCAATGGATACACAAAGTAAAGATACATCCAAAGATGATCTACAACAGACCTCCGTTGAACTGCCAGAAGTGTCAATTCCGATTCTTCACGGATCAGGTAAGCTCGCCGAGAGTTCTCCGGGTATGTGTTTCGCCCAACATCGAAAGCCGTACTGATCCGATGGCTCCGATTTTTTTTTCAGGGTTTGGAGAGACATTTGCTTGGATCTCACGGACTCGTAACGTCCAGCATGCAGGAAGCTGCGAACAAAGGAAAGGATGCGGGACGTTGTCCGGCATGCGGCAGGGTAAGTGCACGAAAATTCGAAGTATGGTAGAACCCCGTTTGTTCGAGGTAATATGGAGAGAGAGAGAGTACGTCGGATAAGTGAAATCTCGGATAACACGCATAACTTTATGCGTTTTATCCGAGTTTTCCGTATCATTCGAGCGTACGCCTCGGTTAAGCCAAACGAGTACCACGATTTCAAAAATCGTTTGAAAACATTTTAAAGCGAGAATTCGTGCGAATCAAGATGGATCTACGTGAAAAAGTTCCTACTTTATGTAGAAAAAATATGTACAGCAATGAATTTGCATAAAAATAACTCAGGTTACGTCAATAAATCGGCGGGTATATTTTTACGCAGTTTTTCTGAAGTCAAATTTGTCATTTTCTTTCGTTTTTGACGAGTGAAAGCTCATTTTGTTTCTCAATAGATACTCTACGAATTCACCGGCAAACATTAATGATAATATTCATCGTTTACAAATTAGAGTCATTTGTTTATGAAAAAAGCAGAGCTACGACGTTATCTAAACTTTTCTTCTGATTGAGAATCTAATCGAAGCGAATTCCTTGGTGAATTCGTAAAACATTTCAACAAAAAAAATAAGCTGTCACCCTGTTAAAAAAAAAAAAAAAAAAAAAAAAATAAGCTGTCAAGATCGAACCAAGATGATAAATTTCACTTAATAAAAATTGCGTAAATATATGCGTTGGATTTATAGGCGTAAGCTGAGTTATTGTTCAGTAAATTCATCATGGTTCCTTTTTTCTACATTAAAGTAGGACCTCTTTAATCTGAACCACCTTAGTTCGCAAAAGTGTTTCCTTTAAAACGTGTACAAGCAATGTTTGAAATCCGTGTACTCGATTGATTTAACTGTACCGCATAGACTACCTTAACGCGGCGGGCTCTGATGAGTCGAGTGCCTCGGATAACGCTCGGTTAATCGAAGGAGGTTCTACTGTACGGCGTCTCGGAAAAAAATTATAATGCTAATTCATTTTTGTATCTAAACGATTGCAGGTCTATCAATGGAAGCTACTGAATCACGTAGCGCGGGATCACGGTATGACTTTGAAGCCCGCGCATTTATCGTACAAATGCACGGTCTGCACTGCCACGTTCGGGATGTACAAGCAGTTCGAGAATCACGTTTATTCGGCGCACAGCGTTGTAGCAAAGAAAGTAATGGACAAGAAGAACACGCCTTCGTCCCCGTCATCCAGATCCAACGACTCCCTACTGAAACCCCTTAAGATCAACGACGAGATAACGATTATTCCACAACCGGCGAAGCCGACAACGAGAGGCTCGCAAGGTAGAGGCAAATAGCAAACGTTCGCGGAGTGATGATACGTCTATCTCGTCTCAATGAATTTAACGTAATAAATTCGACAAAAAAGCAAAAAAAAACCAACAAAAAAGAAGAAAAAAAAATGGTACTTCGCCCTTCTCCCCCTCGAGTAACGATGACGCGGATACTCGTGGCTGTTGACGCGACGAATGCGTACCGTGCCGTGTACATGTGTATGCTTGATGAACACACCGAACACACACGTTAACGACACAAATTCTCGATAGAGGTAAAACAATGAGAATAATCATTAAAAAAATAAAAAAATAAAATGCAAACAGAACTCATTCATTGGACTCATTTGGCGAAGTTTACGATAATATTAACTATGAAAAAAAAAAATAAGATGAAACAATACACCGACACACACGAAAAGAAAAGGAAAAAAAACCCACACACTAGTTGACTGCGTAATAATATTCCATCAATGATTATACCGATATATTTATTTAAGAATTTTTATTGTTGTTATCGGACATACATAAAATAGATTGTAAAAACATTAAAGGGTGGCCTTCAGTATGATTCCTTGGTTGATCCTGAAGACGCGTATTATATTCCCGACCTTGCGATACACGACTACCGAGATCGTGTGGTCCTGCGATGGACGGTGTACTCGAATTTATCTTGTCGTTAAGACGAAAAACTCTGTCTTGTGCGTTACTCCGTGCGAGATCAACGAGAGCGAATATTAATGGGCACACGGAACTGTCGAGGGCGTGCTTAACGGTGCCAGTTTGAGTTAAAAAAAAAAAAATAAAATGAAAAAGAAAATCGTTTACGGATTTGCAAGCTGCTTGCACAGTTTGTCTGCAGTTTAATATGCATATACGAGGCTAAGAATTGTAAGAATCGACCAGAGTGCCCTCATCGTCGACTGTCTTAAGAAATTAATTCTCACCATTGGTTCAGTGATCGAAATGATTATTTAATTCGTGCAACGATCATATTTTTCTAACGCTCATTAGTAAAAGAAAAATGGAACTTGATCTTTGTCACACGATTAATCTCGCGAGGGGGCGCTTAATTTATCGCATATACTAAAAAAAAAAACACAGTACGCAGAGAGACCCGTTGTATCGAATAATTTATGAAAAATAACATCAAAGGGTTAAAACCGGATAAAAAGAACTGTAAATTGTATCTATTACTATATAAGTTGGAGTCGTCAGTCTCCCTCCTAGCTCTCCTTCCCTCCCGCCCCGTCGTGAATTGTAATAAACAAAAATATCCAAGTTTTATTTTTGCGCTCTAATAAGGAAGAACAAAAATGTACATTAACATAGGGTATAATATAAACGAATATATCAATAAAAGTAATAGGATGGCACACACAAAAAACCGCGAGTTTTTTTTTATAAGTTTTTTTTTCTATTTTTTCTTTAAACGCGTTATTTGACTGTCCGAGATGGGTGATTCGATGAATCCGTGAATCTTTTCGCATACACATTGCAAAAGAATGACTTCGATCTATCTCATTGCCTTCGAGGAGGTCTAGAATAGACACGGTGCAGCGCAAGAATTCGATGAAAAGCTTATTTTTTTTCTTGTATAAACGCCGAGATAATAGAGTTATACGTACTAAGATAGTTCTTAGAATGGAGGGAAGGGGAGAGACGAGGGAGCATGAATCTATCGTTATTTAATTTAATCATTTCATTTCTCTTTACGGATAATTTTTTTGTACTTTATCGTAGAGAAGATAATTTTAGAGAAACGAAATCGTATTCAACAAGAGGTACATTAATTGATAAGAAAACTGTGCGTTTTCGCACACCACGGCTGTATCGTTCTGATTCTGGATCAGTTTATATATATTTACGGCAAAAAAAACGTGTTGGTAAAGAACCGCGAGCATTCGTAGACGTAAATTACAGGAGTATATAGTTTACTGTAATAATTTGTACAATATTATAATGAAAATAGTGATTGCGTAAATAAAGTGTACCAACATTGTATAAGACTCGAGTGTTCTTCGCGTACCCGTGTTAACACGCGACCGTGGCCTCTGGGAACAACAAACAAGCCAGTTGTGCATGTTTTACCGACAAAGTACGTTGACAATGCATCTCAGATATAATAGGTAATAACTTTACTGAAGAATTTATTTCAACTACGAGAGAAAAATATAATTCAAACGTTTCCGTGTGTTCCTTAATTCATCCGTTCCCGTTGCTTGCTGCATTCGACATACATTCTAGAGTTTTTTTTTTCAAAAATCCACTGCAACATCACTTTCGGTTTTAAAATATCACTGTTTGAATCACTGAATATCACTGAATTGTTTTACCGTCAATTCCGGTAAAATAATGAGACTTTCAAACCGAGGGTGGCGTCACAAGGAAATTTTTCAAAATTTTCTGCATTCGACTGTGAAATGTTCAAACCGGAAGTAGCATTACAGAGAATTTTTATTTATTTTGATATCGAATTATCTCAATTGCAGCTCGAGAAAGAAAAGTATGGATTATTTAAGGAACTCAGGAAAGTGGTGAAGAGCGTGTGCGATAATACGTCTCACATGTATTTGTCATTAAAATGCAGCCAGCGACAGAAACGGATGAATTAAGGAACACACGGTTTCCTTTGAACCTTGTTTGCTCCCAAAATTACGAAGTGTGACTGCAGAAGCAGATGGAACAGAGGGCGTCTGCAAGACGTTCTACGTTCGGGTACGTTACGATTTCGTTTCTTTGGATTGCAAATTTGCGCGGGTAAACGGTCTTCCCGCATTATTCGTCGAGTCGCCTTCGGTTTCCTTTGTTCGACCGAGAGAAGCGAACAACTCATCGACATTCCGCGATATATTCGTGAGCAAATGTGTATCGATTAAAAAGATCGCGATCATCTGTTCCCTCGTGCCGATATTACAACCGGCATATACACCGTACCGTTGTTTTGCGCGGCCGGCCTTGCGTGATGTAACACTCGTGGCGGAGCATCGTCGATCGCGTGCTTGCGAAGAGGCCATTCCCGCACTGCGCGTCAAAGCGTGCAGCAGCAGCAACGTGCCGGCCGTTGCGTTCCTGCCGAGGCTAAAACATACCTTCTATAGAGAGTAGAAATTAATTCGATAAAAAAAATGGGCGACACGTTGCCTTTTCTCGTCGAGTACGCCAAGAGTGGTCGGGCGCGTTGTCAAGCGTGCAAGGAAACCATCGAAAATCAGAGTCTCCGAATTGCCAAGGTTGTACAGGTCAGTATAGAAAAAATAGAAAATACCAGTTTTTCAAATCTCTTATCTTATCATCGATTGATGATCGATAACGTTTTTCATCGCCCATACATTTTCATCTCCGGCTCGTCGATTACATCTGCGTGTAATTTCCTGATATGTTTTAATTTCAATCGCTACAGTTCATTTAATTTAATTTGCAGAGCCCCTTTCACGATGGTACGATCGTCAAGTGGTTCCACTCTGAGTGCTTTTTCAACAAGCAACGACCCAAGTCTACGGCTGACATCGCTCATTTTGACAGTATCCGCTGGGAGGATCAACAAGTCATCAAGAAAAAAATTGGTAAGCAAAAACGGGTACAAAAAAAAATCATCATTTGTAGTTTCATGGTTGTATGATTATTTGAATTGTATTTGAATATATCAAAGCACGTGCATTGGTCTAGTCTTTAATATGTTTGCCTCTGAACCAGAGCACTGGCAGCTCGAGGATTCGATAGCTGTTGCTGTCGTTTCGTTGAGAAATAAAAATATGGGTACGACGTAGTTCCCAATGTACACTTGAATAACGCATGTACTCGTACATGTGTATCACAAAAATATATATATATAAGTATAAACTTATACACTTATGTATACTTATAAGTACTCGTATATACACCTATATATAAGTAATGTTTATGTAAACACGCAATACTATAGTATTGCATGTTTACATTTTTGGTGAAAGTCGTTTTGGTGAAAGCTCTCGTGTCGTAAAGCAAATCTAAGGCTGACTGTATCGGCATAGGTTTTCTAGTTTCCTTTTTCCTTTAGTCGCAAGACTAAGGCAAATGCAGTGCAGGGGGAAGTTGGCTACAGCTGCAAAAATGGGACAAATGGACAAAAACAGAAATGGACAAAAAATAAACAAAGAATAGTAATTACAATATGTATATGATATATATTAACATTTGGAAAAGATATATTAGTATCGGTAAATCTTGGATTTGGAGGGACTCTAGCGGTCTCTAAGGAGGCAGTGATAGCCAAGATCCTGTGTTACGCCTAGTTGACAAACTTTGGAATTTCTCGATCAATCAATATTTATGTCAATGTTTTGATTTCAATATGTTTTTTCTATTATATGTTGTATTATATTCTAAAGACTATTTATATGTGTAAAAATGTCCTGTTATTCAATAATAATAAACAAACAAATATTTCAGAGGAATTGAGCGGAGTTCCTGAGCCGACGACCGGCAAGGGCAAGAAGCGCGCAGCAACTTCGAACGCCTTCAAAGATTTCACGGTGGAATACGCAAAGTCCAATCGATCGACGTGCATCGGTTGCGAGTGTCCCATAATCAAGGGCGACATAAGAATCTCCAAGAAGGACTTCGAGAGCGAGAAGGGTGTGATGCTCAATGGAATAGACAGATGGCATCACGTGGACTGCTTCCAGAAGCTCAGAGCCGAACTAATGTTCTTCGAGGTCGGGACTCTTCTTCCCGGCGCCAAAAGCCTCTCGGCTGACGATCAAAAGTTGCTAAAAAATAAACTACCGAAGATGAAAGCCGCGGATCTGCCGCCGCCGACGAAAAAAATGAAAACCGAGCCCGAAGACGCGGAGGAGGAGAAGCAGTTGAAGGAACAGAACGACAAGATATTCAAGATGCGCGATCAGCTGAAGGCTCTTTCGAAAGCGGAGCTCGGAGATCTGCTCGCCCACAACGAGCAGTACAAACCGGAAGGGCAGAGCGAGATGCTCGACGCTGTCGCCGATCTCATGGTGTTCGGTGCTCTTAAACCGTGCAAGAAGTGCTCGGGAGGATTCACTTACGTGTCCGGTCTCGGCTACAAGTGCACCGGTAATCTGACGGAATGGACTAAATGCGACGAGGTAACGCAGGATCCTAAGAGAAGCAAATTCGTCGTGCCGAGTGATTCGAAGGCGACGTGGCCTTTCCTTAAGTCTTACAAACCCAAAGTATCGAGAAGGATCGTGCGGGTGACCGCCCCGTCGACATCGAGAGCCGTGAAGAAGGAGGAGGAGGACAGCGGTCCGAAAGTCAAGGGAAAGCCCGCGCCTCTCAAGGGAATGCAATTCGTTATATTGAACTCGACAAAGAACAAGGAAGATCTGAGACGCGACATAATGAATCTCGGTGGTACGGTCAGCGCGAAGATACACGAGAATGTCGCGGCGATTATCGCTACACCGGCGTACGTCGAGAAGGAGGGCAGAAAAGTCGAAGAGGCAAGGGAGGCCGATATTCAGATTATCTCGGAAGATTTCGTCGACGAAGCAAAAGATTACACGGATTCGCCGATATCGCTGATAACCAAGAAGAGCATTTGCGATTGGGGCAGCGATCCTTCGGCGAGAGTCGCGGCTACCGTTGCCAAATCGGCGTCGCGGGGGAAGAGCGTCTTCGAAAAATCGTCCTCGGGCAAGGTGAAGCTGCGAGTGAAGGGCGGCGGTGCCGTCGATCCGGCGAGCGAGCTCGAGGATGTCGCTCACGTCTATCAGGACAAGAGTAACAATTACACGGTCACTCTGGGCATAACGGACATACAGTCCAAGAGGAACAGCTACTACAAGCTTCAGATTCTTAAACACGACAAGCGCGAAAAGTATTGGCTTTTCCGCAGCTGGGGAAGAATCGGCACGACGATCGGCAGTACAAAACTCGAACAATTGTCTCGCGACGAATGCGTCGAACAGTTCGAGTTCTTTTACAAGGACAAATCGGGAAACGACTGGCACATGAGGGACAGCTTCGAGAAGCGACCGGGCAGGATGTATCCGATCGACGTCGATCACGGCGAAGAGAACGCCGATATCGGAAAGTTCGATTCGACTATAAAGAGCGATCTCAAGAAGCCCGTACAGGATCTTATGAGACTCATCTTCGACGTCAATGAAATGAAGAAAGTAATGCTCGAGTTTGAACTAGATATGGATAAAATGCCGCTCGGTAAACTATCGAAGAAACAGTTGCAGAAAGCCTACAGTGTGCTGACGGAATTGCAAGGGATGACGAAGAACGGTGAACCCGATCGCATCAGACTGATAGACGCATCGAACAGATTTTACACTCTGGTACCTCACTCGTTTGGCATCGCCGATCCGCCGATACTCGAGTCCGAAGATGATATAAAAAAGAAATGCGACATGCTGGATTCGTTGCTCGAGATGGAAATCGCTTACAACTTGCTCAACGTCAAGTCCGATGGAACAAAGAATCCTCTGGACGTTCATTACGAACAACTTCGTACGGAGATCGATGTTCTGGACAAGAACTCCGAGGAATACGACATAATCAAACAGTACGTGAAGAACACGCACGCCGCGACTCACACCCAGTACGATCTCGTCATCGAGGAAGTATTCGTCGTCAAGAGACAGGGCGAGGAACAGCGTTACAAGCCCTTCAAAAAGCTGCCGAACAGAAAGCTTCTCTGGCACGGTTCCAGAACGACAAATTTCGCCGGTATACTATCTCAGGGTCTGAGAATCGCTCCTCCCGAAGCACCGGTCACCGGTTACATGTTCGGCAAAGGTATATATTTCGCGGATATGGTATCGAAATCCGCCAATTACTGTTGCACCAACAGCCAAAGTCCGACAGGTCTTTTGATGCTGTGCGAAGTAGCGCTCGGAAACATGTACGAGCGTCTCCAAGCCGATTATATCGAGAAGTTGCCGAAAGGCAAGCACTCGACGAAGGGTGTTGGTCTCACGCAACCAGATCCCGAAAAGGTTTACAAGACCAAAGACGGAGTAGAAATACCGTACGGACCGGGCGTAGAAGTGAAGACCAACGCTCGGTCGGCACTCTTGTACAACGAGTACATCGTCTACGACGTCGCCCAGGTAAAAGCTAAATACCTGATCAAGATGCACTTCAAATTCAAATACTAAGTGGGGTATTGAGCGGCTGGCCGTAAGCTCATCTCCGGACACCATCGTTAATTCAAGTGAGCTCACTATGGCATTTATAGATAACATTTACTATAACGTTTATTGTAACTGAGATATTGTTATTTGTGATTTGTCCCTTTAATTCCTATCGCACGCACGATCGCTTGCAACTCACTACCTCATACGTCACTTTTGTTTGTTCAATCGTTTGGGAAATATTTTTTATTTAAATAAAAAACATTTTTTCATTAATTTCGTTTACTCTTGATTTAATATGTATATCGATGCGACCCGAAAACGGAGCTCTCTTTTGTACGTTACACGATTCGACTTTGCACAGCATTTTGGATTTGGAGATTTTACGATACAAAGCTTATCGTTGAATCTTATTATATTTATACGATTGACAATAATAAGATTGATCCAAAGTGTTGATGCACCGTCGGTGTCTGTATCGTGAGCGTTCGTACCGACAGAGCACGCCCGCTCGAAGCGATTCGAAATGCAACACGCCACAGTACGTCCGTGCTCGTTTGCGGCTTCCGTATTTTTTACCACACCGCTAGTCGTTACACTGGTGGAAGTTATGCGAAACCTCGATATTATCCACACCTCGAAACTCCCACTATCATTGTAACAAAAGTTGCAATATATTTAAACTGTTTGATATAACTGCACACGATAAGTTATAATAGCCACTATGACGCCGATAACAACGGTCAGTCTGAACGTTGCGCGAAGTTTATAAACACGACCGAACCTTTTCACGGCTAACGCTTTGGTATGTTACGATGTCAATTGTACGGCTTGGGCAGGCGCGCGGGGAATCGGATTTTTTGCGTGTTCCGTGAGAGATACATTTGTTCGATCAAGGAAATGTTATGGTCAACGCTATCGCGAAAATTTGATCAAAACTATCGATTAACGCCATGCAAAAATCGCGTGATCGTGCCACGAGAGCGCGAGACATGCCGTTATCGGCGCTCACGATGGAGCGAGAGAAACACCACGGGAGAGTGTTTCACATGGCCTTAAGGGGAAGTGAAACAGCTGTGCGTTGGAGAGAGATAGCTGCAATTTTCAAATTAACTTTATTCAAAAGTGTAATAAACTTTTCTCACGGATTCTGGCATTTACGGTCAAAAGAAAAGTCTTATCGAAAACCGAGATAATATCCGTAACCGATGAGACTTTTCTTTTGAGCCTACATACGAGAACCTGTGAGAAAAGTTGATTACAGTGTTTGACACCGACTGAGCCAGGGATTAACGGCAAGGGATGTGTTTCATATGGTCTTAAGGTGAAGTGAAACATCGCGGTCGGTAACAAAAACTGTAATGAATGCGATTCAGAGACGGTAGACTTTTTGGGAAAAAGCAAAGCATTAACGGATGTACAATTTACTACCGCGTCCGATGATGCTTCCGTTTTATCCGAAACGTTAACCGATTTTTAATGGCATTGATTCGAAAAATGCATTCATCTCTCGCACTCAATGCGATGTGAAACACTATGACGGGCGAGAGAGACAGCATCAGTGGTGCTCTCGGTGGAGCGAGAGAGACACGCTGAGGACGTGTTTTACATGCTCTTAAGAGCATGTGAAACACTTGCTCAGCGTGTCTCGCACTCCATAGTGTTCATAATGTTCTCGCACTCCATAGTGTTCATGACATTCTCGCACTCCATAGTGTTTCACATGCCCTTAAGAACGTGTGAGCGCTTGTTTCGTCGTACGAACACTGATATCGACAATTATACCGTCACACTGGCCTTTCCCGATGACGCAGTGTTTACTATAGCGTGTATGTAGCGTGCTTATCCCTACTCCGCTTCCACGGCGCATCCACATCGGCAGCAGCGGCGGCGTGCAGGTTCATTCCTGTCTAGACGCGTTCGGTTCGAGTACACAAAGTAACAGAGTCTCGGTCAGGATGGGTGACAAGTTACCTTTCCTCGTTGAATACGCTAAAACTGGTCGTGCGCGTTGTCAAGCTTGCAAAAAAACTATCGAAAGTGATATTCTTCGGATCGCAAAGGTTGTACAGGTGAGTGTCACAAGTACAATTCGTTAAAATCGCGTGACTTACGAATGATCGATAGGGTAGACCGAACTATAAATTAACACTAGTATTTTCGATGCCAAATAAAGCCAGGGCTTGGTCAGCGTTCAATGAACATTTCTGACGTTGTTTTTTGAGTTGTCAGACAGCATTGGCCCATTGAATTACCTCGGTACTATATAATTTAGGCATTCCATCTGATAAATTCTATTCTCGCTGCGTCCTTGAGATTATATCTGGGCTACGCGAATACTCAAAGTCAAAAACACCGGTATGGGACTCGAGGTCCCTTTCCACTGTTCCCTGCATCAATCCTCATAACGTTTTTCCGCCCCCGATGGCATCGACGTATAGAGTTCATTTGGCGTAGTAAAATACACTTATTTATTATTTATCTATCATTTCCAAAGCTAAAAAATGTCTAATAAAGAAAATAAGGAGACGCGTCCTACGGAACTCCCAATCCCGTACTATCAGCACTGTCACTGATATTGATAAATAAAATTGCTAAAACACAATGATCATTCACGATTTAAACGATTATATCGATTATGTTCAGGGAACCCCCGGTACGTCAGAATTTGGGAACCGGGACGTATTCCCATTATGACGTTACTTTCTGCCGAAAAATGAGATTTTAAAAACTGGAAGTGACGTACATCCGGTATGACGTCACTTCCGGTCGAAAACCGAGATTTTGAAACCGGACGTGACGTCTTCCCGTGTGAGGTCACTTCCGGTTGAAAAATGAAATTTTCAAACCAGGTGTGACCTTTTCCCGTATAGTGTGACTCCTATTTTAAAACTGAGATTTTCAAAGGGGAAGTGACGTTACCGAGAAAAATTAAAAATTCGAGAATTATCGTTTTGGTAAATTTGATTGATTTTTCGTTTCGAAGCGCTACAGCCCGTGAATTTAACTTACAGAGCCCGTTTCACGATGGTACAATGGTCAAGTGGTTCCACTCGGAATGCTTCTTCAACAAGCAACGACCCAAGTCCACGGCGGACATTGCTAACTTCGACAGTATCCGTTGGGAGGATCAACAAGTTATCAAGAACAAAATTGGTATGTAAAAGGAGTATGAAAAAAAATTAACCATTTGCAGTTTAATGGGTATCTGACTGACATATTAACATTTCAGAGGAATTGAATGGAGTGCCCGAAAGAACGACTGGAAAGGGTAAAAAGCGTGGAGCAACTTCAAACGCCTTCAAAGATTTTACAGTGGATTACGCAAAGTCCAATCGATCGACATGCGTCGGTTGCGAAGCTCCCATAATAAAAGGCGACATAAGAATATCTAAGAAGGACTTTGAGAGCGAAAAGGCAGTTATGTACAATGGAATAGACAGATGGCATCATCTGGACTGCTTCGAAAAGCTCAGAGCCGAGCTGAGCTTCTTCGAGGTGGGCACTCTTCTTCCCGGCGCTGCTAATCTGTCGGCGGCCGACCAGGAGATGCTGACAACGAAACTACCGAAGATTGAAGCCCCGGATCTTCCATCGCCAACAAAAAAAATGAAAATCGAGCCCGACGACCCGGAGGAGGAGAAACAGTTAAAGGAACAGAATGATAAGATATTCAAGACGCGCGATCAGCTGAAGTGCTTGCCCAAAGCGGAGCTCGAAACTCTGCTTCGGGATAGCTCACAGTATGTACCGGCAGGGCACAGCGAGATGCTCGACTTACTCGCCGATGTCATGGTTTTCGGTGCTTTGAAAGTGTGCAAGAAGTGTTGCGGCCGATTTACTTACGTTTCCGGTCTCGGATACAAATGCACCGGTAATGTCACGGAATGGACTAAATGCGAGGAGGTAACGCAGGATCCAGAGAGAGAAAACTTCGTCTTGAGGGACTTCATGAAAAGGCTGTCCCCCTTCCTGGAATCTTGGAAACCTACAATAATGAGAAGGATCGTGCGTGTCACCGCTCCGTCGACATCGAGCCCTGTAAAAAAGGAGGAAGAGAACAGCGGTCCGAAAATTAAGGGCAAGCCCATGCCTCTCAAGGGAATGCAATTTGTAATATTGAGCTCGACGAAGAAGAAAGAAGATGTGAAGCGCGAGATAATGAATCTCGGTGGTACGGTCAGCACCAAGATACACGAGAATATCGCAGCGATTATCGCTACATCGGCATTCGTTGAAAAAAAAGGCAAAAAAGTGGATGAAGCGAGAGAGGCCGATATTCATATTGTCTCCGAAGATTTTGTCGACGAGGCCAAGGACTACACGGATTCGCCGATATCGCTGATATCGAAGAAGAGCATTTGCGATTGGGGTAGCGATCCTTCGTCGAGAGTCGCAGCTACCGTTGCCAAATCAACTTCACGGGGAAAGAGCGTCTTTGAAAAATCGTCGACGGGCAAGGTAAAGCTACGATTGAAGGACGGCTTTCCCGTGGATCCCGCGAGCAAGCTCGAAGATGTGGCTCACGTATATCACGACGAGCAGGGCACTTATACAGTGACTCTAGGAATAACGGACATACAGACAAAGAAGAATAGCTACTATAAAATGCAGATTCTGAAGAAAGACGGGAGCGAACAGTATTGGTTCTTTCGCAGTTGGGGAAGAATCGGCACAGCGATTGGCAATACAAAACTCGAGAGCATGTCTCTCCACCGGTGCGTGTACCAATTCAAGCGTTGTTACGTGGACAAAACGGGTAACTATTGGTACAGTGGGAACAGCTTCCAGAAACAGCCGGGTAAGATGTATCCAATCGACGTCGATCACGGCGAACAGGATGCCGATGTCGGAAAGTTCGATTCGACTATAAAGAGCGATCTTAAGGAGCCTGTACAGGATCTTTTGCGACTCATCTTCGACGTGAATGAGATGAACAAAGTAATGCACGAATTTGAACTCGATATGGATAAAATGCCGCTCGGTAAACTTTCAAAGCAACAGTTGCATAAAGCGTACGGCGTGCTGACGGAATTGCAAGAGATGATGAAGAACGGTCAACCCGATCGGCTGAGACTGATAGACGCATCAAACAGATTTTACACTCTGGTGCCTCACTCGTTTGGCATCGAAGGTCCGCCGATACTCCAGTCCGAAGATGATATAAAGAAGAAATGCGACATGTTGGATTCGTTGCTCGAGATGGAAATCGCTTACAACTTGCTCAACGTCAAGTCCGATGAAACGAAGAATCCTCTGGACGTTTGTTACGAGCACCTTCATACGGAGATCGACGTGCTGGACAAGAACTCCGAGGAGTACAACATAATTCAACAGTACGTTAAGAATACGCACGCCAGCACTCACAACGCGTACGAACTTATAATCGAGGAGGTGTTTGTCATCAAGAGACAGGGCGAGGAAGAACGTTTCAAGCCCTTCGAAAAGTTCGAGAACAGAAAGCTTCTCTGGCACGGTTCTAGAACTACAAATTTCGCTGGTATACTCTCTCAGGGTCTGAGAATTGCCCCTCCCGAGGCACCGTGCACCGGTTACATGTTCGGCAAAGGTATATACTTCGCCGATATGGTATCGAAATCCGCCAACTACTGTTTCACCAACAGCCAAAGTCCGACCGGGCTTTTGATGCTGTGCGAAGTCGCGCTCGGAAACATGTACGAGCGTCACCACAGTGATTTTATCGTGAAATTGCCAGAAGGCAAGCACTCGACGAAGGGTGTAGGTCGCACGCAACCAGATCCCCAAAAGATTTACAAGACCAAAGACGGAGTAGAAATACCGTACGGAACGGGCATAGACGTGAAGACCGACTCCTGGGCATCACTCTTGTACAACGAGTACATCATCTACGACGTCGCACAGGCAAAAGCTAAATACCTGATCAAGATGAAATTCAAATACGAATCCTACCATTATTAAATCAAGTGAGCTCTCTATGGCTATTATATAATATTTATAACGTTTATAACGTTTATTGTGAATAAGATATTGTTATTTGTGGTTCGTTCCTTTAATTCCAATTATATACTGATGCCCTACCAGCCGCAATTATAGATTCGGAATGAGTAAACGAATTCAGGAAAAGGGTGGACCTGTATATGTTTACATGAGATGTTTACATGAAATGCGAAATTATATTTATTATAGATATATATGTATACACAACATTTATAAAAATTTTTAAGAACTTAAAAGAATTGATAGGAATGTTCAAGAAATTTATAACAAAAGAAACATTTATTCAGTTGACGAGATGCAGATTTTATAAGTCTTACATTTCCGTTCAGTAAAGTTTAATAATAATAATAATAATAATACGCCCGATCGTTTGCAACCCTTTATCCTATATCCCACGTTTTTTTTGTTCCATCCTTTGCAAACTATTTTTTATTTGAATAAAGAACATTTTTTCAATAATTTCGTTTACTTTTAATAGGTATATTGATGCGACCCGAAAACGGTGCTCCCTTTTATACGTTACAAGATGCGTTACATTGTGCAGCATTTTCGATGTGGAGATGAGATTTTAAGATACGCTCTATTTATTCGATTGGTAATAATAAAACTGATGGAAAGTGTTCACACGCCGTCGGAGTGCTTCGGTATTGTGAGCCTTCGTACCGACAGTATACGTAGGCTCGAAGCGAGTGGACATACAACACGCCACAGCGGCTTCCGTACTTATTTGTATTTTGCCACACTGCTATTCGTTAATCTGATTGAAGTTATGTAAAAGCTAGATATTATCCACACGTCAAAATTCTCATTGTCATTGCAACAAAAGATGTGAATTCCTTAAAATGTATACTGTTACTGCACGCGATAAATAAAAACAAATTTAATATCTGGGTATTATTGATCAATAATGCCGAAAACGATTGTCAGTCTCGAGATTGATCGCAGGGCCGCTGAGGCGCATTCCCCGAAATTCTCTCTAAGTTACAACAGAACGACACAGAGCGATGCGCTGAGCCAAGTAGCAAAAAGACATCTGGTACGAAAAAGTCATCCGAATGGCTCACATAAGTCCGCCCGAATGGTAAATAAGCTATCCCACATCCAAAAGTTAACTTTTAGACATAGGATAGCTTATAGTTGCCATTCGGGCGGACTTATGTAACCCATTCGGATGACTTTTTCGTACCAGATGTCTTTGCTACTTGGGTAACCAAGAGAGAAGCTCGATACCCGGCAAATATTTCCAACCGCGACCCAACCTCCAAGACTAACACTTCGGTACGTTACGATAGCAAATGTTTGGTTCGAGCAGGCGCGCGGGGAAACGGATTTCCCGGGTGTTCCGCAATAAGTATGTTTGTTCGATCAAGGAAATGTTTTGGTCACCGATATCGCGAAAATTTGAACAAACCTACCGATTACGAACATTGTGAGCATCTGTTTTGTTGGCCGAACTGTGACATTGAAAGTTATACCGTTACTCCGGGCGCTAGCCTTTGATGACGTCATTTCGATGACGCAGTGTTTACTGCAGCGTGTATGTGAACGTTTGTATCCCTACTGCGCATCACACCAGCAGCAGCAGCAGCGGCAGCGTGCCGGTTCATTCCTGTCGAGACGCGTTCGCTTCGAGTAAACAAAGTAACAGACTCTCGATCAGGATGGGTGACAAGTTGCCTTTTCGCGTTGAATACGCTAAAACTGGTCGTGCGCGTTGTCAAGGTTGCAAAAAAACTATCGAAAGTCAGAGTCTTCGGATCGCAAAAGTTGTACAGGTGAGTGTCGCACGTGTGATTGTTTAAAATCGCGTGACTTACAAATGATCGATAGGGGAAAACCGACCCTTACATTTAATTCTATAATATTTTCGCCTCTAAATAAAGTCAGGGCTTCAGTCAGCGTTCAAATAAAATTTCTGAAGTTGCTTTTCAAGTTGTCAGACAGCATTGGAGCATTCAATTGTCTCGGTATATTATTTATTTATGTATTTATTTACGGGGCGAGCCCTCTTACATAAAATAATTCAGATAATATAATAATAGTATGAGATCAAATTAACTTCATTATGATTTTTTTGTTTTGCACAGTCTTTCGATATAGTATTTCGATGTATACGCATATATTTTTGGTATAGTTTACTAAAAATCGTATAGTATAAAAATTATAATTTATACATTTTATGCAATAGTCACAAAATGTCTATGACGCTGCCGCTCGATTTTGAGAGTCTATTGTCGTCCGAGGTGTCACCTGTCAATGACACTTCGAAAGTTCTTGACGATGTCAAATATTTTGTTTACTGTTTACGATTCTATAAAGATGCGAATATTTTGGATACATATTAAGGAATAAACCACAACGTTGGGATTTTGAATTTAGGCTCGTCTGGTTGATAACCGTATCTTGTCACATGTTTTTTGATAGTCACTTATTTTTCGAACACTGGAGGAAGTGACGTATTTTTCAAATACATCACTTCCTCCTGTCCTCGAGCTTTTGAAGCCTAGTTAATTTAACTCCAAGTGTGAGTTACTCATTCGACGCCAGTTACGGCGACGGTTTAAACCGCATAACACCATCTGGAGGGATCCTATCAAGAGGGCCGTAAATTCAATAACCCTTCATATGGAACAAGAACTTCATTAGGTGTGCCGTGACGAAGCCCCTGCAAATACGCTTGAAGTTATCGTGTTGGCCGGCACGTTTATTCTGGTGGTCAGACGAGGCGCCCTCTATTCGTACGAGGTCGCTCAGTCGAATTGAAAGAAGAAGAAAAATACGTCACTTCCGGTATAAAAATTTAATTGTTCAACCGTGCCGTCATATTCGAAGTACGTCACTTCCGGTCGAAAAATTAGATTTTCAAACCGGAAGTGAAGTATTCCCGTATGAAGTCACTTCCGGTCGAAAAATTAGATTTTCAAATCGGAAGTGACGTTACAGAGAAAATTAAAATTTTTTGTTTGGTATGTATGGTTTATATATTTATTTATTTGGAATGCAGTGATTGACAGAAATGTGCGATTTATAGTACACGTGGGAAAATGCCGTGAGCGCTCCACCGCCCACGAAATTTAAGGAAGTTATCGTCCGAACGTTCTTTTTGGAAAATTTGAGACTCCTCGACGTATTTGCGGCGCTTGTGTCAGACGCATATGAGACGCTTTTTCGCTTCGAAGCACTACAGCCCGTTAATTTAACTTATAGAGTCCATTTCACGATGGTACGATCGTCAAGTGGTTCCACTCGGAATGCTTCTTCAACAAGCAACGACCCAAGTCCACGGCTGACATTTCTCACTTCGACAATATCCGCTGGGAGGATCAACAAGTTATCAAGAACAAAATTGGTATGTAAAAGCGTATGAAAAAATCACCATTTGTAGTTTCGTGGGTATCTAATTGACATATTAACATTTCAGAGGAATTAAATGAAGCGCCGAAAGCGACATCCGGAAAGGGCCAAAAGCGTGGAGCGACATCGAACGCCTTCAAAGATTTTACAGTGGATTCCGCAAAGTCCAATCGATCCATAAGCGTCGGTTGCGAAGGTCCCATAATCAAGGGCGACATAAGAATATCGAAGAAGGACTTTGAGAGCGAAAAGGGAGTTATGTACAATGGAATAGACAGATGGCATCATCTGGACTGCTTCGAAAAGCTCAGAGCCGAGCTGAGCTTCTTCGAGGTCGGCACGCTTCTTCCCGGCGCTGCTAATCTGTCGGCGGCCGACCAGGAGAAGCTGACAACGAAACTACCGAAGATTGAAGCCCCGGATCTGCCATCGCCAGCAAAAAAAATGAAAACCGAGCCCGACGAACCGGAGGAGGAGAAACAGTTAAAGGAACAGAATGATAAGATATTCAAGATGCGCGATCAGCTCAAGTGCTTGTCCAAAGCGGAGCTCGAAACTCTGCTTCAGCAGAACGCACAGTACAAACCGGAAGGGCCGAGCGAGATGCTCGACGTGCTCGCGGATCTCATGGTCTTCGGTGCTCTGAAACCGTGCAAGAAGTGTACCGGCCGATTTACTTACGTTTCCGGTCTCGGATACAAATGTACCGGTAATCTCACGGAATGGACTAAATGCGAGGAGGTAACGCAGGACCCAGAGAGAGACGACATGTTCGTACCGGGCTATATGCAAGAATCGTGGCCCTTCTTGGAATCTTGGAAAACTACAATAACGAGAAGGATCGTGCGTGTCACTGCTCCGTCGACATCGAGCCCTGTGAAGAAGAAAGAAGAGAATAGCGGTCCGAAAGTCACGAAGCCCATGCCTCTGAAGGGAATGCAATTTGTAATATTGAGTTCAACGAAGAGGAAAGAGAATTTGAAGCGCGAGATAATGAATCTCGGTGGCACGGTCAGCACCAAGATACATGAGAATATCGCAGCGATTATCGCTACGCCGGCACTCGTCGAAAAAAAAGGCAAGAAAGTGGATGAGGCTAGAGAGGCCGATATTCATATTGTCTCGGAAGATTTTGTTGACGAGGCCAAAGACTACACGGATTCACCGATAGCGCTGATATCGAAAAAGAGCATTTGCGATTGGGGTAGCGATCCTTCGACGAGAGTCGCAACTACCATTGCCAAATCAACTTCACGGGGAAGGAGCGTCTATGAAAAGTCGTCCTCGGAGAAGGTAAAGCTACGATTGAAGGGCGGCTTTGCAGTGGATCCGGCGAGCAAGCTCGAAGATGTGACGCACATCTATCGCGATACGGAGAACACATACACGGTGACTCTAGGAATAACCGATATACAGACGAAGAAGAATAGCTACTATAAGATGCAGATTCTGAAAGACGACAAGGAAGACAAGTATTGGTTCTTCCGCAGCTGGGGAAGGATCGGCACGACAATTGGCAACACTACAACCGAAAGCATGTCTCAGACCGACTGCATCGAAAAGTTCCGGGCCCAGTACATGGAGAAAACGGGAAACGAGTGGCACATGAGAAACTTCTTCAAGAAGATGCCACATAAGATGTACCCAATCGACCTCGATCGCGGCGAGGACGATCCCCATATAAAAGATTTCGATTCAAGTATCAAGAGCAAGCTAAAAACGCCCGTTCAGGATCTGCTCAGACTTATCTTTGATGTCAAGAAAATGAAGAAAGTCATGCTGGAGTTTGATCTCGATACGGATAAAATGCCGCTCGGCAAATTGTCGCATCAGCAATTGCTCAACGCATTCTGTGTGTTACACGAATTGCAAGATATGAAAAGGAAAGGTGAGAGCGATCGATTGAAACTGATAGATGCCTGTAATCGATTTTACACTCTGGTACCTCACTCGTTTGGCATTGCCGATCCACCGTTAATCGAGTCCGACGACGACATAATGAAGAAATGGAATATGTTAGATTCGTTGACGGATATAGAAATCGCTTACAGATTGCTGAATACCGAGTCCGATGAAACGAGGAATCCTCTGGATATTTACTACGGACAGCTTTGTACCGAGATAGATGTGCTGGACAAGAATTCCGAGGAGTACGACATTATCAAGCAGTACGTGAAGAATACGCACGGCGCGACTCACAATCAGTACGATCTTATTATCGAGGACGTTTTCGTCATCAAGAGACAGGGCGAGGAAGAACGTTTCAAGCCCTTCGAAAAGATGGAGAACAGAAAACTTCTCTGGCACGGTTCCAGAACCACAAATTTCGTTGGTATACTCTCTCAGGGTCTGAGAATCGCGCCACCCGAGGCACCGGCCAGCGGTTACATGTTCGGAAAAGGTGTATATTTCGCGGATATGGTATCCAAGTCCGCTAACTACTGTTGCGTCGACATGGAAAGTCCCATTGGTCTTTTGATGCTGTGCGAAGTCGCACTCGGTAACATGTTCGAGCGTTACCGTAGCCACTACGTCACTAAGTTACCGCCGGGCAAGCACTCGACGAAGGGCGTTGGTCTTACGCAGCCTGATCCCGATAAGTCATACACGACCAAGGACGGAGTAGAAATACCGTACGGACGAACGCGTACGTTGAAAACCACCGATCCTTTCGCACTCTTGTACAACGAGTACATCGTCTATGACGTCGCCCAAATAAAGGCTAAATACCTGGTCAAGATGAAATTCGATATGAGAAATATCTCATATTGAATTTCATCCTGACCAGGTATTTAGCCTCCTCGCTCAATAGTGCGTAAATATTTCGCTCAATAGAGCGTAATATTTATTCGATGTCTGGGTCTATTTTGGATTCAACTTTCGATTCCAGGGAGATCAACACAGCATGGGTATCAAGAGACCTGACAGCAAGTACTCACAAAAAATCGTTTTTATACTCCAATATGCCGGAAGTTGCATTTTTGAATCGATGATACTTGAAAACGGAAAATCGTTTCGGAATTTTGAAGACACTTTCATCGTTTCATTTACTCTAACGATTACTGTACAGGGACATTGTTATTTCCGGTTTGTCACGTCGACCGCAATTGTGCGCCCGGTCGATCGCAAATATCTACCTCGTGCCCAGATGTATTATTATTTTGGTTTTGGAAATACAGTCTACCATCTATTTTATGGTGATTTTATTATTTATTCATCTTGTAATTATTGTTATTAATTAAATATTAAATTTTTTATTTGTTCTGAAGCTAAAAGAGGACATATAGTCGATTTTTATTCCATTCATAAGAAAAGTATTCGAAGTTGAAATCAAGGTAATATTGATCGAACGTGTTGTTAAACCGTCGGTGTGTGTCTGTTATGTGAGCCTTCATACCGCCAGAGTAGGTCGGCTCGAAGTGATTTCGGCTTACAGTACGCCAGAGCACGTGCCCATTCGCGGCTTCCGTATTGTTTATAGTGCTACTCGTTACTCTGCTGGAAGTTATGGTATGTGCCGGTATATGCGAAACCTACATATTATCCACAGGTCGAAATTCCCATTGTCATTGGAACAAAAGCTGTGAAATCATAAAAATGTATGCTATTAATGCACGCAATAAACTATAACTTTATAACGCAACCATAGAAAAATTTTATATCTCCGTATTATTGATCAATAGTGCCGAAAACGATTGTGAGTCTCGAGGTTGAGTGAAAGGCCGCTGAGGCGCGTTCTCCGAAATTCTCTCTAGTTAAAAAATAGAACGACACAGAGCGATGCGCCGCGCCAAATGTCCCGAAGAGAGAAGCTGCTTCCCGGATATTATTTCTAAACTCAACCCAACCGTCTCACGATCGACGCTTTAGTACGTTACGTTCTCCGTTGTTTGGCTTGCGCATGTGCGCGGGGAAACGGATTTCTCGCGTGTTCCGCCAGAACTACGTTTGTCCGATCAAGAAAACGTTTTGGTCATCGATATCCCGAAAATTTGATCAAGCCCACCGATTACGAGCATCTGTTTTGTTGTACGAAAACAAATAAATCAACACAGTTATTTCGTTACATTGGGTGCGGCCTCTCATGACGTCATATCGATGACGCAGTATTTACTACAGCGTATATGCGAACGTGCCTATCCCTACTGCGCATCACACCGGCAGCAGCAGCGTGCCGGTTCAGTCCTGTCGAGACGCGTTCGCTTCGAGTAAACAAAGTAACAGACTCTCGATCAGGATGGGTGACAAGTTGCCTTTCCTCGTTGAATACGCTAAAACGGGTCGTGCGCGTTGTCAAGCTTGCAAAAAAACTATCGAAAGTCAGAGTCTTCGGATCGCAAAGGTTGTACAGGTTAGTGTCGCACGTGTCATTGTTTACAATCGCGTGATTTTGAAATGATTGTTAGGGTAAACCGACCCTCAAACTAACACTATAGTATCGTCTCTAAATAAAGTCAGACCTTTTGTCAGTGTTCACGAACATTTCCGAGGCTGCTTTTTAAGTTATCAGACAGCTTTGGAATATTCAATTACCTCAGTATATTATAATTTAGACATTCTATATAATAAAGTCTCAAGATGAGCACGGTGCTGTCGCTCGGTTTTGAGAGTCTATTGTCTTTTGGGGTGCCTGTCAATGACACTTCAAGGTCAAGTATTTTATATATCGTTTACGATTCTGTATAGATCAGAATATTATCACTCGCATTGGAATCTTTGTTCTGTATACATATTGTTGAATAATCCACACAATGACACTTCGATATGTGCGAGCAGCTGTAAGGATCCTCGCACATAAAACGCCGTGTCTGTAGCAACGCTGACGTCACTTTTGCGTAAAAAATTAAATTGACGCAACCCTCACGTGACATCGCATTTCTCCTAACGCCACTCAAACTTAGCGAAAAAAATCATCGAAATACGTGGCATTTCATTTAAAAAAAAAAGAAAAAAATGTCGTCAAAAATTCCAAGGCTATCCCTTTCGAGTCCATTTTTTGCGTTTTTCAACGTCCTTGAATGGCACGATAAAACGCCTCCGAAACTTCGGGCAGGGCCCAATCTTGTGTATTTTTTTCCCTAGAACACGATGGGCAGCTCGGATTTTCCCTAGCTCCATTGGGAGCCGAGATATCGATGTTTGAAAATCACGAAAATGAACGTTTTTCCAAAAGTGGTTTAAACATTGAAAAATCGATATTTCATTGATTTCTTTTGTTTCAAGGCTATATTCTACGTATTTTTTCCTGCTGATCACGAATACAACAATTAATTACTCCAAACCTAATATTTTCCATTTAAATCCCGAAAATACGATTTTTGGTGCATAAAATCGAGATTTTCAATGGCTCACTGTACTTTAGCCCCAAAAAGGCCAGCGGATTCGTGTTCAGCGGGAAAAAATACGTCGAAATACGTGGCAGTTCATTTAAATAAAAGAAAAAAAAATTTCGTCAAAAAATTGCAAGACCTCCCTCCATCCCCCCCCCCCCCCCCTCCATTAGGAGCCGAGATATCGACCTTTGAAAATCACGAAAATCGACGTTTTTCCAAAAGTGGCTCAAAGAGTGAAAAACTGTTGTTCTATTAATTTAACTTGCAGAGTCCATTTCACGATGGTACGATCGTCAAGTGGTTCCACTCGGAATGCTTCTTCAACAAGCAACGACCCAAGTCCACGGGTGACATTGCTAACTTCGACAGTATCCGCTGGGAGGATCAAGAAGTTATCAAGAGGAAAATTGGTATGTAAAAGCGTATGACAAAAAAAAATCACAATTCGAAGTTTCATGGGTATTTGTATGAGATATTAACATTTCAGAGGAATTGAATGGAGTGCCGGAAACGACGACTGGAAAGGGTAAAAAGCGCGGAGCAACTTCGAACGCCTTCAAAGATTTTACGGTAGATTACGCAAAATCCAATCGATCGACATGCATCGGTTGCGAAGGTCCTATAATCAAGGGCGACATAAGAATATCGAAGAAGGACTTTGAGAGCGAGAAGGGAGTCATGTACAATGGAATAGACAGATGGCATCATCTGGACTGCTTCGAAAAGCTCAGAGCCGAGCTGAGTTTCTTCGAGGTCGGCACTCTTCTTCCAGGCGCTGACAAACTCTCGGCCGCCGATCAGAAGATGCTGAAAACTAAACTACCGAAGATCAAAGCCGCGGATCTGCCGCCGCCGACTAAAAAAATGAAAATCGAGCCCGATGACGCGGAGATGGAGCAACAGTTAAAGGAACAGAATGAGAAGATCTTCGAGATGCGCGATCAGCTCAAGTGCTTGTCCAAAGCGGAGCTCGAAATTCTGCTTCACCACAACGTACAGTATCAACCGGAAGGGCAGAGCGAGATGCTCGACGCACTCGCCGATCTCATGGTTTTCGGTGCTCTCAAACCGTGCAAGAAATGTACTGGCCTATTCACTTACGTTTCCGGTCTCGGCTATAAATGCACCGGTAATCTCACGGAATGGACTAAATGCGAAGAGGTAACACAGGATCCAGAGAGACATAACTTCTTTGTACCGAGCGATATGCAACAATCGTGGCCCTTCCTGAAATCTTGGAAATCTACAATAATGAGAAGAATCGTGCGTGTCACCGCTCCATCGACAGCGAGCCTTGTGAAGAAGGAGGACGAGAACAGCGGTCCGAAAGTCAAGGGGAAACCCATGCCTCTCAAGGGAATGCAATTTGTAATATTGAGCTCAACGAAGAGCAAAAAAGATCTGACGCACGAGATAATGAATCTCGGTGGTACGGTCAGCACCAAGATACACGAGAATATCGCAGCGATTATCGCTACGCCGGCATTCGTCGAAAAAAAAGGCAAAAAAGTGGATGAGGCGAGAAAGGCCGATATTCACATTGTCTCCGAAGATTTTGTGGACGAAGCCAGGGACTACACGGATTCGCCGATATCGCTGATATCGAAGAAGAGCATCTGCGATTGGGGTAGCGATGCATCGACGAGAGTCGCAGCAACCGTTGCCAAATCAACATCACGGGGAAAGAGCGTCTTTGAAAAATCGTCCGCGGGCACGATAAAGCTACGATTGAAGGGCGGCTTTGCTGTTGATCCAGCGACCAAGCTCGAAGATGTGGCTCACATATATCACAATACGGAGAACACGTACACGGTTACTCTAGGAATAACCGACATACAGACGAAGAAGAATAGCTACTATAAGATGCAGATTCTGAAGCACGACAACAAAAACAAGTATTGGTTTTTCCGCAGCTGGGGAAGAATCGGCACAGCGATTGGGAACACTACGATCGAGAGCATGCCCCGGATGGACTGCATCGAAAAGTTTCGAGCTCAATACATGGAGAAAACGGGAAACGAGTGGTACGAGAGAGACTACTTCGAGAAGAAGCCAGGCAAGATGTGCCCAATCGACCTCGATAACAGCGAGGACGATCCCAATGTCAAACAGTTCGATTCAAAGATCAAGAGCGATCTGAAACCGCCAGTTCAGGATCTTCTCAGGCTTATCTTCAACGTCGACGAGATGAAGAAAGTCATGCTGGAGTTTGAACTCGATACGGATAAAATGCCGCTGGGTAAATTGTCGCGGCAGCAATTGCAGAAAGCATACGGTGTGCTGGTCGAATTGCAAGAGATGAAAAAGAGCGGTCAAACGGATCGCTTGAAAGTGATCGATGCCTGTAATAGATTTTACACTCTGGTACCTCACTCGTTTGGTATTGCCGATCCACCGTTGATAGAGTCCGAGGAGGATATAAAGAAGAAATGTGACATGCTGGATTCGTTGCTAGAGATGGAAATCGCTTACAGCCTGCTGAACGTCAAGTCCGATGAAGAGAGGAATCCTCTGGATTTTCACTACGAACAGCTTGGTACGGAGATAGATGTGCTGGACAAGAATTCCGAGGAGTTCGACGTCATCAGACAATACGTGAAGAATACCCACGCCGAGACTCACGCTTATTACGATCTTACTATCGAGGACGTCTTCGTTATCAAGAGACAGGGCGAGGAAGAACGTTTCAAGCCCTTCGAAAAGTTCCCGAACAGAAAGCTTCTCTGGCACGGCTCCAGAACTACGAATTTTGTTGGAATACTCTCTCAGGGTCTGAGAATCGCGCCACCCGAGGCACCGGCCACCGGCTACATGTTCGGAAAAGGTATATACTTCGCGGATATGGTATCCAAATCCGCCAACTACTGTTGCACCAGCAGCGAACGTCCCACCGGTCTTTTGATGCTGTGCGAAGTCGCACTCGGTAAAATGTACGAGCGTTACCAGAGCGACTACATCACGAAGTTACCGAGAGGCAAGCACTCGACGAAGGGCGTTGGTCGTACCCAACCTGATCCCGAAAAGTCTTACAAGTTTAAAGACGGAGTGGAAGTACCGTACGGACTACCCGTAGAGACGAAAATCGACGATTATTGTGCCCTCTTGTACAACGAGTACATCGTCTACGACGTCGCCCAAGTAAAAGCTAAATACCTGATCAGGATGAAATTCGATGTGAAGTATTGAGAGTTGTATTCTCTACCCTGGATACCATATTCGATTGCAGTGAGAAGAACCCTGCATTTCTATTTCGCATGGTGTCCGGCAGATCTTTAAGTCCTGGAATGTCCTTGAATTTTTTATTTTCCCGCAAATTTCAGCTTGGTTCAGGATTTATATTACCAGCAACCATCTAAAAAAGTGAATCTCAGTTTCGCTGAGAAACCTATATACTTTGCGCAGTGAGTAGCTTTTTTTCTGAACGGATTCCAACGTCAATGAAAACGGTTATCGAATTAAATGTTATTTCGTATGTTGCGCGAGATGCATATTTTCATTTTTTATAATGTCCCAGCACAACCTGGGAATTGTCCTTGAATGTCCTTGAATTTCGTACAGATTTTACTGGACACCTTGTTTCATTTACTCTAACGGTTATTGTACAGAGACATTGTTATTTCCGGTTTGTCACTTTAATCACAATTGTACGCTCGATCAATTGCAACTATCTACCTCATGCCCAGATGTATTAATAATTTTGTAAAAATAAAAACTTTTTTTCATTGCATTCGTTTCCTCACAATTTATTACATACATCGATGCGATAAGAGAACGGTGCTCCATCTTTATGCGTTACTCGATTAGTCTATGTGGAATACTCAGGATTCGGAAATTACGATTTTACGATACGCTTTATTTATTTCGATTGATAAGGATCAATATTCGAAGTGGAAATCGAAGTAAGATTGATCGAATGTGTTGATACGAACGTAACCGTCCTCTCCTCCGCTGGAGAAGCTGCGACCGTTGGGATGGAAGGCCAGGGAATTTATTGGTCCGAAGTGACCTTTCAGTCTCGCGAATTCCTCCTCGAATACGAGATGGAAGAATCGAGCGTCGAACTTTCCTTGACGCGCCGAAGTCGTCGTTACATCCATGGCATCCTGTCCACCTCCGAGAACGACCTGTAAATAAAATGCCCAATATTTATTAAAAGAACATTCTTCGATCAGTCGTGATCGATAAAAAAAAAAAAAAAAAACTGACATGATCGGCAATGGGCGATATCGTGGCCGAGTTGACGGGCCTCTCGGTTTTGTACGTCTTCAGGTGGAGCAGCGAATCGCTGTCGAACAGCTTAGCCGTGTGATCTTTCGAAGCGGTAACAAACATCGTGCCGTCTTTGCTGAACTGCATGTCGTTAATCTGGGACTTGTGACCTTTCGCGCTGTCCAGTTTCTTGCCCGTCTGTGAAACGAAAAATCGTAATAATTTCCACATGAGAAAATATTATTTATTATAATTATTATAAATTATTATTTATTCAAAGAGCCATCGTATTTCCTACCCTGACATCCCAGATGTTAAGCTCTCCATCTTCGTGTCCCGTTATTATAGTCTCGTCCAGAGCTCCCCACAGAATAGCGGAGATACGAGGTCCGTTTATGGGAATCCTGCAAATCGCGTCGTCCTGAGAGAGCACACCGTCCACGTTCCTCGTATCGATGATGAACATCTCGCACTGGTGACCGAGAGCCTTGTCCGTAGAGTACACAGCCAAGTTTGAGGAGTAGCTGAAGCCACACGTTCTCACGGAGCTGTTCGTAGGCAGCTGGCCAATTTCCTTGCCTGAAACCCAATGAAATTAGTGAGCATGAAATAGGAAAAAAAAAAGTAAAGCTTTACAATAAATGTATACTGTCTATCTTGCAACTAAGAAGCACAAGAGAATCTTTAAGTTGAATATTTATAAACCTAGTGCATTGGTACATGTATAAACAAATGATTGAATTTTTTTTTTTCTAAAAAATAAAAAGAAACACAATTTGAGAAGTATCTCAAGCTGTGAGTTCTTACGGAACTGTTCATAGGCAACTGGCCAATTTCATGGCCTTAGAACCAATGCAATTAGCGAGTATCGAACAGGAGAAAAAAAAAAGCAAAGCTGCAAAATAACTGTATATACAACTGTAAAACGGTGTATCTCATAACTGAGAAGCACAAGACAATCCCCGACTAAAAAATTTGTAAACATAATGTATACGCAAATGTATAAACAAATTAAATTCTTTTGTTTCTTTTTTTATGAAAAGAAAAAAGGAATTTACCAGTCTGACAATCCCACACTCGGAGGGAATTGTCACCGCTGCCGGTAACGAAGCGGGTTGTGTCCCAATTAACGTCGATGCACCATACAGAGCCGTTGTGACCGTTGAAGGTGCCGAGTCTCTCGCCGTTAAGCGAGTACCAGACATTCGGATTTTTGTCCTTACTAGCGGAGAATATGAGATCGCCTTCCCTGTTGTATTTTATCTTTGTGATGGCACGCTCGTGCCCGTGCAACATTATAGGTTTCTGCAATCGAAAACATGGATCACGGTCGTACGTCACAGACGCGTTTAGGTTATACTGTCACATGTGGTATTTATTTCGTCGATTCGAATTATCGTCCCGTGCAAATCGCTCGGTTCGTCCGCGACCCGATCGAATCCCGTACTCACCATCTTGTCGGATTTTTTCTATTTCTCTCCTGGTCCGAACGATTGATATAAAGCGTAAGCTCAAGATCGACAAGGTACCGCACAACTGTTCAGTGCGCGGAGCGAAGAGAAACGCGAACCAATGGAAACAGGCAAGTGACGAATCTCGAGGATTTTTTTCTCATCACTCTGGCGGAGGTTTTGTGAAAGTTCGAGCTTGTCCGCGACGAAAAATTCATATTATCGTTGCAATAATAGTTGTTGAATCGATAGCTCTGATCGTACTGTACTCGTAAAATCGGTAGCAACCGATAGACGAACGAGCCGACTCGGTACTGTGGATAAAAAACACTGAAAACTGTGGTTCGGTCTCTATGTTGATTCAGGAACTGACCAGTACTGACGGTCTCTCGCAAACAGATATCCACAGGTCTTCCCCTCTTCCATCATTGTATAGTTGGCGACCACGCGGTGAAGGTCGTGTTTCACGAGTCTAGTCCCGTTCCAAGTTCCTGTGCGCGTGTGTAACGCATGCTAAAAGTTGGAAAAGAAACGAAACTGGAAACTACCATGTCTGCGATAGGAGCGTGCGGTCAGCCCCACATCGAGGAGAGCTATTGTTTCAAATGGAGCGATTATCAGAATCACTTGTCGGGCGTCGTTCGCCAGCTTCTCGAGGAGGAATGCATGGTCGACGTGACCCTTGTCGCTGCTGGAGAACGCATACACGCCCATCGTATCGTACTCTGCTCCTGCAGCACTTTGTTTCAAGTAAACAATGCACAATTCGCAGCATGGAGAAAGCCATTAGGCGGCAATGATGCGACTACTCAGTTGTTTTTTTTTTTTTGTTTTGTTTTAATGACGGCAATGATCTCTCGATTTATAGGAGATCCTGAGTCAGGTGACCGAGGATCACCCGACGATAATACTGAGCGATATATCGGCGCAGGACGTGAGATCCATCGTAGAGTTCAGTTATCACGGAGAAGTTAGAATTCCTGTTGAGAACATAAGCAACTTGCTTGAGGCTGCCCACTCATTGAAGATATGCGGGCTCATGGAGGTACGCGTTTGACCTGCGGAACCGGCATGCCTCGGAAAAGTTAATCTCATTCTAATATCTAATTACCATACACTTTTTTTTTAGATCGATGGACTCGACGAGAACGATGCAATCATAAGCGCGAGAGATTTGAGCGAGGACAATGCCGATTCGCTGGCTGACTTCAACGACTCCGACGGTAAGGTTTCCGAGCACTTGGAGGATACGCAGATGGGTCGGGACGAGGAGAAACATTTCGATTGCATAGACAAGGACAACATCGGTGTGCCTGGAAAAAAAAGGAAACGCAGAAAGGACACGTTGAAGCGGGAATACAACGACGATATGCTAGTGTCCGCGATAAACGATCTGAGATCGGGTCAAACGCTCATAGAGGCGGCGACGAAAAACAATATACCGCGATCGACGCTCTACATGAGAGCCAAGGCGCTCGGAATTCAATTGAGCGCATCGCGAAACGAGTATCCACCGGAATGCATGAAAGCGGCGATTGAGGCAGTCGTGGGAGGTTTGAGCCTGCAGCAAGCCTCGGAGAAATTCGACATACCGAAAACTGTTCTCTGGCGACGAATACAGAAGGAGGGCTACCAGATACTGCGCACAGAGATGAAAAGATCTTACGGCTCGGAGAAGAGAGAAGCGGCGGTGAAAGCACTGCAACGGGGTGAAAATCTCTCGAAAGTCGCGATGGAATTTCAGGTAGGCTGAAATTACTGATCAATTTTCGGGTTTATTTGTTGATTCTATTATAAATGAAAAATGTACTTGTCTTCGCAGATACCGAAGACTACGCTGTTTCGCGACAAAGCGAGACTAGTCGACGAGGGAAAGCTACCAGAGTCCTTCTGGAAAAAACGAAAAACCGGCGACGAGCATGTGAAGAGATTGCGACTCGAGGAGGCCGTGGCTGCGTGCAAGGGCGGAAGAATGTCTCAGGCAGCGGCGTCGATGGCCTATCGAATACCGAAAACAACGATCTGGCGACGACTCCAGCAGGAAGGAAAGAGTATCGAGCGCCCTGCAGGCTCGAAGGAATCGGGCCTCGACGAGGAGATCGATGACCACAAAGGCGTACAACAGAATCCCGAATTCTCGTTCTGCGAGGTCAGCGCAGTTTTTAAAAATCATGAGCCGGAAGATATCGGCGTGAGGCTAAATTTTATCAAGTTATAATGGCTGTGTTTTGCATCGCACAAACTTCGCTCCGGAAAGTTTACTTGGAGAATAAAATTTCTCAAGTGAACATTTTCATTTCTTCCAAAAGTAGCGCATCAACAGACTTGTTAAAGATGAATTTTGATGTCGTGCAGATATCTTCATGGTAATTTTTAATCGACTGTCGATAGATCATTCTTTCACTCTCGGTATCTTTTCTACATAAACGATTAAACGTCGGCAGGTATCCTCGGAAATTCCCATAACGTACATAGACGAGAACATACCGGAGAACTCTGTCATAATATTGACGACTCAAGAAGTCGATGGTCTGAATCTCGACGCGGGCAGACAGATAATCGTGAATCAAGTAAGCAATCGTAGCACGAATGGATTGTAATTTTGTTATTAATCGGTAAGCTAATCAATTGAAATTTTAAGGATTCCGGACAGGAGTATGTTCGGTGCGCTCTGAGCATCGGGGAAAACAACGACACCACTGAATACCAGCCGGCAGAGAGTTAGCGAACCGAATGACTCGCTCGTTCCGCATAGTTTATCTTTCGCCATGCGAATTCTCGATCGATCTACTCGCTCGTAAATCGCATACCACTGACTTGTCAATGTTCACTACTCTCGAGTATTAAGTATCGAACAGAATAAATAATAATTCAATAGAAAATACTTGGGATTATATTTTTTTTCTTTATCCTTAATCCATGAATACATTCCCGTGGAATGAGGGAGTTAAATTGTTTCGGTCGGGGTGACCGGAGCGGATAGCATTGCTCAATGAATTTTCGTATCAGTATATATATATCGGATGTTCATCCCGTCCGCGCGGACGGGATCGATGAACCGTTAAATATTCCTTAGTTGTATTAATTCATTTTTTTTTACTTCTTTTTTTTCCTTCTGTTTTTTTTTAATACGCGTTCTAATCGAGGGAATGGAAACATCGATAGCTCCCGGCGAGTATCATATATTTTACGTTACTTTGACCGGAGCTCTTTTAACGTACGCGTTTTATGAGAGTTGACCGCAATCGGCTACGATGATTTTCTTTGTCGATTTGCCGCTCTGAGTGCCGCAGGCCTCGAGCTTCTTGACGACCTCCATGCCGTCGATGACCGAGCCGAAAACGACGTGTCTGTTGTCCAGCCAACTGGTCTTGACGGTGGTGATGAAGAATTGCGAACCGTTGGAGTTCGGGCCTGCGTTGGCCATCGACATTATACCCGGTCCGGTGTGCTTGAGGATGAAGTTCTCGTCGTCGAATTTGTTTCCATAGATCGACTTTCCGCCGGTGCCATTGTGATTGGTGAAGTCGCCTCCCTGACACATGAAGTTGGGGATGATGCGATGGAAGGAGCTTCCCTTGTAGCCGAAGCCTCTCTCTCCCGTGCACAGAGCACGGAAGTTCTCCGCCGTCTTGGGAACAACGTCCGATCGAAGCTCGATGACTATGCGTCCGACCGGCTGGCCGTCGGCCGTCATGTCAAAGAATACAGTTGGCAGACCCATTTTCAAGTGCAGTCCGTTGGTGCGCTACAAAAAAATTATTATTGTTATTAAAATTGTTAAAATTGTTTAAATAATTATTTTAAAATTATCAAATATGAGACTGAAACAGTGAAATTATATAAGTTTACAAAACTTTCTTTCTGTAAATACTAATAATAATAATTATAAAATGATTAAAGCGTGTCCGATTGTGTTCTATCATAGAGCAGATATGTAGGTTTGTCTAGTGGTGTTTATTCGGTGTGGAAGAGTTTATTGATGTTGTCGAAACGACCTTGCAAACCAGTACAGATGTAACATGCATAAAACGAGATAACGTCGCGCGCTTGACACGCATCTGATAATCCATAGGTATATATTTGTTTATTATTATTATGACCTTTGAGTTTTTTGCTAGCAGTATCGAGGACACGGACGCGAATCGAACGTTGATAACGAACGAAAGTGACAACGAGTATTCGTAACGGATGTTCGTCTCTTCGATAGATCATCAGCGGTAGTGAGGATGATAACAAAAAAAAAGAAAAAGATTACGCGGCCTTTGGAAAATTCCTTTCCGGCTCACCAACACACAAGCGTATGCAAAACCGGGATGGCTACCTGTTATTAGTCAGCGAACTATCGTCGAGAGGACCGGTGCGACCTTAAACGGCAATCGAAGAGTCGGAGGATCGCGCTTGGTGTTTAACACGCGAATCTATGGGGAATTCGCCGGAAATAAGCTCGACAGCGGTTACGGCGAATACAATTCGAGCCTGACGATCGGAAATTCTGATAGAAAAGTGCGATCGATAAGATGGCGGAATGCGGCGTTTAGCGGAAATAACCGAAGATGCGCAAAGTATTGTTCAATCGACGCCGCATTCGTCGCTCGATAATAAAAAAGTAGTAGCGTAATTCATTCGGAATGCGATACGTGCACGCAGCTTCGGCAAGGTGTGCCGTGATGGTGGCCGGCGGATCCGGGGGGGTAAGGCAAGGAAACGCTGACTCGTTCTCCGCCATTATTTGCGTTGTATTCACACGTTTAGCGGCAGTGAAACCGTCGTTGTCTCGTTAACACGTTAATCACACAGATATCGGATGCAATCGCGCCCATCATCGCGGCCAGAGATACCCGAAAGCGAACGTCGAAGTATTTACAATTCAAACTATACTATCTCTTACCTTACGTTAAATTCAAGTGCGGCCTCACCGATGGCTAAATATAAAGTGATAGAAGTAGAACTTCCTTTCGGATGTGATCCCGCAAAATTGTTGCTTCGACGAGGCTTCGAAAGACTCGCTAGGAAGATCGCCAGTCGAAGTGGCAAAGCGTCGCGATTTCCGGTTCGGTAGTACGCGAGTCGCGACTGCAGAGGGCGCCGCGCACTTCCGCAGCTAACATTGATTGGCCAATGTATGCTCTGTCAATTAGTCGTTATTTATTTTCAACGGGCACGCCTCCGACGCCCCATTCTCTAACAACAACAATGAATCACTCGATGTTTCCTGTCAATTGTTTAATCGCACTGGTGTAAGTTCCTCGTCGAGTCCGTGTTCGTTAATTTCTCAACCCGGGGATGCCGAGAAATCAATTATGATATCAACGGGAGGAATATATTCGTCGTAAGATTAATCGAAAAAATAAACCGAGAAACGACCGGCCCCTGTACGGAAACATGACAAACAAATCTCTGAGCTCCGTCGCCGAGGAATACTTTTACAGTATAAACCCTCTGGCTCAGAGAATCGGCGAGGATGTCACGGCGACGAAGGAGGCTTACGAGGGTCTCTGGAACGCCCTCAGCACCACGGAGAAAAATCAGGTTATCGACGAAACGATCATACAGCCGGAGGTCGCTCTCAAGTATACCCTGAAGAACGTCGAATCTTCCAAGGATCTGCCCGAGTGGTATCCGAAATTGCGTATTCAGACGGGTCTCAAATACGTCCTCGATGAGACAGGCTCTGTAAGCTTTAGAATAATAATAATAATATTTATATTGATATTTATTGGATGATCATTGACTAAGAAAATGAGCATGAATTTTAAATTCCCTGGAACGACTTTTGAAATTTTAGTTTTTCACCTTTCAGACTCTGCGGTGGAGGGACGAGCATTCGGGGCCTTTTTCCTTCATGACTCAGTCTCAGATGAACCTCAATCTGTCCGATTCTCCGGAGAGCCCAAGAGCCAAGGCTGGAGGAAACTACATAGGGGAATCGTCACACTTTTCGAGTCCTAGGGTTGAAGGCAGCAGCATGGAAAGTTCGCTCAACGATTACAGTTTGCCATCAAATCAGCTGAATTTCTATCAGTCAGACAGTTACTCGGATAGTGTTTTCAAAAACGCTGACGGCGGTAATATGCTGAACAACTGTATAGGCAACGAGAACACGGGCAGTATATTTACAAAGCTCATGAACAAAACATCCTTGTTGAAAATGCCGAATAACGGAACGGACGACGATACGGAGAGTCTGGTGCCGCACAAAAGTATCGTGATAAAAACCGCTCAGAAAAACGGTAACGCCAATAGAAATCAGATGAACATAAATTTGAACGGTTCGCGGCCAAAGTCCGGGGACGTCAACGAGTCTACCGCGTTACTAGAGACGCCTAGTTCTTACAGTAGCTTCCAGTCCTCTCAGACTAATCAGGAGGACGGAATTCCAAAGACTGGATTCGAGTTTCTCGACAACTGGTAGTCGTCGCGGCGTTTTTGCCAGTTTTACCAATTCCACGATTATTTCGTACGATATATATACATTATTTGCTTTTCACAAGTATAATGTAGGGTATCGCTTAGGGCAAACTTATTTAAGCCGAAAGTCATTTCCATCGAAAAGTAATACATCACTTCCGGTTTAAAAATCGCATTTTTCGGCCGGAAGGGACGCATGTCCGGTGTGACATCACTTCCGGCGAATAATAAAAACCGGAAGCGACGAATCTCCAGAAACTGGAAGTGACGCAAATGATACCCTACCACAAGTATTACATAATACTCGTATGCTCAGCGAAAGTCTGCGACTATAACTCCAAAGACACGATAGACTGAAAATAAAAAGAAGCACGCGGTATTATTTGGAATATCCCGACGTTCATGGAAAATAGCGCGAATAATATTTCTTCTTTTTTTTTTTGTTTCATCCGGCGCGATATATTTGCAGCGCGATTATAAGGTCATAATTGGATCTCAGGATTTTCGGCATATCTCTGAAGTACAAACGGGAATTCCTCTCACTAAATAGGTAATCGTTCCCATCCCATTCGCCCCATCTGTCTCCCTCCTATATCGATCCCATCGATCTTAAATAGGAGACGCGAATCCCACAGTGTTTTATACCTTGAATACATATATAGCGTCCTCGATACATATAACATATATATTTATACACGTAGTGTGATAACGAATAAGCTCTCTTGTAACGGTAAAAAAATATATGAAATAGCGATATCTTATACAAGTGTATATACATAATACGCCAAAAGCAACGTCTCTATCTCTCCGTCGTTCGAGACTGTAGAAGGCGGAGAGATGTTTTTATATATGAATTTTAATAAATCTGCATATCGGCAATTCGGAACGTTGAATTTTTATTGCGCAGCGGGGAGCGAAATAGCCAACGACGGTACGATATTTATAAAATTGTAAATTTTATTACAAATATGGTAAACATTGTAGCTTAGATCTACCTCACTAGTATTCTCGCTCGTTCATCGATACTCTTTATACACAAAGATTCATTCTCTCTCTCGCGTATACATTATTTACAGACGCTTCGTATATAATTTACAACGATATACTCACTCGAGTACATTGAATTCATGGCGATTATTGTTAAAAAAAAAGAAAATAAGATCGGAGATTCAGTCTCGCAGCTTCGAAAAAAATGTCTTTTGCTCTTTCAATTTGTTTACAACCGAACGTTTTTTTAAATTAATGCTGCTATGGCTAGGAATGGCAAAAGTAGCTTCGTTAACTTTCGCTGATTGCAGTCCGCGTGTCCCGTTTACCGGTCACTCTTTAACTTCCTCGATAATTTTTTATTTACAAAAAAAATCTCCGGTGAGCGAATGGAGTCCAAGTTTCGTTAGAACGCTCTTTCGCGACGGAGATCCCAATTTTCTTCTGTTCAGTATAATAATGGCACGGAACTCGTTGTGATAATACACCGCACAATACAGTCACTTCACTGGACAAAGAGAAAATAATTTGTTGCACTATTAAAACGATAATAAACTGTACAAATTCAGCAGAGACACCCTGATACAAGGTGTCGGCACGCTGATAAATCGCCGTCGCGTTCTCTTATATCGATAATAATGATAATATTTTTTTAAAAATCCTATATATATCTACACATATCATTTTCAATTGTATTCTATACAATCAATAATTCCCGTTCGACGCAAGAATGGCTATAATGGCAAGATGATCATTCGACTCTATCTCGGGAGAGAAGAATTATCAAACGTACTCTTCGGAGGGTTTGGGTATACTAGCTGGCAATCTTAGTGTGCTCGGTACGCGATTAGCGCTGTCCGGCAATTCGGCGATGTCGATGAAAACACCGACCAGACTTTCGAAGTTGGGTCCCCAATTGAGAAGATAGTCCCAGCTGAGAGCGGTGTTGGTCGACGGTGAGCCGTTGTTAGCCGGTCTGTAGAGGCTTCCCATGTGCGTCGACAGATCGTCGTCGGAGGCTACGAGGGTGCTGAGAGATCCCCGAAACGAGCTATCGAAGCCGTCGTAATTGACATTTGTCGGCATCGACGCTTTCGTCGACTGGGATGTTTCGATCGCCCTCGTGGGAACTTCCTCGTCGTCGGGTTTGCTGTGGAACATATTGTCCGATCGTTTGTCACCGACGAGTGAATTGTTGTCGTATTCGATCTCGGAGCAGGTGAAACTGTCGTTGCCGCTTTCGTCGGTGGTCGATGAATTTCTTCGGTCGAGTCTCTCGGGCGGCGGAGTGTGCCGTCTGTGGAGATGCAGCGGGCCGTGAGCCGGAGGTCCGCGAGCTTCGCTGGACGAGCTAACGGCGTCGAGGGTAGAAACGAGACTCGATGTTCTGGGCCTCGAGTTCAACCTCTCGATCTCCTCGGCGGTGAGTCCCATCGGACCGGTGGAAACGTTGTTGACGTTCTCGTTGTTGGACTGCGGCGCTTTGCGGCTCGCGGTCGATCCCGATAGTTGGCTCATTATAGGCGAATTGAGGCTTCTCTCGCTGTTGGAATTCAAAGCATCCTTGCCGACGCCGCCGGACGACGAGGTCGTCGCAAGAAGAGCGCTCTGAAGGGGCTTGCCGCTGATGTCGTGCAGCGTGAGGATCCGCGGCTGTTGAGCGGACAATTCGCTGCTCGGCGAGAGTCTCGCGAGTGGTGTACTCTGCAGCAACTTCGGCGCCGGCCCGGACGGTTGACCGACGCTCGGCGGTGGCATGGCCCTCGGTGGAAACGGTCCCGCGTGCCTGTGCTGCTGTCCCGCGTGCTTGTGATGATTACCGTACGATCCGATCGGCGGTGGTGTCGCCTTATATTTTCTCATGCCGTCACGATAGCCCTTGTAGTGATAGACGATGTCTATGTCGCTCGGCGCGATGGAGCTCGCGTTTTCCAAATCGTAGTGCTCCGGCATGTCGGGCTCCTGGTTGTGCTCGTGGGAGTGCAAGGAACTCTGAGTGGGCGGCGGAAGTGGCGGATGCTCGTCCCGAATTGGCGGTGACTTTGCAACTTCTCTCTCAATTATATCCGGCCTCTGAGGTCTGTGCTCGGACGTGTTTATCTCGCGTTCCTTGTACTTCTTAGATATCAATTCCGGACCCATGTGTCCGACTCCGCGGAGATCCGAGGTGTCCGATATGTAGGTGTTCTCGTGTCTCGACATCATGTTGTCGTTTCCCGAGCCCACCAGCGAATTACCCGTCATTATCGCGTTCGTATTTTTGTTGACCACGGATGGTGCAGACTTCTCTTTGCTCTGACGTCGAAGACGGAACACGACGTAGCTGACCAATATCGCTACGAGAAGAATAACGAAGAAAACTATTATGAGAGTTATACCGATGCTGAGGGGATCGGCGGCGGCCGCTGTGCTTATGCCTATCGATCCTCTGCAGCCCATTGCAACTTTTCCGCGATAAACGACCTCGCTGAATATCGAACCCGAGCCGTTGAACGGCTGAATCTCGTTGTTGATCGTAAAATTTGCCAAACAGCCCTCGAGACTATGAGGCTCGTCGTTGTGGGCGCGGTAGAGATCTCGTCTCGCCCCACCGATCGAGAGGATCGTCAGGTAGGGATCGAGAAAATCGTGAACTCCCGCCAAATCGAGCTCGTCACCGGTCAGCTCGCCGTCCACGAGAATTCTCAGCCCTCGCGAGTAAGCGTGAACTGTTAAGTTGTGCCAGCGTCCGTCGGCTAGATTCCTATCCGCTGATCCTGTCATGTTTACCGGGGATCCGAGCAACGAGGCGTAGGCAATCTGGCCGTTTCTCAGCTGAAATTATAATTCGCAGTTAATTCGTATTCTGGGCAAGGTGTGTCGATAATTATATGAATTTTCAATTTCACGGTAAAAAAACATTCGTATGAAATTTAATACACTGGTACTGGAAGTTTTTATGCATAAACTGGTATATTAAATTTCATGTACAACTGATGAAAAATTAACACACAGTGAATTAAAAACTTCAGAAGTACTTTAGGTTTAATCATTTACATTAATTTTACTATAAAGCCTGGTTACCGCTGCTTTTGGACGCTCCAAATGCTGTAACTTGAACAATTTTGGACATTTTTCGCGTATGTAAGGTCTTAAAACTTCCAGACCGGTGCATTTACAATTGTTTAAACAGAGAATTATACAATGACAGACACGGATGTATTGGCGAGTAGTTTAGGTATTTCGTACAGGGACGGCAATGATTATCACCGCGTAAGTGCAATTATGTGTAGTAAATATTAATTTTTTTTTACGCTTACCTCAATGGAAGTATAGTGTTTGTTGGTAGCAGCATAGATCAAAATTCCGTCCGGCTTGACCGTTCGGAACATAAGGCCAATGGTTTTTGGTGGTGTCGATCCCAGGCCAAAGAAACTAGATTGTTCCTTGGCTGCTCGGGTAACTCGATTCTTCGTCCAAAGGGTCGAACCACCGTAGATATTTTCCAGCAGTTGCATCCTTCGATGCTTTTCCGTGATCTGTATAGAAAAAAAAAACAATTATGCTCATTTACATTTTTTCGAATAGTTTGCTCACGTTGTGAAACACATTTTTATGATCACGATTACTGTACCTTGAACTCGACGTAGCCTCCGTCGCTGAGATTAACTGGCTCCAGAGCTGCGTGACAATTTGGAGCTATCAGTCCGTTGCATCGACAAGCTACCTGATGCCATTTGTCGTAACACTTGTTGCCGTTGCCGCAAGCGTAGCTCGAATCGTCTTTTCCTCCCCGGCTGCAAGGATCTCGATCGATTCGTGGGCAGGTGGATTTAACACCGCGGGACAAGAGAGGATTCGACAAATTCAGAGCACGGCCATTGATGGACACGGAATGTACACAGCCGACGAGATCGTCGGAATGCACCTGCCCAGGCCGTTCTAGAGCCGGATCGGCATTCGCCAATCCTCCGAGCAACAGCGGATTGTTGTTAAAGTTCAGTGTCCTGAAAGGTTATTCGACGATTAAACTTAGAAGAGCTTTTTTATTTCGAAAAAAGTGAAACTGAAAAAGTATTACTAACCCAGTGGGTCCAACGTCGTCGACATAACACGATCCATCGCCGGGTCTGCAGTCGTCGCAGACATCACCGTGTTCGCGGCAATTGGAGACGCTCAAAGAGGCAACTCTTCCGTTCCTCGTAGCCGTGACCTTTCTCCACTGCGCATCGTCCAGAGGCTCACCGGCTTCGACGGTAATGGTCGTTATAGCGCTTCTCGCGCCCCCGTAAGAGAACACGATCCTTCCGTTTATCAGTTCAAGGACTATGAAATCGGAACGACCGCCGCTCTGGGGTCCGTAATTGTAGAGCAGAAGAGCGTCGGATTTCGTCGTCGCGAATACCATCGATATGTCGTTCGTGTTTGAGTCGAGAGCTGGGAAAGACATATAGGAGAGCTCGTCGAAACCGAAAGTTGCACGCTCGCAGTGCCTTCCGTAACGTCCTTCCGGGCAGCTGCACCTGTAGCTGTGGACATTGAATAATTCATTACTGAAAAGTTCTTTAACGTGGGAAAATTTCCAAGGCAGCGATATGTGGTAGACGGAAAACAAAAATTTACCCAGGCTTCTGTCCAACGCAGAGACCGCCGTGCAAGCATGGATTCGGTCTGCAGGAATCGGTGACAGCTTCGCAGTGATTACCGCGATATCCGGCACGGCACAAACAGAAGAAGCTCGAGCCGTCCGGACTCTCCTTGCAAGATCCTCCGTTTCTACAAGGATTGCTCGCACAGGCGTCGCCTCGCTCCAGTTCACACAATTTTCCTTCGCGGTTGGCTGGACAGCTACAGACGAAGTCGTAGCCAATGCGTCGGCACTGTCCACCCTGTGAAATAAATTATTTAAAAATTGGGACAAACAAACAACTTTCCGAAATGTATATAAGTTTTTTTTTCTGGAAGTCTCTAGATCGATTGAAGCGAAAGACTCACCTGCAAACAAGGACTCGGCGAGCACGGATCTTGTCTCCTCTCGCAACGAGCACCCGTGAAACCATCCCGGCACTTGCACATCATCTCGTGAACGACTCTCGGCGAGGTCAGGATGAGATTGGGGCTGTTGGTGATCCTGGCGTCGTCGTATACGACCAATTGATCGTTGCATATACCACCATTCTCACATGCAGTGTGTTTGCACGGTGAGAAGCCTATCGTCAGAGCGCGATCTTCGAAGAGGCTCTGAATGTGATCTCGTTTTCTCAACATCAGCTCCGTCACTTCGTACTTCTGTCGATAGCCTGTGGACAAACGGGGATAACGGTTTAACATAAATTATAATCGTACGTTCACTCAAAGTTCGTCTGTCGTATCAAATCATCAATTTGTCCGTGATCCTCTTCAAGCATAGACTCGTAGCGTTACTAACCCCTTAAATAAATTTAGTTGCAATCTTTCATATGTATACTATTTGATTATGCTGTGGAATCTTTGCTAATGTCTTTCACATCGTTAATTGGGCCAGCCGGTTATTAAATATGTAAATAAATAAATAAGTAGATAAATAAATAAATAGATCATTAAATAAACGTACCTAGTGGCGTCTCGATGGCCAAATAAATATCGAGATTTCCATCACTTTCGCCGATGCTGTAGATGGTGAATGTATCGCCGACTTGAACAGCCTCTTGCATGATATCGAGAAGGGGGCGATAGTGCTGAGCGAGAAAATCGCTCGGACTCAGTCGCGCTACACGAAGATTAACGCTGTTCTCAACCGTTGCATTCGAGAAGGTCAGGAAATCGACGCTCACTTTCGATACGACGTCCGGGTGCCGGCCGTCGTTTCCAGAAACGCTCAGAGAGTAACCGAGACCTGCAGATTAAAGAAGAAATATTGTAAATTTATGAAGACGACGGTAGGAACACTAAGAAAAAAATTATCATAAAAAAATGTGTATCGTTAAGTCGTCAGTTTGCATTTATTAGGAGGCCGGTAATCTCTCGGGTTTCCTCAATAATATTCTTCCCATAATGCCCCTCTTCCCCCTCCGCCCATCGCTCGCTCCGTCTCCCTCCGTCTCTCGGCTACATCCGCTATCAAATAAAATTCGGTGCATGAAATTCACGGCGTCAAACCTGTTTGCAATTACTTTATATATCAAAAGAGATATTTGGGATGATAGCGCGATATAATGGCTATCCGAGACCAGATGCCCCGCACATCCACTCCCTATTCTTTGACAGAGTTCAGAACTCAATAACCGTTCTCCGATCTCACCGCATAACAATATTGTTGCGATCGTTCGCATTAACGCAGCATATTTATAGCTTTTTTTCCTTTTCGTTTTTTCTTAATTTTTTCCCCTTTCTTTTTTGTTTCATTTACCCCCGCAACGACCGACCGAATTGCCAAAGCCGACAACGAAAGAGGGAAGACAAAAACCGACGACGAGACCTTTTTTGCGGGTATGAATTATTCAGGCCTGTGCGAGCCCCCTATAGTGTGGCTTCGCAATACGCGGGCCACTAATTTATGAACTTTCGAGGCACGTACCCGGGGTAATTTTGCTGGTATGTAAATCGCAACCGATCGGGATGCTGAGTACACCACCGGGATTTGAGCCGTGGAGTATTTTGCATGTGTAGTCGCCGCTCGTATCTGGATCGTTCGGATGAACGTCGGCTATCTTGCCTAAGGGCGTCTGACCGTTCAGAGAATGAACCATCGCGTGAACCGATCGGGACGTTGAGGGACTGTCGTTCTCGTCTAGCACCATTATCGTCACCGTGTGCTCGCTCTTCATTCTCGGTATTCCGGAATCCTCGACTTCGATCTGTGTCAACAGTAAAAAAAAAAAAAGAAGAAAAAGAAATCTCGTTAACGTCTTTCTCGGATTAAATGAAAATTACACAATTTAAAAAATAAAAGAATATTACCAAGAGATCCAATTGAGGCATGACCTCTCTGTCCAAGCTTCTGGTGGTCCTCAGAACTCCGGAATGCTTGTCGAGTGTAACGAGGTCAGCCTGCCGTCCGCCGACCAGTCGGTAGGAGAACGGCGCGCCGTTCGGTGGAAGATCCGGATCGGTTGCGGTGAGAGTCATAACGCTGGTTCCGGCTGGTTCGTTTTCGCTGACATAGCCGACGACTTCAGCGGGTTCAAAGGTGGGTCCGTTGTCGTTAACATCGAGAAGTTCTATGCGAATCGTGGCGGTACCGGTTTGCGGTGGCGAGCCGGTGTCGATGGCTCCTACTATGAGTTCGTAAGTGGGCACGGTTTCCCGATCGAGCTGCTTGGCTGTATCGACGTCGCCCGACTGCGGATCCACCTTGAAGGCTTGACCGACGTTCCCACCGATAATGGAGTACGAGAACTGGTTGTTCTGAGGTCTGACGTCTTTGTCGACGGCTCGGACGGCGAGGATCCTCGTGCCCAGAGCCGCACCCTCGGAGACGCTGGCGTCGTAACTGGTCTGCAGGAACTCCGGCGGATCGTTGCCGTCCTGGATCGAAATAATGACCTGCGCCTCGTCGGTGTCGTTGCCACGAATTCCACCGCCGTTCTTCGCCATGACGGTGAGGATTACACGATTCTGCGTTTCGCGATCGAGCCTCCGAGAAACGCTTATTATGCCCGTTTCCGGACCGATGCTGAAACCTCGATCGTTCGACGAACCAACGAAGAGATAATAAACTCTGCCCTCCTCACCGGCGTCCTGGTCGGTAGCTTGAACGAGACCGACCGAGGTCCCGACTTCGGCACTCTCCGAAACATCGAGATGAAAGACCGGTTGAATGAATTTCGGATAGAACTCGTTGACGCCGGTTATGTGAACGTGAACAGTCGTAAAACCGACCATCTGAGGATTCGAGTCCGGATTAGCGGCTACAATGTCTAGCGTGTATTCGTTGGCTTCCTCGTAATCGAAGCTTATCCGGGACGATATTATGCCGGTGTTCTGCTCTATGAGGAAGTGTTCCTTTCCGCTACCGCCGATTATTCTGTACTGAACGATCGCGTATTTAGCAGAATCAATGTCGCGCGCCACGACCTCGTAGACGAAGCTCTTCGGTGCCGAATTCTCGGGAAGATAAGCTTCGTAGACGCTCTGATTGAACGTCGGTGGATTGTCGTTTATGTCGGAAACATTGACGGTCAGAGTGGCGATAGCGTGTCTGGGCTCGAAGCCGAGATCGGTGGCGGTGATGTTCAAACGATACTCCTGAACGGTGTCGTAGTCGAGAGGCTCGAGAATCGTGACGGCTCCGGTTATCGGATTGACGGAAAATTCTTTGCGCTCGTTCTCCGACGATATTCTGTAACGAACGAGACCGTTCGGTCCGTCGTCGCCGTCGGTAGCGCTGACGGTCAGTATCGTCGTGTTGACCGGCTCGTTCTCCGGTACTCTGACCTGATAGCTCACAGCGGCGAACGTCGGTGAGTAACGATTCTCACCGGTAATCACGAGGGTGAGCGGAACCTCGTCCTTCTGCGGCGGGACACCCTTGTCGATCGCTTTGGCCGTCACGACGAACGCCGTGCCGACCGGAAGCGATCTGATGCTCTTGCTCACGTAGATCCAACCGGTTTTCGAGTCGACCGTGAAATATTCGCTCCCGTTGCCGTTAACGAGGGAATATTCGATCTCGGAGTTCACGCCGAAGTCAGCCTCGTCCGTCGCGAATATTCTGACGATCTTCTTGCCGATCGCCAGACCCTCGGGCACCGGCGACAAGTACGATCTTTGCTCGAATCTCGGTGCGTTGTTGTTCGCGTCGACGACGCTCACGTGGGCGAGGATTCTCGAGGACATCGGTGGTTTGCCATTGTCCGTAGCGACGATCGTCAGCGAGTAGAGATTTTCCGGGGACGATGGTCGATGCGTGTGCTTGTAGCGCAATGTTCTCTTGCTGAATATATCGCCGGTAGCGGGATCTACGGTGAAGAGATCAGAGGGCTGCAGAAGGCTGTACGATATGACGGAATTCGGTCCCTGCTTGTCGCGATCCGTAGCCGATATCTGGCCAACGTGAGCCATTCTTCGCTGAAGCTCCGGGAAATGGAAGTGGTAGGAGTCCCTTTCGAATTCCGGTGAATTATCGTTCTGATCTTGGATCGTTATCGTCAGCGTCGTTTCCGCCGCCCATGCGCCGTCGGCGGCCGAGACCTTCAAGAGATATTCGTCCTGTTCCTCCCTGTCGACGTGGCCCACGACGATGACGTTGCCGGTCGTCGGCTCGATGGAAAATTTACCACCTGGATTCTCCGTGAAGCTGTACGTCACGTTCGCGTTCTCTCCTATATCGAGATCGCTGCTCGTTATTCGTATGACGAATGTACCGATTTCAGCGTTCTCCGTCACATTCACGCTGAACAGTCTAGTGAATCGTGGTGGATTGTCGTTTTTGTCGAGAACAGTTATGAGAACAGTCGCAGTACCGGTGAGCCTTGGCTCGCCCTGATCTCTCGCTTCGACTATCAGTTCGTACGAAGATATCTGAAACAAAAATTTATAAATCAAGCCATCGAAAAATGATTACAATTGAAATAGTCATAATAATTAGGTTTATTATTATAATAATTTATCGTTCTGGATCATATTTAACCAGGCAGTTGGTCGGAGCGAGTAATTATTGTACGGAGAGATTAATTATTCTCTATTAACAATAATAGAAAATAATTACTATAGTAATATATATATAAAATACATATAATTTTTTTTTCTCACCTCCTCGCGGTCCATCTTCGCGTTCGTATTTATTTCCCCGCTATACTCGTCGATAAAGAACGCCTCGTCGAAGTCATTGACGAGGTAATACGTTATCTGTCCGTTGATGCCGGAATCCGAGTCTTTGGCGCCGACTTTCGTAACATACAACGGCGGATACTCTTCTTCGAGCACGGTCGCGTTGTAAATCGGCGCTTCCATGACCGGTGGATTGTCGTTCGCGTCCGTTACATTGACTAGAAGCTGGACGACGCTACGAAGCGGTGGATTGTCAGAGTCACGGACTTCCACCCAAGCCTCGTAGAACGGAGCGGTCTCGTAATCGAAACCCGACGCGACCAACACCTCGCCGGAGTGGGGTTCGATTCTCAGAGCGTCGCCGACATTTCCACCCGCCATTCCGAAGACGAGGTTACTCGCCGCTCCGACCTTCGGCGTCGAAGCGCTGAGAGTTGTTATCACCCGACCTTCAGGCACGTCCTCCGATAGTGTGAAACGCGTGTCTATGCTCGATCGGAAACTGGGAAAAAGTTGTCGCTCCCAGAGATGAATAACCAGATCGGCGTTGACGTCCTGGGCCTCGACACCGCAGTCCGAGGCTCCTATCTGAAGCTGATAAGTCGTCTTTCCGCTGGTCAGTTCCTGAGTGGCTCGTATTACACCGTTGTCCTTGTCGATTACGAATCTCTCAGCGTCCTCGCCCTGAAGACGGTAAACTATCCTCGAATTTTCACCATCGTCCTCGTCCACGGCTTTCGCGCCGAACACGAAATCGCCTTGGGGAATTAAAAAAAAACAAACAAACAAATTAATCGTCTCAAACTTATTGAATAAATTTTAATATCTTAGCATTTCAATATTTATATAAAAACATTTTGATAAATGTAGAATTCAAGAGGTAAGACATTTTTTTTATTTAAAAATTAATTCGTCGGATTGAGATGTAAAAAAAATATACATATGATCGAACCGAAGGCGGGACGGTATTGACTGCAGCGATTACTCACCAGGCTTCGTTGAGTCTGGTACATAGGCGGTGTATCTCGGACTGGAGAATCTCGGCGCATTGTCGTTCAAGTCTCTCACCGATATCGTGAGATTTACTGCCGAAGCTCTCGGCTCCGTTGGGCTCGAATCTTGAGCCACCAGGGTCAGATGATAGACGGAAGTTTGTTCTCGGTCCAGAGGTACCAGAGTAAGAACCTCACCGGTATCGGGATTCACGGAAAATCTTTCGGATTTGTCGCCGAGCAAGCTGTATCTGTTACGAGAAATATTATTATTATTATTTTGCTTCCTCACAGAGGACGCTTGTTATGGTAAAAAAAAATTTCGAGATTTTAATTAAAACGTTTTCAGAATGTTCGGAAACATCGAACATTCACATTTAGTAAAAATGTTCGTATGTATGTATATATGTATGTATGGGTTACTCAGGCGAAAAATGCAAACTACTATAACTCGAGAATACCTCGACCGATCACGGTGAAAGTTCACACACAGCAGGTGTGATTAATAATCAATGTTTCTTCAAAATCTGATTTTAAAAAACTTAAGTTATTTTTTTTGTACGCGATTCTTAATTTCTCCAAAAATGTCTGTGCGCACATTATTATTATTATTATTATTATTATTATTATTATTATTATTAATTTATTTATTGATAAAAAAGAAATAATGTAAAATAATGAATAATAATTAATTTTTATATATTATATACTGTTACACATACTGAACTGTAAAAAAAAAATCTGAAAATGTAAAAGGGTTCGTCCCATAAATAAATAAATAAGGAGTTCTGGAGTGGAAACGTACCGAATCTTGGCGTTTAGACTTTCGTCCTTGTCGGTGGCGAGTGGCTTGGCGACCCATGCCCCAGCTGGTAAATTTTCCGTTACCGACGCCCGATACTCGGGCCTTCCAAACTCCGGACTGTGATCGTTGACGTCGAGTACAACGACTTTGAGGATTCCAGAGCCGGTCAAAGGTGGCGAACCTGCGACAACAAGAACACGAATATTTGAGCCGCAGTTAATAATTTTTTTTGGGGTTTAATCGATCATGCCTGCGAAGGGGGGTTTACCGAAGAGGTATTCGATTGGGCGCCGGTATGCGGTAGAGGTTGTGGGCCAAGTGGCTGCCTAAATACAAGGGGGCCCCCTCGAACCGCGCGCGCACAATTTTATTTATCCCCGAAGTTTACAATAAATCTCTCTCGGGCTGTTGCCTTTACGAGAGGACGAAGGGTTTGTACAAGGGACGTACGCCTTGGACGCAGAATAACGCACCTGCGACGGAAGAAGGAGAGAGCGAGAAGAGAGCTTCGGCCCTCATTCCCCTCTCGTTCGCGCGTTATATTCTTGCGCGCGCATGCGCGGTGTATATACGGCATGCACGAGGCAATAATGCCGCACCGGTAAATCATTGGCTGCTTTCCGTCTCACTCTCGCGCTGCTACGAAAAAAAAATAAACAGAAAAAAAATGGAAAAAAATCAACGGGAAGGAAAGAAAAAAAAAGAAAAAGAGGAAGAAGAAGCGGCAGCAGCAGAAGCACTCTCTTTCCCTCAACATCGGGCGGGTACAAGAGAAGTGTGTACCCCCTCAGTTATACCCCGCGTATGCCGAGAATTACGTAATATACAACGCCGTAGCGTTTATCCATTTTTTTTCCTCACTCCTCTCGCTCACTCGTACGGTACAACTCTTCCGCCCCTTCTCTCCGCTTGCGTGCGGATAATAAACTAATAAAACACGTGTAACGTGCGGGATGCCAAACATTTTGCTGTACACGTGTTACGGGAAAATTCTTTCCTTCCCGTTACGGTGAATTCGTCGGAACAAATAAATTACGTACTATACTGTATACATATATTTTTTTAAACGATAAACAAAGCGAACGACTTCTGCAGTCGTCTAACGCTCATAGGCGGTGTACCAGGGAGGGAAAAAAAGAAGGTTATGTGCCAGTTTATAATGGCGATCGGAGTTTCGGCTTCGGTCACACACAGGCTGCGGCGAACCTCCGGGGCAAAACGAGAGTCGAAGGAGAGAACTGACGAACCGGTGGAATATACACACGAGGAGAGAAGCGCGGTGAAGCAACAGAGAAGAATGAGACCGGCGGCCTGCTGGGAGTCGCTGAGGGACCTCCTCGTTCTTCTCCTCGTCTCTGTACTATACATGTATACATATATTTATGTATACACAGTGATGTAGATGTGTATATATATCTGCTGGGTCGGGGCGCACACAAACGCAGTTTTAATTTATTGAACCTTTGTTAATTTGAATATTATGATTTATAGTATTGTTACGACTGCGGGTGCTCGGACGGCCTCCTCGTCGGTCCGGTCAATTGGTATAACCGAGCGTTCCGTCCAACCTCGCAAAAATGTTCCTCCCTCGCCGCGCTCCCTCTCTCTGCCGACGAGAGAAGCAACGTAGAACGAAAATTCTCGGTGCGCCACTCTCGGAGATCGACGAAAATACTTTTTTTTTCTTTTCATTAAAGCCTTTGGCCCCGTTGGACGGACCGAGTGTTGATGATGCTCGTTGTCGTTCACGTGATACTCCCTCGGCAAAATACTTCTGCTAAATCCCGTCGGAGCTACTTGCCACCTCCCGACACTCCGTGACGGGCGAGAAAACGAGATGATTATTTCGGAAAATAATGAGCCCCGAAGGACCGGCCAGTAAGACGACGACGGCGGGGAATACTTGGACGGGGAGGGTGAGTTAAATTAAAAGGTGTTTCGCCTTGGCCTCACGCTCGCATGGTCCTTGGGGTAAATGCGAAGTCGTTAATGCATCGGAGGTGGCGAGGAAGCGTGCAGCCGAAGAATTCGTCGCGCCGAATAACTGCGGACGCCGAACGACGTATAGGTTAGGTATAGCAAGTGTTTATGATATTTCTCGATGCACAGGTTATGCTTCTCGAAGTCCTTCGGGTGTGGTTTTGTATTATCATTTTTTTTTTTTCGCTTTTCTGTCTCTAACCTCGGCGCACAGGACGACAGTTTTTGCCGAGACTTCAATATGGCCGGATCGTCAAATTTCAATATGGCTGAAGAATCAATCTTCAATATAGCCGGGTCATCGAACTTTAGTATGGCCGGGTCGTCGAACTTCAATACGGCCGAATCGTCCAGGTACTCAAACTTTATTTTTCTGAATCGTCAATCTGCTGAATCTTTGTTTTTCCGTATCGTCAATTTTCAGAATCTTCATTTAAGCGAATGTTACTCTTTCCAAATAGTAAATGGGCGAACGTTATTGCTCCGAGTTGGCATTTAACCTTTCACTGTCAGAGATACGTTTTTCTCTATACGTTTTTGCCCCTATAGGGGCCCCTGATAGGGAAGGGGTTGACTGAAGAACGTCATTTTTTTCAATAATAATTTCACCGAACTTCATTTCCCTAAATCGATACACCTCCAAACCTGAAGTGCCGAAGGAATATTATTCGGTCAACAACCATTTCCGAAATGTATCGTTCGCTGAAATGAAGATTTGGATAAAGTTTTGGAAATTTGACAATTCGGAAACATAAAGTCTCGACATTTTGACGATTCGGAGGAAGTGCGTTCGGATAAATGATTTTCGGCCATACTTCGATGCGGCCCGATTGAAGTTTCGGCGAAATAATGTGGCTCCCTCGGTGCACCATACGGCGACTCGTAACCCCCACCGTCGAAGTCAAGACACTTACGACTTAAGCAGCGAAGCGGCCCGAAGGGGAAAGACGTCGATATAGTCACGGTGAAAAGCAGTCGATCGAGAAACGTTGTATAACGAAAGGAAAAAGAAAAGAAAAAGATTGAAACTGGCACGATTAACGAGCGTTATCGATAAACCTCGACGTTAATCGGACAATTGACGTACGACATTGTCTACCATTGAATAATTTCAATCCTAATAAAGCGCCGTGCCGCATACACGCAATTTTTTTTTCTCTTTCCAGCCTGTGCATATACATGTACGTGTCAACCACGGCAACGGCCGTTGCGGGGGAAAAAGAATCTCCAAACAAATTCGAGCGATAAATCAGCTGAGCGGGCCGGTCGTATAGCCAGGGAGCGCGGAACCGCCACGATCGCCTCTGGCCGACACTACAGCGTAGCATAATACTTCCACACACGAATACGCGGCGGCTCGATTTTTCAGTCGGTTCCATAAGCTCGTATTTCTATTTGTAAACATGCGGTAATACTGTGGGACACACGGGTCTCGTTTTTCTCTTACTTATTACTGAGCCCCTTTTTTTTCTTATTCATTTTTTACAAATTTTATTTACTCATTCATTTTTGAAGCCGAGCGCTTCTTCTCCCCGATTCTTTATCGCTCTTCTCGTCGTTTCTATGAATATTACATTGCCGACGCAATCGTATTATATACGGAATAGTCGGAGCGAGTGGATAGCCGCGGAGAGCGGCTCTAGCCTCTCTAGGGTGTAGCCCCCCCACATTAATAACCATTTATTAATCATCTCGGGCCGACACACTGTTTCCCCTCTCCTATCACCGGCGTGTGTTTCTCTCGGGCACTCTATCTGTTGGCGCTGTGCGGTGCGCCCGTTCGGAATCGACCTCGCCGGCGCCACGGGAGGTTCAACCCGTTCACCCGCCCAGCGCATTCTGCTCCGACACTCACTGTGTACACAGCACGTTACTCACTCAACTCCCCTCCACGGAATCCTTTCCTTTTTCATTCTTCTTTATTTTTTATTTTCGTTATTTTTTTTTCTTCGCCTCTCTCGCGCGTCCGCATCGTCGTCTCGCGGGGCTAACACTCGTCATGGATTTTTCATGTTCCCCTCTCGCGTTGTCTTGCGCGAGCGCCTTAGATTAATCCGAAATATACATATATATATATATATATATATGAACGGGAAATGCCATAACACGGATATGCAAAGAGAAGCGGGTTATTAACGAGTAGTAATTTCGGGCGAGGCAGCGCTCCAGTGTCCCCGACGCGGAGATGTATAACGCGGGATTCCAGCATCGCTTAAATAATATATAACCCCTCCAAGGATAATTGCACAACAATGCAACCCGGCACTTCACGGCCATCGGGTATGTATACGCACAGAAGAGATGAAGAAAAGAAGAAGAAAAAAAGTCGAATAAAAGATTTGCCGTGGGAGAAACCGCATACCGGGCAGGCAAGATATAAATCCTCGAACGAGAGAGGATAATCCTATCTTAATTAATTAATCACGCTGTCGAGTGAGTTTTCTCTCACACGCGGGATCCCCCGAGCCTCGCCAAAGTGGCTGATCCCTCTTCGACGCTCGCTCGCGAACCGCGGTCTCACTCTCCCACCGAGCATCCTCGTTCTCCTCTATGTCCCTCGCAATCGGAGCCAGTCGAACGGATGAAAGGATCTAAAGGGAAGAGTCGTTCAAATGAAAAAAAATAAAAAATAAAAACTCGCGGAGTGAATCGAGAAGACCTAATATAAATATTCGTTACCCCTCTATATCCAGTCCAGCCTCTCCTCGTCGGGATCTCTCACGGAAACCTCGACTCTCCGTTGCTTCTGAATGCCCAAGCATCGGCACAACTCTTTCACGCTCGAGAGTGCGAAGGAGACGCGAGCGGCCGATGACGTGTTGCCGGCACACATGCACGGTGGAAATGCACGAGGTAGCATCCCTTCGGTGGAAGGACCGCGAACATCTTCATAGGCATGAATGGGGAACGAGGTCTCCGGCTGCGGAGAGCGCTGGAAGGGAAGGCCTACAGGGAGGAGAGAAATTCTCTCGGCCGGACGTTTCGCAGCTCGGGCTTCGTTCTTGGCGCGAGAGGAGGGCCGAAAGATCGGAAGAGAGCGAGAGAAAAGGGAAGCTGCGCGAAGAGCGGAGGCGCGAGAGAAGAATGAGAGGTATAGGTGTGTATGCTATACTACAATAAATAAAATAATAAAAGGACGACGTCGAAGGAGAAGAAGAAGAAGAAGAAGAAGAGGGATAAGCAAAAGCCTCTCTCTGTATAGAGGAGAGCCCAGCTCGGTGTTCCCCGTCGACTATGCTATGCTAGGCACCGCGAGAAAGATCCGAGGCGAGTCTCTCCGATCGTGTGGATGCCGGTCCGCGATGCCGAGGTCCGCCGTTGTGCGACGGCGTGCACAAGAGACGGGCCCCGCTGATGGCGATTCTCCTCTGTTGCTATATGCGCCTGGGCGAACGCTTGGCTCTCGAACGACGGCCGGTCTTCTCTGCACGGCCCGGCGAGAGAAGGACCGAGCGAGCGAGAGAACTCCGCGAGAGAGCTCTGATGGGTGCGACCTTGTGCTGTCGAGCTCGTCGCCATTGTCCACCGCCTGTGGCAAACGCCTCCATCAGAAAATCTTCTGTTCCCTCGGCAGCTCCGTCCGCACACGTTTCAACCCCTTCGCTTTATATTCTCTCCTTGGCTTTCGCTCGTGCTGTTCTCTTCTCGCCTCCGCGCGACGATGCGTGCTTTTTTTTTTTGTTTTTTCTTCAGCGTCTCGCCGTTTCTCTAATGCTTCGGTGGTGGCGATAAAAAAAAAAGAAAAAAAAACACCAAACAAACTAAAAAAAGAAAACACACAATTTATCAGTTTCAGGGTTGGAGGTCGTTTGAAGAATCGTTGGAAAATTATATAAATAGAAGAGATCTTACGGATTGGATTGCCTGTGTCCGTGCAAGCGGAGGTGGATCGAGGTGTCGAGCGGAGGCGAGCCGTCGACGACAGATCACCCGGAGAGGAGTATAACAACCGCCAGGGCCTCCTCGCCGGCAAGGCTCGTCCTTGCCGCTGTCGCGTTTCGTCGCTTCTTCTTCTTCTTCTTCTTCGCGCATTGTCCTTCGAGCGTGTCCACCGAGTCTTGCAACTATCGTCCCGAACACACGAGCTATTTCGCTGCCGAGTGTAATGCTATTTTCTCCGAGAGGGGCTCGCATCTCCTTACCGCGCTCGAACGCGAAATCCTCGGTGTATCCCCGTAGTCCGGTTGTCCGTCAATGCGCTTGACAATCGGACAAGGTCGCACACCGGAGCGGGAACACACTCTCGCCCTATCCCGCGTGCGGTAGGCGATAAAAATACCCCCGTGTGTGTGTGTGTGTGTGGGCATTTTTTCCGGGGGTATTTTTGCTGGGATATTTTTCCTGGAGTATTTTTCCTGGGGTATTTTTTCCAGGAGATATTTTCTCCACGAGATATTTTTTTCAGGGGGTATTTTTTCCGGACTCCCTCGCGTGCACATGTGCTACTACGAGTGCTAAGGTAAACGGCCCAGTTTGTGACTCCGACGGCACATTTTTGTCTAATGTAAATTCAGTTTTCGTCAAAAATTAAGGTTATGACACGGTTTGTGAACCTCGAATTTTCTACACATCTAATGGAATTATAATACCTTTAAGCTAATTCAATCTTTTTCATTGTTTCTACCTGAAATTTGATGCTAACATTACATAAGAAATAGAATTAGATCCGTTTCAATTGAAATTGCGAAGTGTCAGAAACTGGGTAAGTAACTGCTGCGTGAGTGTCAGAAACCGGGTACACGCGAGGGTCACAAACTGGGGCATGGATGGGTCCACATGTCAGGAACCACGGCAGTAGACAAGCATTATTAAATCAATATTATTATAAAAATTCTCGATTATTTTACTTGTATAATAGATGAATTTCATTCAGAAGGTTTTAATGCACGTCGTGAGACAGTTCATTCTCAGTTTGACAATGTTTACGCCTTCGTAATTAATAGAAAACCGACAGCGCTGCTCTAAACGTGTCACTAACTGGGCCGTTTTCCTTAGGGCAGGGAAAGAAACATAGGAAGAAAGGAGGAGGACATAGAAAGGAGAGGACAACGCCGTCTCCGGTGAGGTAAAGAAGAAGAACCGTAATAACCCGCGTCCGCTAATACGTCCCTGTCGAAAACAATTTCTCCGATTGGAGGTGTGTGCTCTCGGGGCGGCCTCAGCCGGACGGGAAGATAGAAAGAGCGGGAGCGAGAGAGAGAGACAGGAGATAAATAGAGATGAAGAAGAGAGGCTGGTGCCTCACGCCCGCCGAGAGCTCGCGGCCTTTCGTTCGCCGTTCAGGGTCCCATTTATTCACCGTGGCACAGAGGCGAACCTGTATAAGAGTACGTGTACGTACGCTTATACTATCACCTACACATTACAAAAAAAAGAAAAAAAAATTTAAAAAGAAAAGAGAGAAGAAAAAAAATAAAGAACCCCGCGCAAAGATTCCTCTCTGTGCACCGTGGCGCGAGGGGCCCTCCCATAATAATAATAATAATAATTCAATGGACCGGAGTGGCGCGCGCTTTAATAAGAGAATAAGGGAGTGTGACGGCGAGGTCGAGAGAAACCGCTCTCTCGGTTATGAATAAAGTAGAATATAATATGCGCGCGAGTGAGAAAAACAGAGAAACGAAGAGGGAGCGAGAGTAAAGAAATGAGGAGCGCCATAGGACAGAGCCGAGGCCGCGAGCCACGGGCACTCGGATAGAGGGAGAGAGAGACATCCTCGCGCGGACCCTCGCGAGCTTCGCATAAAAGCCCGGAGATAAGGCCCAAAACGCGGCTCTCCACCGCGGGGGGAGGGGAGGGGGGGAAAGGAAAATAAAGAGAGATGTAGAGGGAGGAGGAGGCCGGTTCCGATTATCATAATCGCGCGTCATAACTCTGCGGGGACTGCCAAGAGGGCGAAAGAGAGAATCGAGAGGAGAATCGAGAAACGCTCTCGCGCGGGAGTACGGAGTGCTCGTACTCCGCGAGGCTCCGTGTGTGTGCGCGCGCGGCTCGCTCCCCTCGGTGCGTTGGGGGACTACCGGGGTGTGTCGCCGTCAAAGGAGGTTTAATGAAAAGAAAGAAACGACGTATCGGCAAGAGGGGAATACGGAGAGCGAGGGTTAAGATCCGTCTTATCTGCCTCCGGTAATCTCTCCGGGAATCGGACCGAGCCCGAAATTTATCCGAAATATATTCATCGTATCGCCGGAAAGGCGAGGGGGAGGCTCGCGCATGCGCGCGTTATTCTTCAATTATCTTCTCACTTTATCGTTCGATATTTCATCCATTATTTATATATAAAAAAAATATATATAGGTATGTATATATATTTTTTTCTCTCGCTGAGACCGACTCTTTAAAATAATAAATAATATTCCGAGAATCTATAGTTGCATTGTACTCCGCGAGATCTTTCGAGGGGAGGGGGGGGGGGGGTGAGGGAGTTCTCGAGAGCGAGAGTCTCCGGGCTTCTTCATCGGGCGAACGCTGTTCTTTACATTCTCCTCTGGGAGGGTTTACCTCGCACTTCTCTCACCTGCCTGCTGCTGCTGCTTCTCGCCGCGCCAACAGCAGCAGCGGCAGCCGCACCGGTTTGTTTACTCAGCAAACAAACCGCGTGGTCGGAGTAGAGGAAGAGAGCAAGGAGGAAAAGGCTCTCTCGCGGCAAAGAGGCTTTACCCGAGTGCCTCCGTCCTCCTATGGGGCATGCGATGCGAGCCGGCATAATCATCGCGAGGGACAGAGCGAGAGGAGACCCTGACTGACCGAGCAGCGAGGAGAAGTACCTGATGAGTCTCTCGCCCGGTTCTCGCGTCATTAGCATTTGTGTATTTAGCGTGTGATTAAGATAAACGCGCTCTTCGAGGATCTCCCGTACACACACGGCCGACGACGAGGACGAGAAAGCTCGATGATTATTATTCATTCGAGTGATGAATTTCTGCATTCGGTCCTCCCGCCTTTATCCCCTTTCGAGATTTATTTATTGGTTTTTCTGATATTGTGATAATTTTTTTTCTGTTCGCTCGAGAATTCCACGAGTCGTTCTTTCCAAGTCGGACACCGGCGCTCCACTGGCTTTACACAATTAATCTGTGCGAGACTGGTTGTGTGTGAGAAAAAGAAATAATAATTCTTTTCTCGGAACAGTACGTGCTCGCACGTATTAGGTACCCGGGAGATTACCAGAGAGGGCAGCCCACAGAATCCGCAGGACGATCGCTCGGGCTCGGCATAGGATAGGACTCGAATTTCTCCGGTGTGGCGTACAGTTAACGCTAGCACGGTCGTTCATTCGGCTCGCTCCGCGAGAGAGTCCTTGCGTCGCGTCTCTTCCCGTCCGAGAGTCCCTCGAATAGGGTAATAAGATTGCCGACGGGGTTTGTCGCACGACCGGCCTATTAGAGACGCCGGTGAGGCCACGGTGTACGATTACTCTCATCTCCCGTGTACCACGCTGTTCTTCTCTCTTCACTCCCCTCTGTTCTCTCTCTGCTCTTTTCACTCCTCTCTGTTCTCTCACTCTGCTCTCTTCACTCCTCTTCTCTCTGTTCTTCCTATTATCTCTCCACTCCTCTTCTCTCTCTTTTCTCTTCTCTTCGCTCCATGGTCCCCCTCTTGTTCGCTCTGTAAGGCAGAAAGAAAAGTTTAGAGGCGCGATCTACGAGGCGAAAGAGACACGAGAGCTTTTTCGAAGAATAAACGCCAGAGCTGCGGAGCGATTTGTTCCTTCGTGAAAGTCGTTCCTCTCCATCGCTGGGCGAGGAACCCGGGGAGAGAGAGGAAGAGCGGATAGCGCCCAAGAATAATATGAGAGAACTCGTATCGGTTGCCCGCGAGCTTTGATGCACAGATAATCCGCGTGCTTGGATTGCCGAGCTCGCGCGATCGCGCGGGCGCGCGCGCCCTCTCTGTACCCTTCGTGTCTCTTTCTATATATATATATATATATATATATATATATATATATATATATATATATATATATATATATATATATGCATATGTATGTACCTTTTACATATATATATCTTCACCCAACCCCTCTCAGCCGTTTTACCTTATACCTACCGCTTTACGTCTTTAACTTTATTATGTCTGCGGTGCAGTGCAACGCTTTTGGTCGGTGTGTCCGTGCGTTTATTTCCAGGGATAAAAGAGAAGTAAGCGCAGCAGCCCCAGCCCCCCCGAGCTCAGAGACCGGAGACTTTATATATGCCCGTTGCGGTCCTCTTATATGCCTCTTACTTTTCACCTCGCGGCGATCTCCGGGGCTCCTCGGTATATACCTTCCACCTTGCACCTTACACCTTGTACCTTGCACTTTGCACCTTGCGCTCTGTGGCACCGCGCTCTGCTCATGTGTACACGTATTTCGCCACTACATCACAGCTCGTTTCGAGCTCTGTTCTCCTCTATCTTCGCTTCCTAGTTTATCTTCGGTATGGAACTTGATGGAGGGTGTCTCGGACGAAGCTTCGACAACCGGAAACTTCCATCCTCGTCATGTTTCGAACGAACGAATCGTTTAGCGGGCGACACAATCCCACGCTTTTTTATGCAGGTGTTTCGACGAAACGTGTAGATTCAGTGGTAACTTTTCACTCACTGGTTTCTGCACTGTGTAAAATAAGAGTTGGGGATTAATTTATTGGCAATTTAAGGTTTCGTGCGAATTCGGCGTCTCCGTGACTCACGTTCGATCATCGATCGATCGATGAAACTTGTAGATTTTAACATCTAAGTTGTTGTACGACAAGCAGCCGGCATTACTCGGGTAATGCAATCCCGAATGATTTCCATCGAGTAACATAGTACAATTATGTTAGCAAGAAGTCAATGCAACGTCAGGATTACGGTGTATACCGTTGAACAAAATTATAAATTTAATGGACCGAACTGGAAGTATGTACGCAAAAAGTGATTCATTGAATACAGTTGTGATGAAAAATGAATGTACAGTCAAATTAAAGTAAGTTTTTTAAAGTAGAGTATTTCTAAAATTTGAAATATAATGCACAATAATTTTTCATCACAATTACACATGAAATTTAATATATCAGTTAATGCATAAAGTTCCAGTGCATTAAATTTCATACGAATTTCGTTTACATTGTACGCTTCGGACAACACAATTCACTTTTTTTATGCACGCACTTAGACGAAATTTGTCGCTTCACCGGTGACTTTGTACTCGCTGTTTCCTTTACCCTGTAAAATAACAGCTGGGGATAAATTCATTGGTAATTTAAGGTTTCATGAGTCTTCGGTGTCTCGGTGACTCACGTTCGATCATCGATCGATCGACGAAACCTATAGATTTTACCATCACAGGGTGTATAACTTGTTATACGACAAGTAGCCGGCATTACTCAGGTAATGCAATCCCGAATGACTCCCCCGGAGTAAGATAGTACAACAATTACGTAAGAAAGAAGTTAATGCAACGTCAGGGTTACGGTGTACTCCTCGTCCGGTACTCCCGGCAGCGCCGGGTGAGCCTGTCTCGTTCGAGTTTCCTACACGAGACCTTCTATAACCGAAGCTCGGGTGTATATAGCCGGTCCGCGCATAACTTTGCTTTAGAAACGGGTCGGGCTCGATCGTACGACACTGAATAGCCAGAAGCAAGATACGGAGTCGATCGGATCTCGCTCCGGCGGCGCGGTGTATCCACCGCGTAAATTCCGGAGCTTCGCCTTAACGTACGTACACGGAGAGAGAGAGGGAGAGAGGGATAAAGCGGGGTTCGTTCGAGCGAGCGAGGGAGATCGAACGAAACCGCGCGAAACCGAGAGCAGGAGAGGGCAGGGGATAAAAGCGCGGAGGACGAAGAAGAGGAACGCGAAGAGGATAAGAGGAGGAACGAGTGATGCTGCGAGAGCCTAATTCTCCGGGGGGCTTGTGAGATGCTCCTCTCCCGCTGCCGGAGTCAGCTCTCAGCCCTCAGACCTCGCTCTTTCTCTCCGCGGTCTCACTCTCCACTGTTGATCCACCGTGCATTCCTATTTCCTCCATTGGTTTATTTTTCTCGGTCCCCGGCAGCAGCAGGAGCAGCAACGGCAGCAGCAGCACGGCGTGTGTCTCTATCTCCCATCTATATCTAGGTAGGTATAGTACAGAGGTAGAAGAACCCGCGGGACTATTCTCCCGCTGCTACTTCTCTGAGATGCCACTAGCTTCGCCGCTGCACGGCCACGCAGTACGTCCCCGCGCACCCTATTGCTGCACACACTGCGCGATCCATTGGACCAGTATCCTACCGGAGGATTCTATATAGTTTTATATACGTATATATATGTGTATATGGGACATTCCGCGTTAAGTCGAACGGCCCAAAACCCTAACTCTCTCTGATCGAGCTGAAAGCTCATGATGTAACATTACATAGAGAATGTGGAATTTTTTTCAAATTTTTATCCGCTATAGTTTTCAAATTAGCAGATAGACGTGTTGATATTTAAAATTAATTATATCTCTGAAACTTTTGGCCGTAGAATAAAACGTCGTGTATAAGAAAGATGCTATTTTTTACTAATTATCTGCGTAATTTTTTAAAAAGCTTTCCAAGTGGGAAAAACTTTTAAAGAACTGAAAATTCTTTTTTATTTTGGGGCGAGTATGACTATGCGTTTTTCTTAAGATTTCACAGAATATTATTTTATTAGTGTGAAACGACATGTGTAAATTTCACAATGGATTGGGATTGCATAAAATCTCAGCAAGCGTTCACAATTTTTTAATATAATATGTATATATCCTGTGCTCGGAATTTTTTTTTATTTACAAAGACAGTCAATCGGAAAAATCATTATTTTTTTTTGTAGACGATGTGTTTTTTTGCCACCAAAAGTTTCTGGGATATAATAATTTTTAATATTACTATTATTATTGTGAATATTAATCGTGATTTTTAATATTAACACCCCTATCTGCTAACTTGAAAACGAGAGTCGATAAAAACTGAAAGAAAAATCGAGGTACGCACACTAAGTAATATTACATCGCGAACTTTCAGTTTGATCTATGAGGGACAGAGTTTTGGGCCATTTCGCTTGACGTGGAATGCCCCATATATATGTGTATATACCGTAGCTGTCCCTTCGCTTGTACTATAAGACTCCTGTAACAGATAACTATGTAAAGGTAAAAGAGAGGGTGTATGTGTATCGGCACGGTCTATACTGCAATACGGTGCGGCGCGCTATCGTGGATGCGTGGATCAAGCCGCGTGCACGCACTTCAAGTGCAACTTGGGTCACACTCTCGCACTCGCCGCGCCATCCGGACGGGAGAGAGAGCTCGAGCTCGAGTGAGAGAGCATGCGCTGATGCTGCCGGGGAATTGCCAACGGACATGTACATCGGGCCGGGTATCCGAGAGCAGCACCGCGCAGAGGAGACGCAATTAAGGGAGAGAGACGCGCCGCGGCGGTTCACCTCTCCTCCGCTATCGGTTCTCGCGAGCCACATTGTCACGCCGGTGGACGACCTTCGGCATCGTCCCGAGATTCAACCGGGCACCAGCCCGGTAGCCAACAGTCAAGACTGCTCGGCGGTGTGTGTATACTCTGGATTGCGTCGGGCCGGAGAAGAGAAGAAGACCTCGGAGGCTGATCCTCTGAGAGCACCGCGCGGCTCGCCCGCGCGCGCGCTCGGTGCAAATCGAACACGTGAATACTCTAAGAGCGTATGTATCGGAGCGATACGAAGATTGAGATTATAATATGGGGAGGTATATTAAACGAGGCAAAGAGAGGCGCTCTCGTACTCACCAGTATCCATAGCGACGAGGGTCAGCGTGTACTCCGCTACCATTTCTCTGTCCAACGGTCGGAGCAAAAATATGTCGCCGGTACTGGCGTTTATGCGAAAGAGATCGGTGTCGCCTTCCTTCAGGAAATATCTGACCTGGTCGTTGTACGGTGGCGTGTCCGCGTCGTATGCTTTGACCTGCGTACAATTCAGAGAAAAAACAAATTAACATTCGTAAAGTAGCGAGATTCTTAAAATTAATATTATATTTTTTTATTGTCACCGAAGAAAGAAAGTCTCTCGATCGACACTCGTATTCGTCATTGTGTTTACATCGTTCACATATTTTGTGGCGAGAGCTTGCCAATTGTCAGAGGGGAAACGCGAGTACGAAGCCGAACGACGGCGAGGCAGCCGGCAACAGTGAGAACAGCAACGGCAGAAGGCTGATTGAGCCGTTATACCGTTACAGATAAACCGAGAGAGCGTGAGCGGAAAACGGCGCTCGGTGAGGTACAAACCCAGGGTTGTTTCAGGCCTCGATGTGCCGCAGAGTCGTAAACGTTGAACCGGGCGAGCTCGCCCTCGCTCGCGATAAAGTATATGGACAATAGCTAGTGTAAATTGTATATACGATGCGAAGTATAAAACACATTATATTATATACAATCACGATAAATATTGGTATAACGTTAGAGTTTAGAATGCCGGTTGGTATATGTACTCCATAAACGAGGGGCCCTCGATACGTTGTGGCAGCCTCTAACAGTTGTGCTGTAATAAGTAACGAGATAGAACAGCGAGCGCTAGTGAGAGAGAGTAGAAGTTTCTGTGGGCACGAAGAGTGCAAACGGGAGGCCCCGGCGAGATGCATATGTTCCGTGCACGACGAAACTTTCTCTCGTTGATCTCCCAACCGGCGTGTTGACTTCAATAGCGTATAATAATCCTTTTACTATAATGGACATTGGACACGTTCGCGACGTTCGATATAATTGGAGATACATGCGACCGTGAGAGCTGAGCGAATGTACGGAGAGAAAGAATCTTTCTAAGATCGTGCCCAAATTCTCGGCTAAAAAGGAAAATTATTAAAAAAATAAAACAATTTTTGCGATTATTTGCTCGAAAATATTCTGGAGCGCGCCGCGAGTTCGCTGGTGGCTGTTATTGCAGGTTAAATAATAAAGAAAAAAGAGCGCGCCGTGAGAAGCAGTTTGATGCCATGCACGTACACGCCGGAGATTTCAACGCCTACCGGCAAAATCACAAGCGAGATCGACTCGACGAACCCGTAATGCCAGGCGAGCTGAACGCCGTGTATACGCACAGAGCGCCACGCATGCAATTATTATATGTTGCCGAGATAGTATCTGGCAATTATATTACCTGAATGACGAATCCGCCTCCGGGCGGTACCATGTTTTCCATCACATGGGCGAGGTAAGGAGAGTCGAGAAAAACTGGAGCATTATCGTTTATGTCGAGGACGGTGATGGTCACTTCCGCCGTGTCGTCCCGCGGTGCCTCTCCGATTTCTTGAGCGCAGTCCTCTCCTCTCACGGTCAAACGATATCGTGATTTTCTCTCGAAGTTTAGATTCTTCGCGACCCTTATCACTCCGCCGTCCTCGGATATCGTAAAGTCACGATTCTCGTCCCCCATAGCGATGCTGTAGCGCACTCGTCCGTTTGCGCCCTCGTCTCTGTCTGTTGCCGAAACCTTCGCAACAATTGATTAAACGTTACATTAATGATTATTATCATTATTGTCATTATTGTCATTATTATCATTATTATCATTATTATCATTATTATTGTTTGGAAAAGTGGGTTGAAAAAAGTTGCTTTACCTGGAGAACGCTCGCCCCGATGCTGGCATTTTCCGCAACGGTCGCTGAGTACTGTCGAGGATCGAAGACAGGCGGATTATCGTTCTCATCGAGTACAAGAACTAGTACGCTGGTCGAAGTTGACTTTGGCGGTCCACCCCGATCTCGTGCGGTAACTCGAAGACTGTAATTCTGTCGGCGTTCGCGATCGAGAGCCCCGGATACCCGGAGAAGACCGTCAACAGCGCCGAGACTGAACGGTAGACTAGAATCCTCGAGTGAATACTCGACGTAGCCGTTCCTACCCTCGTCACGATCGACCGCTTTGATCGCCATAACAACGGTGTTGGTAGGTGCGTTCTCTATCACCGAAGTTTTGTTCAGCGATATGAATTCCGGCGCTACGTCGTTAACGTCCATCAGCACGATCGTCACCTGCAATATATTTTTATATCGTCGATTGAAATTTATTTGCAACCAATAAAAAAAAAATAATAATAAAAATAATTATCGCCGCATCGTAACTCGTCGGCGAGTTACCATCCGACGATAGTTAATTGCGCTAGAATACCGACCTGGACCGTTGACGAAAGGGATCGTCCAGGGGGCTGCGGACTGTCACTCGCCGTGAGCACGAGATTGTAGATGGACTTGCTCTCCCGGTCGAGAAGTTTCCTCGTGTACACGGTGCCGTTCGCAGCGACATCGAAGTCACCGTTCTCGTCGCCGCTGGCAACCGCGTACACGACTCTACCGTTATCGCCCGAATCGAGATCCTGGGCGGTCACGGTAAGGACCGCAGTGCCGACAGTCGAGTTCTCGAGTACCTCGGCACCGTGGGGTCCCGGCTCGAATATCGGTGCGTTGTCGTTCAGGTCCACGACGTTGCAGTAAACCGTGACCGTCGTTGATAACGCCGGCACACCGCCGTCGGTCGCCTGAACCACGAGGATGTAGTGCTGGACCTGTGTGCGAATCGTGTGTAAGCGTTAGAGCAGTGCGCTCGTGCGCGTGCGCGGACCGCGTGAACGGCGCAAAACGCGCCCGAGACCGGCAAAACGAACGCGATATTATAATACATGCATAGTGGTGTTTCACATTGGCAATCGGGAGGTAAAACCCGTTCTACGATTCTCGCAAAACATTTATCGCGCCGGGCTTTTGCCTTGCCTCGCTCCTATATGCGAATACTGTAATTGCAATTTCGCTCCGGGCCGGCGTGGTTTCAGTGCTCGTACCACGTTACACCCGGGGCTCTAACCTACACGCTATGTGGGTGGGTGCGGTGTGATATATTTGTAATTGTTATCGTACCATTGAGCATGAAATGTCCTCCGATTATCTATCCGTGCTTTAACAACTCGAGGCTTTATCCGAAATAATAATAATCTTCCCCGTGCGGCTACTAAGTTACTGGCGATGTCGGAGAGGCGAGGAGGTTAAGCACGTGGATAATCCTAGTTCTCTAAGCGTCGCGTAAATATCGCGCGTGCTACTTTCGGGACGATTGTCTATCCTACTATCGGGCATCAAATGTCCTCGGATTATCTATCGGTGCGTCGCAAACCGACGCTTTATCAAAGTAATAATAATAATCTTCCGTGCGGCTGCTCAGTTACAGGCGATGCTGTAACAGTTAGAGGCGCCGTTAAGCGCCTCAGATAGTCCTAGTTTTCTAAGCTACGCGTAAATATCGCGCGCGCTACTTTCGGGATGAATGTCCATCGGACTATCGAGCGTGAAACGCCCCCCGATTATCTATCGGTGCTTCAGTGACCCGAAACTTTATCAAAATAATAATAATAATCCTCCGGGCGGCTACGAAGTTAGGGCGAGAGCAGAGAGGCGTGGAGGTTAAACACGAGGGTAGTCCTAATTTCTAATCTGCGCATAAATACTGCGCAGATCTCTCTCGCGACGATTGTCCGATAACGGGTGTTTCACGGTCGGAACCTCGGGGGGCTGCGGCTATGAAATAAAAACTCGCTCGCGGCACGGTTACCTCTCATTAATATTCCCTCTCGCAAATGTCCGCGTCGCCCGTTACATTTTGAGCACTTCATTACTCCTCTCCTCATATAATGCTCTCTTTGAGACGGTGGGAGTAAGAGAGTACGAGCGAAAAACTGAGAGACAGATAGAGAAAGGATATAAAGAGGAAGAATAAAGCAAGAAAAGAGAGCCGGGGCGCGCGACGAGAGTAATGCCGGTGCTCAACCGTGCGCCCTCGACTTTTGCTCTGCTCGACTGGTCGTCGTCGCGGCGGCTCTCTCACTCTTTCTCTTCATCTCGAGGGACGATAACGAGGATGTAGTGTGCCAGCAGCAGAAGCAGCAGTCTCTCAGAGGAGTACAGCGGAGTGTGGCAGCGAACCGAGGATGTATGCGTTTCGAGTTCGCAACAATAAAACCCGTTTCTCTTTCTCGCTCATGTACACACCGCATATTAGATCCCGATCTTCTTTCTTCCCCCTCCCACCCCGTCCTTCTCTCGCGGCCCGTGCGCGCCTCCACGTTTATCCACACATCGCGCATATACCTACTCTGCGTAATTACTCGACTAACGACACCGTTCCATAACGCGTCTGGATTCTCTCCGCAGTCCCTCCGACTGTCCCGAATATGTTCGCATCTCCAAGATCTTTCGAACCCCCCCCCCCTCCCCCCCATCTCATTCTCCCTCCACTCCGCGCACCCTAGCCCCCTTTCATTCTCGGGTTTTTATGCACGCCGGTCCAATAGTTATAACAATTAAACGAGCCTCTTTCGTCCGCCGCAAAATATAACGACCGTAGCCTCCACTTTTTAACCCGTTATAGAGGTCTCCATGAATAGGGGTTCTCTATAGCGAGATTGCGAATTATATTGTCCCTTTAGTTTTCGGTGCAAGTTTTAGCGGTAAATACATGGTAAGAAAAAAACGTTTTGACAATTCGCACGTCATTTGTTTGGACATTGAAGGTAAAACAAATGTTAATGAAGCGATAAACGAAATGGCAGGTTTTTATGTGATAAACGACTTTTCTCAACATTCCGATTTAGCGAATATAAGTAATTCCCAAGGTACACCGTCGTCCAGCAATAAATCGCGAAAGACTCGATACCCGAAGGGAGCCGCAGGTGTATTTTATTCTAAATAATGATAAATGTAAAGGATCGCTGCACGGCAGCGAATAAACGTTCCGAGAATATTAGCGGGGATAAGTGCACTACCGTTCTACTGGAAGGCTTCTAGTTCCGAGCCCATTGAACTCTATACTTGAAGCAAATTGGTCGGAGTGGCGAGATGATATCCTCGCCGCGGCATGTTATTTATTTTAGTTTTTTCGAACGCCTCCCCCTCGTGCCTCGCGTCCCTCAAAACATCGACGATTTCTGGTCGTGCATTCCTCATAACGCGAAGTAATATAAAGCGAAAAGGGGTTGGTACGAGTCTGGATCCGAAGATCCTGAGGATGTAAGGACGCTCGTTATGTCTCTCTCCATCCCGGTTTCTCCGAGTCTCGAGGACCGCTTCGGCGTAAAAGGGCAACAATCTTGGCGTGTATCTGGAAGGGTGTTTAGCTTGATGAAGGGTTCTATAAATGGCCCCCACCGTTCCTTTCGTTTCACATGAGCTAGTCGACCGAAAGATTTTTCGACGCGGCCGAGGAACGGTTTCGTTCTGCGCACTACCCTCTTATTTTCTCTCTTCTTCGTCTGCAACTTCATTCTTATGTTTTTTTTCACCTTCCTTATTTTTTATATTTTTTTAATTCTTTGCTTCTAAATTGTACCGTATATCTTAGAGCAGCGAACTGCAGAACTGCACCGGGTTTTGCTTTCTCACCCGGACTACCCGTGGTCGAAGACCCATACGGTCTAAGAAACACAAGCTTCGCTCCCCATGGCAAAAATAACTGCGGGCGCAGCATCTACCGGCTGGGTTGTATATCGCGCACAAATTTTTCGTCGTATTCCCTTTACCTTTGGTAATTCCCTTTGTAAATTTGCATTCTTAATCACGGTTTTTACCTTTGTAAATGCTCTTTGTGAATTTGTATTTTTCATTATAGTTTTTACCTGTAAAATTCCCTTTGTAAATTTGTATTCTTCATCATAGTTTTTACCTTTGTTAATTAGTTAATATTATATTTAGTTATTTTCATTGTGTATTTCTTTTGCTGTGCTTTGCTTTGTACGCGTCGTTGTTGGAGCACGGTGACCTTAGGGGGCTTAGTCCAGGACTCGAATAAACGACACTATCTATCTATCTACCTGCTCGTAATCGAGGCTCGCCGTCAGAGTGAAAACCCCGGTGTTCTGATTGAGCGAAAAAACGTCGTTCGCCCAATCGGATATGAGAGCGTAGCTGAGCTGGCTGTTGGGGCCAATTCCATCAGCGTCGGTAGCGACCACCTGGCCGACGCGGCTTCCTCGGGGTACGTTCTCCGGCACGTCGAACGAGTACGCCGTCGCTTGGAAGGTCGGTGCATTGTCGTTCGTGTCAGTCACCTGCCGGAGATAGAAACAAAAAAAGATTATTAAATACGAAAATCACATTTGGCCATCGAGCCACGAGGTAGGGGGGGGGGGGGGGTACGGCGAAAACTGGCAATTACAATACACACTCCCAACTGACTCGTCCAGCGAAAGAACTCCCAGCGGACGAGTCCACGTGGAAGAACCTTCGCCCTGGAATATATCGAAAGTGTCGGCCGGCAATTTTTGGTCGAAACTCTCGTCGAATGGATTTTTCGAGCCTAGGCACACAGAGAAGCGACCGAGCGGGCATCGCGGTGGAAGCTCCTCGCTTCGCTGACAAAGTGAAAAAGGGTCCGCTTGGCGAAGCGCGGCGCGATCGCCGGTTAGAGGGAGCACACGGGGCATTGCAAAAACTAGCACGAAGCCAGGACGAATGGCCGAAGGTGGGGATTCTCGACGAAGGTAAGGCGAAGCTGCTGGCGGAGAAACGCCGAAACGCGATGAAGAAAGAAGAAGAGGACGAGGAGTCGGATGAAGAAGAGGAAGAAGATGGTTCAAGGAACGGAGACAGTTAGTATGTTGAGGGGGGTAGACGAGGAGCGGGATGAGGAGATGAGTGACAGAGAGTTAGCCGGTGGAGAGTAAGAAAAAGAAGGAGAACACATGGTGAAGATGATGAGAGAGAGACGGCGAGCGAATGGAGATGATGATGAAGAAAAGAAGGGGGGGGGGGTTCGAGCGGGGGGCGAATAAGAGAGTAAGAGAAGATTCCGCAACTGTCGGCGCGCGATGCCGGTTCTCTTTTGCCGGGCCCAAAGAGCAAACTATGATCGAGCTGGCATTCCCTTTGCCTTTAAAAGACCCGAGGAAGGAGGGAGACGAGGAGAGACCCCCTCAACTTCGGTATCCCGCTCCTTCTTATTTCCACCTCGCCCACTCGTCCGATTTCATTCTTTCTTCCTCTATAAATGCCCCCGCGCGCCCCCGCGGCCGTTTCTCCCCGGCGAAGTTTTGTAGCGGATCGCCGCGCAGAAGAGATCTTGGGACAATGCGCCCTCGGTCGGGGCGCGCGGCCTTCGCGAGACGATGATCGAGCAATGAGGGGGGCGGGCGGGGGGTCAGAGAAAGGGAGACTGATGCTGCGCCGTGAGGCGCGTGTGGACCTTAAAAGAATTCCAGCCATTAAACGTCATAAAGAAAATTTTTGTGATTGCGAGCTCGGAGAGCTCGTCGTCTTCGTCTTCTCTTCCCCGGCGATGTCTTCCCCCGTTCTCCTCCTCGCCGGGATATCCGCGTCCTCGTTGTTCGAAACCCCAGGCGGCTCGGAAACTTTTCTGTCGAGCCGATGTGCACACATGCGCGTCGTCCGCTCTTCCTCGGCCGCCTCTCGCATCATCCTCGTTAAACGTTCGCCGGCTATGCCCTTTTTATTGTCGAATTGTTACCCGATACTCGTAATGAATTATAATGTCGGATATACCGCGTTTATACCACGCCAAGTATTTCTCTTGTACAGGGGTATCCTCTCAGGTCTCTCACTCCCGTCCCGCTCGGGGTGATCCTCTCTCCTCGGAAGAGACCACGGCGAAGGGACAGGTTTAATCCCCGCGAGAGCACGAGGCCTCGAGGACTCGTCGACGTCTCCCCGAACTCGACGGGTGATCAATCATTTTAGGCATTAATAAATTCGCGCAAGTATAAATTAATATATTGTAGAATAATGGAGGATCGGAGCGGTCGAGAGCTTTTATGTACCCTGCACGAGTCCCTTCTCCTCCGCCCCCCCTTCTACGCGTCGTCCGGCGTATTCTCTCTTGCGCTTCTGCCCGATCCTGCCGATTCCGCTTCTGCCGGTGCTTCCCGCTTCCCGTTGCTGTCGAGCGATTCGATCCCCGATGAGTTCCGCCGAGTCGAAGGTATTATCTTTGCCAAGCGAAAGAGCCAACGGGTTTCGCTGGATCGTGCAATTAGAGGAATTCGTATATGGCGAGGATAGAGCGAGACGGCGGAGGGTACATAAAAGACAAAAGGGCTGATTGTTCCGAGACTGTATATATGCACTTCTCGGCGGGTATCTCCGTCTTCCCCGGGACTCCGAGAGAGGCTCTCGTCGTCGTGCCTCCGAGGATGGTGGACGGAGTTAGAAGAGGGGAGCTGGAACGATAGGGAATAGGTATATTGCCGCGGCGCGCGGGGGTCAAGTCGACCCACGCGTCCAGCCTCGTCGAGGGACCCCGGAGGCCAGGAAAGGTCACTTGCGAATCCCGTGGCAGGCGCGCACTTCCTGCTCCGATCCTCTCCCTCGACGACCGCAGCGGGCTTCGGCATCTCCTCGGCGTTATCCTCGGCTCTCCCTCTCCTCTCCCTCTCGTGGTCTCTCCCTCCGCGAAGAGCAGCGGCAGCTCCTCGAGCTATCGTTTGCGCTATTGCTCCGTGGCTTCGGCGGCGTTCGTGCCTGAGTCTCCCGACGAAGAGGAACCCCCGGGCCGATATTCTCTCATCGGGCACCTCGCCGCTCCTCGTCCTGGCGAAGACACACGGGAGTGACCAGAGTCCATTGGTCTCGGCAATAATTTCCCCCCTCGAGTGAGGCAAGGTGCAAGGCGTGCTCGCACACACCTACAGAAACCATCTCGCGATCCTCGGCGATAGAGAGCTCGCTATCTTCGGTTTTACCGTTCCAGCGGAGGCCTCGCGGACTAATATAATGAGTGACTCCGAGCGCGAGAATTCCGATTTCGCTGGAGTATTTAGTTCGTGGTATAAATTTCTACCGCAACTCGGAGTCTGAGTTCGTCTCTCTCATTCTCACCGGTGGATGCCTTCCTCCTCCTCCTCCTCCTCCTCCTGGTTCTCCTTCGTGTTCGGCCCAAAGAGAGACAGCGATTCACTGAGGGCTTGATATTTATAATTCTACCAGAAGCGCATTCCTCGGCGGCAGGAGGCTGACTGCGAGAGAATCGATATCTCTCGGATGCTGCGGAAAAACTTACGGGTATTTAGTGGGGTTTCTTTTTTTTCTTTCGTTGTTATTGCTTCTTTTTTGTCTGAGATTATAGTAGTTTGTGCGGTTAATGACGCTCTTCCGCGACTCGACTACGGACTCTCTTCGAAAACAACGGGCCTGCACTTTCGCGGCATTCATTTGCGGTATGGAGTGAAATATAATAGATACTATAGATACATCCACCGGTACAGGGCAAAAAAGAATGTTGTACATTCAACTAACACTTCTCGACCACGTTTTCTTTTTAACATACATCCACCATATTTACTAATTTAATTTTATTGTATATAACAAGAAAAACCGGATCGTCCAAAAACAGAATCGCGAGCTCACGTAAACAATAAATGTTTGTCGAACGTAAAGTCGTTTTTTTAACATGCGATAGAATTCCGGTAGAACTCTTTAACCGAGCGTATAAAAAAAAATGTATCTTCACCTGTATTATCAAGTTGATGTCGGTGTGCTGCAGTCCGTCATCGGCGCGAACCCTGAGAACGTATCTCTCCCTCGTTTCTCTGTCGAGCGCCTCGGCGAGTCTGAGCTGCCCGGTGGATGGATCGAGCTTGAAGTGGCTCTCGATTGCCTTGTCGGCGTTCTGCCTCGAACGCTCATCGTAGGTGAAATAGTTGTTGGTCGTTCCCTCGGTAACGAGACTGTATCTGAGTGTGCCGATCGTATCCGGATCGTAGGCTCGCAGAATCGTCACTATGGTGTTCGGCGGGGCTTCCTCGGAGACGTTGTACCTCCACGGGCCAGCTCCCCACGACGGTGCCACGTCGTTTTTGTCGAGGACCGTTACGCGAACCTGTAATCAAATTTAACGTGTGCTTTTTATACTTTACAACGTAATCCGAAAATGAATTAAGTACGGGTTACGCTGATGCGCGAGTATAGCGCAGTTGGGAGCGCGCGCGGGGGCTTCCGAAGGGGGGCCCCCCTTAAAGTGCATCCTGCTGCCGATGCGCCGGACGAATCCGTGGAGAAACGAGAAATCGAGGGCCCGAGAGAGAGAGAGAGGGAGAGAGAGAGCGTGTGCGCGCGAGCGAGCTCAGAGAGACTCCCGCGCGCGATGAGAGAGTGCACCACTCTGAGAATTGCTCGATGCACCACCACGCGCGGTTCACCCGGGCATCATCAGTATCAGCACACTTCTCTCCGTCTCCTTTTTTCTCATTTGCTTTTCGTATATCTATATCCAGCTTTCTCCTCTACTTGATCTTCCGCGGGCCGGAGAGAGGCTGCAGTTGCACGCGACCGCGTTCGCGGCTACCGTGCACCGCTCTCTCGTGATGGCCCCCACGTAGTAAGCCCCCCCCCCTGCCCCCCCTTCATCCCACCCTTTTTTCGATTAAAATCTTCTTTCGGGGTGTGAATATCGCACGGGGCTCTCTCGGTGATTCCAGTTAAAATTTAATAAATCGCCACCGTACGCTGAGGCATTGATTATTTTTCTTCTTCGATGCCCCATCGTGACAAACGCACGCTCGACGGTGCTCGTTATTGTCGATGACATTTTTTTTCTTTTTTTTTTTTTTTTTTAGGGGATTATAGCTTCACCCGGTTTCGCTAAAAATGTCCGCCGGGACAGTCACGTGCCTGTTGGAAATTTTGTGGAGTGGATATTGAGTCCTTGACCTACTGTATGATTTCATAGCTAATTGTATATCGTGTGAAAAAAGATTTGTGCATTTAATAATAATAAAAGCGATTATTACTGTTCGCGGGGCATTGCCCCTTATGAACAAGTAGCATATGTGAAATACAGGCAGAGTAGAAGATAGTTTAACAAACACTTGTCCACAATTTTAGGTACTTTTACGATCTCTTTTCCTGTTAATTTTTAATTCCTTTCTTACTAACTCTTCCACTTTTTTCTGGCCAAAAAATTGGATTCGCCCAAACAAAATACGTAGTAAAATAAAAACATTGTAAAGTAAAAAAAAAATTTACAAAAGGATAACAAAGGCCTTTCCGGACAAGAAGTGTTTGTCGAGTGTGCAATCCTTTTTACCGTGTACACCCATTTGACTCAGTGCGTGTTTTTTTTTCGAATTCATCGATACGAATAAATTCAGCTGTCTTTCACGCGCAAAGCAAATACAGTCCGTGGATGAGTCGGTATTCACGATTCGACACTGGCATTCACGATTCAGGTAGTCTATCCCTCTTGCCTCTGTATCGTGATGCAGTGCAAACACGATGTTCAAGGTGACGGCGGCTAACGAATTCGCAATTGGATTTGCCACCGACGGGCGCGTAGATATCTCACACGCGTCGGAGAGTCCTCTCTTCTTCTACGCGGAGAGTAAAAGAAGTCGATGAGAGACGTGGAGATCGTGAGCCCGGATAGCTGGCGGAGGCTTCTCCGCTCGGGTCCGAAGCACTGAACCCATCCGGCTATATAATCCCCGCGTACTCTTTCTCTCGTTCCTCTCTTATTTTCTATCTATGCGAGAGGCCCAACTGACGTTGAGGCGCCGACGCGATTCTCCTCACGTAAATCCTATCCTGAGAAAGATACGTGCGACTTCCGAACCCCGCGCGCGAGCCGATCGAACACAGAGAGAGCGAAGAGCCCGAGCACCAGCCCGAAGCCGTAGCCTGTCGTGCTACGCCGATTTCTCCGCGGAATACGAGATTTCCGAGCTACCTACACGATCATTTTTTTTTCTCACCTTTTTTCCCTCTTTTCTTCCAACCACTTATTTATTTGTCTCTCCAGTAGCCTTCGATGCTTATTGATTCGTGAAATGGATGAGCAAAAGGCCGCGCGTAAGCGCGTCCCATGAAAAACCGAGCGGTCGAGAGAGGGCTAACTCAACGGCACAATATAATTTCTCGCTCTCGGGGCGCCCCCTGTAACGTATCGTTTGGCGAATCTCGAATAAATTTTCGCCGCGCGGTGGCAGTGCGGTAGCCCGGCGCACACCGCAAGCGTGGAGAGGAGTGAGGCTTTAAGATAAAGCGTCGAGATACCGAGAGGAGCTGTACGGGACGAAGTTTGCGGGGGCATCTCGTTATTTCGTTGGTCCTCACGCGTCGTCTCACCGATGGAAAAGACTCTCCGGCGCTGGGATGGAACGGCACGAGAGCCGGAGAGAGACGGTGGGCAGCGCCGCATGAGAGAGCGACCGCGCGCGCGCGCGGTAATGGAACGAGAAATCATCGGAATCGGGCTCTCGCGTGTCCCGGTAATCGCGTTCGTCCCTCCTTGGGTAATTATATTAACGTTATATACAAACCTTGTATATAATACGCCTTTACATATATCCCTTACAAACCGTATAAGAAATAAAATGAGATACGCGCTCGTTAATCGACCGCACTTTCTCGGGGCATTTAATAAAAATGAAAAATAAAAGAAAATAAGAAGTTTCGGGTATAAACAAGGAGGGAGGGTTGTCAGCGTGCTCGTACGATATTTTAGATACCTCGGTAACGGGTTGTCAGGAATGCGAGCATTGCACGTAACGCCATGCTATGCAGACTCTCCTGTATATGATAGAGAAGAATCTTTCTCATAGAAACAGAAACGACAATAGATAAAACAAAAGATATAAAAATATATATATAATTTTTTTATGAGACTAAATTTAATCAAGTTACAACTGGTGTGTTTTGCACCGCAGAAACTTCTCTCGGGGAAGTTCACTTAGAGAATAAAATTCTAAAAGTGAACCATTTTTTTCTCCTCAAAGCATTGGGCGGAGACTTACTAAAGATAAAATTTGACGTATTTATAGATATCTTCAGATTCATTACCCTCCTGTGTATCATAGAAGAGAATCTTTCCCATAGGACACAGAAACGACAATAGATAAAACAAAAGTTATAAGAAAAAGATATTTTTTTTAAACACATCGTTTCATCGGCATCGAAGAGGAGGGAATGAAAGGAATTTCGGGTCTTGCATGAAACACGCAGCCGTGTAAACCCTCGTGTGTATCATAGAGGAGAATCTTTCTCATATACACCGAAACGAGAATAGATAAAACAAAAGTTATAAAAAAAATATGTATAGATTATTTTTTTAAACACAGCGTTCCATCGACGTCGAAGAGGAGAGAATGAAAAGAGTTTCAAGTGGCCGAGACGCATCTGTGCCTTCGGGCCCGGAGGGCACCCGTTATCCTTCTAGGAACTCCGGTAAGTTACGAACAACCCCGAAGGCACCTGTTGCTTCTTCGACTCGGCGCGGAAGCGAGAGGAACCTCTTGACAAGAGCTCTCTCCCTCCCTCAACCCGGCATTCCGTTATATATGGCAGTGGCGTATAGGATAGAAACAGTCCTCTGTATAGATCCGAGCGAGCGCTGCCCTCTAGCTCGGTTAACAGCGGAACCGGCAGCTCACTTTAAGGAACGCCCAACGATTGATCGAGGTTCACTCGGAGGCATAGTTTTGGCCACGCACAGCGGTGAAACATAACGAGAAAGTTTTGTAGATTGGTTATGTGGAAAGAGGAAGAAAGACGCCAACGAGTGTATAGCAATATATATGTATATACATATATATATCTATATATATACCCTCGAGAGACAGAGGCCCTTATCTCCGGACGATCAAACGAAATATTATTATAAGGTATTCGTGAACGGGCCGAGGGTTCATCGGTTTGTCGCCCTTCTCTCGTTCTACATGACATACCGGTAGAGGAACACAAGTTCAAGCCGGTATACGAATAGATCGTTAATTATAGCGTCGTAGAAAAGTTTTTTTTAAAACAGTTTGACGATTTGGCACGGACCGCAGAGACGCAGAGTGTCCCTGTGTGTATAATGCGTGAGTGGGAGAGAGACAGAGTTTCGCAAAAATGCTAATTAAATTTCGTTCGATAGACCATTAGTCAATTGAATTATTTGCGATTCTTTCTGTCGCGAGCGAGCGGGGGGGCCCCCCCGCTTCTGGGCGGACGCTCGGGAGAGCCCGCCGGACGACGATCGCGCGAGGACGATCGAGCGGACCCGATACTTTTCGGTTTCATTTTCGTATACATAATTGAACATAATTTATACGACGCGAGTTCCGAGCCGATTGGGATCTTTGATATTTCGAACGAGCATCGCGAGTTCTTTCGCCTCTCGACGTTTCCCCCTCCCCTCACTCCCTCACCCGTCGATATTTGATTCTCGTTAATGATTCGATCTCCCGGGTGTATAAAACCAACACACATCGCACACGAATACACTGCTCGAAGAAGAAGAGGAAGAGGAGGAATAAGAATAAGCAGAAGCAAAATAAGAAGAAGATACATAGACCCGAGAGAGGAAGACAGGCTTATAGCGGCCCGGAGGGGGGGGGGGGGCTATAAGGAGATGAGGAGCGCACTGCCTACTCGCGTCGTTGAACGAGAGAAAACCGGTTGGTACTTGTCAGTGCTCTCTACTCCTCTGCCGGAGCAATACGTATTATTCTACACGTAATATCGAGGTAGTCGTGGTAGACCGTGGAGCCAAAGCAAAGTAACGCAGACAAACATCGGGCATCGAGAAGCCACAACACGCTGAGAGATCTCTTCGGTATCGCCTCTCGTCGGTTCTGGACTGCACCGAGGCCTTCCAGATTGCGGAAGTGTGATACTCGACGATGCTTAGCGGGCGTCGAGAGTGCGAGACAGCGCAGGGGAGGGAGGGGGGGGGGTGGTAGAGGAATTGAAATAAAAAAATAAAGCAAGATACACACGAAGAATTCAAAATAAATAAACATACAGCTGACGAGGATTAATCTCAATGAACTTGCTCGATCAGCTTTCCTTGTATTATCGAATATCCCTGAATTTATGAAAGCCGCCTTCGTCCGCGGCTAGCCGCGCGATTACGGGTACGCCGGACAAACGAGATCTCATAAATGATGCAGGTACGCGAGCATTCTCGCTTGGCGCACACTACGCAACGCCGGGGAGAAAGAGGGAGACAGAGAGAGAGAGTAGAGCCAGGGATCGCGTAATTCCGGTTTCCCTGGTCAGTCCCAAGGAATTTCCGGTTTGTAGGCCAACTGGTAGCAATCTTGCTCGTACCGACCGTCTCTCTCGGTTTCGCATCACAAAAGAGAGTACGAACTGTCGCGAGCGTTTCTCGTATCCGCGGGATCTTCGTTCGATCTTTGTCTCGCGTGGGCCGCAACCTCGTCGGGCTTACCCGTGTAGACGGGAATTTAATTACGAAGTAAACGGTCGAGGAGCAAGAAATCGATAACCAGCCGTATATTCGACTGTGACAATTAAAAAAGACAAAAAGTAAAAAAAGAAAAGAATGTTAAAAAAATGTAAAAAGGTACTTCAAAGTAATAATCATTATTTCACAGTTTAGTAGATTCGGCAGCAGGGCCTCCGTGTAAACAGGAATGCAAGTTGCAAAGCAGTTGAAAGAGAAAAAATTGATTACCAACCATCTAATCGAGTCTGGTAATTTTAAGAAAAAAAAGGAAAGATTAAAAAAACTTATCATTTGAAATGAATGATTATTGTTACACGGTTCAGTAGATTCGACAGCGAATTAAAAACAAGTTTAAAGTATCGATATGTAACAGTCCATCGTGAGAACAGGCGCAAAAAACTGTAACTTTAAAAAGTGACTTAAAAAACGAACTATTATTATTATTACCCGAGAACAGTAGTTTCGACAAGTGTTATAATCATTCCGTTACGCGACAGAGGAACACATTGCGCCGACTGTAACTGTTATGAGAAGAGTCCCGAGCAAGAGAGCCCCGGCCAAGACTCCGACGGAGTAAAACCTCCCGTAGCCGTGGTAGTAGAGTATATCCGCGTAATTCCGGTTTCCACGGCGGCGTTTCATCATCGCGGCTGATTTGCGGCCCGGCACATCGGGGTGGGCATATTAACGGTGGTTGCACGTCCGAGCTGAATTAACGTCCGTTAAGCGTAGGAGCACCCAGCAAAAGCAACGAAGCTCACTAACAGTGCGGCTCGCTTGTTCCCTCGCACTCACTACGGGGACCCTTGCGTACCCTCTTTTTCTCCTTTACTATATATCTCGGCTCTCCTCGCCTCCCTTTCTTCCTCCGCCTTATTCTCCCTTCCCGTCGCTATATACTCTCCGCACCGGCGTACATCCTACCTTCGGCCAGTACACTGTGGTAGTACTATAATTCTCCTGTGTGCGGGGCTACTTTATCGAAGGATACACACGCGCCTCGAATTTATACTCCACTACTGTGCGCAACATTCTACCGTCCTGTAAATATCTTAACGCTCGGAGTTTCCATCCAACCGGCTGTAAAGAGTGTCGCGCTTCGAGCGTGCGAATCGCGAACTACTCTGAGGGCTATGAATGCTATGATAGTTACTATTAAACTATCACTTAGCATCGGGCCATTAAACTGTCAATGTCTGTTTATATATATGTATATATAACTGGCTTATAGAAACAAGCTGTACCGATTTTCTGCCCTCCGTGTATACAGTCGAATCAATTGATTCTAAATCACCGTAAGAGCCCGTCCGCGTTCACAGCGCCGCCTGCGCAAGAAGTACCTATCACTGTGAGAGCAGCGCGCATCGGCTCTTCACCGCGCGGTGCACGCACTCCGGCTATTTTCGCATACATCGATACGTACCACTGCGAAGACCGTACTAAGAGTCTCGAGAGTGGGAGGTATCGTGAGAAAGTTCATATTTCGTTGCCGCAGGCTCTTACGCAGGTATGCACTCGTGTCCGAGCGTGCTGCTGCGTCCCACCTTTCTTCTATACTGTAAACTTCATTGACTTGACGGTCACGTTATCGGGCGAGCCTCTCCCTCGCTGTGGTCGAGGCCGTTGAATCCGCGCGCTCCTGCATTGAAACTACCGACGACGCAAGGTTACGAAGAGGACGAACCGCGAAACGGTACAATGAAATAACACGACGCTGACTCGCACGAGGAACGTTCGAGCTATTTAGAAACTTTTTTTTTTAAGTATAATTTACATGTTTTTTATTTTCACGGTTCGGGAGAAGATAATCGATAATCGCGCGGCGTCGCGAGCGCCCGAGACTGCGAAACAATTTGTGAGAAATAAGCGTACGGGAAATATTTGCGATGGCGAATCGTTTGAGCGATCGAGGAACGATCGAGGGGATCTCGTGTTGCTTGATGGACCGCGCCATGAGTCTGACGCATCCTCGAGCACTCGCGAGCTCTCTCTCCCGTCTGGTCTGACACAATTCAAGTCCGTCTCTCTCGGTCCGCCCCGATCCCCCTCGCTGTCCGTCTCTCTTCGGCGCAGTAGACGAGAGATCGGAGACGCGGGGCCACTCGATCGGTTCTCGCACGCGGAGAATATATCCCGTCGGGGCGGACCTCAAGGGAAGCCGAAACGCTTATCCGATCAAACATGATCGTACAAATAGAGAAGCTCTCGTGTCTCGGGCTAGCACGAAGGAGAGGGAGCCGAGAGATGAGAGAGGGCCTCGGGATTTTGCGTTCTTTATTTCTCTACTCGAAAAACCTAGACCTTTCTTTATCGGGCCCACGAGTCCCTCATCGAAGTTGCACTTTTTTTTTTCTTTATTTCTTTTTCTCTCTCCTGATGTGTAAGAGCAAGAGCCCAAGCTAGTTCGTCCTTCGACATCGAATCTCGAAGGATCCGTTCGGTAATTCTTCGAGACGATCTGTATAGGTCTCTCCATTCCGTTCGAATATCTACGTTCTACACGCATACCTTTCACGTCGTAGAATCAAAATGGGTTCGTCGTTTCGCCCATCCACGATCGGTAGCTCCTGATTTCTCGTTCATTTTCAGACCCACGGCGACGGAGGGGCTCTCCTGTTTCTTCTTCACACGCTTCGTTTTTCTATCTCCGAGAAATTTATTTCTTTTATTGAATTTCAATGTATTGAATATATGTATAATGGCTCGAGGATTCGAGACACGAAACGCGGAGGTTATGATCGGCTCGCGAAGAATTCACCGGTCGAAAACGAGAAAACAAAGAGCTATTTTTCATCGACTCTTATTATCGATTGCTGCACACCCCCGTCGAGAGCCGAGAAAATCCCGAGAGACGGGACCTATTCACTCTTCGGTTCTAGCTCGTTTCTTATCTTTTTACACTTCACGTTACAACCGGACATTTGTCAACCTCGTTTCGAGATCGTATCTCGGTCGAGAAAAACAAACGGCGCTAGTTGTACCGGTGCGAGAGAGAGCAGGACACTTCGGTTTCTCCGATGCGCGCGCAGCACCTCGGAATGACCGGCGGGTGGAGAGCGACGCTCTCGTCGTTTCTCGACAATCAACTCCCAACGGGACACCGGACGCAGCGAACTCTTTTAAGAATCCACTCAGGTACGATCATCAGTAACACAATACAAATATCGGCCGAGCAGAACGTATTGCACGTGTCAATGTTTCTGAACCTCATATTTCCACTCTTTTTTTTCCTCCCGCCGGACACGAATTCGACAGCAGTTTTGAACCAGAGGTAATTCGTAACCGATTCATTTCGTAACCGATAAAAAAATCTTTTTTCTTCAGTTTCCGTCGCGACCGAATAAGTAACGCGCGGACTCTCTCCTGTGAGCTAAAAACTTGTCCCGGACTCGCGATGCTCGCGATTCGAAAAATTTTCGCAATGACTCGACAGCCTCGATAGCAAATCATATTCCGCTCTCGGGAACGGATCGCGGCCGTCGGGCATCGGGCGGCGGTGTCTGTACGCGAACAATAACGATGACAAGAATAACGTTGATACGGTAACGAGGGGACCGGGTGAGTTCCCTCTCGTCCTTTTCATCTCCTCGCCAGTCGTGTCCATAAGTATCGCGAAGAATATGAATCTCTCTGTCTCCCTCTTTTCTTCCCGATGTCTCTCGGCTCCTCCGGCCGGGAGCTCGAAGTAACACAACAGCAGTTGGCCGAGAGACGGTGAGAGCGGCGACGCGAAGGGCGCAAGGGAGAGAGAAAGATCGCCGAAAGCCACGGGCGACTTTGAGCACGGAATACTGACTGTATGCGGCGGTCGGTGAGTTTGGAGTTAATGTTTGCCCGCGCTCGTGTGTGTGTCCGTCCAGGAACGTGTGTGTGCCTGCAGGAGGAAAGAGAGATGGTATCTCAGTCAGAGCTGCTCGGTCGGGGATCAGCGGATCGGATCGAGTCGCTCAGCGGGGGTTTCTTTGGGTCATGCACGAAGTGAGTCCCATTCTTCGGCGCGCCTGGATTCTCTTCTTCCTCCTCCTCCTCCTCCTCTTTATTCCACAACACTCGCTAGTTCGCCTCTCCTCTCTACCCTTAACCGGGCTCCCAGGGCTTCTCTATGAGGGGTCGAACCACTGACATCGACCGATACATAACATCGGCGTCCCCGCCGGAACGCGAGTTCCACTCATACAGCAGCGTCGGCTATCGTCGGTGCCTCCTTACCGACCGTACGGCTCTCCCATAGGCCACACGGAATACAGTACCACACGATAATTCCGTCGCATACAGCTCCGACTCCGGGACAATAAGATACATCTTTCCTCGCTTACGAGACTAATAGCCCCCTCGCTCTCTCCTACACTCTTCTGTATACATATATACATATATATATATATATCGAATAGAATAATATTTCGTGGTCGTTCGTTTGCGACGGTTCGTCGGTCTGCGTTTATTGTCGTTCCGTCTGCTCTCTCTCAGCCCGAGCATTTTTCTTTTGTTTCTTTTTTTTTTCTTTCTTTCGGTTTCTCTACCTGTGTCCTACAGATATATCTCGTTCTTTGTTTCAGAGTCAAAGTTTCCCAGCTTCGACTGTCACTGATCTCGTCCCGAGGGGAGACGCGAGCGATTCGACAACCGATAGATACGTTCGGAAAAAGAGAACGTTTCTCCTGGCGCTGGAGTCTCTCGTTTTGTTTTGTTTTTTTTTTCTCTCGGGACAGAGACGAGAGAGGAGTGGAAGAGAGAGAGGGCGCATTGTGTAGAGAAGATCGGACCCTCGTTTCGATTGGCAGGTGCCCGCCGGGTCCCAACTGGATCGGTATGCGTCCATAAAGTCCCGGCAGATCTTTCACACAGAGACACGGGGACGAACTCGCTGTGTACAAACACGGACACACACTCGCGAGAGATCCATCGCTTCGCATACCGCAGTCGATCTCAATCCGTTCGAGGGAGAGAGTGAGACGAGGCCTGTTGCGGGATTACGTATGTACGCTCGCTTCTGACTGCGGTAGACGATCGGGAGAATCCTTCGCGAGGTATGTATGATGATGCCAGGTCACGATAAGCCGCGGAGAAGTTCGATAAATTGATCGACTACATTCGTCTCTCTCTCGCTCGCTCCGTCTCTATTTCTCTCTTTTAGGCCTTCCGTCTTTTTATTCACGTACCCATCGGCATTCCCAAGCAGTCGTGGAAAGTATCTCCGTTTCACGGGGAAAAATATAACTGTAATAAGAGACAAGGGAACGTACCGTGGGTACACTCGTTCGGGCTACTCCTCTCTGACTAATTGTCAGGAGCAATTAATCCACGGTGCAGTTAACTTTTACTCGATCGCGCCGCGAGACGGAGAGAGCCGGAGGGAGGGGAGGGCGACACGATGTGATCGCGCGGATCATTGACAAGATTGAAACCGATGTAACGGTATATCCGAGCGGGTATACGATATCTTTTCCCCTGCGCGCAATTCGTATCGTCACTCACTCTCTCGGTCTTCCTTCGGGTAACGAGGATGGCGGTGAAAAGAATTGAGAAATAAAATTAAAAAAAGAAAAATATTAAAAATAAAAGAAATGGGGGGAGAAAGGGATGGAGAGGAAAGAGGGATTTCGCCGATATACCGCGGGTACGAGGGTAGACGAAGCCCCCGAAGTTCTCACGTCGCGGTTATGCGCGGGACGATGAAGTCCGAGACTCTCCGCGCGCTCTCTCGCCGGTGAAGCTTTACACACGCCGGGAGGTGACTTTCCCTTCCCTCTCGTCGCAAGGGACAGGGCACGAAGCCGCGACCACTTTGTACCGCTCGCGTACCTCTGCCGACGATGTTTTTTTTGTTGTTTTTTTTGCGTCCTGTATTTATGGCAGAGAACGCGAGACAGAGTATTGGATTTTGTCATGGGCGGATAGAGGATCCGGAGACCGCAACGTCGGGTCAAGTGTCCCCTCCCGGGTATCTCAGCGGTATATCGTGCAATTCCACGGGCTCGATGGATGTCGAGAAAAATTATTTTTAATTCAGTCTCGTCGCTATGGGTGTTTGCAATTAAATAGAAATTTCCTTGATCGCGACGCATGCGCAATAGAATTCGTCATTGGAGTGACACGGATAGAGATCTTTTTATTTTATATTCGTTGAACTAATTGCAAGGGGAATGAAAAGGAAAGTCAGCGAGGAGGCTGAAGCCGACGGCGACGAGTATCGACCATATAAGGTCGATTGCCTGAATACCCCAACAGCACCCGCAGCCGGAGCGATCTCTCTCCCTCCCCCTCCCTCCCGCCGGTGAGAGAGGAGATCGATGAGATCAACTCAGCGGAGAGAGAAAGAGATCAGTCAGAAACTCTCACGCTCGTCGCCGATTGAATCGTCAACAGCTCTCAACCCACCGATCACAGTAATGTACTCTGTGTTCCAGATACACTATATTGAGTACACAGAGTTGAGAGATCGAGAAACTCGTTTTTCAGTAATATATCAATGTTATTCCGAACCGAACGGGCCGAACGAACGAGGGCGCGTCTTTGATCCGACACACGGTGGAATTCTTATTGGCGACTCTCGACGCGATGCAGTATTATCCCTACGGGCATCTTATAATGACACTGTATTTTTCAACGTAAGAAAAAAATAAAATAATCGATGACCCGAAATTTATGGAAAAATTCGGAAGCACCGTTGTTGATTTATTCGTTCGGTTATTGCGGCTTGAGTTTGTACCGGAAGTCGTGCTGGATTCGTGTTCAATGCAAAAAAAACTCCATCGCAGAGCATACGCCTTTGTAATAATGTTGAGACTCAAATTTTTAAGATTCAATTTTATTTCCGTTTTAGATATAACAATGATGCCCGTAGTTTGTAACTAATTGTCCTCTTCGACATTGAAAAATGAACATCGATTATTTTTGTTTCAGCAAGACGACGTCACGTCGGTCACGTCTTAACGATCAGCTGACACGAAACTGCGGGCCCGAAAGACTATCGGTAAGTCGCTGATTAATTTTCGACGCTGTATCCATCTGCGCATGCGTGTCAGCTGAGGGGTCTTCCAATGTTTAACCGGCGTCGCGTGGTAGTGCGCTTTCGCATCGAGTTTTCGTCGAGAAAAAAACGTTGTTTATCGTTCTGCCAGTGCTGGTGTCTCACGTTTTCCTAACGTCAATAGTAGCCACATAACCTGCATCACCGGTAGAGACAAACATTCGAATCTGAACGTAACTTCGCGGCAGTAAAAACGAAAAAACGCGTCATTCGTAGTTTTCAACAATAACCTCAAAGTATTGAACCGCGTACTTTCCTACCATTTGATGAATTCTTACTGTGATATCAAGTCTTGCGTTATTTGTGCACTTAAGTGGAAAAGTGTAGTGAAAAACAAAGTCCACTTTAATTATGAGTAGCTTACAGTGCATCATATGAAAATATTTGAACGGGTTCATCAATTCATCGAGAACATCTAAGTCGTAAGTGCATATCGAGACGTTTATTTGCATGATTCAAATATATTTTAATAGAAAATACAAAAAGTCCCGAAGCCTTGCGAGGCGCGGTCGGCGCAGTCATGTTGGTAAAGTATATATATATATATGTATATATGTACACAAGAGTGAAAAGCAATAAGAAGACCGTTGAATCGGTAAGACAACTCGGCATATAGAACCATTTTTCATCGTCGACTCGGAGGGTTATTCCTCATCGTAATTCCTAAATAATAACTTTCCTCTTTTGACCTTGGCTCAGCGACGGTTATTACCGGTAATCAGTAGAGTAACTCGATACAGGGGGGCAAGAGAATCGCGTGTGTGACAGAAAAGCAAGGAAAAAAAGGGGGAATCCCGCATCCCATCTAGTCACATTCCTCTGCCGATATAACAGCGTCAGAATATGGCGCTGCATGGCCAACACTATAATAGCTATATTACGAGCTAGCACGGTCATAAGGGGAATAGAACGAGAGGATACTAGACTCATCCCGATTGGCTCTGTCTCTCCTGCGTGCGCACAGCCGTTCCGTTCGGTAGTTCCATCGGGCTCTCTCGCACGGGCTTGCGAGTACGAACCCGCCTGGAAGCTTCGACGTCCCCGATGCTCGGAGAGGCGCCCATACGACAAACGAATTAATGGGTTCTCCACAGGAGTAACTTGAAAACGTAAGGGACCCCCGATTACAACGCAATTAATGGCCCCTGGGGAGATCTCGTAATAGTAGCGATTCGCATTCCGGGAGACGACGAGCTCCGCGAGAGTAGCTCGCAATACGGGCTGCGCGCGGCGACGGTGGCGGGGAGGGGGGGGGGAACGCCTCTGCTCTCGGTGACTTCCACCTCTCGCGCCGTTTTTTCCGCATTCTTTTTTACTTTCTCACTCTCTCTCTCTCTCTCTTTCACGTTCAGGGTGTCTCGACGCCGCCACTTTCAACCGGTGTCTCTCGCTCTGCCGTTGACGAGAGATCCCGCAGTACTCTTCGCAAGCTACGATGCAGCGTAGGGTAACAGTTGACAAGTTCTCCGATTCGACTGCAGGAAGGATCCCTTCCCTCGTAAGGATATCGCGTCTCCGCCGGTCTTGCGAGTCGAGAGTCGTTTCCTCGGGAGAGATATCCAAGCAATAATCCCCTTCCCCCTCCCCCCTCTCCGCACCCCTCTTACGGAATCCCCACGGTTGCCTCGCACGTTTACTAATTAGCCTGCCGGCTACTTTTCTCATCGAATATCATAAACTGTACAACAATATTTCCATACGTTTCCTCCTGCCTCTCGAGAGCCGACCATGGATAGCGTCTCGAATTTCAAAGTTAATGTTCAACGGTCTCTCGTAAACACACATTAGTATCCCGTAACTGTTTTCGAACAATTGTGGGAATGAGGTACGGGGCGGGCGGGAGGTGGGAAACAAGAGGGTAGAATAATAAAATGGAATTCAGAAAATTAAATAGAACGTCGCCGGAAAAGTAAAGCGGTCGAGGAGGGTCGGACGGTGAGGGGAAGGCGGGAGGGAGAGGACGGCGGTATAGCGAGGCACACTCCGATCTGCGTGCTAGGGTGTAGTTCTTTAGCTCCGCTTCTCCCTCATCTTCCGCTCGTGGCTCCGCCGCGTACCCTAACAACCTGTGATCACGTTATTAATTTAAAGAGGGCCGACTATACGCTACCGGCTACGCCGGCATTTTTCTACTATCTAAAAAATTAATGTCCGTTATCCGAATTTCATCGTAACAATTGAAATCATCGCGAATTACCTTACAGGGAATTTTACTCGCACCGAATAAATAAACAAATAAATGGAAGTATTTAATTTAAAACAATGAAGCGAAAAAACGAATGGAAATCATCGCAAATAACTTTACAGAAAATTTTACTCGCCCCGAATAAATAAATGAAAACGTAAATAAATAAGTAAATAAATAAAGGGAAATAACCCATTAAAAAATGAAGCGAAAAAAAATTTCGTTTATTTGATGCTGCCAGTCCGGTGATAAAAATCGCCCGTGTGTAGTAATGGTTGCTGATGTATCTATATCAGACACAATTGTACCGGATCTCCCCCCCCCCCCCCCCCGACCCCCAGGGCCGCAGCAAAGAGACAAGGGACTTAAAGAGCCCACGACAGAATTAACTAGCGCAGAGGTGTCATAATTGCTTCTCGTAGAAGTGTTACCCGATTCCGTCGTCGTTCTGGTCCTTTGGCGTCGTTCCCGTTCCCGTTTCTCCTCATCGTGAAGGAGTCATTAAAAACCGGGCGCCGCAATCGAGCGTGTGTGCGCGCGCGAGCTCGGGGTGTCGACATACCGATTAGTCGACCCGTTACGATCTCGATTCCTTGATCTCCCCAGCAGTAGTCCCCCCTCCTCCTCCCCCACCCTCTTACTCACAATCTTGTTTTCCAAGCCATTCTCTATTATGTTTATCTCGAGCATTTAACCCGTACGATCTGCGGGCACCTCTTGATCACGAAATATACAGGCAATGATGAATTTTCATTGGATATTTTATTTCCAATAGGCGAATAACGGCTTTAAGTTACGAGCCTCGAAGTAGAGGTAAGATGAGAAGTAGGAATTACACATGCATAAAAAAAGTAAATAAAAAAATAAAAGCACGCGACCGACTGTAATATCGCTCGATGGTCGCAGACGCGATGAGAGAACCGGATCCATTTATACATCTCGGTTAACGAGAATATAAATATTTCCGATGTTAGTCGGCAATTCTGACTTAACATGGTATTTGATGGTTGCGCATATACGGGACACGCCAATTCGTATTACCGGCGATCGGTCGGCCGATTTATACCGGCACACAAGATGGACGTGTGTATACACTGCGGTAGATTTCTCTATCGATTAATCCCACCGCGGAATTCCCAACAGCAAAGAGAGTCACCGGCGGTGGGCTTTGCAAAGTAATGTATAAGTGTATCTGTAATCCGACCGCAAGTCGTGTGAAATAAAAGGATTGATATATCAAGAAAGAATGGGACACAAAGTATACACAAATATGTATATATACATATATATTTGTATAGATGTATATATATATATATATATATACAAAGAGAAAAAGGCCGCCGGAGGATTATTCTCAGTGTACGATTCCTTGCGGTTTTCGATATTCGTCGTAGCGCAGTCCCATCGTCATCGGTTTTTTTTTTGTGCGGTCATTCACGATCCATAATTCTCATCGATGACCAACCAGGCATTTCCGATGGGCCTCCGATCCCTCGTCATATCCTCGGGAATGTCTGCGGCAGCATCGGCGAAGATTTTAATCTGTATAATAGTCGAGGGCGCTTCGTTCGGTCCCGACACAGTTATTCGCCGCGCGGTACGCCATTCTATTGCGACGAACGTTCAACAATAAATCCCCGCGGGTCCCTGGACGCGGCTCGCCGAGGAGAAAGAATAAACTCGAGAGGATCGGCCGGGAATCTCCAGTACGAAATCTCTTGGCTTGGACCGACTAGCGAAGTACCTACGATTGCACTGCCAATTCCATAACTGACTAGGCGAGTCACTGCTGGCACGCTCACGGCTGAGCGCCGGTGGCGCCCCCTGGCTCACTCGTCCCGCGTACAACAGCAACGAGCCAGCCCGGCGTTTTCTTTCCGTTTGTTTTTCCCCGTGTGGGCCGCACAGACCGCGAACACATAGGCAAGCTGGAATACAACAATCGTGTTCCGGGCTTCCGAGTGAAAGTTCCATCAAAAGAATATAACCGGCGAGTTATGATATCGACGGAGTGCATGCTGGACGTAGAACGCGGCGAATACCGTGCGATATACTTGGCGAGGCGAAGCCGCACAGGCGGTGGGGGCCCGATATATGTGCTTTATAATATATAAAATCAAATGTGTCGAGACGGTGAGATATTTCCACCGGGGAGACGTACGTTGCGAGCGAAACGATCCGTACGCGTGGCCCGCCTTACATTATTATCACGTGGGTACACTGTAACGTATACGATAATAATAACAACAACACTGGCAGCATGACACTCGTTCCTTTTTTAACGGAGAGGCAGCAGCGAGGAGACACGTATCGAGATATAATAAAAGGTATTATACCCGGCTGGTCAAGCAACTCTCTCGGGCGTAGTTCGTCGCCCCAGTGTCCGTCGCCCGTCCGTACGGTCTATCGCAGGGGCGTATATAGTCTGTTTATAGTGTGCCTTGTGCATTGTGCTCGACCGGCTCGGGAGACATCGGGTGAGGGATAGAATGCGGCAATTCGCTCGTATGTATAGACTGAGGTAACAGTGGAAGTTGCAAAGCGGAGACGACGAGAACTCGCAGTCTACATATCCGTCGGGAGGGAGACTTGTGGGCTGTGCAATAATGGCTACATTCTCCGATTTTCTGCGTCCGAGCGACCGAACGCCCGAGAGCGTTATTCGCGCAATACGCTGCAACGTGGGCAGCGAGGCGGCCGGGCCCCCGGAGCCTTATCGGAAGTCGCGCGAGAGCTCTGAAACCGCCGATCCTTCTCGGGCTGGCTTCTTTTTTTTTTTTTCTTTTTTTTTCCACTCCGTGCGCGGAATAGCCACGGAGTACATTCCCGTTAGATCGGGCGCGAGATTCTCTTCTTCTCTTCTCGACACGGAGTCTGCAAGAGGATGGCACTTTTGTTAGTTCCGAACTTGGGAGTTTCGTCCTTGAAGACTCCTCTCCGACACTCGACGAAGGTATCGCGACGATAATAAGGCCTCGTTGAAGTTACGAAATTTTTCGATGCGCCCAACTTTTTGTCGGTTCATCTTGCCCCTCGGCACTCAACTCCTCGCAAATCGCTGTACATCCTCCGGTATCTTTTTTTACTTTTATTTTTATTAATGCCGTTGCGGTGCTGATGTTCTCGAGAATACGACTCTTCCCTCGCGATATTGCTCTCGGGAGAGCGCGAAAGAGAAGAGAGTAGTACGCGCGGGTCGGAAAGGAAGGCGCGAAGGAGCCCGGTGATTAACGGACGCGCGAAGAGACGTGTCCGTGATAACCGAGGACAAAGGTTCTCTCCGAGAAGAGATTCGCTCGGCGTATTTTTTTCCTCGGTTGCGCGTCTTACTTCTTTTTTTTTGCTCTTTTTATTATTTTACTCAGTTCGACTCGACGTTCCGCGCTTGTTTCCTGGACGAAATCTCTCTCGGGGAGGAATAAAAAAAAATGAAACAAAAATTCTCGGGAGGTCGTTCTCGCGCACGGGCGAAATGATATCGAGAGATTAAGGATCGCCCGAGTGGAGCGAATAAAAGGCGAGAGGAATTGAACACGGGAGTTTCGCGGGTACTGTACAGCCGACTCTCCGAGCCGGGGGTTCAAGATTCTCTCCGAGACAAAGTTCTTGGCATCTTTTTCCGTCAATTTTCTCCCTCCATTATCTCTCTCATTCACGGCAGCCATATATACATGTATATATATCTATAAAAATATATATATACATATGTATAATAAAATATTTTTCTCATTATTATCGTCACGCTCTTTATCTCGAGTGGCTAGGTTCCTATAATATTATTCCCTCCGAGCTCTCCGAACCGCTGGTTATTAATAAAGGAAATATATGTCTATCGGTATTTCGATAAATTTTTGCCCGAACGAGAGGCAAACGAGAGAAAAAGGATTTTAGGCAGTGAAAGAGAGAGAGAGGGTGGGTCATCATGTGAACTATATGCATCCGATGGGAACCGGTCCTCTTCTCTCGAGGAGCAAAGTGGACGTAAAAAATTGGTGAAAAAAAGGGTGGATCCTACCGAAAGACGCGCGAGGGAGAAGGAAGCCGTCTTCGGCGTGTGTGCGTGTGTGTATCTGTGTGTGGAACGCGAGTAACTTTCGCCTCTTTTTTTTTTTTTTTTTTTTTTTTTTCGGCGCTCGCAGTCGCGCACAGGGCCAGGACAGGAATCTATGAGAGCTCCGGCCGGTGGAGACGAGGCGAAGGTATATAAAACGCGAGGATACTCGCTCGTGAGCGAAACGAAGGGAGAGAAACGGAGGATGAAGCACGCGGAGAGGAGCTTCACCGGACAAGGATGTAAATCATAATATGTAAATCCTTGTGACTTCGTCTGGGGCCTCGTTCTGGCTGTACGCAGGAGAGAGCCTCTCGAAACTGCCGGTTATGCTCCGGGGCGAGGGAGACGGGGAGCGTCGAGAGGTGGCCTCCCAGCTAGTAGAAGTCTTCTCTCGGTGACTCGAGCGATCAACGCCTAAAATCCATTCGATTCCACCGGTTTGTATTCCACGTGTCTGAAACTCCTGAATCGACGCATACACGCGCGATACATTTATTCCCCGATGGTCGCCGGCCAGGGAAAAACCCGGTTATCTCAAAAATGTCCGGAAAAAATACAGTTTTGTTTCTATTGGTTAGGGAAAATGAACGACTTTACGGAAAAAAATTAAAATCTTTCAACGTGACGCAGCAAAATTTAAAGAATTTTTTTTTCTTTCACTTTCCTATCACATACGAAGTATTTGAGGTAAGAAAGTATCGTACGAAAAAAACTGGAATTACAGATTAATGTCCAGAAACATTTTTCGTATGTCCCAGAATGCAAAAAAAGTCTTTTTCGCATTGCTGTCCGTTTTTACGCCTGTAGGTTCTTCCCGTTCGAAAACACAATAACTTTTTTTATAGCTGTATATATATTTTTAGCTATAGTGATGAGTGACTGGTTGCCATTATTAGTTACAATTTTAGTCACGGCGAAAATTATCATTTGTTTCCACGATAGTTAGGAAAAGGTCACAAAACATTTTTCCACTATTTCTACTGCCCACCCTCTTATCCGGCATATATTGCAAAATTATTTTATGAAGTATCGTATTGCAAAGAGCATCGCGAAAAATCCGTGAGACACATAATCGGCGGAGTGAAGAGCTAGCCGGGCGTCGGGTCGAGAGGGGAAGGTTTAGAAAGGCGGCAGGCGCGCCGCAGAGTGATAGCCCAAGGTCAAGAACCCTTAGCCCCCCCGAGACCTCAACCGAGAAGGAAGACTGTCAAGTGGTCGGATCGAGCAGCGTGGCTGTGTATCGTCTCTCACTCCCGGCTCGTCTCCCTCCGAGCGATGCGATGTTGTTGCGCGAGCTGCGCGGCGAAGGCGAAAAAGGTGGACGGCGAATGCGGGAAGGAGATACCCGCGGTCGGGAGACCCGTCCGTCCGCACCTTCTCCGTCATCATTACCACAGAGCTCTCTTCGAACTCTAATTAAAAATCTCTCGTAACGAGTCTCCTCGCTCGCTCGCGCCGCACTTCCGACTGATCAAGGCTCCTTTAGCTTGGATTAATGGACTCTGCGCGTACGCGGGCGCTCGCGCGCATGCGTGCGTGCGCGCGCACCTCGTCAGCTGTAACTCTCACCCATCCGCCGGGAGAAAGAAAATCTTTCACCCGCAAAACGATGTACCCCGACGATATAACTTCTCGGAGGAAATAATTCATCGAGATACACCGAGGATGCATTTGCATGCGAAGTACGAGCGGGAGACGCCTCGGCGTAACGTCGTTAAAACTCTCCTTTGTCTACGGAAATATTTATATGTATGTATATACATTTATTTTTTGTTTATTTTTTTTTATCCGAAAGACAATTCTCGCAGGAATGTAAAGTGCCATATGAGGCTCTTTTCTCTTCGTGCAATTTTCTTCGTTCCAACAACCGTCCCTGATTACTTCTTTCATTTACAACATAGTCCTTGAGGACGATGGCTCCTCTCTGCCTCGGAGATAACTTATTCTCACTTATACCCTTCTCCGGGATAAGCCGCTGTTATGGACACTCTCTCGCGGCCGCACGACGGGCAATCGAGGGGGACACCTGTTTAAATACTTTTTCGCATCCTCGAACTAACAGCCCTTATGCGTGCGTCTGTCTGTGCGCGTCTCGCGTAGATAATTCACTCGTTTAGTTAACTCGTTATACGAAAATTGAGCGCGCAGCCCGTGACGAGAGAAAACGAAATTACGTCCAAGTAGGGTAGGGGTGGGGAATATGGCCCGGTCCGTATAATATTTATCCACGTGCTAATGGCCGCACTGCGGCCATATCCACGACTTTTATCCTATAATATTCTTTCACGGGTGTTTATCGAAAAAAAATATATACAGACACATAACGCATAATTCTGGAAGTTTAAGTCTTCGGGTATGCAGCAATTTGTATGTTTAACATATTAGTCGTACAAAAATGCAAAATATAATATATTTCTAATATATTTTTATGCATACATTTAATTTCCTTGGGGGGTCCTTCTGACCCCCCCCCCCCCCCCCCCGCCCCTTCCAGGATTATAAGAATTCTCTGTATACGACCAGTCCTCGCGCCATAACTCTCGCAAAAATTTTCCCACCGCCGATCCACGAAACTCGCTAAAAGCGGCTAGACGAAAGAAATCCTAGAACGTTTAAACGATAGATTCCGAGAATAAGCTCCTCCGAGATATTTGGCGGTGAGTCGTTCGTCTGGAAGAAAAAAAAAACAGAAGAAAAAAAAAACAGTAAAACACGAGAAGATCGTTCATCCGTGCGATCTAACATAGTTCCCCTGTGTCGCGACGGTTGTAGAAGTCGATATCGATAGCGTGTTACAAGCCGAGAGAGCGACAGGTACCGTCCGGGTTCTGTAACAGAAACTCCCCGAGGATTGGTGTATAGAGAGAGCCGCGGGCATTCCGGTCTCTCATCTTTGGAACCCGTTTCTTTTTTTTTTCTTTCTTTTTTTTTTCGAGAAAACCTCCCGCACTCCGAGCCTACCGTACTACCCGGCTCGGTGTATCGATCTACGGTTCGCAAAGTATACACACGCCAGGTAGTTACACATATACACCGAAAAATCGTTGACCCGAGGACGAGGAGCTCCCGGGGCGCCTCCCCCACAAATGGGCATCTTTCCTTCGGCAGACACGAGCCGTGGTATTTTCTCCTTCCCGGTGCCCTCTATGGATTGGCACACATAGAGCCGCATACAGTCTACGGGCACACACGCCTAGTCGGAGGTGTGTGCGCTCGCGCAGGGAGCCCCGGCTGAGGCGGAGGAGGAGAAGATTCCTACGGTGTTGGATCGAGGAAGAATCTATCTATGGTCCGATCACTCGCTTTTGCAAGGGGCCTTTTTTCCAACCGGTGAGAGAATACGTGATCCGCAAAATCGTAATCGAACTCTCACGAACGGCACGAAATATCCGTAACCGTGAGCGCGTTCGATCGAACCCCCCTCTACCCCCCCCCCCCCTCCTCCCTCCTCTTCTCCCCACCCAACCCGCCAGTGATTTATTTCTTTGCCGAGTGTATACTCGATCTCGTACGGGTCTACTGTTAACCGGCAACGTACGCCCGGCATCGGGTCAGCCCCTGCCCGGTGTGCAGCGCTCACAGAGACTTGTCTCTCCGCGCAGCCGATAATCATCCGATGCGAGGAGAGCCCGACAGAAGTTATCCGGCCCACCGCGCACCGCCCGCTCACCGAAAATAACTCTTCGCCAACGAGCCGACTAACGAATCTCTAATTAGACAAGCTTCTTAGAAAGTTTGACGATAAATTTGCTAAATTTTTTTTGGCGAACGATGTAAACGAAAGGTTTCTTGTACGAATAATGATAATAGTTATAATAATGATGCCTCGGAACGGAGGAGGTCCTCGCGCAGAAGAATGTCCGTGGACGATAAAAAATCTATTCAAGAATGAAGAATTAAGTTTTTCTTTTTCGTCCCGCTTTATCGATATACTGTTAAACGACATCGGGTGAGCGTTTACTCGGTGTGCAGCGCACACAGAGAACCGGGACTTGTCACACTCAGAGAAAAGATTTCTTTGCAACTATAAAATTTATTTCGGACAAATAGATTAGCTTCTTTGTATTTCTGCCTACTTGTATTTTACTCGTATCAAGTATAATTTTTTATTTAACTACATATTTATTATCTACTTCGTCTATTCAGTTATCTAATGCGCTGCTGTAGTTCAAACAAATGCGTGAGTTATTTTTTTCTTGAAATAAAATATATATTTTATTTGTAACTACATTTTCTGCACAAAAAAAAATTGATTTTTCTATATTGCTCCACCTCTGTTTTTTTTTGTTTCTGTCGGAAATCAAATGAATGATGCATTATCTAATTAACGCATTTTTGTTTTGAACTTTAAATTGCTTTAATTTACAGACTTAGTCTTAATTACTTAAGGTCGTCCAACATGCATATTGTCTAATATACAATGGTATCTATTACTGCTAAATTACTATACGGCATGAGGCTATTGTTTAGGCATCGGTGGAGATGTAAGTGTTGGTTCGCGTTGGCTAATGACAGCACTCTTTCTTCGTCCATTTTTCACACACGATATCCCGTAAATCGTTTTCACAACAATTGACGCGAACGTCTCGAGGGTCGATATAGAAGTATGATGCAGGCTAGCGGACGGAAACGCACCGTGCGCCTGCTGCCTAGTCTGTCAAGTAGCGACTTCCATAATTTAAAACTAGCATCCATTTGATCGTAAGAAAAGGCTTACTTAAATTACAAATTTTAAATTTCGTCATTAGTTGATATTTAAAGAAGTTGTCTTTGCATGTACAGCTATGGGTAAATAAAATTAGTAGTAGTAAATGTATTTATTGACAATATATTACACGGCATGGATGCTGGTACATTTCAATGATCGTTTACATTTCATAATGCTATTGCTATTGCAAATGGGCCATCGACCTAAGTCCTTCAGCCCAAATAAAATTATTTAGTCGAATGAAGTAACTCTAATAGGTGCATATAAATAAAAATTTGTTTCGCCCAAATAAAAAAACATTGAATTTGAAATGTAACGAACCATTTCTCTGGGTGCACTCCTCGCAGCCGATAATCATCCGAAGCGAGGAGAGCCCGACAGGAGTTATCCGGCCCACCGCGCACCGCCCAATCACCGAAAATAACTCGTCGCCAACGAGCCGTCAAACGAATCTCTAATTAGACAAGCTCATTAGAAAGTTTGCCGATAAATTTGCTTACTTTTTGGCGAACGATGTAAACGAGCGATTTCTCGTACGAATAATGATAACGATTAATATGATAATAATAACGATGCCTCACAACGGAAGAGGTCCTCGCGCAGAATAATATATCCGAGGACGAAACGAAAATCTATTCACAAAAATGAAGAAATAAGTTTGTTTTTTTTTGTGCGTGAGAACAAGAGAACGAGGAAATAAAAAAAGACAAAAGAATTTTTATATGCGGAGAGGGTTCATTATGAGTATGAAAGGAAGGTGGCGGTTGTCGCCGTGTGAGAATTCGAGCCAGCGAGAGTTGGGAAGCTCTCGGAACGAGAGCGCGGCCGCTGGACGAGAGGGCACCGGAGCGCGATGGAGTGAAGATTCTAATGAATGGCCCATTAGCGAGTTACGCAAGGTGTGTGTATAGCGTAAACGGGGGAGGTAAGCGAGGCCCGCGAACGATTTTCGGCTGGTTGTTATATTCCGCGAGAGTGAGATAGCCGGTCTGTATATATATTATATTTTCCCTCGTGTAGGTTCACTATATATATATATATATACATCCCCGTCGCTCGCGAATTCTCCGAGCGTTTTGGCTCTGGAAGAGCTGCCGCTTGCCGCGCTCTCGCGCCTCTCGTAATCTCCCTCCCGCTTACTCTCGATCGTCACTCGTTATTTTTTATATTTTTTATTATTATTATTTTTTTTTCACCTCCTTTGCGCTATTGCTCTCTTGCTCTCGGGCCGTCTCGTCCCTCGGTGCGCGAGAGAGCGAAGTCTCGAGGGAGAGACTGGACACGCTCTCGAGAGCTCGCATCTTCCGGCCCGATAGCGCGCCAGAGCCCCGGTCGTGCTGGCATTAGGCGCGTAACAACAATATCATCGTTATTATAATCCGGTAATAACACGGCGTGGCCGTTTTATGGGCTAGCCGAAGACGAGGGACCGCGAGCTCGAGTAATACTTCGAGCTCATCTCTTCCTCCTCCCCCCCCCCCCTCCCCCTTGCACCGGCCCAGCATCGCCATCGCGCGACTACGTACCCGGAGCCCTTTGCTCCTTTTCCTCCTCGCTCGGTACCTCCGAGGCTTAATCTCTCGCGCTCTCGCTCGCCCCCCGGTGATCCCGTCGCATCGTCGTCACGTACAGACCGGACACTCCTTCGCGAACCTGGGAGAAGCCGATTTTTTTCGCCTCTCCCGATGTTCTTCCGGTTTGAGAAATTTTTTTCACCCGCTCGCATCGATTCGTCTCTAGCGACGGGACGACAAGACGTGTGCAAGTGTTCTTTTTCTTTTTTTTTCGTTTTTTTTTTTTTTAAGTGGAATTTTAGCTTCCTGCTGGGAATTATTGAGGGTTTCATTTTTTTGCTGTAGAATTGTAATCATAAGGTTTGTTGGTTTTCAGAGTAAGCTGGAGCAGAGCGCTCGATTTTACGTGGAAGTTATATCTATGTATCCAATAAATATAGATCTATAATTGCAGAGGAAAGCAATGAAACTGAGGCGTTGATGATTTCGATGGGTAACCGAAAAATTGCACGTTTCTATTGTTCGCTGTCTTCGCCTTACATTTCTGCTCCGCATACATAGAGAAAAATGAAGGGTTGGATTAACCAAGGCGCGGTGACGTACGCTCAAAGGTGTTATTTGGTAGGTAATACAAAAATGTTGGTTCGAATCGACAAATTTTTAATCGTTCGAAGCAAATAATCGTTTAACAAAACAGTGTTTTATTTCTATCAAACAAATGACAGCTTTGAACGAATCTAAACGTGACTTCTGGTTAATCCCAAACCATTGATTTTTCTCGGTGTAATAACTGTAACAAAAAAATCACAAAGTGCAAAAAAAAAAGAAAACTACCGTGACTCGCGGAATTTATCGATAATTTCTCACGGTACCAGATCCCATCGCGCCCCGCATTACTCCGTATCTCTGCCCGGACCCTTGTACCTACCCACGAGCAGAGATAAAACCGAACCGTGAATTTAAAAAAAAATGTATTTATTAAATTATTTTTTTTTTCTTACGAAACAGTATTTTATAGTATTTTATCTCTACCAAACAAATAACAACTTTGAACGTATCTAACCTAGACTTGAGCTTAATACCAACAATTTCTTTTTCTCAGTGTAATAACTGTAACAAAAAATCCCAAAGTCCAAAAAAAAACAACTACCGTGACTCACAGATTTTATCGATGATTTCTCACGGTACCAAATCCCATCGCGCCCCGCATTACTCCGTATCTCTGCCCGGACTCTTGTACCTACCCACGAGCAGAGATAAAACCGAACCGTGCATTTTTTTTCAAACTTATTTATTAAATTCTTTATTTTTTCTTACGAAACATAATTGGCTGCAAATCGTAAGCGAACAGCCCTTCAGCAAGCCGTGCCCGACGCTCCCCCGGTGCCGTACGGGCAGCGGGCCGGAGCCGCGCGTATATATTCGCACGTCGTCATCGGCTACTGGCAGCAAAAGGCAGAAGCTCCGCTCCGCCGATCGAATCGAATTCCTCTCTCTCTACAGCCCCGCCGACAGAGCATACTGACGCGCGTTGGAATTTTGTTTGCATTTAATTCTTTTACCCCCGCGTAGTTCTTACACGCACTTCTCCCCCCACCCCTCCCCCCCATTTTATCTCCCCCTTTCTCTCGTGTTCTACCGGTATATTTCTGATACTCCGCCGTTTTACCGGACCGATCGGTGTGTGTGCGCGCGGCGGTGTTGCTGCGTCGGCTCCGATGCGCCCAGCAGCAAACTGCACCACCACCGGCGCAAACGTGGCCGCCGTTGCAACGTGGCGGCTCATTAATTGTCGCTAACGCGCGTAGGGCCTCGCCTCGCCTGCCCGCTCTCGCTCTCTCCTCCTCGCCGTCGCCGGACGGTGAACCGAAGAGCCCTCTTCGTTCAATACGATAAATGAGTGTTATGAAGTTGTAATCAACTCACCGGGCGATCGGGTTCTCCATTCATCCTCGGCTCGGGCGCGATAAAAAAAAAAATACCTTTTTTAAAAATAAAAGAAAAGGGTATAATAAACACGAGACGGGGCCAATTGTGAGCGTGTGCGTTCGAGAGATCGCACCGGCGAGGACTATTCGGTGCACGGAAAACATTTTAATGAAGCAATATGTAGGCGCGAATATCGAGATTTTCACATAGCTCGTGCAATGTTCTTTCGATACGAAGTTTCTGTGAAAAATCATTTTCTAATGTTATTATTTGCCTTCGTTTGTTTGTTTTCTGAAGGCGATTTTTTGAAATTGTATGGGAATATTTTCTGCGCCTTTTTAAATTAAAATTAAAGAATACAGAAACGGAAAAAAGTTTGATCGGTAGAATTTTATGCTCGGAATTAAGAAAAGACAAAGACCAAAAATAACACCGTTCGACGAAATTTCTGTAATTCGGAGTATAGTTTATCGATACGTTGCGGCGATGCGACCCCCTTAACGTAGGTCACGGTCATGCGTCGGGTTTCGATTCAATGGTCGAGGCGTGGAAGGGGCAAGAAGAGGAAACAAAAAAAAAAAAAAAAAGAGGAGTCCAAGGAGGAGCCGAATTGCAGAGCGAGGAGAGTTCTCGCTGGAGGAAGCTCTCCGCCCGGAGTCCGTCTGTCCTTGCGAGGGTCCGGCAAGGCCCTTTAAAGTTAAAACCCTTCTTAATGCTCGCCGATTTAAATCCTATCCGCGCGGAGAGAGCATGTAAAGGGGGAAAGAGACGCGGAGAGTAGTGACCACGTACCGAGAAGAATGCAGGAGCGGAATTGGCGTGTATCCAGACGAAGACTCTCCAAGGAGGAGAAGGGCGGGCGGATTTCGAAGATCTTCGATTTATCGCGTACGCGCGAGAGAATAACCCTCTCTCCCTCACCCGCGATACTTTTCCTCGCGCGATAAACCGACATATTTTTTTTATAAATTTATTTAATTTTTTATCCTCGCATCCGCCCTCTCAGTCTCGAGAAACGATTAATCTCCGGCTCATTATTTGCCATCGGAGGCTGACGCGCGTTGGTCCAGTTTTTCGAGCGCGTAAATTATTATTAAACCCGACACCGTCGCTCCGTACTGCGCGTATGCGAGTGGATTTTTTGTCTTCCGCTTAACGCATACCGGCATATAAATCAACCAACCGCCTATATTTTATATCATTAAACCGTCCCTCCCCAGCAACACGCCCGATGATCTCCGGCGGAAGATTTTCCCCGTACCCGACCCGTTCTCCGCTCCGTTAAAAATCCGAGTCCGCCCGCTCGGTCTGCAAGTATCGACATCACAGTTACGCGGATTTGCATCATAAAAGTTGCAAATTGAAATTTTCATATGGCTTTCTCATACTGTTCCGTCATTCGCAAAGCTTCTTCTATGGGAAAGCATTTTCTTTATTTTTGGCTTGCTCGTAGAGGAAGCTTCGCGAATAAAGGAACATTATGAGGAAGCCATATTAACATTTCAATTAGCAACTTTTTTTAAGGTCAACGACATGTTTGACTTTTATGCAAAACGATTGGTCGGCTCAGGTTCAGAACGAAAAAATGCACAAAAAGCTGCGCGCAACATTTTAATATATGAGAAAGCCATGTGCAAGTTACTTTGCAACGGTTTTTGTAACATTAAAAAAATCCTACATATCATAAAATTGACAGCGTCGAAATTTTCCCCAAAATTCTTTGTCCAAAATTACTACGGGAATTTGCGTAATTCGTCATTTTTGAAGCGGTGTCTTATGTATTTTCGACCATTATTGACGAATCTTCAAATTATTTTATTCCTAGACCAACATTTGATGCGTAAACTCAAAAAAATTTAAAAACTTCAAAATTTTATAAAATTTAAACGGTTAGATCAATTTTCGTCAATTTTAATACCAAAGGTCTTTGATAAAAAATATTATATTCGTCTGCAGTTTGAGGGCGATAGCTCAAAATTTACGCAAGTTAGACATGCCACAGACATTTTTCAAAAAAATTGAAATCCTTTAAAATTTCAAATTCGGCCTCAATATTCATTAAAATTGTACCGAATGAAGAAACTTAACTACTCTACTAGTCTACCAAATTTCAACTGGCTATCTGAAACAATTTCCAAGTTATAGTCGTTTTAAACGATGCAAGTTGTCACACACAAAATCACATTTCTCGAAGATTCAGACCATTCTAAGTCCTCCGACACTAAAATCTCGATTTTTCAAAACGAAACCAAAGCTTCCTCTATGAGGAACCAAAATAAACACGCAAAAAGTATCCCCCGTCTGCACCGGTCCTCCGCATCTCCGCCGGGGGAACAAAGTCCCCGTAATTCCCAGACAGCGGTGAGACTGCGCCGCACTCGAGCGAGCTCATTTCGTTAAAAGAGCCCCCAAAGCCAGACGAAAAAATTCGTCGGGGTACATAAAATTTAAGTTCTGGAGCCGCGGAGGGTTGGGCCGCTCCCTCCCGCCGCGGTAAGAGGCTGCTCTCGGTGTCGAAGCATTATAGATGCATCAGCAACGAGATCGGTTCGTGGTAATATCCGGGGGGGCCCCCGCGTGCACGCTCTCTCGCATGTGCCCCTGCACTTGGTGGATCACCGGAGAGCGGGAGCGCGGCCCCGCCGTTGTTCTTCCTCCTCTCCCGCATACATACAGATTTCCATACGCATCGGCGAGTAATATAGCGCGTATTGCAAGGGCACGGGGACGGTAGGACAGGGCAAGGAGTAGGGGAGGGGGTGGGGGGGGGGGAGAGGATCGCCGCGGTGCTGCATATTCAAGTAACGTGTGGGCCGCGCGCACTCGCGATCCAGCTCCTCGATCGTTCCCTCGTCTCCTTGCGCTCGTCTCCTTGACTCTCCCCATATTCCCTCTCTCTCGCGCCATCCCCTTAGGCGACTCTCTCGCCGGAGCTCCGATGCACCGAGCTTCGGAGCCAAACTTGCACCGGCTCTTGCAACGCGACGCCGGGGAGAGACGAACGGGGGGGGGGGGGGCTGAGAGTGGCCTTACTTTAACGCTCCGTAATGCGCTCGGGCTTCTCGGAGCGCATATCGCCGTTGTATGCGCGCGAATTCGTATGTAACACGTAGTCCCGGGATCAGCGCCGGGGGAGAGCGAAAGATGGACAGATAGAGAGTCGGGAGAATTCCCGCGGGGCTCGAATCGTTATCGGCGGAGTCTTATCTCCGCCGATGGACGCTGCGCATGCTATCGAGGATGTATGTGTGTTGTGTGTATAGACTGTGATACCGGGCGGTGCGTGTGGGGTTGGATGGAAGCAGAGGAGGCGAGGGACTGCAGCTCAGAAGCGATCAAGACCGGCCGGGCGACGCTCTTCTGCAATTATCCCCACTGGGTTTTCTTTTGTACGCGGAGAAAGGTGCGGTGCCGGTGTGCGTCATCGTCGTCGAGAGTGCGCACAAGAATTTGCTACACCTCGCGCTTCTTACAGTCGTTCGAATTATTATCACCCCTCGGTGGCCTCGGATCTCTGGCGGATGTAGAAAGTGATGGAATAGAAGACAAAAAAAACAAGATGCGAACGAAATTTTAATTGTCGAACGAACATGACCCTCAAGATATCTGGATGGGACTGCATTTCAGCAAGTTATAACGGCTGTGTTATGCATTCTTCGATGCACAATTTTGCAGCAAACTTCGATCATGGAAGTTCGCTTAGAGGATAAAATTCTAGGAGTGAAGATTTTTTTTTCCCTAAACCATTGTGCGTCGACGACGACTTGCACAAAGATGAAATTTAATGTCATGCGGAAAGGCAATTTTGTTGCCTACGCACTTAAACTTGTACAAGTTTGCTTTATATTGCGAGCTGCAAATGCAACAGTTTCGATTTTAGAGTCAACAGTTCATCTTTACATGAAGTCAATGTTAATTAACGAAATTATAACTATACTTAAAAAATAACTAAATTAACTATCAAAGTTAATGTTTATATGAAGTGGTGTTATTTGTGTTATTTAAAAAAAATATATAATAGTAGTAAAAATTTGATTTGAGTATGCCATCCGTATTATCTGAGATTTCACTCAGATAACACATTAGCTCGAATAAACGGGGTTCAACTGTAAAGAAAAGGTTGAACGAAATACCATCGAACAAGTGTCAAATAATAATTAAAAGTCCGACAATCGAACGTATCAGCGGCGCCGAGGAAAAAGTCCTACGCACTTTGACTGCGTTTCCGATAGACGCCGAACCAAGAGGATTAAAGTTAGTTGGCCATATACATATATATATAGTATCTATATAAACAGTATATATGTATATACGAAGGAAACCCCATAGCTCTCCGGCTCCTCTCTCGATCTTTGCCGTCGCGTGTATCGCGATCACACGGTGTATCGCCTTTATCTTTATAGTCGCGATACTCGCGAATCGTTAAGATAAAAAAACGGGGAAGCCGAAAGAGGAGACGAGAGACGGAAGGCGAGGCGGGGGGGGGGGGGGGGGGCAGAAGACGGAGAGGGAGGAAAGAATGAACGACGGAGCAGCGAAGAGAGTCACGCGGCGGTGTGTCAGGAGGGGGGGAGGGGGGGGGTATTTGTGAGAGTGAAAATGTATATATACACATAAAGTGGTGGAAGGAACGAATGAGATACCCACTTGAAAATACACGAACGGAGAGGAGCGAGGGGGAAGAGAGGAACGAGCGGGGTGGTGCAGGGGGAGGGGGGGGGGGGCAACAGGCAGGAGGATATAGCGAGAGGAGCCCCTCACACTTTTGGCCACGCACGTACGCGTCGTCGTAAATTTAGCGAATGCATCGAGGCAGAGTCGTAAAGTTGTGAAAAAAGAATAGGCCGAGAGATGGTCTCTCGCGCAGGAGCAGCGGGAGCAACGGCGGGAGCAGCAACGGCAGCGGCGGGCACGACCGGAGAGCCTCGGGAGAGTGAGGACGCCTCTCCTCGGCGTATCGAGAGAAAACGGAGGTGAGAGAACTGGGAGAGACGGAGAGGGAGAGGCTGCGGGAGGGACATCGTAAAAGGTGCAAGCCGTGAAAATACGTACGGAGCGTATATTGTTGCGGATAGGAAGATTAGGATTCGGAGATGAACAGGATAGTGCGGGGGTTACTGGAACGACCGTTTGGGCGTCCGACGATCGAATTGGCGAAGGATGAGACGATTTACTTGGAACGGGGTAAAATGTAACGACGGGGAGGAGCCTCAAGAGTGCGGGAAACAACTTCCTGCCGGCGCATCACGGACTCGGTGGTTAAAAAAAAAAACGGCAATCGACAATTTCACGGGGACTGGCATGCACCCAGAAAAAAAAATTATTTGATGGGCATCACGCAAATAGTTATTTATTTAATTGTAATAAATATTGATTTGATTAAAATAAATCTTGATTTTAATTGAATATATTGTTACGTCCAAGGGAATGAATAAGGCGCGTATTAGGTTTTGGGGCGGATATTGTTAACAACGGTAAACGTTAATTATCCCGATCACGTAATGTCACACGTCTATTCCTTCAGACGTTTCAGTCTAGACTGTTTTACATGACGATCGATCTTGTATCGATCGTCCGATCGTTCGTCAAGTGTCAAACCTAACTAATATCGTGTGTCTTAACGGATTGTCAGCTATATATCCGTTACAATATATTTATTTGCGGGACGCCCGGGAAATAATTTTTTTTCTGGGTGTCTCAAAAGAAAAGGATCAAAAGGAAGGTACCATCGGCAAAGTAGTCTCGGTTAAAACGTCGGCTAAAACGTCGTTGATCGGCAATGAATATTATCAGCTCCGTCGTCGATAATTTCCGACCCTACGCCAAATACGTGTATCGTTTCACTCGGTCGGTACCACGGCAAAAAAAAAAACAAGATGTTCGACAAAATTGCGATAAAAAAAGATCGAGCGACGAGAGCTCGCGGGTAAAGACAGATCCAAATTTCCGATTCACTCGCGAAATAATCCCCCCGGGCATTAATCGATTATTTGTATTAAAATAATATTATAATATCGCTTCTCGCGAGCGTTTTTGGAGCCTCGTATCGATTCGTATATCTCGATGCGCCGAGCTTTCAAAGGATTTTTATCAATTCTTTTTTTTTTCATTTATTTTTTTCCCACACACACACACACACGCGCGCGCACACGTATGTCAGCGTACGTACATGAACCGTCAGACACTCGAAAGTTTCGCGTTTTTTCTTTTAATTTTTTCTTCTCTTTTATCTTCGTGCTCTCCTTGGCTCTTGTCTCGTCTCGGTTTTGCCCCTTGGCGACTCTTTCGCCGAAAATTCGAAGCGATTAAAGTATATACTATAAGCCGGCGCGCGTATGTATATATATTCGGGGTAAGTTCGCGTAAGTGGTACTTTGGGCCGAGGCTCTTATCGCGCTCCCGAGGGCCTTGCCGGAGCGGAGAGATAGCGAGTGACGATTTGCTCTTGGCCGTGGGTTCGGCGCTATGTCCCGTGCATACACGCTTTGCGCGGCGGGCCGAGCCACTTTTTAGTTTCCCCGTAGTCGTGAACCAAGTGCGCATTACCCCGACCCCGTCGAAAAGCGGCTCTTTCCCTCCACTTCCTTTTTACTTCCATGTACTATAATAATAGTCGAACAAGCGCGTTTCGAAAGCGCGCCTCGCTCCGGAGCGCTGACGCGGCGCAGCATCCCTGTGAGCGGATGCCCGTTCGGTGGTCCGGCGAGATCTCGAGCGGCGGTCTCTTGGCATGACTTTCACGACCTACTGCCGAGGAACGCAAGTAGCTGCGCACAGCGGCCTGCGCGCCCAACGCGTTCCGAGCGGGTTCCTGGTTAGATCCGCGAGAGATCACGACTTCTAACGCGAGGTGCAACGCCGAGCGAATTCCTTCCAGAGTACTTTGCACTTGTTTAATATTTAAATATTCAAATCTACGTGTCTCACTCCCGCTCTCTCTCTCTCCCTCGGCAATCAGCCCTCACCCTCGCCGCCTCTCGTACGCAAATTCATCGCTCCGGTATGGCCGATCGGAGAAATTCCTTCTTAACTACTCGGCCTGAGACACTCCGCTCTCCTCTCTCTCTCGCTTCGGCTCACGCCGCCTCCTCCTCCTACTCGGCTGATTCTACTGATTCTATGGGGGTACGAAGAGGCTCGGCAATTTTTCACGACACCCTGTATACATCGCGATCCGCAAAGAGTACAGAGACCGAGTGAGACCGGCCGAGGGAGAGACGGAGATACCGCGAAGAGAGGACGAAGGGTGCGCCAAGGCACCGCCGAGCCGAGTCGTATGCCCAGCAGGGCCCGGTCCTCTCCTCTCTTGTGCTCTCCGCGCGAGACCGACCAAGTGCCTGGCAGTCACTCAATGAATTATTGGCCATAATAGCAGTGGCAGGCCAGCAGCGAGCGTGCGAGAGTCTCGGGGCCCCCAACCTAACTCTCTCTCTCTCGCTCGCTCGCTCTCTTCTCTTTTCATCCTCTCGGTCGCATTCTCTTACAACGGACCCACACCGAACTGACTGTAACACACAGCCGGCGCGTTGCGCTCTTTTCACGCGGCCCGAGAGCACACCGAGCGCAAGCGAATTCTGATCCTGCTACACGGCGCGCGCGAAAATCTCGACCTCTCTCTCTCTCTCTCGGACTGCGGTGGAAAAAATTGCCGAGAAACGCACGCAGATTCGACTCATTTCGCAACTCGCGAGCGAACCTTCGCGACAAAACCGACACCGCACGGTCGGATGGGTAATCAATTTACCGATACGAACTATACTTTCGGCGCGAAGTGAAGAACGAAAGGAGATGGACGAGATTTTTGCGATATAATCGTTTTTATGTTTTTTTGGATCATTTTAATATTTTTTATATTTTGATACTAAGTGGTTTTAGTACGGTATCATTAAAACCGGTAAAATGAAGTTTTGTACATCTGACAAATATTTTTTTTATCGCCAAAACGGCCATAATTGTATTATTAATTTACCATTAATTACCACCAATTCTATCTTTTATTTTTATCACCGAACCATACGTTTTTACTAAGGGTCGAATTTTAAGACATTAGTTTGAAGTTAAGGTCGCTTTTGAGGTCGAACTTAAGATCGAAGGATGGCCCGAACTTCATTGCGTGCTCAAGTTTGATCTTAAGTTCGGACTCAAGTTTGATCTCAATTTCAAACTGATGTCTTAAAATTCGGCCCTAAGAAGTAATGTGCAACTGTCGAAAAAAATAATGGTGAATGCTTCGAGGATAAGATCCATTTGTTAAATGTACAAACCTATTTTGCCATCGTGCATTACAAGTATTGTCAAATTAAGCGCAAAGATTGTCTCCGGTGGAAAAAACCATATATTCACCATCGCGATAATGATACAAACTCATAACAATAGTCCATTCATTATGACGTATCCAAATACTGTCCGGTAGCATAAATTTATCTCGGTAAAGTCAGTCCTCGGGCTCAATGGAATAACGATAGCTCTCAGAGGCCTCGGATATGAAATATCACTTTTGCCTTCGATACAAAAGATCGGACAGCGAGCGAGAGAGCCCGGGCATTGTCGGACCGAGGGGAATGAGAAAATTTCAGTAGGTCGTCACTCCCTCCGCTTCGCGTATCCGACGGTCCTCTCGCGAGCGCGCATAACTTTCATTGATCGCCCGAGAGGCGTTCTGTTGCGAGCAGTTTCGCGGATTTATATTCCTCACTGGGTAGCGAGAAACTCGCTACCGAGTTAAACTCTACCCGAGGGGGGTTCAGGCGTCCGTCGCGTCGGCTTTTCGCAGAGAGTGGGGAAGATATATTCCCACGGATAATTTGCACTTTCCTGCGTGACTTCCTTCGCGCCGGAGTCAGAGGAGACTCCGAGCCAACCTTCGCGTCGTTCTCGCGCCCTTCGAGAACGCGCGAGCTGTTGCCCCTCTTTCTCTCCGTATCTCCGTATCTCCCAGAACGCGAACAACATATTTTCACTCTCGCAAATCCGTCCGGTAGTGAAATACGCCTGAATCTCGATCAAGTCCCTACCGTCCGTCAGTCCGTCTATTATCGCTCCGTTTTTTCGCCTGTGTCCACCATGACCAAACTATAAGTATATACGCTCCCCAAGTCGTCTTCGATTCATATTTTTTGCCTGTACCAAAAAAATGTTTATTTTTTAAATTATTATCTTACTGCTTCCTTACAGAGGAAGATTTGTTTTCACTATTGTTATTATATTATGTTAGTAGTAATAGTGGATTTATTGGCAACATGCCAGATGGTACAAGTTTTTGAACACAGCATAATCTACGTTATGTCATGTAACGTAGATTGACGCGAGAACACATGTATACGTTGCCAATTGGCCATCGACCTAAGTCCTTCAGCCATGTATTATATTATTATCTCAACTTGCGCTGTCGTCTCCGCCACTCTCATAATCTCTTACTCTCTTCGTCTTGAAACGTAGTGCAATATTCGGTCATCTGTCTCCGGAGTAAGTCCACAATTTTTACTTTAGTCCCAGTATAAGTTTGCCCTCGCCTCCGCCACCTTTACATGTATTGCTGCGTCTAAGGTCTTATCCGGATTATGTATTATTATTTCCAATTTTTATTTATTTTTATTTTTACCTTAACTAAATTAAATTTTTCTGAGTATAAATATGTGCAATTTTCTGCTAATTTCAATGTTTCTTGATATTCGCATCTATATTTTTGTTCCGCTCTTGAAGAGACGTGTCCCAGGCCCCTTAATGAATGTTTCTCTCTCTCTCCGCAAGGTCCCTCATTAAGTTTCTCTCTTAACAAATCGCAAAAAAAAAAAAAAAATGTCTAGAATCAAAGATTGTGAGAAACAGTACTAGCGGGGCGTCGTCTTTGTCGTCGTGATGGACTCGGTCCCGCGCGGTTCGGCATCGCGAAAAAGAGAAACGCCGCGCGCTGCGAGAACGCGAGGGGGCGGGCGGGGGGCGCGGGGTAGAGAAGTGCAACAGCGTGCAGCATCGCCTAGGGGCTTTCCTTCCTTTATTATTACCGTTATTGTTATTATTATTGTTATTATTATTATCATTATTATTATTATTATCATTATTATTATTATTATTATTATTATTATTATTATTATTATTGTTGTTGTTGTTATTATATTATCATCACGGAATAGTCCCGCCCCCCCCCCCCCCCCCCGCCTGCCCCTCCAACCGAGCAGCGATGCACGGTATCTGCACGGGAGAGAACGGCGAGAGAGGTTCTAAAGAAAAGAAGAAGAACGAGAGGGCAGGAGGGAGTGTAGAGGAGAGAAGGAGAAAAGTGATGGAGGAACGCGATGGTGCTGAGGACTCCTGGCGCTGAACCTGACGACGATGCACCGTGCATCGCTGCGATGCACTTCTGCTGCCGCTGGTATGCGCCTTCGCTTTTATATACCGCGCAGCTTACATACTATATATATGTATATATATATATACGTACAGTATGTATATACATACAAATGGGCATAGCCTCAGCGCGCTTGTGGTTGTGCCCAGAGCGGTGATGAGCCGATGGTGGTGAATGTCGGACGCGCGACGAGGACTACGCGAGAAGAAGATGAAGAATAAGGAGAGCCAGTAGTGAAACGCGAGTGGGGATAGAGAGGGAGGCGGAGGAAGAGAGAAAGAAGAAAGAAGGGTGTACCTACGCACTGCTGCAGCAGACATTATGCTAATCTGCGAGCGGGGATGTACGCCCGATAAGCCGCGCGCCGCCCGGTGCCTCTCCTCTCTTTTTCATTCTTTTGCTCCTCTTCTTCTCTCTATCCGTCCCGGCTCTCGTCTCTCGCTCCTTCCTCATGTTGTACTATGGGTACAAGATCCCCCCCCCCTCCCCCCCACCACCCATTAATGCGCCAGGAGTGAGGCCCACGGGCTCCACGCCCTTAATCTCCCTTATATATATGTATATATATATAAATACGTATACATATATATGTGTATGCACGTTATGTATGGGCAGTCTATATAGTTAGCTTCTTACACGCGGCGTGCTTTACATTCCCGCAATCGTCCAATGGCTCGACGCGCGGAGTCCCCGATAAACCCCTCTGGCCATCGAACGATATCCGCGGGTGGAGCCGGCGAGCCGTAAGACTCCGTTCGCGCTCGAGTCGCGCGCATGCGCGGGGAGTTTGGCGACGGTTCGATGAAATTTAGGCTTTTCCCTCGGCGCGGCCGATGGGGCTTCGGCAGCCGATCGCTTCGCATAGCTGAAGAGCCTGCTTGGGAATACATCGTAGGATTTTCTTTCTTTTTCCTTCTTAACTACGGAATGATCGGGTCTCGCATCGCTTCACCGGATATCTAATATCTCCGGAGAGAGAGAGATCGCTCGCTCGTTCCATCGGTCTCGTGCATTCTCGCCGAGCACACTTAATACCGGCAGTCCAGTCGCGCGATCTTCTCGTTCCGAGCTCGGTAATCGCCGGCTCCTAATGTCTTTCATAAGCGTTTATAAGCAGCGCTGCTGCCTCATACATACGCGTGTCTCTCTATCTGTATATACGCGTACGCGTACGGCTATTTTCTCGTCGTTAAGGATAGTACCGAAGGCGCGCTATCGGCGCGTATCTGCCCGAGCGTCAATACGGGGACATTGAGTAGGGACATGAAGAGATAATGGGCTTGCACGAGAAACGTCCCTAATATCAAACCGCGGAGATCTCAATTAAACCGACAGTGTATTAATTCATCGTCGGGGCAGTCTCGTTTATCGGACGTCTTTTTTTTTTATTAATATATTTTTTTTTATAATGATCTTTCTTTTATCGGACATCAACGCGGTCGATGAATTACCGGCGACCCCGAGAGTCGAGTGAGCGACTGAAACGCTGGACGGTTCGGTTTTCTCTCTTTCCGCGTGCGAGTCGCGCCGGTTTTCTCTCGGATAACTCGGTCTCGCACCGGGAACGAGGTGGGGCCTCTCGCTGGACGCGGTTTTACAGGCATATCCCCTGCGCGCGGGTAACTGGTCCCGCATTGTCGGACGGGGGCCTTAACTAACGACCTAGTAACACTATTTCATACGCTCCCACTCTCCGGGTCCGAGCCGATTCCTCTCTCTCTCCGCGCCGAGCGGTCGGATTCTCCGAGTGCGAAAGGACGAAACGCCCCCACAGGACAGCGCCGAGGGAAGAGAATACACCCGTTCTCTCTCTATATCCGAAGACCGGAGAATGGAACGCACGCGCCCGCCCGTTCTCTCTCTCCCTCTTTCTCTCTTCCTCCTTTTTATTATTATGTCTTTCATCATGCTGCAACAGCAGCCCGGCCTCGTGCACTCTGTGTCTGCGCATATCTTTCCCCCCACACCCCCACCTTTTTTTTTTTTTTTTTTTTTTTTTTTTTTTTTTTTTTGCGGCGTAGGTGTATTGTGCTCGTACGGGATGAGCGAGAGTGCTCGCAAAGAGAAAGAGAGAGCCGGAGAACAGGGTGTGTGCGCAAACATAGCGCTGCGTCGAGGAGACACACCCGCGGGACTTGCGCACGCTGTGCTTTTGCTGGCTCGCTCCCGGGATATTACCGGACGGGGAGAGGGAACGAGAGCGAGAGAGCGTCCAAATAATATTTCAAAATTAATGTCAAGCGGAGCTCTCCAAAGGGGTCCGGCGGCTCTCGGGCCTTTCGAACAGCGCGCTGGACCCCCACAAACACTGCCGCGCGCTATCATCCTATACTACCTGTATATATATATATATATATATATATATATATATCTTATATATATAGGTAGTAGGTACATAACTATTTATACCGACATGTATATCTATATACATACATTTATGTATATAGGTATATGCGAACCTACATATAATGTCTATATATATAGCTATGTATGTACGGGGCAATATGAAGTTCGGAATGACGAAGACGAGACGAAGAAGCGAACTAGGCGAGTGAGCGTGTGAGAATGAAGAGAGCGATTCTTGTGCCAAGGATTTTTGCCTCTTCCTCCCTCTCGGTCCTTCGTCTCAAAAAGCGATCTTTGGAGCGGGCATTCCGGCGCAGGCGCAAACAAAGGGCGGCCCGTGTATTTCATTCTTTCTTATGCCTACGTCCTGGCGCGAATCCTTCACGTATGTTTCCTTCTCTCCTTCGCTCTCCTCTCCCTCACCACCGACTCTAATTCACGTTGACATGTCTGCGCGCGCGAGAGACGAACGGACGTGCACGGATGATCGTCACCGCGAGGGCGAAACGAGCCGCGCCCGGTTATGGTGTTTACTGTTTTTAAAAATTTGTACTCTTTTTGCTTCCTCATAGAAAATTGAAATTTTCATATGGCTTTCTCACAGTGTTATTCGTGAAGTATTTTTTGCTTCCTCTATGAGGAAGCCAAAAATACAGAAAATGCTTTCTCATAGAAGAAGCTTCGTGAATAAAGGAACATTGCGAGAAAGCCGTATGAAAATTTCAATTTTCAACTTTTATGGGAAGCAATGTGAAAATTTCAATTTTTTTTTTCGTTCGAATGAAAAAGTACTAAAAAATTTTCAGCACCGAAGGCGTTCCACAAAGTTTAACTGCAATCATTCGACGCCCCCTTCGCCGCCCCCGCTCGGAGTCATAAATAACCCTTAATTTCGAAAAAAAGTGTACGAGGTCTCGTGCGCGAAATGATTGGCGTTCGAGAGCGGCACTTCTCGCGGTATGGGACCGAACAGGTTCCTAAAAAAAAAAAAATCCCAAGCTCGAATCGCACACGTCCGTACGGGGCGACATCGCGCGGTATCGTTTTGCCGGGCGCGTTACTCCTCGGCTCGTGCTCCGGGTGCACCCGACGTTATTGCATATATCATCGTTCACCGCTGTGCGTTTTTAACCGGTACATTCGGGGCGCTACCGCCTGCGACGTGCTCGGGGAAAGAAACATACGTCCGCGCCGATATCCCGCGAGCGGGACGAGCCAGAGACCCGAACACTAAATCCACGTGCGGACGGCCGGTACGCTCTTCGTTGATTAATCAAGCGAACCCATGTGTGTGTATTCCAGAACGATCGAAAAAAAAAATAAAAAATAAAAAAAATAAATAAATAAATAAAAGATTCCGAGAAGCGTGCATGTGGCGAACACGAAGAGTCATCGAAGAAACGGCCCGGTGCGTTTACGAGAAAAAAGGAAATTCTCCACAACTCCCCCCCCCCCTCTCCCCCCCCCCTCCCCTATTCGAGCAGGTACTCCACCTCCTAGGAGTAAAATATCTCGGGGATTTATGTTTGTCCGGGCCGAGTCCTAAATAAATCCGATCCAAGAGCACAATATAATTTCGAGAGGTATGGAAGGCGCGCGGCGGGAATGAGGGGGGGGGGGAGTTTGGTGAAAATACACTAGTAGAGAGGCGCGCGTGTTTCGAGGACCCCGTTGCGGCGTGTCGCTGCACAGGAAGGCCAGAACCCCCCGCATCGTTTAATTTATGCTGACCAAGCGAGCTCGTTCTCTCGATCGTGGATCGGTGTTCTCCTCCGGTCTCACGGGAGATCGAGGGGGGGAGAATAATCCAGACAAACGAAGCTCGGAAGCGATGCCCCCCGGCTGCTCACCGGCGTCGCGGTGGCCGCCGATAAACCCTCTGTTGATAGAAGCCACCGGGTACAATGATACGGTGAAAAATTTTCTCGAAAGTGCACCGCTTGAGACGATGACTCGGTGAAAAAAATAAAAATAAAATATCGATGCATGAAAAGCTCCGCGGTTGAGCTTACCGGGGACTTATCTTGATGCACACTGGAGTAAAAGTGAGTGAGCGCGAGCGCGCATGCCCATAGAGGAATAAGAAGAATGAGAGGAGGCGCGCGGAGAGCCGCCAGAAGGAGGAAGGCTTTCATGGGAACGCACACAAAACATATATATATTATATAAATATACATATATATATAAGGGCGCCCATAGATACACCGCATGACTATAATCGTAAGGGCGTATCTCCTGTACCTAAACGTGTAAGATACGCCCTTCTGGTTTTAGTCGACTGATATGTACATAGGTAGGTACATATACTATATATAGGTATATGTATGTATATAGGTAGATGGTGTGTCGGTTCGGGGCTGGTCCGTTGCTTCTGGTGAAGTTGCTAACACCGGAGAACCCTCGAGTATGCTGCTACTCGATGGTAGTAGTGGTGTTTGGGTAGTAGTAGAGATATAACGACTCGGTTAACGAAGTCGTAGGAATTCTTTTGGAATCTCTTCTCTTCTTCTTTTCTTTTTCTTTTCTTTCCCTCTCGCCTCTCTTTCCTCTTTCTAGCCCCACACTTCGGTCCGGTATACAAACACGATAAATCTTATTCGCTCCACGTGTGTCCGAGATTTATATCTCATTGTTGAAACACTTTTTCATTCGGTCGCGGTATAGTCGGGGCACTAGCCGCTAGTCGCTGAGCGCGGCTCATAGAATTTACGGAATACACTATGTGCACATGCATTATATGCTAGGCGCAGGTACTGCGCGTGCGCGACGCGAGGCACACCGAGGAGGGAAAGTCCGGAGAGGGAAAATGACAATTCTATGCGAAACGATTCTTCCGGTTCTCCCGGTGAAGGAACAACGGACGCGGGCGGTCAAATATGTAAACAAATCGTATCCAGCTAATTAGCCGGTTACAATTTGTTTACATACTTCATCGACGGCGATGTAAATTAAATTTTGTAAATATCACTTTCCTTAATTCCATGGATTTCAACAAAAATATATTTTTTTTTTTCATTCTTCACGACGTTTGAGTAAATAAAAAGGAAAAGTTCCAACGGTAAAATAACCGGTAACTTTACCAATGAAAAGCAGTGATCGACAGGATTCACCGGTAAATTCGACTTCCCATTTTCTTATGTTTCTCCTCGAGGCGAAGAATAGATGGTATGGAAAGCCGAAGTTTATTGGACTCTATCATTAAGAGCCATTGCCATCGGAACTGGCTAATTAGCCGGTTACAATTCGTTTACATATTTCATCGAAAGCACATTGAAATCAAACGTTCTAAACAAATGTATTCCATGAAATTCAACAAAAATGTGTGTTTTCAATTCTTCACTAAGTTTGATTAAATAGAAACTGGCAGTTTCAATGGTAAAATAACCTTACCAGTGAAAGAGTGATTGGCACGATTCATCGGTAAAATCGCAACACCGCGTCCGACTTCCCATTCTTTTTTGGGGTGTTCCTCCTCGAGGCGAAGAACAGATATACCGTACGGGAAGCCGAGCGGTTCATTGGACCCTATCATTAAGTGCCATTGGCATCTGGCTAGAATCTCCCTCGCCTTCTCGCGCTCCTAAACGGGCTCGGATAGTTGACACGTTTTAATTTGTCCGAGCAAAAAAAAAAAAACGCAACAAAAAAAGGGTTTCGAGGATCGAAGCACGCGGGTGTATCCTAGGGTATCCGCCTCCTCGGCTCTCATTCTATTATGCGCTCGTTCCTCTTTCCTTCCGACCGCGCGTTCCTCTCCGCTCTCCTCCCGCGTTTCTTTTCACCGGGCACATCCAACAGCGAAAGATAATCGCGCGTCTAGACACGTACGCGATGCCGAGGCCTTAAAGTGACCGCGTTTGGCCGCGGGCATGCGGACAACACACGAACGCACAAGTCGAAGCGAAGTAGATCTTCTCCCGCTCGGCCGGTAAGTGTATAAGTATATTATAGAGTGTGTACACTGTCCCGCCGATGCTGCGTATGTGCCGATCGTGCTGTGCGCGCGATCTTCGCACGCACGCGAGAAAAAAGGTTGCGCGGAGCTGCTGCTGGCCGCTGGTCGCTGCTGGTGCTGTAACTCGCGAGAACTTCTCTCCGGGCAGAGCGGCGCGTTCTCCGCGCCTTTTTCACGACCATATGCGGTTATATCACTTCTGGTCTGGTCGCGGGAACGCGAGCCGCCTTTGTAAAAAGATAGATGAGCTCGCGGTGTGTCTGTCACCTGCGGGTGATGCCATTCGAGGGAAAGTAGCGGGCGAGGAGAACGCCTGTTGCCTATGTCCCCTATCACTTGCTGCTGTCCCGCGGAGCGAATGACACAACTGCGCGCGCATATGTGTGTATATGGGGGAGAGTGGGGCGAAGCGAACGAGCCAAGTGATCCAGGGAGCTTTATCGACTGTGGAACGTCTCTTTAAGATACAAAATGAATAGAAAATTGGAAAGACAATACATATGGGGCAAAATGGACTTTCATGCAATCGCAGTGATTATTTTTTCAACCCCAATTTCGACCAATGAGAGCGCGGTATTTGACATCACGTGGTACAACTAGGTCTAAATTATATCGATAATTTTTCGAAAATTTTCCGGCTAGGTTGCTAGGCGATAAACATTAATTTTTCTGTCACTTGTAACCTATGCGAATGATTAAACGTCAAATTGCCATTCACGAGCATGGACATGAGTGAGCGAATAAAGCGATTTGGTGATGAATCTCTAAAATATTCTAGAAATTCGAAATAAAACCTTGTCAGGAAAATGTTAAATACCACAATCTCATTGGTCGAAATTGAGGTTGAAAAAATAATCAGCCGAATACCCCTCAAGCTTAAAAATTAATCGGGTATTTCCCTCTTGTTTCCCTGCGTAGCATCGATCGAGATAAGTTTTGCTCAAAAATCCCTCGCGCTGCGCGCTCGGGATTTTTTTAAGCAAAACTTATCTCGCTCGTTGCTACGCAACGAAACAATCGGGAAATACCCGATAATTTTTAAGCTCTCGGGGTATTAGAACCGAACATTTTTGTTTAACTTCGAAACCCAACAGATTCTCGGCTCACCGACTGTGTCTTCAATTTTTTGCAGACATGCAGGCTAATTATTGAAATATGTCAAATGAAATGGGGTAAAATGGACCGGTTTGGATGACCGGTGACTGGGGGGGTGGGCCATGAGGCTCGAAATTTCATTACATTTCGTCGCGAGACCATTTCGCCCCGCGTGTTCGCTTCGTCTGGTCTCCTTTCTATATATATATACAAGTCGAAGTGAAGTTTCGCGGAGATCGTTTGCCTGGAACGTTTTATGTGCGATTCAATCAAACGCGTCTTATCGGCCCGACCGGCAGGTAAACTCTTTAATTTTATTGACGATAAAGGGGGCGAAGGTCGGGCCCTGAAGGGAGGGCGAAGCCCCCTAGCTCTCTATCGGAAAGTACAGCTAATAAAAATAAGAGCTTCCACAGAGTAAAGGCGGGAATGGCAGGCAATGAAATTATAACGCTGCCACCGGGGGCGACAACGCGTGTTCCTTCTCGCCCACCCTATCGTGCCTCGCCCGTACACACCGATGAACTCTTCTCTCTGGTATCGTTCTCTCTCCTTCATTCCTCTCTCTCACCCGGTCAAGACAAACTTTTTTACCCTCTCGGCCTTTACCGAACGAATCATCCTCCTTGCAGCCTCTCTCCCGTTAACTTCCCGCGTTACGCTTCTCTCATCGCTCCGAGGTACGCGCTTAATACATATATATATATTCTATATATATAGATACCTTTTCTCCGTTGAACGAGGAAGCTGATGCAGCTTCTCTTGTTCCTCATCGCGAATCCGTGAGAAAAGGGCATCGGCAACGCTCGTCTCATAGTGTATAATAGACCGTGTCCCCCCCCCCCCTTCGACATCTCCCGTTCGCTCGAACTTTTGCCACAAATTGGTATACATCAACGCGCTACACCGTTACGAAATTCAGATTGACGAGAAAAAAAAAAACAAAAAAACAAAACTTAAGAAAAAAAAAATAAGAATCTCTCGAACTCGCTCTATTCTTATCGGCCGAAGGAGGTTCAACGTTCTCCGGAATCGCGAATATTTATGTTCCCTTTTTTTTCTCTCTCTCCTTTCTTTATTTATTTACTTTTTATTATCTCTCGTTTTCTCATCGGTCCTCCCGCGGTCGAGAGCTCCGCTCTCTTTATCTCGCCGGTCGCGGCCCCCGCTCGCGCCCTCCTCATCGGGCGCGCACCCGAGCGAGCTTCATCGTTATTCGAATCGTGGATAAAACCGAGTAAGTTTCGTCGTTTGGCCGCTCGCCGCCGGACACCGACGACGCACGTGAGGCTGGGCCGGGGAGAGAGACGCGATTCCAGGGAGATCCTCCTCTCTCTCTCTCTCTCTCTCCGCGAGAGCTGCTCCTGCGGATGCTGCCGTTGCTCCCTGCATCCATGCAACCCAAGTCCCTTCGAACTGGATATCTTTTTCGGTACATTCGTGTTTATAAATCTGGGCGTGGAATGCAGACTCGGATTCGTTGTGTAGACGACCGTATACCTGTGCGTTTAATACACTCGCGCATACGGACAGACAGACACGCACACACGGTTTTGTCGAAGTGTGCGCGGTACGTTCGCCGAGAGATGACAGTATAAAACGCTCCGGGCCTCTCGCGCTCGAATGTGCTCGCGTGTGTTTGTGCATACGGCGAGAGTGCGTGCGCGCATGCGTGCGGAGGGCTAATGAGTGCGGACGTGCGTGAGCGCACACTAGCGAATTCGTCCAGGATCCAGGAGCGAAGAAGTCTCGAGAGCGGGGAAGGAGTTCGGACATGCATGCCGTCTGGTACACACATATGTATATATGTGTATATATATATATATCTATATATCTATATATTTATGTATATATATATATATCTATATATCTATATATTTATGTATATATATATATATATATATATATATATATATATATATATATATATATACATATAGATATATATATAAAAGAAGAGACGCGAATGCCCGCACGCATCCAGCGGACTGTTCGATGGCGAAGCGCGCGCTCTGCATCTCTCCCGATGCTGTTGCAAGAAGATGACTCGAGTCGGGCCGCGGCGGTGCGTGGGCGCTCGCACAAGCCGCTCTCGCGCCCAGACTCTCGGGCCGGCGCGTAATTGCGTGCTCGAATATGTTGAAGGGAAACCGAGAGAATGAGAGAATGAGACTGGGCCGAGGGGGGGGGGGGGGTGGAGAGGGGGTTTGTAGGGACGGGCATTTGTGTTCGCTGTTCATTTTTATATGAGCAATAGTGTGTATATTTATGCGAGGCGAAACAGGCAATGACACTGGCTCGGTCTCTCATGCATGATTCATTGAAGAGTATAGACGAGAAAACGGAGAAAGGAGAGGAGGCGCGCGCGCGCGCGCCCGAGACTATGAGCAAGAAGGATAAAGGACGAAGATCGAGCGGTCCCACGAGCGCTGGTTCGAGCGAGAAACCCCCCGCCCCCTCCTCGCCGGGGAGTATCCATGAATTACCGAATTCATTGAATTCCACGACGACGGAACGAGCGGCATATTTCACGAGATATTCTATCTCGAGAGGGACCCTGTTTCGTGGTACCCGCGAACACAATGCGCACCGTCAAGATTCTATGGATCCACTGGGAATAATGCCTTTCCGAAGAGCTCGCGAATGAGAAGGATTTTACGATAAAAGACATTTTTCCGTACGAGGAGAGAACCCGGCCGGAGATGGATCGATGTCACCAGCCTTCTGCGCCGGGAGCAGCGACGGGGAATAATAAATTCGACGGATGCCCGAGCCCTTAAACCGTTAACGATATTCTGCAGTCATTCCCGTCTTTCGTGCGCTCCGGAGCACCATTGTACTCTCACAATGTACCGTTCGGTCGGACAAACTTTCATTATATAAAAAGAGATATTTACATGTATCTTATACAGCGCAAGAAAGCAAAAAAGCGTTCGCGACATTGTTCGATTGAAAATGGCTTACACCCAGAAACATTATTTATTTGACGGGCGCTCCGTAAATAAATATTTATTTGATGAAAAGAAATATTTATTTAAGTCAAATATACGTTTATTTAAATCAATTGAAATTTCCGGCTGCCCGTCATATATATAATTTTTTTTGGATGTAGTCTCAAGCGCTTTATTTTCAAGATGCATTTCACTTATCAAAAACGCTAACATTTTTAGATGCCTCGAAATAGCGTAAAGTTCTGCAGTCTTTCGGCGCAAAACCTTCGTTTCATATTTGCGATTCGGGGGGCTCCGAGAATTCGTTACATTGTACCGCGTAATATTTGATTTTCGTTGCAAGCCTGCCGTATTTTGGTCGCGACTCTTACGCGTCGTTCTCCGAATCCTCCCGGAGGCCGCGTCCGCGGAGGAGCGGAGAATGTCACGGGAGACGAGGAGGAGAGAACGGGCGAAAAGGCCTCGCGATCTTAGCAGTACTCCGCCAGTTGTCCTGTTCGCTGTGCGATCCCTTTTCTTTGTATCTTCGGCTCATTCTCCGGCACGCACACACGCGCATGCATACGCGCGCGCATGCGCGTTCGTCGCTCATGTGCCTCCCGCATTTGTCGGAACGCGCCGCCGCGTGCCCGCCGGAGAGAACCACGGGAACGCCGAACGGTGGGACCGTATCGGAGGGTCATTAGCGAGAGGGCGAGCGCGCCGGCCGCCTCGCGGGGGCCCCCCCGAAGTCGAGATAAAAACCGGGGACGAACCACCCTCTACTTTGGTCACCGATGGCACTCTCTCGGTGCACCGGGCCGCTCCCTCTCTCTTCCCTCGACCGAGGATTCGTTCGCGAGGCACCGAAGAATGGTCACTATGCGAAGGTCGCCCGATTATGAGGAGATATGCGCTTTCGTAGAAGCTATTCACCCTCTCAGCGATCTTTCGAGCTCCGGTTTTTTTTTTCATTTTTTCTTTTTTTTTTTTACTTCTTTCCATCTCTGGTTTTCTCTCTTCTGCTACACGCGTATAAGCTGATTCACGCAGAAAATTGGCTTTCTCTTCAACTCGCCGCAAAGAGACGGCGACGAGGACGTGAGGTTTTTTGGTAAATGGTCCGAGGCGGGGGGGGGGGGGGGGGGATATAGCAGCGCTCTTTGGTATGCCGTGGTACGATTCGGCCCGATCGGACCGGGCACAAAAGGCACGGTGGCTCTTTCCTCGAAATCATTTATCGATCTTTGAGCAACGATCATTCATTGTATTTCGCCAACGGAGGTGGGGAGGATAATTTCGTAATTACGAGCGGGAACGAGGCCGACGCACCAGTCATTGACCGTTCATCTTCAATCGTTACGAGACGGAGGTTGTATCGTTGACTCCTCGGTGCCGCTTCGATTCGCGCTGCTTCGATCGAACTACTCGAGGAAGGATCGTCATGCTCATCCGGAGATGTGATATATTACGCCCAGATGATTAATCACGGGAGACTGGGCGAGAAACGCTTCTGAATCGATTAATGAGCAAGCTTCGAAAAATCGGTGTCGCGCGGAGAGCGGATTCGACGCGAAAGGAATGTTATTGATTTTTTTTTTTTAATTCTTTTTTTTACTTCTTTACGAATTGAAGGAGGTTCGTAAATTCGGTGGATAAGGGAGAACTCCGGAGGATTCTCTTTTTTTTTCTTCTCGAAGAGACCACACACGAGCAGAGTCCTATATCGTTTAACGTGTGTGCTATATCGTTTAATATGTATCCTGTATCGCTGTAACATTTAAGCTTACCGACTGAGACACAAATTTATTAATTAATTAATATTAGTATTTTTTTTTAAAGCCAAGTTAATAGTTATTTGATCAAAGTGATTGGTTCGATAAACTAGTTTCTTCGTGCAATCGGAGAAAAAATCTCGTCGAGCATTCCTACCGATCGAACGAATTAATTTCTGAAGCCGAGTGTGTCACTCGTAAGCAAAGGCGGAGGGACGCGATAAACGCGACCCTCCGCCACTTGTCACTCCCACCGGACCGAATGATTTGTCACTTCTCGAGCGAGCAGCGGCCGGCACGTAGACGCAGGTAGCTTCGGTCGGGGCGGTAACTTTTCGATGTATCGGTTATTTCTCGTCGAGCTATCCAAAGCTCTCTCGGAGTATCCGAACGAGGAGGACCCGATAGAGCTTGTCGAACCGCGGAGAGAGATACAATGTATAGCGAAGAGTTTGATTACCATCCGGTCCAACACGTGTCGATTCCTTGTTCGACACGCTTCTATAGTCCGCTCCCTGTTTTCGTTGGTTTTTATTTATTTTTATTTTTATTTTATTTTTCCTCCGGTCCAGCAGCCGATTCGCTCGTTTTATATACCAATTTTTTCGTCGGACTCGGAAAGAATCGTAAACGAGCTTGTGGCGCGGCCGCGAAGAGAGATCATTGGAATTGGCGGCATAAGCACCGAAGTAGTTGGACACCTCAAATATTTCTCAGGCAATATTTTACTGTTATAATCCAAGCCCGAGAGAATTTTTATTTTTATTAAATTCTTTATTTTATTCATTTTTCACGTTTCTTCGGCGTGTCCGCGTGTGCGCGATGCCGTTCCTGTCGAAAGAGACTCTGTTATAAAAAAAATCATGACGGCATATCGAAAGATAATTTATGAACGACTATTATAGCTCACGCGGCGCGTTTTTTTTTTTATATCTATACCTGTCCGACGTCCGAATAAAAGGGAATCATTGACGAAGGATGAATATGAGAAAAAAAGAGAAATTCTGACGACCGTGCCCGTCTTTGCTCGGAGAGAAGGATCTAGCAAAATTAATCAAGTCGTCCGAGAAAAATTACAACACATTCCTAGTACGCGACTCGAAAATTATATTTAAAAAGTGTACAATTTTTTAGAAAAAAAACAAACATGTTTTTTTTCTAAAATTCAGTTAAGTGATTATATGTCAATAAAAAAAATTTGATCTTTACAAATGTAGGATTAATTTCAAAGATATTAATTGCCGTCGAGTAAACATGCCATTCAAACCTTTATCAACCGATTCACATAGCTATCCATGTCTCAGCGTTTGACAGAGTAATCGAATAAAATAAAAGTATGAAACGACGGTAAAATAATACACAGTCTAAAGAATTCAGGACATCCTCTCGCGTCTAAATAGTCCAACTCGATCAGCCACGATTTTACGATTATATTCCCAGATGGCGTCGACGGGCCGACTCGGGTCTGTAGAGCGGTGAGAAACCTCGCGGAAGGGGTGTTTCTGACTTAAAAATTATAATTACAACAGAACCCCGATTAACCGGGATGCTCGGGCCCGAAGAGTCCCCGGATAATCGAAATCCCGGTTAATCCGAACTAGACAGCGAAAGTATATAAGTCAACAATGGCTAATGATCAACTTTATTTTGACTACTTACAATGACATTTGGTACAACTTGCACTTAATTGTTAAATAGTGTGAACTAGAGTGTAAAGCTTTGTACATTTTTTTTCACTAATAGTACGTAAGCTTGTCTTTTTTTCAAGTACTCAGTGACTTTAGTAAAAAAAAAAAAAACCTTGGAAGACGCACGGTTAATCCGGTTCCCGGTTAATCCGACCCCGGTTAATCGAGGTTCTACTCTAAAAGGATAAAATAAATAACAAAAAAAAACATTTTTTCTAACATTCAGTTAAGCGATTATATCTCAATTAAAAAAGAGGATCTTCACAAATTAATAATTAATTTCAAGGATACAAATTGCCATCGATAATTAGCCACTTATTAGACATGCCATTCAACCCTTTATCACCCGTTTCACATAGCCATCCGTGTCTCAGCATTTGACAGGGTGAACGAATGAAGAGAACATACAAAACGGCGGTAAAATAATGAAGAGTCCAAGGAATTCGCGGATCGGCTAGCCGGGACGAGATATCCTCTCGCGTCTCAGGGAACAGTCCGACTCGATCAGCCGCGATTCTAGGATTATATTCCCGGACGACGTCGACGGTGCGACTCGGGTCTCCCGAGCGGTGAAGAACCTCGCGGAACAGGGCTCCGGGTGTTTCTAGGTGGAAACGACGTGCCGACACGACGTGGACGACGACGGGGACGCGAGGAGTAAGAAACGCGAAGAACCGGCGGTATTACCGGAGGGACGGGGAGGAAGAGGAGCGGCTCATCGGCGCAGAAGCGCGAGTGGCGAAGGTGACGCGTCTGGCGAAGATATTCTCCTCTCCGGACCGCGAGAGCCTCGCTGGTCTCGTCAAGCCGGGATTGCTGGAAGTGTATACCTGCCAGGAGCGGGCAGTCTTCCCAAGTCTTTCCGGACGCCTCGAGACACGGGCATTTCAACTATGTAACTCGTAGGACGGGACAGGCGTTATACCGAGCGTCGAAGTTCCACGGCCGGAGCTCAAGAGCATCGATATCCCGACTCGGACGACGCGTTCCCGGAAAAATCAACTCGCGATCGCTTCGTGGGTCACCCTAATGTAGGAAAGAGCGGGGCAAAATGGGCCAGCGGGGCAAAAGGGGACGGTGGGGCAAAACGCAATTTTCCAATAATTTTTGGATGGTACTGTGGGGCAAAACGGGGCAGAAAATCCAGATGCATCGATGGGGCAAAATGGGGCGTCCAAATTTTTATTGGAAAATAGCGTTTTGGCCTATTGTCCCGTTTCGCCCCGCTCTTCTCTACAGTTTTTTTTTTTCTTTAATTTTTTCATTTCGTGATCCATGGCAGTGCAATAAAAGCCGGACGGTCGATGCGCAGCGCCTTACGGAATCAAAAGACGGAATAGACGATCGAGGATGCTCCGCCGCGCGAGTTCGCCCTCGCTCTCGAAGAAGACGGAGGAGATGGCTAGGCGATCTCAGCGGCTCCGGGGAGCGCGCGAGCCATTATGAAGGCATGTCCTTTAGGACCCCCGCTGTGTCGCGCCGCGGAATGCCTCAGCTATTATAAATATCTTCACCGAAAGGCTTGAGGCGTGGGACCGTCGGAGGAGCGCACCGAACGAGCGAAAGAGAACGCGACTGCGGCTCTCCGGACCGACGAACGAGAGGGCGAATCCCTTGCCTCTTCTCTCCTATAGTTGTTCGAGCTCTCCTACAACCCATACCTGCGCCGCACTCCGCCGCGGTCCTGCACAACATCACCGGCGAAGAGAACGGGGAGTCCCCACTCTCTATCTCTTCTCATTCTCGCTCATCTCTCGCTGGACCGCTCGTTCAATCGTCCCTCCGCCACGTCTGTTATTCTCTTCCTCGTTCATTCTCCATTCGGTCGTTAGGCTCATTCGCCTTCGCGGACTGGTATAACGACACGCTTCAGCGATCCCGCAATATCGCTCAACTTAATTTGCCACGTTTTTTCCTTCCTTTTTTTCTTCCAACGTTTTTTTTTTGTTATCCCTTTTTTTCTACCCCAACCGAACTGAGCTATCTTCTCTCACTCGAGCGAGCCGAGATACAGAGAGATTCTGAAAATAAGAATCTGCGAAATTGAGGATCTCTTCGGAGGCAAGATCTCCTTTTCATCCTCATAAATTGTTTTTTAATTTTTTAATTTTTATTTCTTGCCTCTTTCTCCCAACTGCGCGGAGTCCCTTGTTCTCGACCGTCGTCGATCTCTATCTAGGCGGGTGCCCCGTTGCAGTATTTCCTCCCATACTCTTTCTCTCCCTCCGGCTGTTTCAACTGTGAAACGTCGAAGCCGGAGGCAAGAAAAGACGGGGGCTCCCTGGAGAACGCTCGAAGAAAAATAGATATCGAGGGACCGTCCCGCCCCCTTCACCCGGGGTGCGGGCGACCCACCACGCGCGAGCCTGCGCGACGGCAAAAAGACATAGGGGGTTGTATATGTATATGTATATGTATATGTATATGTATATGTATATGTATATGTATATGTATATGTATATGTATATGTATATGTATATGTATATGTATATGTATACATATATGTATATCTATATGTATATATGTATACCGGGGATGGAGGGAGGGCCCAGCGAGGTAAACGAAATAAAGGGAGGGACGATAGATTCCGAAGGGAACAATATGCTGTTCCGGAATTCCATTCGTTTTGTGGTACCGGCTGGATTTCAATGGTCCCTCCTTATACACCAATATAAACTCGCATCCTCCTTTATTCGCCGGCCAATTTTTCTCGAATCCCTCACACGAGGCGAGCGCTTCTCCCGATCTCCCAGCTCGACGAGCGTGCGTGCATGCGCGCTCGCGCGCCTATTAATTCATTGATTTATTGCCCTTATCACGCACCTTCATTCGGGCTATCGTGCGTCGATCGTACCGTCGGTCCATCGATGACACTTAAATTTTTTATTGAACACTTCGGCTAACAGGTGCCGAGACAGCTACCGATAGAAAGGTGTGCACGATTACCGATTTATTGCCAAGTTCGCTCATAAAGAGCTCCGACATCTACGCGCGCTAAATTGATTTTTTTTTCTCCGACTACTCGTTAGATTCGCGCGGATAAGAATTAGACGAAATGGATGAAGGCGGATCGGCCGGCTGTCAGGGGAATTACAATATTGACGTTAGATCGGTTATCGTCGTAGTTTGACAAATGGCTGCTTTCGACGATATAAATATATATGTATAAAATCTATATATATATATATATATACATATATATAAATTTCTGATGCTGGCCGACCCGGGCAGTGACGATGATCGGGCACACCGGCAACGACCGTCCGGCCGATACAAATCGGCGGGCGCGATACGAATTTCTCCGCCGGTTCTAAGCCGAGGGACCTAAGCCTCGCGCGAAATAAGAAGAAGAACAAGCGGGATGAAGGAAGAGAAAGAAGAAAAAATAAGCAAATAAAATAAAATAAAAACGATGAAACGAAGGAAGGCAGCGGCGTGCCTCGAATTCTTTAGCCTCAACGCGGACTTGGTGTGTCGTTCGCGTCGGCTGTTCACCGCCCGGCTCCACTATCCCGCGAGTTTCTCTATACACTCTGCGCGCCCACTTTGTGAAGCGAGCGCACGTTACCGTTGTGCTCTTGCTCTTATGCTTCTGGTCTTCGAACTCGCTCGAGATGTATGCGTATACATTTATTTTTTTCTTTGTGTGTATATGTGTATATATATATATATATATATATATATATATATATATATATACAGTAGTTGCGTTGGTGCTTAGTTTCCACCACAGAGATACGAGATACGATCTCTGAATCTTTCGAAGACCCGCTCTCGAAACACGCGTAGTTTGAAATACGTACATCAATACATATATTATATAGTATAGTATACATGTATATGTACAGGTAGGCGGGGTTGGCTATCGGGTATCTCTGTAACATCTGTGAGAGAGCTCATACTTTACCACGGATGAATTGACGAATTGGAAGCTCGGTGAAACGATCGGCGGGATCTCTCATTCCCAGATGAACGAGGCTGACCGCTTCGTACTTTTCTCATAGACAGATTATCGTATTATAAATATGCATGAAGCTACGTCGACTATCCGTGTTTAGGATTTAGTGTACACGCACGTTATTATTATTTTTTTGTATGCTCTCCCTCGCCTCTTCAATCATCTCTGCGTAGTCGCGGAAGGGGGAAGGGGTGGAGGGAAGGTGAGAGGTACTCGAGTACCGAAGATTGTGGAGCAGTGACCATACGGAAAGTTATGCAAATCGGGATCACTCGCAGCTATCCGAAACTGTTAAGAATCTGGCTCGCTCTCGATGGCTCGTCAATCAAATGGTGCTCGTGTGTGGGTTTCGGTTTCGCGCTATGTTACGATCATCTCCCGTGGCTGTGTCTATATTGGAATGGTCGGGTGGAACAGAAAACGTCGCGTGGTTAATCGGAGCAGGGTTCGTAATAGATCATTGTACAAGGATGTGTTTCCATTCGCCCGGACACGGTGTTTCAGCGACGGAGCATCGGTAGCCGATCGGGTCGGCCGCGGGCGGAATTTGAAACCGTGCGAGCGATTGAACGATCATGTATAGGTGAAAGATAGAAATTTGCGTTGTAAAAAAAATCTGGTATATATTGAGTCGCGGTAGATCCGTCGCGCATCTATCGGAAATACACCTATCGGGACCACCAATATGGGCGCGCAATACACACTATGAAAAATAATGGTCGTGTCCGACCCCCGCAGAGTGCCGAGCACAGAAATCTTAATTTGGTTTAATTAAATATTCATTTAACGTTATTACATATTAATTGAAATAAATGTGCATTTAATTCAATCAAATGTTGATTCAATTAAATGTTTATTTAATTCAAATTGAGACTGTAAATATATATTGAAAATTTAATGTACTGGACCTTGAAATTTGCTAACATTACTCACATTAATTGAACATCAATGTACTTTGCTTGTAAAATAAAAATAACAGAGACTAAAATGACACTTTTTTATGCGTGAAATTTACAAAAAATGTTATGCAACATTTTACTGTAAAATTGCAACGCACATGTGTTTCAAATTTCAGAAACAGTTTTTGTAAAAAAAGCTTCCAATACTGTTAATTAATTTTCAAACCAAATTTTTTTATAGTGAACACTGTAAAAAAAAATTGTAAATTTAATGTACCGAACTGGAAGTTTTTATGCAAAAACTGGTACATTAAATTTAATGTACAATTGTGATAAAAAATTAATATGATCGATGTGGAGGGAGTCTGCCGTGAAGCAGATTTTCTTCCGCACCGTCGAAAATTGGCTCCTGCGATCGGAACGACAGAATCGATCGGGGAATGTCGCGAGGGAACGGTCAGAGGAGACAAAGTCGCGAGGTGAAACGGGCGATTTCACAAAGCGTTCGGGGAAGGAACGCGTGCAGGAAGAGACTGTACCGGCGACCCGCGCGCTCTCCGGCTGCTGCCTCTCCGCCGAGGACCGAGATCAAGTTTTTCTCGAGTTCCGAAGAGCGAGCATAGTCGCGAGAGGGCAATCGCGGGAGCTCCTCATCTCTGTCGACGAGACGGAGATGCAGCGGTGGAGTTACCCGGAGGAGCTCGAATCCGACTTGACTTCCTGGCACGCGGTTCGTCCCGTCGCGTTCGTTTCTCCTTCTACGATTCTTCTTTTCCCTATACGCGCGCCCCTCCGATCTCTCGGCTCGGACAGTTTCTCCTCTCGTCCCTTGCGCAGCATCCTCCCGATCTCCTTTCAGGCCCTCGAGTCATCGGGCTCTCTGTACCAAACTTGCAGCTTCATCGGGCGGAAGATGGAAGGGGAATCGCCAGCGCGCGCACAGTCGCGTTATTATACTTTCTGTCATTGCCTTTAATTACACCGGGTGGGGAGTTTATTGTTATGCAACCGGCGGAGTGCATACCGCTGCTATATATCTTTCTCGTTCGTTCGCCTTTCTCTGAACTCTGTCATTGGTTTTAATTGTCGTATAGATGAAGGCAAGGAGGGAGAGAGAGGAAGAGCCTTCATATTTCTCGACGTTCCGCCTCATCGTTTCATCTTGCGCAATGCAAATCCCCCTCGCGGAGACCACACGTCCGCGGGATAAAGGAGATTACGAAATATTTTTTTTTTGTGAATCGAGGGACGAATGAGAAAAGTACTCTATCGCGGTTATTAGCTAAATTATGATGGCGGTATTATTATAATCTTTTTTTACTTATTTTTTGTTAAGGAAAGCGTGAGTTCTGTTTCGCGTGCCAAAAAGACTTTAACTTTGGAGTTGAAAGGAGGCCCGACAAACGATGCAGAGAAAAAAAAACGGTAAAAGACGCAGCCGGGCACAGAGTGCTCGAAAGGGCTTCTCTGCTCGCATTTTCGTGTAAGATATCAAGCAAAGAAACGAGAAAGATTCATCGAGGGTTTCCAATAAAAAAAAATACCAGTACGAATCCTACATAAATTTGTGTGCAAAATCTGTGCCCAGCGTGGGCCAGCGTTCGCCCAACGTAGACCCAGCGCCGGTCCCGTGTGTCATTCCCACCAGGATAATTGCAAAAAAAAAAAAAATCCAAATTATTACCACAATTTTTTTGTTTTAATTATCGAACGAGGAGTGTATACAGAACACTCCCTTCCCTTCTGTCTTTCGGAAGTTATTTTCCTCTCGTCCTTTTCGTCCGCCCATAACGGTCGCCCTCTCTCTCCGGTACCGTGAATTAGTACATGCACACACGCGTACTCGAATTCTCGCGTGCAATAGTAGTCGAGGGTGTTTGCAATTCGGCCGATGATGGCAGTCGTAAAACTGCTTCGAGGTGCAGTTCTGGCCGTCTGGCACTTTCCTTCTCACCTCGGTATTTCTTTATTTCCTCTCATCCCACACACCCCCCCCCCCCTTCCCAACACGCCGTCCCACCGAACTCGGGGGGCCACCTTTCGTTATTTCGTGTGATCACGCCGACCACGCCCGGAGGTGCGAACCACCCAAACTCTAATCGATATTAGCCCCGAGTCCCCGCTTCCACCGTCCGTCCGGCAGGTTTCTCTCTCGCTCCTCCTTCATCGTCGACGAACAGAGTCATTAAAAACGAGAGTGTGCCGCCCGAGCTGGCACCTCTCGCCGCCTGGCCGGCAAATAAAATTGTCAGCTCGCGCCCAAATGGATCACACGGAGGAGCGAGCCAAGAATAAGTGAGAAAGGGAGGAGATACGACGATTACACACCGATGGAACGGAGGAGAAAGTTCGTTTCACCGTGTGCTCCGAGAGATCTCGAAAGGGGTATAATAATAACGAAGTTGCAACAAAAAGTTGCAAAGAAGCGCTTCGAGTAATGTCTGTGTCCGCGTTTCGAAGAACAACGCTATATATACGGCCCGACACACACACACACATGCGCACACATGTGTGGATGCGCGCCCGAGGAACACGTGTATCGTCGTACACAGCTATACATTAACCCTCGCTAAAGAGACCTTGAGGAGGACCGAGTGCCGCGAGAACTCTCCCGGCTCTTTATGTATATACATATATATATATATATGTGTATACATGTAGAGGAAGGAGGCTAAGTAAAAGAGGCCCGAGCATGCTAGATCAGTTATAGAGTGTAAGTACACCGCATACGACGAGCGGATGATATATCGACGCCGGATGTATTACGATCCTGAATTTGCATGCGATTTACATGGTCCCGATGCCTTGGCGCTCTCCCCCGCCTCCCGAGCTGCCGCTGCCGCATGCACACGACGAACCACTTATTATAATATCTATCTCTGCACAAAACGCACACATGTCTGCGCGTCTGTGTGTTTGCGGACAATACACAGAGAGCAACGGTTTAACGTGACGGAGTGAGCAGGTCGAGAGCACTCTCGAGTTCGTCAAACTTTCACCGTACGTAACGGCGGCTCCGCCGCGAGAGCAATTACCCCGCTCTCGAGGAGCCCTCGCGACCTTTGCCGATATGCCTTTGAAAATGATCGGCGAGATGATTTTACCACGATTCTCTCGACGTCTCATCGACGTCTCATTAAGCCCATCGACATGTTACATTAATTGTTTCCGTAATTTATCATTTTATCGCGGAACGGTGTTCCGCGTGACGAGATGATCCGGATCGCTTACCTTGGTCGACGATGTGCTGGACCTTCCGGTGCCGACGGTAACCGCGTATATCTCGACCTCGTACCAATCGACACCTGCCTCCCTGTCGAGCGGTCCCGCGGTCATCAGCACCCCGCTCTTCGTGTCAACGTCGAAGAGTCTGTCGACCTGAGACCCGACGCTCGTCGCGGTCACGTTTGTCACGTAATACTCGATCTCCGGTACCGAGCCCGTACCGGCACCGACACTACCGCCGTTGCCGCCGGTCCCGCTGCGTCTCGATCGAGCACCGACTCTCATTATGCTCGCACCTGCAGCCTCGTTCTCGTACACGCTCCCCTCGAGCTGACCCTGATGCTCCCACACCGGTCTCTCCTCGTCGTCCTCACCGGGCACAATGAGAGTGAGATAAGTCTCCGACGATCGCCTCTCGGCTTGCACCGCCTCGTCTGTCGCTCTCGCTCCTATCTGGTATCTCGAGGATCGCTCCAGTATCTTCGTGCTTTTCGGCAATCTCATCGTCAGTAGACCGGTGCTACGGTGAACGCGAAACATGTCCGAATAGTCGAGGCCCGATCGCAGAAGCTCGTACGTCACCTGACCGTTGGTGCTGGAATCGAGGTCGCGAGCCAGCAACTGCGTAACGGCGATCTCTTTGCCCAATTGGCGATTCAGAAGTGCCTTGGGTGGCAGAACAGCCGCGGACATGCTGACGAATATAGGAGCGTTGTCGTTGAGGTCGTTCACTATAACGACGACGACCTTTTCCGCGGATAGGCGGGCGGAGGGTGGTTGGGCCCGGTCGGTGGCGACCACGACGAGCTTGAAGGTGTCGACTTCCTCCCTGTCGATCGGCAGCAGCGTGTAGATCACGCCAGTCGATGGGTTTATGCCGAAGTGCCGCCGTTGATCCTCGGGATCCTGGCTCGCGATCGCGTAGGTGACCGCGCCGTTTTCACCGGAATCGGGATCCTCGGCGGTTACCGTGTGTACCGGCGAGTGCACGGCTATTCCCTCCCTTATCTGTCTGACTATAGCGGTATTCGGAAAAGCCGGTGGATTGTCGTTGGCGTCTATGACGTCCACCCTGAGGGTCGTCACCGTGCTCAGCTTAGGATGACCACCGTCGCTGCAGGTTACGTTCAGCGTGTAACTCTCCTGCTCCTCGTAATCGAGCGACTTCCTCAGATACAGAGCACCCGTCAGTGGATCTATGTGAAAAGCGTCCCTGCGATTTCCGGCCGTAATGGCGAAGGCTAGATCGCTATTGGCGCCAAGATCGTCGTCGGTGGCGCGGAATCTCAGCAATTCCGTGTTTATCGGCGTAGTCTCGAGAACGGATATTCTGCTGGACTCGTTGTCGACGAATACCGGCGAATTGTCGTTCTCGTCGAGTACCTCGACGTTGACGGTAGCGCTCGAGGAGAGACGGGTCTCGAGGCCGGCGTCGTGAGCGACTACGGTGAGCACGTAATTGTCGAGGTTTTCTCTGTCGAGGTCGCGGGCGAGACTAATCTGACCGGTGGCCTCGTCGATCATGAAGTGTCCTTGCTGATTGCCCTCGTCCAGCGAGTAAAATACATCGCCGTTGAGCCCCTCGTCGGCGTCGCTCGTGTAGACCCTCAGCAACTGGGTACCGGTCGCGGCGCCCTCGCTCACTTGTACTCTGTAAGGAAGACGCTGAAACTGCGGTGTATTGTCGTTAACGTCCGTCACGTATATCGTGATCTTGACTTTGTCACGGAGACGATTGACACCGTTGTCGGTGACGGTGGCCTCGAGTGTCACGTAACCGGCGCCGGTGTTCTCGACGAGCTCCTCGCGGTCGTAGACGTGAAGGGACTTGATGAAACCGTTTCGCGGATCGACGACGAAATCCTGCTGGGTCGATGGCAGCGAGAACGTGAGATCGGCGTTTCTACCGACGTCGCGATCGGTAGCGAGAAGCTTGCCGACGAAAGTGTCGGGAGGCTCGTTCTCTCTTATGTGAAAGGTGAAACTTGAATTTGTGAATTGCGGAGCGTTGTCGTTCTCGTCGATAATGTGAACGACGACCGGAACAACGGAGCTTCTTCTCGGTTCTCCCTGATCGCTGGCCGTTACCTCGAGAGCGTAGTAATCCTGTTCCTCCCGATCGAGCACGTGTTTAACGTAGAGCTGACCATCGGGAAATATTCCAAAGCGATCTTCCGCGTTGCCGTCGGTCACGCTGTAGAGAACCCGTCCGTTCGCTCCGAGATCGGTGTCGGTCGCTCGTAGAGCGAAGAAACGCTCGTTCACCGGTGTCGATTCTGGCAGTGAACTCTCGTAACTCGTTAGCTTGAACACCGGAGTGTGATCGTTCACGTCCTCGATCGTAACTCTGACGAGATGCTGGGCGGATAACGGCTGATTTCCGGAATCTACAGCCGTGACCTCGAGATGCAGAACCGTACCGGGCGGCGCGCGAATCGGTTTGTCCAGATAGATTATTCCCGAATTCTCGGCGACGCGAAATTGCTCGCCGGGATTGTGCGTCAGTGAGTAGGTGATTCTCGCGTTCGCACCGACGTCACGATCTCTGGCCCTCGCCAGGCACACTTCCTGACCGACCGCCGCGTTCTCGCGCAAAGACACCTCGTCGCCTCTCTCGCCCTTCGGGAATTTCGGTGGATTGTCGTTTATATCGATAACCGTAACGTTGACGGAGGTCTGCCCGTGAGCGAGACCTGCCCGAGCAGCTACCTGGAGACTGTAGTCAGCCACTTGCTCCCGGTCCAGACAACCCGCCGTGCTTATCACACCCGTCGTCTCGTCGATCTTGAAATCTCCTCCGGGGTCACCGAGAACGATCGAGTAGGTCACCTTAGCATTGCCGAATTGAGTGACCCGCACTCCACCGACCTCCCGTCCGTATCCTGCTGGTATATCGGCGCACTCGCCACGATCCTCGGCTATTCTGAACTCGTAACCGTTGTAGGTATCGAATTGGAGATGCTCCAGATCCTCCTCCCGAAGTACCTCGACAAGTGCATTTTTACTTGCGACCTTGTCACCCGTGTCTCTCGCCGATATAGTTAATTCGTAGAGTGTCTTCTGCGCCGATCTCAACGATCCCCGTAGAGACAATTCTCCGGTTCTCTCGTCGACGGCAAAGAGACCCTCGCCACCGGATTCCAAAGTGTATCTGACCTGAGCGTTTTCCCGTGCATCGGCGTCGCTGGCTGTTACACGACCGATCCAGCTACCGGGCTCGGTGTCCTCCGGTATGGGCATGAGATATCTGCTGGGATAGAAAACCGGTGCATTGTCGTTGACGTCCTCGAGGCTCAGGACGACGGTGGCCGTGGACGACTGAGGCGGAGTTCCTTGATCCTTCGCTATGACGAGGACCCGGTACTCCGCTATGGTCTCACGATCGAGCGATATCTTCGTCGTCAATTGTCCGGTGAGGGCGTCGAGGGCGAAAGTCTTCGGGTAGTCTCGCAGTACGCTCGGATGAAAGGTGTAAGCGACGCTACCGTTCGTACCCTGATCGTTATCGACCGCGGTCAGAGCAGCCACGAGGCTGTGGGCCGGTGTGTTCTCCGACAGGGTAACCCGAAGATCGGTCTGAGCGAATTTCGGCGCCTCGTCGTTCTCGTCCAGAACCGTGACCCTCAGATGGGTCGACGCGTACTTGGGATTCGGACCTCCGTCTTTGGCGATAACGCGCAACTCCACGCTACCCTGAATTTCCCTGTCGAGCTTGGCGATCGTCGTCACGAGACCGGTGTCCTGATCGATCTCGAACCACGACTGTTCGTTGCCGGAATCGAAGTCGTAGTAGATCCGGGCGTTGAGACCGGAATCGGCGTCGGTCGCCGATATGCTCGCGACGAAGCTGCCGATCGGCGCGAGCTCCGACAGCACCGACGAGTACTCGCTCTGCTGGAAAACCGGCTCGTGATCGTTAACGTCGTTAACGTGAATAACGAGATAAGCGGTCGCCGATCTCGGCGGTGTACCCTTGTCGGTCGCCACTACGGTCAGATTGTACATCGGTATCTCCTCCCGATCGAGGCGTCCGTTTACCTTGACAATGTCGAGACTCTGAGTATTGTCGAGCCTGAAGTGACCGAGCTCGTTTCCCGAACGAATTTCCACGCTTGTCTCGCCGTTGAGACCCTCGTCGTTGTCTATGACGGAGACGGCCGCGACTATGTAGTCCTTGGCGGCGTTCTCGTCGACCGTCGCGTAACCGACCATTGCCGGAAAATAATTGAATTTTATTTCCGGATCGTGATCGTTAGCGTCGAGCAGATTCACCGTGACGTACGTCCGTCCGTCCTGTCGCGGCGAGCCGTGATCCCTCGCGAAAACCGTGATGACGCAACTCTTGGGGCAAGATCCGCCGGGTCTCGCGATCGTGCAGCTCTGCTGTGGACAGTCGAGCTGCTCGGCGGTCCTGAGGGTTCCCGTTTCCGGATCTATCGTGAACTGCGCCTCGCTATCGGGCAGGTAGTAAGTTAGCCTCGAGTTGTCCTCGATGTCCTTATCGGTGGCGTGGACGGTGAGCACGGTGGTGCCGACCGGTGCGCTCTCGTTGAGCGCAACGACGTAATCGCTCTGCTGGAATACCGGCGGATTGTCGTTGACATCGAGAACGGTGACGTTGACGAGAAGATAACCGAGCCTCGCTGGACGTCCGCGATCCCTGGCGCAGACGTTCAGCGAGTAAAACTCAACCTGCTCCCGATCGAGTTTCCCGGTGGTCTCGAGATGAAGATAGGAAGCCTCGCCGCTCGGATTTCCCGTTACGTCGAGACGAAATTTTCCGTCGGTGTTGCCGTCGACGATGAAGTAATCGTCGGCCACGCCGTTCTCCGGAGTGTCCCTGTCCGTCGCCGCGTCGAGGAGGAGCTTCGTGCCCGCCGACGCCGACTCGGAAAAACTCACCGCTATGCTAGCCTCCGGAAACTCGGGGTCGTTGTCGTTTATGTCCTGCACGTGAATCCTCACCTCGATCGGATACGTCGGCTGGCTCGAGAGTACGACGAGATCGAATTTGTCGCTCGGGAGCGATTCCCGGTCGAGGACCTTCGCCGTTCTTATCGTGCCGCTCTTCGGATCGAGGGTGAACTCCCGCGGTGGCTCGTTGAATCGGTACGTGAATTCCGGCTTCACCGGTATCGTGCCGACGAGCGTACCCTCGGGCTCGCCCTCCCTGACCCCGAGTTGAGCCCTCGTATCGACCGCCCTGCTCTGCATAGCCAGTCCCGGCACGTTGCTCCCTCCGCCACCGTTGCTCGACGACGATCCCGCGGCTTCCTGATGGCTCGGCAGCATCGCCGATCTCCGCGGCACCATTCTGACTACCTTTTCGGCCGCACCTCTCCCACCGCCGACGTCGTCTCCTCTGTCATCAGTATCGAACGAGGATCCATAACGCGGGAATAACGATTCCTCGTTACCGCGGGATAATGCCGAGGTGCTGGCGCTGCTCGTCTCGTAAACAACGAGAACAAGGAGCAGGCCGAATATCCTTAATCTACTCAACGGCATATCTTCGCGGATCGCCAAATTCCACCCTGTCCTCTCCGTCGTCTCTCGTCGAGACAATTTTTTTTTTTTTTTTTTCACCTCTCTCTATTTTCACCTCACACTATTCTCCCGCGCTCCTTCGCCTCTCTACCTGTCGCACTTCTTCGTCATCGTCAATCGAACTCTCATCTTCGAAGTCTCTCACGCTCGAGGCGTTCGCTATCGGCCTTCGGTCATTTTCGTGCATCAACGGATTCCTCACTGCCGACCCGTCGAGCCACCCGAGCACGGACACGGATCTATCATTTCCGCGTCATCCTTCTCGCGAGTCTTTCGACAGATCTTCGTTTTTTTTTTGTTTCGATCGTAAAAAAAAAGGAAAGACGAGGAATCCGATTGTAAACACACGGGTACGAGAGTGAAATTCTCGGGAGCTGCGGTGAGTCGCTCGGTGAGGCCAGTGACCGGCAACGTGCCGCGCCTCGCCGCGAGACGATTCCTCTTCCTCCTCCTCTTTCCTCCGTTCTCCCCGCCGATCGATCGTGAGATCGCTCGATCAATATCGAATCCCAGAAAACAACTGCGCACTCCCGCCGTCTCTCCGCGTTTTCGACGAGGCGAATAGCGCGAGACGAAAAACAACGTAACAAACTCGTGGCGGAGGCCCAGCATCAGTTCCGCGACGACACTCGTCACAGTCGATCGGCTTTCCGCGACAGTCCGGTTGTACGGTACATCACGGAATCACTCGAGTGGGCTCTCGAGAGTATTACTCGAGAGGGGCCGAGCTCGGAGGCATCTTCTTTCCCCTCGTAATCATCGTCATCATCGTCCTCCCTTCGCCATCCCCTGGGACTTCCGCGTGCCTGGGCCCCTCGTCCTCGCGCCACAGGCCGTCACTCCGCCTCGAGATAACGAACGCACGTTCGATCCCGGCCGCGGATTCTTATCCGTCGAGCGCGAATCTCCTCGCCGGGAATTTCACCGTCCGAAGACGCTCGTTCCTCGAAGCCGATGTCCTCGTCCGGGAGGATGCGCTCGGTGCCCTCGACGCTAACTGGAACACCGCGAGTGTATTGACCCGCGGTGATCGCCGCTACCTCGCGGCTCTGTGCACCCGCGCCGGCACTCACCGACTCGACGGGGATTAGCGGAAAAAAAAAAAATTGCAAAAAATAAATAAAGTAAAAAAAAAAAATGGCAAAAAAGCTCGACCGCACGATCTTCCGCGAAGCACGCTTTCCTCGTCTCCGCTGCGCGGCCGGAGTCGATTCACTCCCGTCCTTACCGCCCCGGTCCTCCTCGTACCGCGGACACACGCGAAGAACACAGCGGGGATGTAACGACCGATATATCGGGGACTCGCGGGGCTGACGCTCGCGAAGAGAAGCCGAAGAAGAACCGCACGTATCCACACACGCGCGCGCGCGAACACACACCGACGCACATGCACCGAGGCTTGTGCGAGAGATGAGGACGGCGGAGCGAACACAGGTGGAACACGAGGGCTCCGCTGGCCGCGTGTACGTATATCGGCTGTACAACGCGAAGGACTCTCCTCCTTCTCGGGCGGGCTCCCGGTCGTACCACGATGCACTGGCCCCGCACCGGAGGGTATCGTGTATCGAGGGGTGTTTCCTGTGCGCGGCGAACCAACGTCACTTCATTTCGCCCTCGCGAACTCGGGGTCTCGTGTCACCGCTCCGGATAGAACGATAATCGGATGTCGACTCGCTGCTCCGCAGGACACTCGGCATATCATCGTTCGATCGATCGAACTACGTTGTTAAAGGTCGCCGACGAGATTCTCACGAGCTCTACCGCGTCTGCTCGCGTTCATCACAAACTCTCGGTCACTCCGATAACGGATTGAAAAAAAAATTATATATACAACTTATTTTTTTAATATAAACAAAACAAACGATCGCGCCGCGATAACGTATCTCGACGTGATATGTCGATCGCGATCACACTCACTATGCGATAATTATTTATTACTATTATTATTATTTAAACAACAACAACAACGAAACGTCGGAGTATCTCTCAGGTTTTAGTTTAAAGAGCGGATCGGGCGAAACGCGCAAGTTGATCGAACAGTCTTTACCCGAAGACTGACCCGACTCGACTGAACCGGTGAGTCCCCGTGAGGCCCACACCGCTGCCGCTCGATCGAACACTCTCAGCGGCGCGCACACCGACTCGCCGGAGCATTCTTCGGGCCTGGCTCTGACGCCGTCCCTCTCCGATCCATCGGGCCCAACGGGCATCGTCGCTTCTCCCTCTCTCACCATTTTCTTTCATTTTCTTTTTTACCTTCTCGCTCAACTTTACTCAGCGGGCCCGACGATTCTCTCCCTCTCGCCCCCCCCCCCCCCCCCCCCCGCCCGCGATCGAGTCTTCCGTCCTTCTCGGCACTCGTGCTCGAAGCCCCGCTGCACGCTCGCTCCTTCTCCCTCGCTCGACTCACCCCCCTCTCCCCCTCGTTCTACCTCACTCCGACTGTTCAACTCGGGCCTCGATCGCTCTCTCACGCATTAACTCCGTCCCGCTCCCTCGGAGCCCCCCCCCCCTTTTCCTCTCTCTCTCTCTCTCTCTCTCTCGCTCCCTCGCAAGTCCCGCGGACTCGGGCTCGCCGTCTTGCTGCTCCGCCGAGATATTCTACCTTTTGCCCTCGAGGAACGAGCAATGCGGAGGCTCAGGTATGCAAGATGGCCGACGCGAACGCCGCTGCCGCCACCGAGTTCTCTTAGCCGGGGCCTCATGCTGGCGCGCGAGAGAGCGAGACGGGTAGAACGGGAGAGATGAATAATGCGTGGAGGTGGACGACGTCGACGACGAAGAGGAAGAAGGTGGCGAAGGAGGCAGTAGGCGAAAATAGTGAGAGGGAAAGAGAGTCACCACGGCATCGGGCGAGGGGGGGCGAGGGGGACCCAGGGCACGATCGCCTTTTTCCATCTCGCTTATTTTCAACCCCCCCCCCCCGAGACCCCCTCCCCATCTCCGGCCTCCCTCCCCGAGATGCGGTAAGAAAGTCAGACGAGGAACGATCGAGAGCAAAAGTTTAAACTCTCTAGGCGAAGGATAGACCGAGACCGGAGATGGACAACGTGCACGCGGACATCATAGGCTACGGGATATGAGAGAAAACGGCGCGCGGGGCCGTGAAGCCGATGCCGATGCTCCGAAGCTGCCCCGGGACCGCGCGGATTCCCGATCCGGCGGAGCATCGGCAAAGGTGGGGTTCGCCGCAGTCTCTCTCTCTTCCTTCTTCTTCAGCCTCTTCTTTTCTCGCGAACGTCGTCCCGCATCGCCGCAGCGGAGATCCAGGACTCTCTCTTTCTAGCTGGACCTCTGGAGTATCTGGACTCTTCTCCACCGATCTCGCTGGGATACCATGTGCCCGGTTCCGCGGCGACCGCGCGCCTTCCCTAGCTAACGTCGACTTAGCCACACTCTCGTAACTAATCCGTTACCACGATCGAAGCCTCCCGCGACTCTTCTTCTTATTCTTCCGTACTCCTCCTCGAGCTCCGCTCCCTCCCCCGTCGCTGGTATCTCTATCTACACACGCCGCGGTACCGTCGACTCCTAGGCTGAGCCCTCGCCAGTGCGATCTTCCTACCCTGGCTCTGTGACTCATTTTTATTTTTCTCGTTACTCGTCCTCTCTCTCTCAGTTATTTTTTATTTATTTACATTTATCCGTTGCTAGTTTACTGGGTAATCTGCTCGAACACAGCCACTCGGCACCTTCCTACCCTGGCTCTGTGACTCATTTTTATTTTTCTCGTTACTCGTCCTCTCTCTTTCAGTTATTTTTTATTTATTTATATTTATCCGTTTCTAGTTTACTGGGTAATCTGCTCGAACACAGCTACTCAGCACCTTCCTACCCTGGCTCTGTGACTTTTATTTTTCTCGTTACTCGTCCTCTCGCTCAGTTATTTTTTATTTATTTATATTTATCCGTTTCTAGTTTACTGGGTAATCTGTTCGAACACAGCCAGTCAGCACCTGGTAATTCTTGTATACCGGAGGACGGTATGCGGGCTCCGGCTCTACGACACCGACGGATCCCTCTCGGCTTTTCGTGAGCGATAAAACTTCCTCCTCGCGCATGGCACTCACCCCGCAACGGGAGCGAAGGAGACGCGACGAGAAACCGGATTCCGGTCTCTCGCGGCATTTCCATAAGTTCAAACGCCCAAGTGTGCCCGAAGAAGAAGAGCAGAGGATCTCTCGGAGGCTCGTCTCCGTCCGGGGCAGGACGGCGGATACACATGCTCTCGACGATCGTTACTCATTCTCGTAACACACACACACACACACGGGAGATTCGTCATTTCTCGGTCGGGCAAGTTGAGCAAAGGTTACGACGGAAACGGGATCGACGGGATCTCACCGAGGCCGGTTGAGGCGAAGTCCGTGAAGATCTTTCGATATGATCTCGGCTTTATCCGATCGAAGCCGATCGATCGATCGATCGTTCTCTCACCGCTCTTTGATTTATCATTACAAATTGGTGAAAGTTTCCATTGGCCTCCTCACGAACGACCGGCCGACCGACGACAACAACAGCCGATCGCTTCGCCGATTCTTCCTGTGCACTTAGAGCACCGTTCGGGCTACGTTGTACTGTGTCACGACGCGATCTCGCGGATCTCCCACTCGCGAGCGGTACCGACCACGGTTTTTCCTTTGCCCATTTCCTTGTTCCATGTTTCACCCATCGGAACTGCGCGCGGGCCGCTTATTAATATCCCTCCCCCGTCCTCGCCGCGGCCGACGGCGGAAGATTATCCGACGATCTCGTTGAATTTATTTTTATCGACGCTCCCTCTCGACGCCGTTCGGCGGGGCGAATTCCTGGAATAAACACGCGGGATTTGTTCGGCTTTGGCGAGGCTCTCTCCGTCTTTCTCTCTCCTCCCGCTTCATCCTACGGCTTAGACTCCGGAGAGAATATAACACACGCTATCGCCACCGAGACTCCGCTGCTTCTTCTTCTTCTTGCACGTCGAGGGGCCTCTTTGCTCGTCTCTCGAGAGAGAACTCTCGCGCGGGGAAGCCGGAGAGGAGAATATTTTCTCTCCGGAGTTACCGTATGATGGATGATCGAGGCTTCCTCTTTCTGTACCGCTCCTGGTTATGCCTCGGCTGCTGGGATTTACTTATGGTATGTCGAGGAGAGTCTGCGAACCGGCAAGCCCTTTCAACTTTGATGCTTTTTGCCGGAACGTTCGATGAAAAATTGCCACTGCCGCAAGAGGGGAGGAGATGGCTGGGTACACCGTTTTTCGTCAATTTAGATATAAATGCGGGGAATATGGCCCACCCAGATTACCAAATCGGTGATACATGGTCCGGTACGTGTTTGCCGAATTTAGCCTACCGTTATTAATTCTAAAATCATCGTTCTACAGCATTAACGGGCCAATCATTTTTAAGTGTTCCGACATTTCTACAGAATTATCCATTCGATATAAATATAATTATTTTAGTGCGATTGTATCCAAGGTTTCGTCCTTCGGATGATGGACCAAAAATGGTCCAACGACGGACCAGTGCTAAAAAACGGTCCATCTACTCTATCTTTGTTTCCACCAAAGTAGATAGTCGAAGAATTTTTTTTCGAAGAAATCAAAAGTTTCGACTGTGCCCTTCAGCATGCACCGTGCATCGGATGAGTTGGATTCACCAATTTTACCCTGCCGTTAACAATTTTTAAACTTCGTTAGACCGCAGTAACATGCCGATCGTTTTCGAGTGTTCTTACACTTTTACAGAATTATCCATTCGATATACATATATATTTATATATTTTATTTATTTATTATATATTTTACACGATTGTATTCAAAATTTCGTCCTCTGCATGATGGACCCAAAAATGATTCAATGATGGACCAGTTCTCAAAAACGGTCCATCCACTCTCCGACTTCTGCCAAGATAGTCAAGTAATTGTATTTTTTTAATTTTTCGAAGAGATCGAAGGTTTCAACTGCGCCCTTGAGGATGCGCGGTCGATCGAATGCGGGACGATATCGAAGGGTCATTCCCAACTGTCGCGTTCCCCAATTTTACCCTACCGTTATTAATTTGTAATTGTCGTTCGACCGCATTAAGGGTCCGATAATTTTTTAACGCCCCAACACTTTAGCAGAATTCTCCAATCCGTATATATATTTATATTTATTTTTTATGCGATTGTCTTCAAAGTTTCGTCCTTTGGATAATGTACCAAAAATGGTCCGATGGTGGCCCACTGCTCAAAAACGGTCCATCCACTCTATCTCAGTTTTCCGCCAAGGTAGACAGTCGAAGAATTTTCATTTTTTTTTTCTATCCCGAAGGGATCGAAGGTTTCGACTGCGCCCTTGAGGATACGCGGTGGATCGGATGAGGAACGATATCGAAGAGGGAGTCATTTGCTTTTGCCGAGAGTTGTACATCGAGCGTATTTTCTGCGTAGGGTATACATGTGCCCACCTCTGTACCCGGGTTTATACTCTCGCTCCGTAGAATCCATGGACATGCGCATGCATCGAGGAGAACGACGAGGAATATAGTACACAGTATGCAACGGGGAGTAGTGCGCTCACGGGCGAGCGAAGCGGGTTTGATTAATGTCCGCATCGGGTACCGAGACCGAGAAAGAGAGGCAGAAAACAGAGGGCCTCGACGGTAAGTCCCAGTTCGTGTATGCGTGTACCGTGTGTACGTACATGCATCGACGGCCGTGTATCGCCGGACCGGCAAAGATAGTGGTATAAAATACAGTGCTCTCGGTAAGGATAGCACGAGAGAGGCGCGCTCGCGTTGTTCCGCGATATTAGAAAGAGCGTGACCTCCCTCGGGGGCGGCTGCTTCACCGTCGACATTACATTCGGTCAAGAGGTCTCGCCCGGAGATCTTAGTGCCTGTGGGTATTCTATACGGACCCGATGGAATGCGGGAGAGATCTATAGCCACGATATTATTCAATATCCATCTCGGTGATTCTCTGGGGAGGGGGCGAGGGGAGTGTAGGGTTGATGGACCTTTTTTGACCACTGTGCCCATTCGTGGCCGTGCTCATTGTTATGCGTTAATTAATATTCGATTCCGAGAATTTAAGGAATCGTCTGGTAGATTCTCTTTTTCTTGGATTTTATTGTGTTAAAGGATTTCTGAAGATGGAGACCAAAAATGGAACCAAGGTGGCGAGTAACAGCACACAGTAAAAATGTTTGTGGCATTTTAAAAATATCTGAATACGTTAGCTGTTTACATTTGGTGATTTATAATTTTTTAAAAATTAATAATGAGGTTTGTTGACAAATAATAATTCAAAATTATATTCTATACGGACCCGATGGAATACAGGAGAGATATAGCCACGATATTATTCCATATCTATGTCGGTGATTTTCTGGGGGAGGGGGAGAGGGGGGGGCGTAGGGTAGATGGACCGTTTTTTGACCATTGTGCCCATTCGTGGCTGTACTCATTATTATGCAATAATTAATATTCATATAAGATTCGATATAAATTTAGAGACTTGTCCGGTAGAAACGTTTTTTCTTAGATTATATTGTATTTAAGATTTTCCGAACATGCAGGCCAAAAATGGAGCCAAGGTAACCGGTAATGGCACACAGTAAAAAAAGCAGTTTGTGGCATTAAAAAAAAAATCTTTTAATTTGTCTACATTTGGTGATTTAAAAATGTTTGTTCTCAATCTCACAATTACTTAAATAAATAATGAGGTTTTCTTGACAAGCAATGATTAAGAATTAAAAAAATAACGAGACGAAAGATTGTGGGCTTTTGCGAAAAAATGTGCCATCCTTTTTCCGTACCATGTACGTTCACTCTACCGGCTCTCGCGAAGAAATTTCGGTAATCGGCGGCGATCGCTGACCGTAAGTGCTCAGACGTTTGGTCATTCGTTTCTATTGTTATAACTATAGAAGCGATTCGCTCGGATCGGCTGCATGGAAAGGAGGAACGGGTGAAAAACAAAAAAAAAAAGATTGCACGGAGAGGAACTCTCAGGATATCGTGTCGAGATGAGGCAAAGATGCAACGAAGCCCGCGAGCCGACTACGCCGGTCCGGGCCGATCTACGTTGCCGAACGGTGGTCGCGCACACCGTACAAGAAAAAAAAAAGAGTATCGAGAAGCGTGCATAGACGGGGAACGGAAGATATGAGAACCCGAGAGCCGATCAACTAAAATCGTCCACCCAATCAGGGTGCTTTTGTGTTTCCGAGAATCAGCACGAGCGTGTCCGCCGCCGATCCAGGTCAGTCTGGCCGGCAGTCCTGGCCGATACTCCTCGCCGGTCTCCTCCCGGAGCTCCCCCGACTCTCCTCCACGGGCTCGGACACGGTTCTATAGATCGCGCACGCTCTATCCGCAAGCTCTTTCCCGTGGCCCATTCTCGCCACGGCTATTCTCTCCGATTGGATATGCCATATAGATATGAGCCTCGGAGGAGCTCCGAAATGGAGAAACCAGTCCCCACCGATGAATCCTTTGACGTGGGACAGCGAGAGAGCGGCGGACGCGTTATTTTTTATTTTTTTTTTATCTCACACTTTTTTAATTTAACAGACGAAAGATCATTCTCATTCGCGACCGCGCCTCTCACAAACGGCTTCGACTCGGGGTCCAAAAAATTTGCGGATCTCTTTGCGGTACCGCCGCGCGCTTCTTTGACTCGGGCACTCGTGCGAACTCCGGGGCAAATTAGTATACTGTTAACAACCACTGTACCGTTAGTGACCAGTTTCACTATTCGTTTATTTGGATTCTTCGATCGCACGTGTTTCACACCTCGATGTCTCCAAAATATTCGTATACATTTATATGTATTCAATGTTATTAATATCAATGAGATTTTCGATCCGGAAGTGATGTATTTCCCGTACGACGTCACTTTCGGTCGAAAAATTAGTATTCCGGATCCGTCACTTCCGGTATAAACAAACAACTTTCGAAAATCGACTAAAGCAATTAATTAATTGCAATGCCTCAACAATGAATTCTCCGGAACGGACTGTATGAGAAATAGCGCTCAACTACCCCTGGAGCGCGGCTATCGTTACAGTGTATTGTATATTGCAAACTCGGGGGGCGGGAGGGAAGGGATAGATACGACTGCAAAGCTTTGAGGAATGAACGATCCTCGTACAGAGAGGAGGACCCACGACTGCCCGGAGGTCCATTGTTGCAGAGCTCCTCGACACTCTTTCTCCGTCGCATCCCGAGCCTCAGCATCGCTCGGTTCCCCTCGTTCCGTGACAGCCGATATCTTCGTCCTCTGTTTATCCTCGCGAGCCTCGGTTCTTTGCGTGCCGCTGCTGGCGGCGTTGCTGATGCCTGCCGATGCCTAGAAGAGAATTCGTATCGTGTTTGCCTTCCCTCTTATTCGCCGGTGGTTCTTCTCCGGGAGAAGAGAGAGAAGGGGGGGGGGGCCCTAGAGCCAAACGATGATCATAGACGGAATAGGTATCGGGCATGTTTCACCGTCGTCGCCGGTCCCGGGTGTTGGAAATGCGATGTCGCCTCCGGGGTCAGCAACAGATAATATGCTGCTTTCAAGGGTCACGCTCGTAGGCTTCGGCGTAGTATATAATAATTGTACGACTAGGCGGGACGTACGTATACGTAGACAGGAGAACGTTGCAGCGGTATACACTTATAGTGTATAGTATGTGCATATATATGTGTATATATGTATATAGATATGTATACGGTACGGTATCGAGAACTCGGTGCTCGAGCTACCAGCCAGATGGATAACTAGAGCTTGTCACTTCGTTATCGTTTCTCCGAGAGGACAAGACGCTCGCGTTACCTCCTCTCGTTATAGTACGTGTACATTTATTATCATCGTCCTGTTTGTGTATTTGTGTGTGTGTCTGTACGTGTGGAACTTGAAACTATATACCGGTATATTCCCGCACTGATAAAAGGCCCTTGATTGTGGGAAATTGAGTTAATTTAATTAACGAGCTCTCGCGCGATTAGATTATTCGCTATGCATCGCTCGGGACTGTATAATGCAGGGGGGAGCCTTGCCGCTGAGTAGGCAGGCAGCCTCTCGAGTCTACTCTAACGATTCGCTATGGGTTTCTTTCTTTATCCGTTTTTTTTTCTTCTTCTTTTTTTTACGTTTTATTTTTCTTTTCTTTTTCTTACCACGTATGCCACAGTGATTTGTTAGTGGGGTAGATTAAACGGCGACTCTCTCGCCCGAAGAAACGCTCTCATACGCAATTTAATCGCGGATTAGGTTCCACGTAATTATTCGCCGCCGGGCTGTGGATAGATACGACCGAGCGGATGGACGGAATTTGTATCCGAGAGAAATAAATAATAGTTTGATCTTTTTTATTTTTTGTTTTTATTGTAGAAATATGATTGGTTATTTATTAACGACTGGATGCTTAATCATAGACAAGTGGCGAATAGGCTAGGCTCGAAAAAATTACGTTTTCGGAGCACCGTAAGCGTCCGGCATCCTCTCGATCGTGTAGCGGTGCTGCGAGACGTACATTATCGGGACGCCCGCTATCTTTCGTATTCTCCTCTTTAGGTCCTTGTCGTTCGTGGCTACGATGTAGCACTTGTGCTGGAAGAAAAAATTATAACTCGTAAGGTAAACGACCCAGTGAGTGAACACGTCCCAGTGGCCGGACAAAGCGTGCGTGCAGGAGAAACGGAAATAGAAAAGAATATTGCTGTTTTATTCGTATAACGAAAAAACAACATTCTTTTCTAACGAGATTTTTCATGCATGCCTGAGGACTAGAATTTCAGCTGCAAGTTTCCAGACACTGGTACTTTTACCTTATGTAGAATCTATTTCCTTTCTTGTACAAAATCAGCTGTGAACATTTTCAGGCAATGTTTAAATTTTTTAATTTTATTACCTGTGTCACCCGGTTCACAAGGCAGTCATCTGCGTACGTGCCCTTGTGCATACAGTGTATCCTCTCGAATCGCGGATCTTTTATAATCTTCAACGCTATTTTGTATTTCTGTCCGAGCTTCTCCATCTCTCCCATGACGCAGTCTGTTATGTACGGTATGCACTTTGCGTACAGACACTCCATCATGTTCTGTATTATGTCCAATTTGTTTTTAATGGAGAAATTAATGAAATTCGTATCGATGAGGATGTGATAGGGTGGACCGAGCTGGGTATTGTACTGGAAGAAGAGGGCCGAGGACTGCTGAGGCACTTCCTTGATTTTGAGCTCCGTTGGATCCTCAGGTTTTTTCTTTCTGGGCGGTGCGCGTTTCTCTTCCTTTCTGCGACACAAACATTCGAGTAAAAAACATAGCGTCGTGACTTATTGTCGATACGTTCGGTTTATCGAACGAAACTCACATTCTCGGGTCGCTCGGACTGATCATTTTTTTCATCTGCGCGAACCTCTGCATAACAACCTTCCTAGTTTTCTTATTTTTGCCCTAAGAAAGAAAATAAAGATCGATTAGCGTATAACGCAGCAATTCCACGGACCGTCGACGCTCTAACTGCAATTTACCATTGCGAAGTTTGTTCCGTGCGTAATTAACAACAACAATATACGATCTGCAGGTTAAACGCTCGACCCTTTGCCATGTGAGAACGGTCGTCCACTGATAAAGCTAGGTTATGTTATGGCAGCCCGCATGTTTGTCGTCGTGTCCGTGTTGTGGCTCCACTATCGATAGTCATCTTTCGATTTCTCGAGAGACGACGAGAAGGAGGAGATATATCTCCACCACCTTGATGTCGCCGACGACACGTTGACCTTTTTATTATGGCAGATTGTTGAAGTATCGTTTCGTCCGGTAGTGTATAGTTTAAAGTGTTGTTTCAGTGATACATTCCACGAGGTTTCGTCGTACAGACGAGTTTTTTGTTTATTTTGTTTTTCTTATGCCCAGGTAAGTGAGAGTACGTTGATCGATCGTTGAGAGATTCGGTAAATGCAGAAGTACTGGCGGCTTGAGCCGAAGTAGGTTACACTCTGCTTGTCCCAGGACATCGTAAACAATTTATTCGTCGCGGTCTCGAACGATCCGGGTTGAACGACAATTTTTTTTCGCCGCCCGATAGGTCGTCTGAGAAATCGTTAAAATGAGGATCGTCCAGCTGCGAAGAAACCGCTTGCTCCACCTCCTCGCCGGAGCTGCTCTGGTACTGCTCGTTCTGTACGCTCTGTTCTCCTTCGACTCGGACGAGCACGTCACGAAAATACGGGGATACTGGGCGGACAGTCTGCAAGGCGTCAGAAAGGTAACTCACCGGTTACTCCAGTCTCCGAGTCCTGGCCGCCAGATTTTTAATTCGTTTTCTTGCAGGCTCCAGTCTTCGTCGAGGATTTGGGGAACTTTGAGCCCAGGAATGTGCCGGTCAGAACAGGCCCTGGTGAAGGCGGCAAGGCCCATATTCTCAGAGGCGATCAGCAGAACGACATACAACAATCGGAATCCGATTATGGAATGAATATGGTCTGCTCGGACGAAATTTCGTTGGACAGATCTGTTCCCGACACCAGGCCTGAGGAGTGAGTTTAGTTTCTTTCCATCAATTTCTAGCTCATTGCACTGCGCCCGTGTGACCCTGTACTCTAGTGATCATTATTCTACACCTATTCTGCTACTTATTTCTCTATTAACCCTTCGAAGCATGCTGTATCACAGGGGATACACCTCTGAATTCAGAAAAAATGCATTGACCAACCAATGTATTTGAAACTTCACATTCGTAAAAAAAAAAGAATCTATGCTCAGCTTGGTTCAATTTGATATATTTCTGGATTGATATATTTCTGGACTTAATAAAAATCTAGCTATCCATCTATCGATCAAATATTTCAGTCTGCTCTTTTAATTAATTTTACCAATTTTTTTCAACCACAGATGTAAGCACTGGAATTATCCTGAGGAGCTGCCACGCACAAGCGTTATCATTGTGTTCCACAACGAGGGCTGGTCGGTCCTGATGCGCACCGTGCACAGCGTCATCAACAGGACTCCGCCACAGTACTTAGAGGAGGTGCTTCTGGTGGATGATTATTCTGACAAAGGTTCGTCGAGTTTTGCGCGATCAATGCGAAAGTATAAAATTTCAGTAAGAACTTGTATAATATAGTGCCGCTGTTTTTTTTTCAGAGAATCTCAAATCAGAATTGGAAAATTACATCGATAAGTGGGGAGGAAAGGTAAGACTGTTGAGAAACACGGAGAGACAAGGACTGATAAGAACGAGATCACGCGGGGCGAGGGAGGCGAGGGGAGAAGTAATTGTTTTCTTGGACGCTCATTGCGAGGTGAACGTCAATTGGTTGCCACCACTTCTGGCGCCGATTGCGATGAACAGGTGACAAATTCGGGAAGTTCACTTTACGAATATAAATTTACCGAGCTGCAGAATTAATCACAATTTTTCTCTGTAATTTAGCAACGTTATGACGGTCCCGGTAATCGACGGAATCGACCACAAGACTTTCGAGTACCGTCCGGTTTATCAAGAGGGACGCCTTTACAGAGGAATATTCGAATGGGGTATGTTGTACAAGGAAAACGAATTGCCGCGACGAGAGTCCAAGACACGCCCGTACAGCAGTATGCCTTACAAGTAAGGGCGACACTTTAATCGATATTTATTGGTGATTGAACGCTCTGCTAACTATTGCTTCAAATATTCAGATCTCCGACGCACGCCGGTGGTCTGTTCGCGATAAACCGCAAGTATTTCTTGTCGCTGGGCGGCTACGACGAGGGATTGCTCGTATGGGGTGGCGAGAACTTCGAGCTGTCCTTCAAGATCTGGCAGTGCGGCGGTAGCATCCTGTGGGTTCCTTGCTCTCACGTTGGCCACGTTTATAGGGGATTCATGCCCTATAATTTCGGCAAGCTGGCTCAGAAAAAGAAGGGGCCTCTGATAACGATCGTACGTAGGGCATCCGACAGAAGTTTACTCCGTTAACGATACGATGTATTCATCACATAATTGTTCCGATAGAATTACAAGCGAGTTATCGAGACGTGGTTTGACGAGAAACACAAGGAATTCTTTTACACGAGGGAGCCCCTGGCCAGATTACTCGACCACGGAGACATTACCGAGCAATTGCTATTCAAAGAGCGCATGGGGTGTAAAAATTTCCAATGGTACATGGACAACGTCGCTTACGATGTGCTGGACAAATTTCCCGAGCTCCCTCCGAATATACACTGGGGCGAGGTAATTATCTGTCGTTTTATTTTCTGTCGTACTATATAGAAAACTTTGACGATCGATTATCATCCCTCAGATGAGAAGCGTCGCAACCTCCACGTGTCTCGACACGATGAGTCACGTTCCTCCGAGTCTCATGGCTACGTCACAGTGCCACGGTGCCGGCAATAATCAGGTAATTTTAGATAAGCAGCAGATTGTGCGAAACAGAAAAAATTCATCGACGATAATACACAAATTTATTTATCAAATTCAGCTCATGAGACTGAACGCGAAAGGACAGCTCGGAGTCGGCGAGCGATGTATCGAAGCGGACGGCCAAGGAATAAAATTAGCTTTCTGCCGATTGGGAACGGTCCACGGACCCTGGCAATACGACGAAGTAATTTTCGATTCCTAATAATCTGATAAGTGGGATGAGCTCATTGTAATTTGTAACGTTTTCTTTTTTTCTAGAAAACGAAGACGTTGCTTCACAGAGTACACAAAAAGTGCATGGCTCTTCATCCCCAAACTCGTCAGCTGTCGTTGATGCCCTGCGACGTTAACAACACATATCAAAAGTGGACATTCCATCAGATTAATCCACGCTGGTGAGGTCCAGTGAATTAATTTGACGAACGATAGACGGTACTTAAAGGAGTTAGGAATAACTTGTGCGGGCTGTTGTATAATTGTTAAAATGGCAAAGCGGGTTCTTTATTCACGTTTTTAGAGATTTGCCCTTCGAGATTTTAAGCGTGACGCACGTCTTCCCTTGGGCATAGACGTCCACTTCGTTAAACCGGACGCGTTTCAATCATCACCCTTAAGACCCGCGAAATCTCGAGCGTAAACGATCGGACAGTATTTATCGACGACGGTCGTATCTTGAATTCCTGAGCGTTCGGAACTTTTGCCGATCACGCGACGACTGTTCATGCATTTCTATTAACACTTTAACTATAAAACATTCGAGAAACATTCCTATGCGATTGACAATGCACGGTCGATCGAGCTTTTTAGATTTTTTCTATCAAGTTTATTATCGGTCGATCGATCGAGCCTCACGCGTGTGTGTGTGAAACGAGGAATTGAAGAGATCAGAGGATTATTTATGGACGAGAGGCAACCCAGCGACGAGAGGAGACGATCGAAACCAGAGACTGCTTAAGATATATAAATTTGATAAAATCAGATGATAGAAGTTATTCACTCTGGCAATTAACATACTCAACGTCCGTATCTATGTATGAATTACGTATTTATTAACGCAAGCACATGTAAGAATGGCAAAGGCGACTTTACGAAGGTTCTCATCGCAGAAAAGGTTTTTGAATTTATCGATGATTTATATTGTAAGAAAATGAATATTTTATTACGAAATAAAATACCGTTTATATTGAATGCGATGGGGAAGCTATTGATTACCGCGATCGACAGACGATTAATGGGAGAAAAAGGTACGCAAAGCTTCTTCGTTTATGTTAAATACGCTTTATTATGGAATCTTATGAAATAGATCGATTGTGACATTTCTCACATGCTTTCTCATTTCCATTCGCTCGCTCTAGCTGAACAGTATAAAAAAAATCACCGACGGAACGTAGTCATTCGTGAAGAACAACGTTTTTTTTTTAACAATCCTAGAAATGTAAATGTTAGCGCGGTCGAGTGTGTCTCGAACTTGTGTGTTAACGGTGTAAACTAATGCGTAAATGAAATCGTGTAAGCGGCTTCTTCGAATAATCCGATGTACCGATTGTCTTCGTCAACGGTGAAAGCAAATTCGACGAAGCGTGTTTGAGAGGATTGCTTACTGCATCGTGTTGACGATATCGTCGATTTTCAATATACTGCGCACGGTCTCGGAGGCCAGAGTTATCGCGCTTATCGAGACTAGCAACGGCTGAACGACGTTCTCCTCCATGATGTCGGTGATCATGCCTTTGCGCACGTTGATTCCAGCCGTTATATCGCCCTGAGCGTGACGATTTCGCAGCTCGGTGACGGTAGCGATGGGATTCAGACCAGCGTTCTCCGCCAGAGTCGAGGGAATCACCTCAAGCGCATCGGCGAAAGCTTTGACGCAATAAGCGTCGACGCCCGAAAGAGTTTGCGCGTGTGCGGCCAGTTTAATGGACAACTCGATCTCCGGTGCGCCTCCTCCGGCAATGAGAGCGGTTTGTTTCACCAAGCAGCGGATTACGCAGAGAGCGTCGTGAAGTGATCGCTCGGCCTCTTCCAAGACCAGCTTGTTGCTTCCGCGTACCAGCACGGTTATCGTGCGTCCCGGATTCTGGATTCCAGTGATCTGCAATATCGAAAATCATAGCAAAGTCAAAATCCCCTCGACCGAGAGTACCCTCGATTTCTCCGTGAGGCAAAATGAACGATTTCTACCTTGACGAACTTGGAACTTCCGGTCTGCACCTCCTCGCAGAGTTCGGCGTTAACGAGATTCTCCGGCAAGAAGTGATCGAGCGACGCGATCGGTCGGCATCCGAGAGTCTTGCACACCCAGGGAATATCCTCGCGCTCGATGTCCTTCACGACCATCACCTTGATCTTGTCCAGAAAGTGAATAGCGAGATCGCTCATCGCGTCGCGAAGTATCGACTTCTGAACGAGCAGCACGTTGCATCCGGACTTCTTTATTTGTTTCACGATGTTGAGAATGTAGGCACGTTCCTCTTTGAGCACGCGATCCATTGCCGAATAATCGGACACGATAACGTTGTGGTCCATCTGCGAAATGCACATAGATGCGTTACAATTTAACATTGAAATTGATAAATACTCGATAGACAGACATCGTTAATTCGGCTGCACTCACGTCGGTCTTGGGCGGCGAGATACAGAACTGTATGAGACCGATCTTTGCCTTCTCGATTCTCTTAGGTCCGTTGACGTTGCAAGATTTCTCGGTGAAAACTATACCGTCGATAAGTTCGGTATCCTCGACGGTACCTCCGAGTTTCTTTATCACTTTGATGTCCTTCAGATCCGTGGCGTTCTCCTTGCCGGGTTCGGTGATCTTTAGAACGGCGTTAACGGCCAGAGGAGCCAGGAGACTCGAGTGTTGCGAGACCACTTTGGAATTCAGCGAAGTCGCGGCCGCTTTTATGAGAGAAGTTTTGTCGGATAGATCGATAGGAATCGCCATTCCCCAGCTCAATATCTCCACAGCCTTGGCGGCCGCTCGCTGAAAAGCGTCGCTGATCAGAGTAGGGTGAATTCCCTTCTGTAACAATCGCTCGGCTGCCTCCAGAAGCGCTCCGGCGATTACGACGACGCTCGTCGTACCGTCTCCCGCTTCGATGTCTTGGGCCTTCGATAGTTCCACCAACTGAAAGGCAAAATCGTTTTAAAAACGGATGAGTAAATACGAATGCCGACAGGTGTTTATTCTTTGGAAACAACCTCAGGGCCTATTACTGCCAGTTGAAACTGGAGATGGGCATAGTACTAACAAATACTTGAAGTACAAAGTATCACAAGTACTTAAAGTTTCAAGTACTTCCTGTACTTGAAGTATTTTTTAAGTACGTAATATAAAAAAAAATCTAAATCTCGTAAAATTGTGACGGCGAAAATTTACCATAAAATGTACTGCAGAAAATGGCTAACTGAAAGTGGCAAAGTGACGTCTGCTAGGGGAAACGTCACTTCCGGTCGAAAAATCGAAAAATTACTTTTTAAACCAGAAGTGACGTGTACTGAAAAAATAATTGTACTTGGTACTTGAAATAGTAAAAAAAAGAACTTGCGTATTTGAAGTATGTATTTGAAGTACTAAAAAAAAATGTGTGTCCTTCAAGTTCTAAAAGGTACTTGTGTACTGCCCGCCTCTGGTCGAACCAGTCAATGGTCTGACATATCTTTAAGAATCTTTTAAATGGAATCTAGGACTATACAGGAGAAATCAATGCTGTACCATTTTAGCAGCTGGATGAATGACATTCATCTCCTTCAGAATGGTAGCTCCGTCATTGGTGATGGTAACCTCTCCATTGCCGGCTTGAATCATCTTGTCCATTCCGCGAGGACCCAGACTGGTGCGGATTGCATCGCTCACCGCTAGAATTTAAGTGATATTTCATTAAAATTAATTAGTTTACTAATTTTTACTGTTTCTATGAAAATTTAATGAAATATCAAAGAAAATTGTTATAGTTCCTTCGGAACTATATATAGAGTTCATACTAAAAAAAAATTAATATTGGGTCCACCACGCCAAGACAATGGAGGTTTGTCAGACAAAAAACAAGGTGGGTGCACGTGGTACATCGATCGCCGGTCATTCCGGGTTATGCCCATACATGGTAACATTTGTCGTCACGCTGTACGGAACCGGTGGAGCGATGGGTGCGCTCCGAAAGCTATGTAAGTTTTTCTTCTTTTTTTTTCTTCGCGATCGAGTCGGACAAATTTGTCGCCAGCAATGTCGAACATACCTTTGGCAGCGTTGATGTTACTGCTGCGAATGTCGGCGGGTTTGGATTTATCCTTGTAAGCCTGTCCGGAATGTCCCTGAGGGCGTCTTCCATCGCCGCTCGCCGAAACTGCCGTCATTATTACGCTTATTCACTTCTCTGTAGAATCACGAAAAAAATTTCGTTGCAAGACTCTGTCAAGCTTTGCAAACGACTCTTGTCCTCTCCGTTAATATCGGGCACCTTCCTTTGTTTCTTTCTCGTGTTATATTTGTTGCCTCGACGAGGAATTATAAAACACAAACGAGAGGATGAAGCACGAGGTGTGCGCTGTTCGTCTTGGAGATAACTAGGGTCGCCATTTTGGTCGTGGAATACAAGGCGCGCATGCGCACGCCATCCGCCTCGACGGCCGAACGGTGAACTAACAAGAGCGCTAAAGCCGCCGGTTTCAAGTTATGTTATCTACAATTAATATTATCCGATTACACAACGGGCTGTCCCGAAATGTCAAGAGTTTGCTAGAGTTACCAGCTAGGGTATAATTCAATCAGCAGAATCTCACATTTTCACAGAAAGAACGACTTTCAGCCAATCTCTCCAGTGCTTCATCTCGTTTCGACTGTTGTTAAAAAAAAACCGTGGAATCGATACTTACAATCCTCTCAAAGTGAAGCGATATTAATGGAAGATTCCTCGCATTCTCCGCACCCTTTAATTCCTCTCGAAGCCTCATTCTAAGGCTCTTAAGAGCATGTGAAACACGTTCTCAGCGTGCCTCTCTCGCTCTGCCGAGAGCGCCATGCACTGATGGTATCTCTCTCGCACTCCATAGTGTTTCACATGCTCTTAAGGTCACGCGCAGCCAAGATTCACGCGCGCCTTTCTGTCTCCGAGTCGATAAAAAAAAAGTCATCGTGGAACAGTAAATATGACCGGCTTTACCGTCCATCCGTCGGTGAACCGAGGTAGGATAGTGACCAAGAGGAGGAACGACCGAGTGAGAACGGAGGATGATCCGGCGTTCACGGGCCTCGTTCCCGTCTCCGTGCCTGATCCTCGGCACGGAGTTTGCCGCTGACATTCTGTCGTGACGTCAGGCAGATAATGTCAGGCTCTCCGTGGCCCGCGGCCGCACGCTGCTCGGATATTCCAGTATAGCTTCGTGCCGCATATACTATACCACCGATGCTTCTCCTCTCCGGCCCGCGCTGGCTACCTGGGCCCCCTCTTGCCCCCCCTCCCCCCCCCCCCCCCGCGCGTATACACTGCTCTGGCGTCGGTCACGTGTTGGCTTACCCCCTCTCCATCATGCGACTCGACGATTTACACAGAGCCACAGAAACATCGGCACGGGTATACATACGCTAGTGTAATATACGATGGGGACTGGCTCGGGCATGGTGCGATACGCCCTCGTCATTGTACCTGGCGAAAAGGAACGAGAGACATCCCCGCGGGTTTGTACAGCTGTCGGAAAAATTTTGTAGCGGCACGCTCTCGAAGCATCGGAATCGCCCGACGAATTTCTTCTTTTTTTTTTTTTTCTTCGTAAACTCGCGGAGGAGGATCGAGCGATCGAACGCCGGTTGGAGAGGGATAGGAACGCAAGGAGCATCGTCGTCCCTGGTCCGGCCTCGCTGATACTCCTGACCCGTATCACGCCCTCGCTGGCCGCTTCATTCCAGCCTTTCAGTGTGCCTTGTGTCGCGCTTCGGTTCGTTTTATCGCCTACACTCGGTTTCGGATTCGCACCTGTCCTATCTCCCCGCGTGTTTGGAGTTGTGTGCGATAGCCATTCGCAGAGAGTGTAATCGATGAGCCCCAGTCGGTCTCGAACGATAATCGACGCAGGATCGTCGTAAATAATATTCCGTTCGCGCAACGACGGACATGCTTTGTTGACAACGATGTGCGTGCTTCTTGATTTGTTTTTGTGTTTCGTTACTTCGAAGTGATACGACAGTGATGAAATGAGGATACAATGAACGTCCCGATAGTGTCAGGAGATATCCTGGATGACGACGGTTACAAGCCACGCTTCGTTCGGGTGAGTCTCGTAGATCCATAAATGCCATTTCTATTGGAAAGGGAATTTTCTGCAATTGACAAACGCGGTCCAAGTTGCGAGGTTATTTTTATTTTTTCATTACGAGCCACGCTTCGTTCGCGTGAGTCTCGTAGATCCATAAATGCCGTATCTGTTGGAGGGGGCATTTTCCGCGATTGACAAATGCTGCTCTAGCTGTGCAAGGTTATTTTTTTTTCATTATTACTATTTTTTTCATACCACGATTCGTTCGGGTGAGTCTCGTAGATCCATAAATGCCATTTCTACTGGAGAAGGAATTTTCCTCGATTGACAAACGTTGCCCAAGTTGCGGGGATATTTTTTTTTTTTTATTACGAGCCTTGCTTCGTTCGGGTGTCTCGTAGATCCATAAATGCAATTTCTATTAGAGGAGGAATGTGCCTTGATTGACAAACGTAGTCTAAGCTGTACAAGGTTATTTTTTTTTTCATTATTACTATTATTATTTTTCTCGTTTTCTCGATTACTCGAGTATTATCGTCGGATGACTTGGCGCTACGCGCCGCGCATACCAGGCGATGAAAAACGATTGCGAACGAAACAAAAAATACGTTGCACCACAGGCCGGTAATTCCACGAAATGAAAAGTCGTACATTTGTTTTTTTTTCTTCGCTTCGTCAAACCGGGCGGCAGGCTACGTGCCGCGATTGTTCCATGACGTCAAGGAAAGTGAATTTTTATCTCTCGCGATACTTGGTGCCCGACCAGATTCGGTTTATCTCGGCAGGATAGCTGCCGGATTAACTCCTGTTCGTTCCGTGACTGCGGTGTGTTTTCTTTGCCCGCGACCGGGTCGTAAAACAGCGACGCCCTGGCGTGCCATTACTTTCCGGTTCACCGGATTTATCTCGGTCATTTGTTACGAGACGGGCGTTTTTCTTTTCTTTTTTTTTTCACCCGACACGCCGGGACTTGGCTTGGCGCCGATAATGCAGTAGTTACGTACTCCGTGCGACTGTGTTGCTTCTCCACGGTTATTACCACTCTGTCACCTCTACTCGGTCGGCGACACGTAAAATGAGGGTTATTGTAAAACAAATAAATGGTAGTGAGAGACGCGGCTGTTTCGTACTCCACGGCACAGCGTTACAATAGCACCGTGAAGAACAATATACGAGCAATATATAACGAGTAATAGGCAACGAAGAAGCAGTTCTTACTTAACTCAAAAACAGATAAGCTAACAACTATTAAAACCGCGGAAGTTACTCTGAACGTAGCGATGAAAATTAAAAGAAAACAATCGGGCGAAAAAACCTTAAAACTTTAACTTAAAGCTTAAAGTAACAAATTACTAATAAAAAATAAATAAAATTATGTGAGAAATCCAGCGGCAGCGACTGTACGATCGGCCCAAATTCGTATCGATGCCCCAGAGAGACGTTTATTCCGTACGCCAGGGCAGTGTTTCAATAGCATCGTAAAGACCAATGTATAAACAATATAGAAGCAGTATTAGGCAAGGAACAAGCGGTACTTAGAAAAAAGATAATCCAAAAACTATTGTAACCACATCAGTAACTATGAACATAGCGATAAAAATGAAAAGAAAATGATGGGGCAAATAAACCTTAAACTTTTAACTTAAACCTTAAATAACAAAAATCAATAAAAAAAAGTAAATAAAAAGCTGTCAGATATCCAGCACCAAGCAGTACGATCGGCCCAAAATTCCTACCGACATTCGTGGCTCGAAGTACCACCGAAAACCGTGAAAAAGCGATTTCGTCATTTTTTCGTAGTTTGGGCACGCGAGCAACAAGAAGAAATACAACTCCGCTAATTGAATGCCAGTCCCCGCGTTAATTTACTTCGTTAGACGACAGGCAAAAGTATTATAGCCGTCTCGAGAGTCCCGGCGTCTCGCCTCGCGAAGAAAGGAAAGACGAAAGTTTTCCCTGGCGAGAAAACGGCGCTCGTCGTCTTTTGGAAGACGAATACACCCCCCCCCCCTCTCCCCTCTTCCGAGGAAGGAAGCAAGCCTCAGCCGGCTGCTCTCCGCGCTTGCACACCTCGAGAGACAATGCGATATATCTTTAGAGAAACGTGTGGGCGCTTAATGGCTGACCCGTGGAAACTGTACCACAGAGGCACGGGGCATTGTTTCAAACGAGGAGGACACGTACTTGCGAATCGTACACACCGACACCGTACGAGGAATCGTTCGCGAGTATGCGTAAACGGCACACGAGTTCCCTGCAATTATTCGCATGAACCAGGAAAAAAAAAACAACAAGCTCTCCATTGTTGTCACTTGATTTCACGTAGCGGCGGGACACGCGGGGGGAGAGAGAGTCGTCACCGAGACGGAGTTTGCCCAACGCGGTTGGACAGTCGTTGTTTGATGGAGAAGAATAATTAAAAAAAAAAAAAGAAAATTGCAGACCGCAAGTGCAGCGTTATGCAAGCGAGTAGGCGATCGGTAGGAAGCAATTAGATCGTAGAAACGGCGCGTTCGAGATGCGTGTGAAATATTTGCGAGATAGATCAAAGAATATTTTTCTTCTACTCGGGTGGATCTCGGACCTACATGACCATAACGATATCGTCGAGTCGTGTTGCTGGCCTCCTTTGAAAGTGGAGTAATAGGAACAGCTTGTACAACGCGGAGCTAGGAAGCGAAGCCAATGCATGTTTGTTTATTGGCTCCGTTTAAAAAAAATTCTTTTACAGTAGAGCCTCGCTTATCTGACTTTCGATTAACCGAGACTCCGCGTTGTCCGGATGCTTGATTTTTTTCAGATTTTTATACCATCCAGAAGTGTTAGAAGTGTTTGCAATTCCCTCTCATTTCTCTGAAACTTATGCGAAGTGAACACGATTCGCAAGAATTACCTTAAACAAGTTTTCTGCGTCTTTATGTTGCGAGCTGCTAATACTACAGTTCCGATTCTAGAGTCAACGGTTCATAATTATATGAAGTGGTGGTGGTGTTATTTTTAAAAATATACATATTTATAAAATAGTAGTACAAGTTTCAATTGAGTATGGTATCCGTATTACCCGAGATTTCACTTATCCGACGAACGTTCTTCTTGCATCACTTCGGATAAACGTGCTTCCATTTTATGTATATATTTTTCTTTTATTATTTTCATTAAAAATAAACGCCTGCAGACGGCTGGCGAACGTCGTAACGAGGCTCGAGGGTCTTCGGCTCTGAATAATCAAGAGCGAAGGGTTGAGGCAGTTTATCGACGCCGGTAGACTCAGCGCCATGAGTAATACAAATTTATCGAACGCTCTCGTGGACGGTACGTGACGTCATAGGCCGACAGGTGTTGTCCAGACGAGGGACTTCCGGTTGTCGTCTACCCACCTCTAACCGCGCTGCTCATCGTTGGATAAGGCTCTCGGCATTATTTTTTTTTCGTTCCCCCCTTCGTTCGTCTCTCCATTGAGCGAGCATCGCACGTTCGCGCGGCGAGCGGAACATTTCGAGCGCCGATTGAAAGCGGCAGGAGTGATGAGCCGTGAACTCGCACGTCGGAGAATATCGTTCGCCATTTTTTTCCCCGTAGAATCGATTATTTTTTGTTGTCGAAACTGGCAGCTCATCACAATCGAGTTATTACAATAATCACGCTCGGAGGATATTGCGTCACAAGAAATTGCGGGAGAAGCAAGGTCGCGCAGAGGACAGACCAGCTAGACGAGTTATGGAATAAATCGTGAGCTGAATAAAAGGAATCGAAAGAAAACGAGTCGCGGAGACGCGAGAGGCTGCTGCAAGAACGCCGTAGCGCAGCGGGGGGGTTGGGGTAGATCCATAGGTCATCGGAAGGTCAATTAGAGAAACAATAATTTTCGATCGATAAGAACGCTGTAACGCAGCGGGGCGTGGGGGTAGATCCAGAGGTCATCGGAAGGTCATTTAGAGACACAATAATTTTCGATCGATATAGAGCGACAATAATCTTCGAAGTCGCGGAGATGCCGGAGATCGTTGTAAGAACGCTGTAACGCAGCGGGGGAGTCGGGGTAGATCCCGAGGTCATCGGAAGGTCATTTAGAGACGCAATAATTTTCGATCGATATAGAGCGACAATAATTTTGGAAATCGAGGGGATATCAAAGGTCGCTGTAGGAACGCTGTAACGTAGCGGGGGAGTGGAGGTTAATCCAGAGGTCATCGGAAGGTCATTTAGTGAAACAATAGTTTTCGAAGCTGCGGGGACACCAGAGGTAACTGCAAAACCGCTGTAATGCACCGGGGGAATGGGGGGGGGGGTAGATCCAGAGGTGATCGGAAGGTCATTTAGAGAGTTTTTACAGCGGTCGCTGTAAGAACGCCACAACGCGGCGACGGCGTGGCGGTAGATCCGGAGGTCATTGGAATATCATTTAGAGAGACAATAATTTCCGATGTTCTCGGTCTTGCAGGATAGTCGGAAATCGATGTATTTACAAGGTCGATAATTTTCTACGCCTGCATTGACTGTACTGAAATAACATAGAGTCAAACTTTGCTTCTCATTCGAGCGAGGCGCAGAGTTTTTTTACACGCTCACCGAGCCGCGAGACCCGTGCGAACGGACAGGAAATGTTTAATCGCTTTCTGCTTAAAACACTATCTCGAAGTCGGGCATTACGGAAGCCGAGATGCATGGTTTAGCACCGGGTTCAAGGTACTTGTCTAACCTCGAGACTACGGTGGCTTTTTTGCCACGAATGCGGGAAGGAGGAGGTCATCGCGTGTCTGCATACTTTGCGCGACTCCGGGGCGCTAGAAGAACGAGGGAAGGACAGAGATTGTTTTCACCAAAAAGTTCCCATAGGTCTGCCGGTCGCTGGATAACCGAGACTCGAGACTCCCCAGCCTTCTTTTACGAGATGCATCGTTTTACTTTTCATTGCCATTTTGTTTCTTCTATTATTATTATTATTTACTTATTTTTAACTCGACGCACATATCGCACGTCCGCTCGCGCGGCATACATAGATATAAATAAACGATTTACAGGGACTATCTGCTCGGTGCAATGCACAATGCTAAGCGGCGGTGTCATCAACCCGACGGTGATGCATCGCTGACGCATCAACGTCGAAGTCACCGGCGACGTGTGCGCTCGTAGTATAAACTCGTACGGCTCGCGACAGGAAAGAGTCGAGGGAAGAATCACTGATTAGGAGTCATTGAGAAGGCCCCTGGCGTACGAGGCCTATCCGCGTCGCCAGATATCCATCGAGCGTTTCCTTCCTAATGTTAATGTTCCGCTTATAGAGCCTCGGAAGGTTTCGTTCCTCGTTTCGCCTAGAGATGAGATATAAACGAGTTTCGGGAGTCCGATACAGTAACGGGTTGTACAAACCGTTATCTTCCGAAAGAGCGCGGGAGCACCATCCGATACACGTAAATAAAAAATTTAATACGCAGCTTCGGATTGGAATGTGATAGTCGGCGAACGAAGCGTCCGGCTGCCGCTGGAGGTCAGCCTAAATGGGCAAGGAGGATTGTTGGCTCGAAGACGTACATTCATGGAAATACGTTCCAAAATAATAACCGAAATATACTATAATTTTTTGGGGTCAAAAATCATTTCACACATGACACATATTTGAAATTTGAAAATCTCAACCGAAGGTGACGTGCTTCTGGTACGTATGACTTCACTTCCGATCGAAAAATAAGATTTTCAATCCGGAAGTGACGTATTTCTGGTACGATGTCATTTCCGGCCGAAAAATGAGATTTTCAATCCGGAAGCAAGGTATTTCCAGTATGACGTCACTTTCGGTCGAAAAATGGGGTTCTTAATCCGGAACTAACGTATTTCCGGTACATCACTTCCGGTCTCGGAAAATGACATTTCCAAACCGGAAGTGACGTTTTCCCAATGTGACGTCAATTCCGGTCGAAAAATGACATTTCCAGACCGGAAGTGACGTTTTCCCCCAATACTTACACGTATACATGGTCTTTCTTCATCCTAGTAACTTTTCAACGGAAATGAGTTCGGCATAAATGATACCCTATCGAGCGTTTTCTCCCGGTGGGAGTGGTTGCCGACGATTCGACATACCGATAGAGCGGAGAAGAGGAGGATCTTTTTCTTGAATCACCGCGGTGAAAGGTGGTCGAAGTGTGTTGCAATCCGTGCACCGAGCGACGAGACGGATCGGCGTTTCGTCAAAGCGAGTCGCGAATATATTTCGCGTCGAACACATCGGCCAGGGACACCCATAAAAGCACCTCGGACAAAATAAGTTCAGCTTGTAAATATCTCGTCGTTTGACGCAAGACGAGCAGCACGCAGCGGCGTGCCGGAGGTTCGCTCGCGGTAAAAAGAAGAGGATCCCGCGAGCGTCGTGGAGTAGAAACAAGCTCGCCGGGTTCCCCGTTCACCCGCCGCGCGACGGGAACGTCGCCGACGACGAGAGGAGCACGGGGCCCCATCAGCGCTCCCTATCCCAGCACCTTAGAGCCCCCCCCCCATTCCGATTCCAGCGATCCCCACTTTCCAACGAGCCGCTCGCTCGGGTAAACCAACCTCTCCGCCTTTTTTTTGTCCTCTCTTCTCTCTTTATTTTCTTTCTTTTCTTTCTCCTACTGGCGAAACGTAGCGAGCGAGCGACTACGCTGGACGAGACCGGAGAGCACCTCCGTAGTATACCTCCGTCGAAGGTGCCGGAGAATCGCAACCGTAACCCGCTCGTCGTGTGTCGAGCTTTGTCCTCCGTACATGCCGCTGGTGCAGCTCCTTCGATGTAACGACCGCTCCGGGAAAAAACATACATTAGAAATTTTATTAATCGTTCGTTTATAGCTCCGCTGAATAATTTTGTGCCTCCGCCGCTGAGAGTGATCAGTTCGACGTGAAATATTCGTGATTCGAGCTTGGATGAAGATTTGAAAGAAAAGTTTTATGAAGAAAGTATATGTATTATCGCGAGCTGTGAAGGAAATATCTTGTCTGTGCGACGGTGACGAATATTGGGAGGAGCCGCGGCAGGTTCGCCCGACGATCCTTTGTTGGCCGCAACTCGGCCGTTAAAGAATCGCCTGTTACACAGCTACGCGCGTACAGTGTGTAAGTCACGAGCGCGCTTCCGGCTGGGGAGTTCTGTCGTGCGTGTGCAGGGTGCGTCGAGGCGACTCGCCTACAGGTGCACATCCGTCGACGAACGGGCGAGTTTGATTTCGTCGACGAACCGCGCGGCGACGAACGGACGAGTTTGATTTCGTCGACGAACCGCGCGGCGACGACAGCGGTCACGGATCCTTCCGGCATCGACGGACACTCGATACCGACCGAGCGCGCACACTCCTCCTGTTTCTTCGTTGGATACGCCGGCGCGATGCTGATACTTCCCGATATAAAGCTACAGGTAGACCGATACGTCGACTTGCTTTTTTTTATGCTCTTTTATTTTATACACGCACGCAGAGAACTTTGATCTACCTGCGATTTCCGGCTTGCACGCCAATCGTTCCAGCGACCACAAGGAAGTGGTCGCTGGGATGTGTAAAGAAAATACGTTTCTCGAAGCAATCGGAGATTATCTCGTCTTGTTACTGGCTGTTGTACGAGAAGCTCAGGCTGGTAACTGTTTGCAAGGAATTTCCGGTGCGACGGAAACGATTCTTTATTTTTCTTTTATATATTTTTCGTAATATGCGGGACAAGCGCTTTTTACAATGACATTAGGGAGTGCGCCAATACGGCGCGTGATTTGCCCATTCAGCAAACAGAAGCGATACAGAAAAGAAAAAAATAAGATAGAGTTATTATATTAATGGAGTATTATAGAGATTAAATTTCTTTTTTACAGTTTCCAATGCTTCGTTTAATTTCGCTTATGGATGCTAATTTCGAATAAAAAAAATCACTTCTATAAAAAATGTGTACTCTGGTCCTTGCAACACAAAATTCTAAGGGTCGAGGAATTACGTGTGAGACAAACTAAAAAAACAAAATAATCGCTAGCCTTGACGCGGCGCAACACGCCTTGATTTCGATTCGCTCTGCATCCGCACGCGTAACCGACTATGCAATACACAAAAACAGTTTCATAAGGATAGTGACTCTAAATGGTATCGAGTCATGTTCCGAGGTTTAATTAGCAGTCATTCGTACGTAACGCTCGTGTCCGCCACGCTGTGTACGATCGAACGCTCCTCGCCACCGCGATACGCGGCATTAACTTCGGGCCTCTCCTTACGTAAGCGCAAGTGGACTTTATGGATTGGGAGTTATGTATGAGAAATCTATGGCGCGAGGAGGAAATGGTCACAGTCAGCGAATCAAATTGGTCTGATAGTGGCGTATCGACTCAAAGCGAGACCCAAAAAAAAAAATCAAACCTTAGGAAAGCCTTCGAGCTTTTATTGAGTTTTCTTTAATCAAGTTTAATTCAGCTCGACGAGAAGTGGCATAAAGCCTCGTCGGTTTAATTAACGGACGAGAGATAGTCTAAACATTCCCATGAATTTGCACGATGGATGCGCGCGCAGGCGGTTGCATGACGAATTATTCAAGGTCGGGGAACTCGAAGGTAGGCTCTGCGGGTTGCGTGATAGAGATCGGCTCGGTTCGCGCTCCTCCATGCGAATTCTTGCGAAGGAGCACGGAGAGAGAGAGACGGATCGCGAGGTACACGCTCCTATAACTACAATGGTTACCCGCTGGAGGCATCGTCGGCAGAAGCAATACCAGAAGCGGAGACGGAGAGACTGGAGAGCCGTGCCATGGGGATTACGATTACACCTTTACCGTTTGTGTACCAACGTCCTCGTTAATTATTATGATTGCGCTTCCGTTAAACTGCTGGAGGAAGTTTGCGCGAAATATACGAGGCAATGAAACGACGCGGCGGCACCGGAGTTGCACGAGGCGGAGGGCAGAGTGAGACTCAATTAAACCTGCGCGGAAGACGTGCGCGCCGGTTCGCCGATATTGCAGCAGCGGCATCGGCGGTCGCAGTCTCGTCATGGAGGGAGGCAGCGAAGGAGGAGGCTTTTCTCACAGAAGATGTAATTTCGCTTCGCAATCTCAGGTGATATTGTATGCATCTTGGGACAGAGAAGATCGAAAGTTTTCCGCCCGATCGGCTCTTTGCACAGATCATTGATTATCCGCCCGAAGCGTAGACTACGGCGGATCGTTGACCTGATAGAATTTTGCCTAAACGATTTTAACGATCCGCCCCCGTCATCTCGCTACGATGATTTCACTCTCGTTTCTCCGGGTCGTCCGTTGCTCGTTAACTTCTATGCTGGAACGGTCGTTAAAGTCGGTGGTGACTGATGGCGCGAGACGGCGAGTTTCCGATCGTAGATGGAAACTCTCGATGAGCTGATCCAGTCGGATAAAGATCGGCTTTAAGAAAGACAAAAAACAGAAAGAGACTCGGTGATCTCTGGTGTAAAAAGATTCTGAGGACTCACGAAGAGATAGACACAATACTGATGATCGTTATTACAATGTGTTTCTTTCACCGGATTCGCTGGACCGGAAGTGGTCTCGTGCGTCTCGACGCTGCGCACACATATTTGACATTTGAAAATCTCAACCGGAGGTGACGTATTTCTGCTATGTATGACTTCACTTCCGGTCGAAAAGTAAGATCTTCAATCCGGAAGTGACGTATTTCTGGTATACGACGTCACTTCCGGTCGAAAAATAAGATTTTCAAACAGGATGTGACGTATTTCCGGTCGCTCGTTAACGTCCATGCCGGAACAGTCGTTAAAGTCGGTGGTGTCCGATGGTGCGAGACGGCGAGTTTCCGATCGTAGATGGAAACCCTCGATGAGCCGATCCAATCGGGTAAAGAGAAAGAAAGAAAAGAAAGACACTCGGCGATCTCTGGCGTAAAAAGATTCTGAGCACTCACGAAGAGATACACACAATACTAATGATCGTTATTACAATGTGTTCCCTTCACCGGGCTCGCTAGACCGGAAGTGGTCTCGTGCGTCTCGACGCTACGCACACATATTTGACATTTGAAAATCTTAACCGGAGGTAACGTATTTCTGCTATGTATGACTTCACTTCCGGTCGAAAAATAAGATTTTCAAACAGGATGTGACGTATTTCCGGTCGCTCGTTAACGTCCATGCCGGAACAGTCGTTAAAGTCGGTGGTGTCCGATGGTGCGAGACGGCGAGTTTCCGATCGTAGATGGAAACCCTCGATGAGCCGATCCAATCGGGTAAAGAGAAAGAAAGAAAAGGAAAGAAACTCGGCGATCTCTGGCGTAAAAAGATTCTGAGCACTCACGAAGAGATACACACAATACTAATGATCGTTATTACAATGTGTTCCCTTCACCGGGCTCGCTGGACCGGAAGTGGTCTCGTGCGTCTCGACGCTGCGCGCGCAGAGGAGAATTTCGCAGGCTCGGTGCCAGACTAACCGAATTATGTTAATAATGGGAATGAAAGTACCCGCCTGCCGTGGCCGCCGGCTGAGCATCGAGAGAACGATTTCGCGAAAGTTTATCCGCGAGAAAATTGGCGATGCGGATTTATCCGCGGCGAGCGCGAATCGCGTGCCGAGCGACAAAGTTCTGGATTCCCTCGCGCATGCGCGCCGATCGATCTTCGTTCACACTTTCGATCGGTATTCATGCGCGTCGTCCTGATAATGTCGTCGGTCCTGATAATGTTCTTGGCACGGACGGCCGAGCCGAGTGAATCGAGCTCTCCAGCTCGTCAGGTGAAATCGGAAATTGGCATTGCTCGAAACTCGCACGGGAGAGAAGAGCTCGGTCGGGGAAGGCCGGAGTCACCGGGCGCATAGCACACACGCGGCATCGTCGTAATTGCGGAAGCGTTCTCGCGGTAGATTGGCTGTTACAGAAGTCCCGGTCTTCTCTCACCCCCTTCTCAGCTCGTACATAAATTGCCCGAAGCGCGCTCGGAGTCCTCGAGACGCGGAGATAGCGACGCCGGTTACGCAGCTACGTACGTGGATAAGCGAGATCGAAAACAGCTCGCGCACACCTCTTCGAGGGGAGTCACGCGAGATAAGGCCGGAGCTCGCCGGACCCGTTTGCAATCGGCAATACACATTTACTCATTATATGTATATTTAGTCTTGCCTACAAATTTTTCGCCGGAAAACTCCACTCTCGATCGCATACATATATAATTATACCATACTTCGTATTTTATTCGTATTCATTCTCTGTTACTCCAATTGCGCAACTTCTTCATTTAACGACCAACAATTTTGTCTCACACTCGGCTATCTCGGTTTCTGTTTCACTGGATCTTATATAAGTTCCGTGAAGATCGCGCGGGACGATACGGAGGAAAAAATAAATTCATAACGTTTGTACAGTTCTCACAGTATGGTTTATATACACACATACGAACACACGCATGTGTGTGTACATATAGTCTCCAGATTGTACGACGTTTCCACTGTCCCGGTGCTCACGCTGATTTCCCAACAGTGCCAGGTACGCCTGTTCGAATTATCCTCGTCTCCCCCGGTGCGAGGATGTATCGAGTCTGCGAGCTTCTCTCCCGGCTCGTTGCAATCAACGATTCTCAACGGTCGTCGGGTACCGGAATGCTCGCGTGCTGAAAATGCCCCGGTCCCCTCGAGACACATAAACACGCAATTGAGAAAAGAAAAAATAAGGTGCGGGATCGGCGGACTGCGCGTGCGCGGAGCGAGTGCACTTTCGATCGTCGATTTTCCATGCGCGCACCCTGCGCAGGCTGGATCGCCGATAGGCACGCGCCTTCACGTTTCTTCGGGGAATGACAAGCGGGTTCTTCCCTCGAGAACTGCCTCGACGTGCGCTGCCCGTAACGAATTTCAATCGAAACGACTCCCGGGAATATAACGCGCCACCGTGGACTCGTCAACGGGTTTGGCAATTCTCCAAGTCGATAAAACTTCTCGATCGTCGAATTACGTACCGTCAATGCAAATTGCCGTGACCCAGTGAGGATCGAGCTATCGAATCGCCGATCGTAAAGGAGCTCTTCGCGCGCCCGAAGAAACTCTCCCCCGACGATATCCGTGTGGATACTTTGAGGAGGCTGAGGAATCGAGCATCTTTGCTTTTCCATCTTGTTGGCCGCATTCCACGGGGACACGCGGCGTGCGCGTTGTCCCCGCGGCTATTCCGCGGAAACGTGAAAGGCGCTTAGAACCGAGCCGCTCGACTCCTTCGACCGGCTCTTTAGAGCGTTTATCGCTTGTTTGCGGAGGTCGGCGTTATCTCGCACGGGAGGCTTCAACGCGACGATAGTTTGAGCAACGGCGCGACGAGAAATTGGGAAAGATTTTCACACTGCAAATTTGTCAGCCTTCGGTCGCCGGCGGGCTCGGAAATCTCTCACGTCGGACGTCAATACACTCGCTGCGACCCGGATGCCCACTTTTTTCTTTTTTTTTTTTTTTTTTTTTTTTTTTTTTTAGTTTGAATAGACAATTTACATATCCACGATAAATGTCTCTCGTTTGTGGGTTCGTTGTCTTTCATGGGTTTCGTCGGTGAGTCGAAGCTTTTCCGGCTGCGGACTTAATTTTCTCTCCTTACGACTGTGAGGCGGAGAAAGCGCGCGGGTCTTTCTAATGGAGCTCTTTCTCTTTTGGCAATGAAATGCCGTGTGGGTTTTTCTTTTTTTTTTTTATCGAGGAATCTGCGTCGAGTTGCCGAAGGCAAATCGCAAATAAAAAAAAACGGGTGGACGAGTTCTATTTTTTTTTTAGTTCTGAGCGGGGAAACGACGAACTCGTAGCAAATCGAAACCGAAGCTCCGTTGCACACGGAGAAAAATGGTTTTGATAATTTGACAAAATGTGGTTCTTTAACAATTTATTGTTGCGACAGAGAGAAATTTTGCTGCCGCACCATAATAATTTGTTGTTTCTGCCGATTAATGTGGATATTTACGTGGATATTTACATGGATATTTACGTGAATATTTGCGAGAATATTTACTAGAATATTTACGAGAATATTTACTAGAATATTTATGGGAATATTTACGTGTTTTGACGTATATGTATGTAAATATTTCCGTCCATTCACATTTATACACCCACGCAAATATTTACCTATATTTACGTTTGAGTAAATAAATTATTTACGATAACAAAGTTCTTGCCGTGCCGACAAATGTTTTTTCCCGTGCAGTTGCGCCCTTCTGATAGTGCACACCTACTTCATTGATACCCGAGAGGCGCAGCGTTAACGCCCTTCGGCTAGTCGTCGACTTTTTGTCGCTTACGCCCCTTCGGCATTAGTCCGTCGATATCTGGCTCACGACAGCGAGACATTACCAAGTCGATACAATCAACGCGGCGAGCCGTATATATAGTGTATCCCGCGGAGGAGTGTCCTCGACATCGTCAGCCGCAACCTTGCATCGCTTTCGAATTTTAATTAGCCTTTTTTTTTCTTATAACAACCTTCACACGTCACGGCGTGGCGGGCAAGTGAGACATTTTTTTTCGACTTCTCACTATCGCGAACCGTACGGCACGAGGCTGCAAGCTATGTTTAAAAGACCGAGTGACCCGTCATCCGACACTCTTAATCGCCTCTCACCGCAATTCGAATAATTTTAACGACACGTCGTAACATTAATTTCGTTGCGAAACGCGGAAGTGCGTTTGTTTTTTTTGCACGCGTTAAATAATCCAGCCCACTCCTTACACAGCTCGAAACAGAGATAAGCGTCATTAGTCTCGTCAAGGTCACCGTGAAACTTGATTTAAAAAAAATAGAAGAAAAAAAGACCGAAAGAGTCGAACGAGAAAAACGGTAAACGTTCTTATCTGCCTTGACTAATATTTTATGCGTCGAGGATCGAAAACAAGATAATATTATGAGACGAACGATGATACGTTATGCGCCGGGATGGGACCGAACCGTTAGTGGCCCTCTTCCTCCCGGTACTCTTATTCGTCCGAGTGGTCTCTCGGTCAGCTGTCGCCGCGTGCCGTTTGTTTTTCCCACTCGACTCTCACGGCCCATCCGCCTGTACCCGATTCGCCGAAAGCTCTCATTTCCTCCCGCGGTTTAGGCCCGTTGAAAATTAGCGCGGCGAGTCGTCGCGCGGCGACACCAAGGCGAAAGCCGCGGCGAGAGAGAAACGTCCTCGCACGACGAGACTTTGCGTCTGCTTCGCTTATCCGCCCGTGATTGTACACGCGAGCGTCTCTCACCGGCACAATCCGTAAAAGCCCAAACGGCGAAAAGCGGTAAAATAAAAAAAAAATAAAATAAATAAAGACCCGTTTAAAAATTCCCACAATCTATAATTTTATCTATCTACAATTATCTTTTCCCTTTTTGCCGAGAATCACCGCGCCGTTTTTGATACTCCCCGGACGTTTATGAACAACATAATCGTGGGAATAGCGAACGCTTAACGACTCGTCTTACACGGCGAATTAATACCGTTACTCCATAAAGGGGATTGAACTCCGACGATCAGCCTAATAGATATACCACGTCGCGCATGCGCGCTCTTTATACTTGAGATTCTATAATAATTGCTCTTGTAGTGTTGCGTTGTTGCAGGAGATCTCTCGCGGCCCGGTGGGATTTATCTCTCTTACTCTTGTCTAATTACCTCGATTATGGACATCACCGGTTTGCCTTGACGATGCGCGTGCGTGAAGTTGTCTTTTTTTTCGTTTTCGCGCAGAACAGAGAATCCTCGCTGCGAAGTACACAGAGCGGGCGAGCGAGAGACTGGGAGATCCCATTACACGCTATTACCAATAATTATACCTTTCGTAGATCCAAGAAAAATATCAATACTATCCGAAGCCGCGCGACCCCACCGAGTAATCATAATCTCGTTAGGAGTGAGGTTTTTGCACTCTCACCCCTCCGATCCATCATGGAAGCAAGAGTATTAATCCGTGAGTCGTCTTTGCTCACAGCAGAGCTGGGCAAATACACTAAGTACCTGACGTACGTATTGAAGTATCAAGTAGTGAGTCAGTGCCCAGTATTCGGCACTTCAGCAATTCAGTTCTGCCAGTACTCGATACATCAGTACTTACGAACTACCCAGTACTGAGTATTTTAAGTCCTTGATACTTCAATGCGGACGCCCAGAAAACAAAAATTTATTTGACGGCCACCGTGCCACCGTTTATTTGGTTTAAGTAAAATATTTATTTGATTTAAATAAATATTTATTTAAATTAAGTCAATAGTTACTTAACTGAAATAAATATTTATTTAAATCAAATAAATATTTTACTTAAACAAAATAAACGGTGGCCGTCAAATAATTATTTTTTCTGGGTGTACTTCAAGTAGGGGAACCCGGGGCAAAACGGGGACGCTAAGCAATAAAACCTGCTACAATGATACCGAAAGTGTAGATCCATTGTTTTTCACACCAAAATTGTATTGGCACTGGTTTTGAAAGGTTAAAAACAAAACACCATCTGGGGCAAAACGGGGTACCTGTCCCCATTTTGCCCCATGTCGCCGTTTTGCTCCGGTTTTCCCGTGGACCGGGCAGAACGGGGACGCTAAGCAAGAAAACCTGCTAAAATTATACCGAAAGCATAAATCCATTGTTTTTCACACCAAAATTGTATTGCACTGGTTTTGGAAGGATATTAAAAAAAAACCATCTGGGGCAAAATGGGGTACATGTCCCCATTTTGCCCCAGTACCCCGTTTTGCCCCGGTTTCCCCTACTTAGGGTATTTGCCCAGCCCTGGTTCACAGCAGAGCTGGGCAAATACACTAAGTACCTGACTTACGTATAGAAGTATCAAGTACTGAGTCAGTGCCCAGTATTCGGCACTTCAGCAATTCAGTTCCGCCAATACTCAATCAGTACTTAAGAACTACCCAGCACTCAGTATTGCAAGTCCTTGATACTTCAATGCGTACTTCAAGTACTTAGGTCATTTGCCCTGCTCTGGCTCACAGACTGTGCATCCAGGAAAGTAAATTATCGGAGTAATTTCTAGTAAATAAGAGCTCCGTTCCGCGAGGATCGATCGGAATGAAAATAACGATAACGACCGATCGTTTAATACGCGTAAGTTGGCGACCTGCAGAGCAGGACAGTAGGATATCATGCTTTCGGGTTGTAGTACTATCCGCACCCCCACCAGCTCCGATCGCCAAGTTCCTCTCCTTTCACCGGCCGAGGTACCGGAGGCCCAGCAAGCGTGCAACGGAACGGGCCCGGTGAGTTTGCTGGGCCCTCCTCGTGCTGCTGACCGCTACCAGCGCTACCAGTACCAGGAGCAAGAGCCCCACGGTCGGCTCGTGGTACCACTCAGTTGCCACTGCGGTCCAGCGGCCGTCGGGTCACACGTTCAGCGAATTTCGTCCAATCTGTGTCTTATCACCGATCACATAATAATAATAATAATAATCGAGCGCGCGTAGAAAGAGAAATAACATTGTCGGTTGAACGAGTTTAAAAAAAACGAAAGAAAATAATGCCGCGGTGTGTCGAACGGCAAAAGTGCTCGCACGTTCCTCCTCAGTGACCAGTGACGTTTCTCGTAGGTACAGACGGACAGATCTATCTCACCCACTCGCTCCAGTTCGTCGATCGTTTTTACTCCCATCGTCGGATGTCTTTCTCCTAGATATGTACTTTAAGATTTTCGAGCTCATATGAGATTATCGGATGGGCGGAGAGACTCCGTGACTTCGTTAGTCGTTTCCGGTTGATTTTATTTTATTTTTATATCGATATAATCTCTCATCCTTTCGCTCCAGCTCGTCGATAATTTTCACTCCTATCCGAGGGTAGGTATAGGAGTCTGCGTAGTACTTTAAGATTTGCGAGCTGATCTGAGACTATCAGATGGATGGAGAGAGTCCGTGACTCCGTTTGCCGCTTTCGGTCGATCTATAATTTATATATTGATATAAATTGGATGACGAATCTGTCTCACCCCCTCGCTTCAGCTCGCCGGTAATTTTCACTCCCACCCTCGGATGTCTGTCACTAAGAGGTACTTTAAGATTTTCAAACGGATCTGAGACTATCAGATGCACCTAGAAAAATAATTCATTTGGCGCGTACCCGCAAATATTTATTTGATTTCAATACACATTTTTATTGATTCGAATTGATTTAAAAATCATCAGTCATAATACAGAGTAAAGCGGGGCACAATGTGGTCCCTTCAAATCGTGGGGCGAAACGGGGTAGAGACGAATTCGGCAGACATTCACACGACTATCTCGCTCAAAAGGGGACCCCATTTTGCCCCAGACGACTTTTTTAATATCCTTATAAAACCGGTGGAAAAACAATATAATGCTATAAGAAACAATGTATCTATATTTTCGGTATCGTTGTTGAGGGTTTTATTTCTTAGCTTCCCCATTTTGCCCCGGTCTCCCCTAGTACTAGTGAATTTCTTGACAGTCCATAACATGGAACAGTTTTTAATACATGACAGACTTCATTCACATGTGTGCTGCCAATTGGCCATCGACCGAAGTCATTCAACCATGCAAACAAATATTTTTATTGATTTAAATAAATATTTATTTGCGGGGCGCCCGTCAAGTAAATTATTGTTTTGGGCGTGAAAGGTGAGCCTCCGTGAATGCGTTAATCGTTTCCGATCAATCCATTATTTATAAATCGATATAAATTCGATGACCCTTCATCCGTTCTTCGTTCAATTCTTACACGAGATTTTGCGAGTCTCAGACGAGGATATTTTCCTTCGAGTCGGTCATACCCACTTCCAAGCAGCCGGCGTTGGCTCACATGCGACCCGGAGTGCCTACTTTCTTGCGCCGGCGGTGTACTCATCGAAACCGGAAGCCGGTCTCTCCGGGCGCGCGAGCTCGTGCAGCTGTCAACCGCCGTGCGCGCTGCCCGCTTCTTCGTCTGCTGGGAACTTCTCCTCGGAAACTCTTCCACGAGCCGTAAGAAGCCGGAGCGGCAGCACGGCGAAACAGTTAGGCGATAGCGTAGCGCCCCTTCCTCGTGGTCCCCCTTGCACCTTTCGACTCATGCTTGGCTGCCTTAACGTTCGGCAGCGTTGATACTTTTTTCTTTTCGTTGATACCGCCGAGGTGTTTCTTTTTTCACCGGCAAATCCGCCCGTAAAACTTCAATTGTTCGATATCAATTAAAATTAATGGCATTTTTTTTATCAATTTTTGTTAAGGAGCTCATTTCTTGAGAGCTACTTTTTGTGACCCACTCTGAGAATAGTTCGATGATTAATTCCGTAAAGAACATATTGATTCGGGATGTTAAAATATATTAATTAAATATTTTTATTGAAAAATTGTTACAGTAGAACCTCGATTATGCGAACATCCATTATTCTAACCCCGTTATCCGAACCGTCGCTGGTTCGGATGAAGATTCTACTATTCGAATTGTTGTGCGAAATTCTCGTATCCTTACATTGCTGCGCGCTGACAAACAAACCAATTCAAGAAGACTCGAGCTCGCATAGACTTACACAGTACTAACGTAAATGCACGTCAGTCGTATGCGTAGTATTTGATTAGATTTTCAGCCGAGCAAATACACGCGTATTAAAAATTTATTTTCGTTAATTCGAACGAGCTCCGATCCCAATTCGTTCGGATAATCGAGGTTATGCTGTAAAATATTTGTATTGAAAAATTAACCCTGCGTGTGTACACTGGGTCTTTGAAGGAACAGTTGAAATTTAAAACTCTCCGTTTTTTCCGCTTTCTCAACTATTGTTCAATTTTTATTAATAGCGGTTTTAGACTTTTGACTTTGGCAATTTCTGGGCCATGTAGTAGACACTTCAAGAAGTAACCTAGAATTTTGTTCAGGTTTTTTAAAGTCTAAACAACTTTGAAAACCCGACTGTTCCCTAAAAGACCCAGTGTACACACGCAGGGTTAATAAAGTATTTTTATTTCAAAAAATAATAAAATATATTAATCTCTGCTTCTCGATCCCGAGTATACAATAATAATACAGTTGATAGGTTGTATCTCGAGTGCAAGTTCATGACTCAAGGGTCTCTCGATCGTCGCGATAGACTATGCGGGAAGACCGATAAAAGTGTGTGAGTCTGGACGAGAACTCGAGTCTCGAAGTGCAGAAATCTAGAATTTTGTTCAAGTTTTTTAAAGCCTAAACAACTTTGAAAACCCGACTGTTTCCTAAAAGACCCAGTGTACACACGCAGGGTTAATAAAGTATTTTTATTTAAAAAAATAATAAAATATATTAATCTCTGCTTCTCGATCTCGAGTATACAATAATAATACAGTTGATAGGTTGTATCTCGAGTGCAAGTTCATGACTCAAGGGTCTCTCGATCGTCGCGATAGACTATGCGGGAAGACCGATAAAAGTGTGTGAGTCTGGGCGAGAACTCGCGTCTCGAAGTGCAGAAATAATCGGACGCCGAGGCGTTACAGAGACTCCGTGCCCGATGTCGAGGAACGCAAAGCCGTAAAATTCTTCGGGGCTTCGCTGATGGGATCAAGTACGAGGTCCGCGAGTCCGAGGATCGATATAATACGACCGGGAGGTTTGCAATCCAGGCGCGGGACTGTAATCGCGCAAATGCGACTATAGCCTCGTTCGTTGCACGTTTTGCAATATTTTTCGTTTTTTTCCCCTGCGCTTCTGGCAATTAAATTACGTTTGCAGTATTACTCGAGCCGTGAGAAAAAAATCGAGATTGCTGGACAGGCACGGGCCTCGTCAAATTTCACCGATTATTCTGGCCGCCTCACTTCACTCCCGCATCGGCAACGACGAATCGTCCTCGCGTGCGTATGATGCATTATGCAAGCGCGTGCGCGCCGCGACCGCTCTCGTGGATTCGAGAACTCTCTCGACGTGGGATAGGTCGGGGGGATCCTCGCGACATCGAGGCTCTTCGCACCCAGAAAATAAAATTCATTTGCCGGCTGCTCTGCAAATTCATATTTATTTTTATGAAACGAATATTTATATTAGTCAAATAAATATTTATTTCAATTAATGAAAACATTAATTTGTCTTTAAAGGAACAGTAGAAATTTGAAACCCTCCGTTTTCTGGCTTTTTCAACTATTCTTCAATTTTTATTAACAACGGTTTTTAAACTTTTGACTTTGGCAACTTCTGGGCCATGTAGTGGACACTTCAAGAAGTAACCCAGAATTTTTTCAGATTTTTTGAAAGCCTAGAAAACTTTGAAAACCCTACCGTTACCTATAAGGCCCAGTTACACACTGTAAAAAAAAATTGTATGAAATTTAATGTACCGTACTGGAAGTTTTATGCAAAAACTGGCATACTAAATTTCATGTACAATTCTGATGAAAAATTAATGTTCAGTGTATTAAAAACATAGGGAACACTTTATTTTTAATAATTTACTTTAATTTCAACGAAAAAGTACATTAATTCTTCATCACAATTGCACATTAAATTTACAATTTTTTTTTTTTTTTACACTGCACACTGTCTCTGAAAATATAATGTGCACACTCAGGGTTAATATAAATATTAATTTCAATGAATATAAATATTTACTTGTATTCATATAAATATTTATATTAAATAAATAAACATTTATTTATTGTCCCCTGTTTGGTGGCTCGCACCGACAATCGAGTGACGAATTGTATGTCCAATTAATTGTGAATTAAGCTGTGCCGCGTCGTGTTTTCCGTATGGCGATGATCCCTCGTGGGAGTTTCATTGAATAGCGCGAGCGGCGTAATCGTCGGGGCGTGATTGTAATACCGGTGTCGAATTGATATTCAAATCGAGCGTGGTCCCGGAGTGTATCGTCGGCGTTGTCGGTCGTGTTGTTGGCCGTGAGCGGTATTGCCCAATCGGTAACCGAATGAAACCATAGGAGGAGAGATCGAATTGTCGCCGGGATAATGTGGGTGCCGCGGGGCGCGACTCGATCGCATTATTGTCGTCCGGGATAGTTTAATCGAGTCAGAGGAGGCCCCCGCGTCGTCCAGAGGCGAGGCTTCGCTTCCTGTGTGTAGAAAGCGTGGACGAAACGAAAAACCCGGCTGCGGCGCTTCTGCACCATTGCCGGCGATGGGTACAGCGCATATTACGCGCAAGTGGCCCAAGCATCCATCGATTCGTCCCCCGATGCAGTAATTATCCATTTGGGTTTTGTTTTTACGCGTAATCGGGTCGTGCGAAATTTTTCGTTGAATCTAGTAGAAAGCCACGATTATTGTCCGAGAAAAATTACAACAGCACGAACGGTTGCCTCCTTTACTATATCGACGCTTGTCGACAATTACAAGATTTGCAAGAACTTTTACCATGAGATATGGCAATTTAGACTTCATTTATTGAATGCACGTTAATTGAAATTATTGCAATACGTGATAGGCCCAAGCATGTATCGATTCGTTCTTCGATGAAGGAATTATTCATTTCAGTAGAAATCGCTATATCGCCCGAGAAAAAATACCATAGCACTTACATTTGCGAACTGACTATATCGTCACTTATCGACTATTACGAGATTTGCAATAATTTTTACCATAATTATGGCAATTATTTTATTTCATCCTATTTTATTGATTCACATTAATTAATATACAATTAATATAAATATAATTAATATTTTAGTTATCTCAATACAAGCTTTGCTTATTATATTGCGTTATATTTATTTTTTTCATTTGAGTCGAATAGAATGTTAACCCTAAAATGTCCGTACACATATTTACAAAAAGTACAATACGAGGAGGCAAAAGTAGCTCGTAGGATATTAAATTTATTTTTTTATTTTTTAAGTACGCTCCACAAGCGCGCAAACAGTTTCACCCGAGAGGCTTCGCCCGCGAGACCACAGGAATTCAAGGCAGCTTGTTTTCGTTCGTAGCTCGCCGCGTTCCCTCCCGTGCGTTCCAACGAGCCGATGGAAGCAAGAAATTTCGAACGACTCGCGAAGAGTCGACTTTGTATCGATCTCCGTGCACCTCCCGATTGATTAGACGATCTACGAACACCTGTGAATAATCGAGGCCATCTGAGTCATCTTCTATAATTTAACGAATCGCGCCTCTCCTTATCGCGACGCGATAAGGAAAAAAAAAATTACTATCACCTGTACGTGTGCGTAGACGGGAGGATGAGCCACAAAACATAGCGGCGCAGTAGGTCGATAATCGATAGGGTTTCATATTCCACGCGTCATTATATTTGCCCGATGGTATTTCTCGCCTTTGAAATTAACGATTCGCATCGCGGTTATTCCATGACGCAGCGGTATTACTCGTTCGCCGGATCTTTTTAATACTGTAATTATCCGTCTCCCGCACCTCCGCATGTGTGTGTTACGCGCACGTATCGACCGAGCGTGAAGCTTCGTTAGTTTAATGTAATTGCGCGAACCCGCGATCCACTACTATAATAACAATAATAATAATAATAATAATAATAATAATAATAATAATAATAATAATAATAATAATAATAATAATACAATAATATAATAATAATACAACGACCACCACTACCGCGCCATCCACCGTGAAGCAAAACCCTCTATTGGATAATTGCCTTAGAGGATGATGATGATACAGTTTGCATCGGCTGCTGGCTATTCTGATCTCCGCGTAGAGCGTTGGACCGGTTACCTGAGCGTGATTCGCTCTATTTATCGTGACCACATATATACCGGCTCGGTCTCCATTCAGCCCCTCCGGACATTGATAAGACTCCCTCCCGATGGTACACAGAGATAGGTGTGCGATGATAAACGAACTGGAGCGGGTCGGGTGAATCATCGCGGATAAATTGGATCTTATCTGCTAGATCGTAAGTGATCTTATCCCGAGGGCCGTGACCTCCTGAGCGATCGAGGATGAATCGCGAGTGATAGTGATTGTCGGGGATAAAAAAAAAGATTGTGCCGATAGACGGTCAATGATGTAGCTGCAATGTTGAAGTGGGTTCATCACTCGCCTCTGCCGAAGAACCACGTCAACGTCGTGGTGTCCGCCCCGGTGCCAGCCCCGCCGAGAGACGAAAAGATCGAGGGGCGCGAGAGGAATACCGATAGTGATAAAAAGTTCAGCGACGATAAGGAGAAGACGCTGCTGAAGACAGAAACGAGGGAGGAAAACGAAATCCTGGATACGTGCATGAGAAGGCGTATCGGGGTAAGAAACCTCGAATACACATCACAATGCGGCTACGGACTCGAGGCGCGAAGTCTCCACCCCTGAGCTGAGCTCAGTTGGTAACGAAAACTGTGATCCATTTTTTTTTTTTTTTAAGAGAAAATGAAACAGCTGTGCTTGCGAGAGAGATTGTTGCAATTGTCAAATTAACTTTATTCAATGGTGCTAATTTTTTTGAGAAAAAAAATCAATTCGGGTCGTATGCGAAATTACCGTGCGCATCCGGCTCGAATTTCCTTTTTCCGCAAAAAAATTAGCACCCTTGAGAAAAGTTCATTACAGTTTTCATTACCGACCGCGATATTTCACTTCCACTTAAGGACATGTGAAACGCCTCAGTTGGTAACCAAAATCTGTAATGAATGCGATTCAGGGATCGTAGACTTTTCGGGAAAAAGCAAAGCATTAGCGGATGTGCAATTTAATACCGCGTCCGATGATGCTTCCGTTTTATCCGAAACGTCAACCGGTTATAAATGGCATTGATTCGAAAAATGCATCTATTTCTCTCGCACTCATATGTCACGTGGTACATCTTTCACATGGCCTTAAGGTACTCCTCGCGAATGGCGTTGATTTCGCATAAGCTTCAGAGAATTGAGAGGGAATTGTAAACACTGAACAATTAAATTGTTCGTCAATTTGTTAATAACATTTTGGAATTATTATTATGCAAAATTAATCTTTTCGGCATCTTTAATACGCTTGATTTTTTTCAGATTTTTACACCATCGAGAAGTGTTTACAATCCCCTCTCAATTCTCTGAACCTTATGCGAAATCAACACCAATCGCAAGGACTACCTTAAGGGTGCTGAACCGCTTTTTTGTGAGATCCACATTATCGGCTCTTGTCCGAGCGTCGAGCGAAGACGCTGATGACCCTTGAGAACCATCGCGGTTTTTGTTACCGACTTAGTCCGTTTCGCCTGAAAGGGTCGCGTCGATCGACGAAAGTAGTCACGAAAACCTTGAGCGACTGTTTTTTTTTCTTTTGGCGTCGAATCGTTGAAATATAATGAACTTTTCCCTTCACTTGTTGCGTTAGCCGGTGGGATATTACAGCGATGTGTTGTCATGCACCTGCGCACGGAGTGATAACATGTTCCGTGTAACGGCAAGCCTATGCTTAGGCTCTCCGTCCCGGTCGCTTATTAAAAGATTCGTTACTTTTTTTCGCAACGCGCAACCGGGCGACGCAAATTCCACGGTTACTCGGAGAGACTCGCCCGAAAGAGCTCAAAGAATGCACGCACCGTGCATTCCTTCGGAGAGTATTCTTCCCGTCCTCTCGTTCACCCCTTTTGCCGACTTGCGCAACTCGCGCATGCGCACACTAAAGTACGAACTCTCGGACACGTTCCAGTCGTCGGACGCTCTTATGCAGATTTAATTTATTCCGAATTTAAGTATTAGAAATTCAATTTGATACTCGTAATCGTATCTGCGAACATTATTTTATGCACAGAAAAAAGTTATACAAGATTCCAGCCTAAATTATTTTCTGTTGTTGCATTTTGTTACAAGACGGACGATATGGTGTTCGGAAATCGGTAGAAACGTTACTACATACGCGATCGAATAATCGGACAGTTCGAAGAAGTTAGGTCAGCCACCTTTTTACGTATACGCGGAAACTTTTTCATTGATTTAATTAATAAATTGAAAAGAAATTATTTTGGCAAATATGAACTAGATGAGTGCGTACATCAGAATTCTCAGAATCCATGACTGTCCGAAACATTGAGACATGCAGTGGCCGAATATAGGGACGTTCCGAAAAACCGCGTCCGTAGACTGGTTTTTCGGTACATTTTTACTCTCTCGTTATTTTCTTACGTAATTACACTAATATTTATCGTTTTGGAATTAATCGACCCGATTTGGAAACCAGAAACTATCAGCATGATATTGGGTCAGTTAATTCTACAAAAAATTTGTTCTCGACCGATTAATCACTACACCCAGAAAAATAATTTATTCAATGGGCGCCAGAAAATAAATATTTATTTGGTTTAAATAAACATTTATTTAATTTAAATAAATATTCATGTTAAATCACAAAAATATTTATATAAACCAAATACATATTTATTTGCCGGTGTCCGTCAAATAAATTATTTTTCTGGGTGTACTGGAATCTGGGGATGGTTTAAGACGTTTGAGCATTGGTAACTTTACCTTACACGCAGGCGAGATACTTTCCGTTCGGTCGAGCGATAGAGAGCAAAAAGTAATATCGGTGCGGCGGATGTTTGTGCGTTCGATCCAGCGTAAAGACGCGGAGTGAGAGAGACTTCTCGAAAAAGATTCCGGAAATCGTCGGGGCAAAAACTCGCCGAGCGGCGGAATAGCCAGCATCCGTGTTCCACCTCATCCGATCCGTTTTTTTTTCCTCTCCTTATAGCTCCGAGCGATCCCCGTCCGTCGGGGGACATGCGCGTTCCGATGGATTGCGAGCCGACGACAACTATGTTCCCCGATAAGAATTACGAGAGTGGAGCAAAAAGAAAAAAAAAAGAATAATCCCAGTCCACAGGTCGTTCAACGAACCCGTTTAACTCCTCTACACGCTCGAACGATTGCGCCATTATATTACCGGTAACTTTCACTAATATAAAGTTAAATTATTGTAGTACACAGCGACGACCGGTGCCGAGTGACGAAGAATTAAAAAAGAAAAATCTATGCAGTCAGTTCGACAACCGAACACGATCGGGGAAACCGGATTCCGGTCGCCGCTGACTAAGCCGAGTTTCTTCTGATACCGTAACACTCTCAACGGCCTTTCCGCGAAACACTGATGTTCGATAACGACCGAGTTAAATGTGTATTTCATTAATGGACCTTCCGGCGCTAAAGGACTTCCAGTCGTATTACACGCACGCGAGGATATAAAGCGGAGAGCGAGGCGAAATGGACTATTCTTTTTAGGACATCACGAACCTGCGGGAGAATTATATGTATCTGTAGTACAATGAATATGTTTTCGCCGATGAATTTTTATATTTCCGATATATTTTTAAATATATCTGTGTTACAAAAAGTATGTTTTCGCCGATGAATTTTTATATTTCGGATATGTTTTTAAATACATCTGCGATACAAAAGTATGTCTTCGCCGATGAATTTTTATATTTCGGATATATTTTTGAATATTGATCTGCGAATATGTGTCTCCGAATGTACAGAGAATACAGAGATACGATTGACATGTTAATCATAGTATTGATTATCTAATGAAAACATTCCCCGATTGACCTATATCGACCGGGACTGGCCAGACCTGATCGAGTTTTCGCAAATGTTGCATCGTCAGTTATATCAACGCGCATTGACCCAGTGTCCGGTCCTCGTCGTCGATAATCCGCCGATACGATTTTCCACTCTTGCGAAACATGGAATCTCGTGTAAAAAAAAAAGTCATAGCGAATGTTATTGCTCTAGCTGCGCCACCGGTCCTTCGGTTTCAATTAACATCGAGCCCAGCTGCGGTTGAACGCGCATAAATCCCGTTGCAGCTGCACAGTTTCATCGAGCCTAACTAGCCCACTTATCTGCGCACATTGGCCCAGTGTCCGGTCCTCGCCTTCGATAATTCGCCCATACTCATTTTCCACTATTACACAACATTTCGAGTCTCACAGTCTCTTTTTCCTTTTTTTAAATAATGGTAAATATTATTGCATTAGCTCTTGCACCGGTCGGTCAGTTTGAATTAGCATTGATCGACGCTGCGGGTGAGCGCGCGTAGATCCCGTTGCAGCTGCGTGCACGGGCGCGATTGTAAACTCACTCGCCCGCTCGTATCGGCCAAAAATAAACTACAACTTTCGAATGCGTCGTTTGGAGAATGGTACGAGGAACTTTCTACGCTAACGGGGGATATCGGGATATCAATCGATTTCCGATAAGTTCGCCGATACTTACCGTTCACCCGATGCGCGCAGCTCTCTTGCGAGCAGAACTTCCCTTTCCTGTTCCCAGAAAAGTCCATCCACTTCCCGTTTTCTCGACGAACGCGCGCTCGAACTCCCTCTCTCTCTCATCGTCCGCACAACCGACGAACTTTGCAGTACTCTCGAGTGGCGATTCTCGTGTAAACTCTATTAGTATACATCATACAGTTACGTTGAAGACTGTTACAAGCCCGTACACCTTATCGCGAATTATTACCTAAGATTACCAACTCGGTATTTCTCGCGCGCTCGCGCTGCCGCACTGACGCACACGCGCATGCGCGGTAGATCCTGTAATGCCCGTGCAAACGAGCGCGGCGTGCGGCTCTACACGCTCCCGCGATTTTCACACACGTTCGGGCAGCGAGCACACGTGGGGAGATGCCGAGGAGAAGCCACTCGAGCAATTCACCTCTCCGTACACTCGCGCCGCTACCGTTAATGTTTATGCCGCGCATTAAATTCTTAACCGGAGGCTGATAGGATCTCCGAGATCCGGGGCACATCTTCCTTCTCGCCGTCGCGCATAGCGCAAGAACATCGCGAGTCTCAATCCCCGACCGCGGTCCAGAAGCGCGGTACTAAAACGGTATTACAAGGTACGCAGCGCAAAGTCCCTCCCATCATTCCGCGCAAAATATCTCTCGAGCGCGCGAGTTATTTATGCAACAATAAACGCGCGTACCTTTACGCGCACTAGTTGTCAAAGGCAGGTTCGCCAGCGATTGCGAAACAATTTACAGCCGCAATTAAAGAGAAGGCATCGTCGATCGCCGAACGGCCGATCGGGACAAACGATATCCACGCTACGGCCGTGATCGTTCGATCAATGTTTTCGCGGCAGTTATCGGTAATCGACTCGATGTTTTCAAATGAAAACCTTTATTCATTTTTTTGCTTTCTCTTGTCGATTTGTTGCAGGGCTCGGACCCCAGAGTCGCGACCTGCAGGGGAAAACTGCAGAACAAACGCAGCAAGCTCAATCAGGAGATCAACAAGGAATTGAGATTGCGCGCAGGCGCGGAAAATCTCTTCAAGTGAGCAATCAAATATTTTTAACTATGTGTATTCGCGGCATTTTACTTTTGGTATTTTTGGTATTTTCAACTAACGCAAGATTAAGGCACATCTCTACCACTCATAACTCTACCGAAAAGACAACGCTAACAACTTTACCATAAAATATCTCTACCATATTACGATTCTATCGTATTAGAACTCTAACAAAATCTCTACCAGTAAGCAAAAAAACTCTACCAGAATCAAAATAAAACTCTACCGGAATACAAGGCTAGATCGTAGCCTTGTTTTCCGGTAGTTTTATTTCAAGTCCAGTAGAGTTTTATTTTAATTCTGGCAGAGTTTTTTTAACTTTCTGGCAAAGATTTTGGTAGAGTTGTTCTTACAATAGAGTTGTTCTAACAACTTCTACTTTGGTAGAAGTTGTTCTGTGGTAGACTTGTTATCTGGTAGAGTTGTGAGTGGCAAAGCCCTCAATGTGCTAAGACTAATCCACATTGAATCAATAAAATTTTTGTTTGTCACGCTAGAGCCACAACGAACCGGAAGCTGAAGGAGACCGTGGCCCTCGAGCTGAGTTTCGTTAATTCGAACCTGCAGCTGCTCAAGGAACAACTGGCCGAGCTGAACAGCTCGGTGGAGCTCTACCAAAATGTCGACGGGTAAGGATCGTGCGGATGTGTCCGTATAATTACATACGTACCGCGTTCCCGATAGAGTTCCCCGGGCGATAGCCGACACGCGACTCTACAATGTTTCTCTAGCGGCCGGCAACAGCGCAACCGCACGAGAACATCGTACGAGGTCTCGGGAGCCCCCCGTCGCGACTTTTGCGCCTCGGAATGGATATTCATGTACCCGATAATAATAAACTACGGCACGTACATAGAATACTTGCGGGTGAGTCCGCACGCGTGCGGGGGCCGCAGTTATGCGGTAATTGTTATTCGTACAGAAAGAACATCGCGCATGCGGTTTGCCTCGACGTTCGGAGAGCTGCGAAGCGTCCCGTAACTTCTTCGCTCGTTCGCCAGTCATCTCCTTCGACCTTCGAGTACAGATGCCGGATCGCAAAAAAAAAGATTGATCTTCAGTATTGTTTTGTATCACCACGCTATGTATCGATCCAACAATATATCGAAAGAAATAATATCGATACGGAGAGAATCGAACGTTTTATTATACGGAAAAAAAATATTATGCCAAATTTCCACCTTTGCAGTTAATCGTAACGAAATTATAAACGAATATAAACGTCAAAAATGAAGTAACTTCACAGATGTCGATTATTCTTTTCCCAACGTCAACTGATTAACACGTATAGCCCTACCAAAATCTACTCATAGCCCTGCACTTTTGCTGTTTATTTAAAATCTACAAAAAAAATGTAATATAGTGCATCGATCTTCCAATTGCAAGGTCGATCCACTGTATTACCCTGTTAGTAAATATCGATTCAAAGTATCGATATTTACTGAAGGAAAACTCGATTTCTCGAAGAATCGATCCAAACCACCGCATCTCTACCTTCCTGGAACGGCCTGCGTCATCGACAAGTTCTGTAGGGTCGTTAACGGCTTTGATCAACATTTAATCAACGATACCGATCGCATCGATCGGCAATGACGAGGACGGCGCGAGATCCAGCGCGCCTGCGCAGTGGATCGAGTCAGCGCGCGATCGGACGAAAGGATCCTCTGGGAACGCCACCCACTTCTCAAGGCTGCGAACAATAACGATTATGACGAGGTGCCGTTGCGATTTAATAAACTGTACCGCGTACGGTGTTCCCTCGATGCATGCGGCCCGCCAGCACAATATGTGTAGCGGTATCGCGGATACCGAGGAAAATCCGCCGGTCGCCTTGCGTCCTATCCGCGCGCAAACGGGCCGCCGGCGCGCGGACCTCTTACCGGGTCCTCGCTCAAAAGGAAATTCTTCTCTCGTCTGTGTGCAGCATCCAACACCGCCAACCGGATGGCTCTCCCGTGAGAGACGCAGGAACTCTCGGTGGAGAGTCCCCGAGTGTGAGAGCATGTCCGCATTGCATCGGGGGGGCCCTCGCGGGCTTAGCTCGCTCGCGGAGGAAGTAGCTTAGGCCGATGGTCAGCCGCGCGCACGAGCTCGATCTTTCTCTCGATCCCCCCTCGATCCCATGTGCAGTACATATATCAGCGGCTCGGTCTTTTTGCCACTTTGAGTCATCGATCACGATCCGCTGATCTATGCTCGCAAGAAAGATCCCCCTCCCTCCGCGCCCGGGGAACGAACCCGGGTATATCCTGTTGTTCGATCTCACGACTCCTCGTCGCATTGTCAAAGATTCTCCTCCCTCGGGGAACCGAGAACGGAAAGAAAAAAAGGGAATACCTCGGGGCATTTTATAATCCAAGGGGACTCGGAGAATCGATCTGTAGGACTTCCCGGCTGCGGAGACCTTTTACCCGCGAGGGATTGCTCCAGGTCGGAGAAAATTCCAACAGCGAATTCCCGACCAACGCCTCGCGTCTATCGCCACTTCGGCTTCTTGCGCGCAGCTCCGAGGAACCTTCTACGGCCTCGCGAGCCCGGAACACGCACCGGCTTCACGCTCACACTTATTGCATTTTCTGTTTTTTTTTTTTTTTTTTTTTTTTTTTTTTTTTTTTTCTAGATACACGGGTTACGCACACAAGCGTAACGCAGCCGTGCGCCGGTTACGCTGGTGTGTGCGCGCGGGAGAAAAACGGGCGAGAACACTCGCTCGAGTTATATGCTTTGGTGAGTTCGTGAACGGACACTTCGGCCCCGGCGCGTTACGTTCTACAGCGAGCGCGGTGCTACGGGTAGTCGTGTATTCTACAGTTCTACACGTTTGCCGGTCCATCTTCCGCCATGCTTCGGTTCCTGGGTCACTGTCCGCCTACTCCACGGATACGGCGATTCTCGTCGCTGCTCGTTCTCCCCGCCGGCGCTACTACTCTATTCTCCGTGTGCATCCGTAGTAAGCCCGAGGCCTGAGACGCTTTTGTATCGCATGCGCTACTGGTACACACCGGGTCGGAAGACCCGAGACTGCGTATCCGTCTGATCTGCACGGCCGTAACTACTCCCACCCGATCGCGCATTGTATCGAACGATTTCCCGATGCGAACGGCAAACCGGAAGTAAAAGAACGGTACCTAATGTAGTCGATTATCGTGTTTATCATTATGGAGGGTTCATCGACTCCAAGCAAGAGACTTTAATGTTTTTTCTCGGTTAGATAAAAATTGGGTCAAAAACCTCCCACCATTGTTGGAAATAAATATCGTGGGTAATTAATATTGTGGGATGTAAATACCCAGTTCTGAATATTGAAGATTCTGATAGTTCACATTTTTTTAAAGGAAACAAATTAACAATAATTTTGGCCTCTTATTATTGGAATTGGAAATTCATGTTTTTGTTTCAATTTTGCACGGAACTTGACAGGGGAGTTTGAATCAGTCTAATCCCCGTCTGTGCGATATTATTATCACAGTTGTTACACAGCAGACGACGAAACGGTTTTGGTGGATAACCGTAAAACGTGCCGCGTGCCACGAGCGAGTGCATCATTTTGGCCCCTTCAGATTGAAATTGCCAACTTCCAACTCGTTTTTTTTTTTCTATTTTGCACGGCATTTATCTGATTGACCCTCCTCCGTACTTACGATATTATCATCACAGTCATTACACAGCGTCTGTGCGATATTATTATCACAGTCATTACACAGCAGTAGGACGAAGCGGTTTCGGTAAATAACCGTAGAACGTGCCGAGTGCCACGGGCGAGCGCATAAGGGAGAGGACACAAGAACCGTAGCAAGAACCGTCGAGAGGTTGGCAGTCCCGGTGAGATAGTCTCGCGAGTACGCAAGAAAAAGATAGTGAGAAGGGAAAAGATAGAAAGAGCCGCGGCAGAGAAGTGAAGAAACAAGGCTGAGTGGCGGCCGTGTCTCGTTGCATCTCTTCCTCTGGCGACTCGGTGCCGCACGCTGGGCGCAGCATCTTCCAACGGTTCAACAACTTCTTTTCCTCTCTCCTTCGGCAAGTCCTCGCGGTTATCTCGCCCGAGTGCGAGAGAGGAGCAACAAAAAAAAAAAAAAAAAAAATACGCAGAGGGACGGAGGAGCGAGTACGCAGTTTTCTGTGCGCACATGCGTCTGCATTCTGCCTCATCTCTTCTCGCTAGGAGTGTTGCTGCGAGACTTCGCGGGACGAGTGTATTTTGTAACGGGAAGTCGGACGTACACAGAGCAAACGAGCGGGACCGCGAAGCCTACCAATGATTTATCGGTCGTATAACGCGTGCCCGAGAGAAAAAGTGGGTCACTGGTCGACGTTTCGAAAAAAACAAAAAAAACAAACAAAAATAAAAGAAGAAAAGAAACGGAGCTGTGTACCTGTCGACTATGGAAGCGCATGTGTGCACACACGGTAGAAGAGAGAAAGAGAATCATCGAAAGAGGGTAGACAGTTTAGCATACACGATGACGAGCCCGAAGATTGAGTATCCGAGGCTCCGCTGCTCATTTATTACTCGGTCACACACTAACGATTTTACGAGCGTGAATATTCCGCGGGGCATATGTACAGCCTCCTTAATTCCGTTATAATTAGACAGTCGCCGTCGGTGCCCCGAGAGATCGTCCGCGGGACGTTCGGGGGGGGGGGGGAGGGGGGGGAACGACAAGTGTTTCCATCGAATTCCGTGCAGCATATCGCGTATCCCGTCATCGTCGGTAGTCTCTTTTAATTCCCGAACGATCTCCGTCTGTGTTTATCCGAGACTCCAATATTGATCGAGCATCTTTTATCATCATTATTATTTTTTTTTTATTACAGAGAGGAACCTGTTATGCCGATGATACCGTTGGGCCTCAAGGAGACCAAAGACATTGACTTTCGAGATCCTTTCAAGGTGAGTTTAATTATCGCCGGTTAATAACCAAGTTCATCGATTTCATTCCAGCGGCGGGACTTCGGGATCGTCGACGAAATCCTCGGACACGTTCTTCGCTGCGTCTCCTCGAGTTTCCACCCTCGGCTTCTGCGTCTCTCTGCATATCCGCGAGAAATCCATATCGTCGTCCCGCGGACCGATCTCGAGGAGTTCCCGTTTCGACGCAACCGGGCCAGCCTGCCGGCGAACGACCTTGTTCCCTACTCGTCCGTTTTTCATCGGGCCGCTGTTCGGCGCTCCCGGACCGCGACTTCGGTCCTCCGGTTTACCGATCACAGCCAGTGGATTCAGGCGTGGCATCGTTATTACCAGGTTGCCCGTCGTCACGTTCCGTTTGGCGTCGCTCCCACCGGTGGATACCTCGCACGGCAGAGCCAGCTGGAGCACCTTGCCTTTTATCGTGACGCGAACGTAACGCGGCTGCACGTCGACGTCCAGATGAGCCGTGTCCAAGTGCCTGTAGGCGGCGACTTCGAGAATTATCTTCTCCCGATCTTCCTCGTCGTTCAGTGTGAAGGAAACTTTGGCCTGATTCAGGTTGTAAGGCCTTCCCTCGGGACTGAAGAGCTTCGGGACGTACTTGGGCTTCGACTTTTCCTTGGTCGATTTTTTGCGCCGTTCCTCGCGCCTGCGACATCTCTCGGCTATCTCGATCCTCTCCTCCGGAGTGTGATAACTCTTCTCGCTCCAGAACTTCGAATTCTCCTCCTCGTCGTCCGAGTCCTTGTCGTTCGTCTGCGGAGGAAAATCAACGAAGCTAGACAATGTTTGGCTTCTTCAAGCTATCGCACTCTCGACGATTGATAATTATACGTTACGTTCGACGAAGGCTCCAGCCCTCGCTCGTCCAGTTCGGTGATTCTCGGAGCTTCCTTCCTCGCTCTGTGACGATCTATCTGCGTCACTCTCAGCTCGGCGTATTTCCTGTAGCCTCGGATAACATCGCCCTTTGTTTCTGCGTAACGCTGAAGAGCAACGATACGCTCGGATCTCTCGATTTGCGTCATGTCGAGCTCGCGCAGCTGAGGAAGTGTCGCCACAACGTACTTCCGGTAGCCCGGGTAGTCGGTGCAGGGATTGCCGGTCAGGAACAGCTGCTCCAAATTTTCGTTGGATCTGGAACGTCGACGGAGGGGAGAGCGGGCCAAAATGGGACAGTGGGTAAAACAGGACAATGAGACAAAACGCAATTTTTCAATAACTTTTGGGGTGGTTACGGTGATGGTCAGTGGGGCAAAACGGGTTGAAAATCCGGATGTATCGTTGGGACAAAATGGAGCATACAAAAATTATAGGAAAATTGACTTTTGCCCCCGCTGGCCCGTTTTGCCCCACTGTTCCATTTTGCCCCGCTCTCCCCTATGTGAAATTGACGATGGAAGATGAGAGAACGGGGCGAGGTGCTGACTACTCGCCTCGGGGTGAAACTTCGTTTCTTACCTCAAGCATTTTACTCCTCTGAGGTCCCCTATGAAATTCACCGTTAGATCGAGCTTCTTCAGGCTCTCCAATCCCTCGAGATTCTCGATCACTTCTATATTGTTCAACGCTAGGTTCAGATACTCCAATCTCTTGAGCAAATTCAGATTCTCTATTTTCGCTATAAGATTGTTCTGCATCAAGAGGATCTTGAGATTTCTGCACTGGCGATTCAGCAATTCTATCTTCTCGATGTTCTCCTGGTGAAGAGTTATCTCCTCCAGCGTCGATATCTCCCCCTCGTTGTGCTCCGCATGTTTTCTTATGAGATCCAAAGTTAGGCGAACCATTTTTTTCACGCTTTCACCGCGAATCGCTCTGTCAACTTTGCGACGAATCTCACACTGTGGCGCCCGTCTTTGACAAGAAAATATCGATTTAATAGCGCGCAGCAACCGGGGGCGGACTCGTGAGACTCGGAATCCCCTTCGGGTAGGAGAGAATTGGGCACAAAGAGGGAGCTTGGAATTAAAGGAGCTAAATCTATGAATTGCCTGTTTTCTGACAAAATAAAAAAACCTGATAATCACTTCCGGTTTGGAAATCTCTGTTTTTGACCAGAAGTGACGTCATAAAAACAAACGTCACTTCCGGTTTGAAAATCTTAGTTTTCAACCGAAAGTGACGTTACACCGGAAATACGTCACTTCCGGTCAAAAAATGACATTTTTAAGCCTGAAGTGATGTCCCGTATGACGTCACTTCCGCTTGAAAACTAATATTTTCAAACCGGAAGTGACGTTACACAGCACATTTTTCATTTTTGTCTGGAATGTATCTCGTATGTATCTCGATTCCCCTAAATGCTCATGATGTTTAATTTTTTATTGTTTTTTTCAGGACTTTATTCTCGAGCACTACAGCGAGGATGGAGAAAATTATGAGGAGGCAATCGCCGATCTCATGGAAACGAGACAGGTAAGAGGATCGATGAATATACAGCAGCTGATATCCTGTGTCTACGATGCTTGGCAGAATAATAATTTATTTTAATTTATTGCAGGCGACGAGAACACCCACGAGAGACGCAGCGGGAATAGCTCTCCTGCTGCGTTACTACAATCAACTGTACTTCATCGAGAGACGCTTCTTTCCGCCGGACAGAAGCTTGGGTATCTACTTCGAGTGGTTCGATTCCCTTACCGGTGTACCGAGCTGTCAGAGAACCGTGGCTTTCGAGAAAGCTTCGATACTCTTCAACGCCGGTGCCCTTCACACGCAATTGGGAGCGAGGCAGGACCGGCGGAGCTCTCGGGGACTCGATCAAGCGGTCGACGCTTTCCTCAGAGCCGCCGGGACCTTCAGATACATTCACGAAAATTTTACCAACGCACCGAGCATGGATCTCGGTCCGGATATGCTGGACATGCTCGTTCAGCTTATGCTGGTGAGTTTTATAAGGACAGTTCGTTTCTCCGTTCAAACTGCCTCGTCAAGCCGCCGAGCTCATTGATAACATTGCAATGTGATTCCAGGCACAGGCCAGAGAGTGTCTCTTCGAGAAACTGGAACTTCAATCGAGGGAAACGAGAAACATGGACGTCTCGTTGGATCTAGCACAGGAAGCCGCACAGGTCGCCGCCGTCTACAACGACGTGCACGCCTTGATATCCCGAGAGCCTGTTCGCGATTACGTGCCAGAATCTTGGATATCGCTGATTCTCGTAAAACGCGAGCATCACATGGCACTCGCTCACAAACACTGCGCGGCCGGTTTGCTCGAGCGTTCAGTCGACGAATTTCGCATGGAGAGCAAACTCACCCTTCAGCATATACAGGAGAGCGACGGGAAAACTCAGATAGACTTCACGGTGCCCAAGGACGACAACGAGAGGCAGCTGCTGGGAAAAGCACATCTCAGAGAGGCTCTGGTACTGCACGAGGAGAGCCAACGGCTTCAGAGAATGTGCAGAGAGCTCAAGGGCAAGCAAGCTCTGGCGAAGGTTCTGAAGAGAGGCCACGACTTGACTCTGCAGCAGTACAACGCGACCGGTGACGAGGATGACTTCCGGGAGCTTCTGGATCCGCCGCACATTATCGGTAAAATTGTCCTTCTGTATTTATAGAATAATTAGTAGCGATAGTGAATTTATTGACAATGCATAACATGGAACAGTGTTGGATACATAACAAAATTAAATCACATATGCACTTCCAATCGGCCATCGACCGAAGTCTTTCAGCCACGATTTTTCTTCTTGTTTCTTTTTATATTATTTTAAGTATCGATACTTCAAATTAAATTCGTCAGTTTATTTCTTCATTAATAATTCTTTCAAGTTGCTGGTATTGTGTATGTATGGGGTGTTTGAACGCATGAATTATGTTCGGTGTGCGGTGTATGCATGAGTGCTTAATAATATGTATTTGGGCCGCAGCGAATTGTTTGGACAGTTCTCTGGTTCTCCTTCTTATGGCTGTAATTTCCGTATCTTCATACAGCAGATTATTTCGAAGGTCGCGAAGCCGATTATCGGGATGACGAATACCTGTCAGACGACGAATTGCACATGTTCCTGTACATCTTACTTTCTTCATTGCTTTTTCTTTGCAATTTATAGAATAATTATAGAATAATTTATAGAATAATTATAATTATAGAATAATTTATAGAATAATTATATATTTATAGAATAATTATTTTATACCGTATTGTCCAACACAAAAGATAATAATAATTTACACTGTGTCCGCAGCATCTACGAAGTTTCAACTGAGTCTGACGCATCCGGATTTCGGTCAGCACTGCGTCGACGATTTATTCAGGTCGCTCGGCCCGGTTGCGATTTTTTCCGCCAAGCGACACTGGACGGCGCCTCGTTTGATTCAGCTCCAGAGAGGTCCCGGGGGCGAAGGCTTCGGCTTCAGCGTTCGTGGCGACGCTCCCGTGATCGTCGCTGCTGTCGACCATAACTCTCTGGCCGATGTAATTATCGAATCGCGAAAATACCATCGTTGATAATTATCCGGATAAATGGTTTTCCAATCGATCGTTGTCTTTCAGCTCGGTGGAATGAAGGAAGGTGATTTCATCGTGAACATCGGTGACAAAGACGTTAAATGGGCCTCCCACGAGCAAGTTGTACGCTTGATCAAGCAGTGCGGAGATTCCATAAGCCTCAAACTCGTCACGCCAATGGATAGGAATTATTTAAAGGTAAAGTCTCGTCGTGGAACAAATTTTCGAATATTCCCATCACTTCGACCTGTTCGTTTGAATTGTTTTTTTTCTCTCTTTCTTTCCGTGCAGAAGCCGATAAAAACGAGTCACCACGACAAGGGCAGCGTTTCGGCGAGTAGTTCCTCGGGTGTTTCCTCCGGTCAGCCGAGTCCCGCGGGTTCCGTCACGACGGCACACGTTGCCCGAAGAATTCCATGGAATCCGTTCAAGAAATCTAACGGTCAACGGGACAGCAGGGACCTTCGAGATAGCGAAGCTTTCGACAACGTTATTCTTAGATGATCGGGCGTCAAGTGAAAACATAATTTCGTGACGTAAAAATATTGTAAATATTTCACGTTAAAACATATTCTCTGCTATCTTATTGTCACGTCGGAATATGTTTATCGGCCATTTTAGAGAGAGTAGATAAAAAAATATATTAAAAAAAGAAGAAAAAAAAACATCGCGCGATAGTTGGGCGGTTCGGTAACTCGTCTTGAATATTATTAGAGCTCGTCGGGGAGAGGGGAGAAGCCGCGACGGGTCGCTCGCGGTAGATTTACGATTCGAGTCTCATTATCGATAGATAGATTATATCGTTGCCAAATTTGTTACATATAAATTATTATTCCGATTAGTTTAAAGTCTTACCTGTTTCCGGCTCTTCCGAGATGGGGAAAAAAAAATTCGCTCGTTTCGGTGTCGACGAACGATGCGAGTACCAATAGGTACGTAGATAAGGGTAGTTCGAGAGGAGATTAATATTGAGAAATTGTGTGTGACATATGATGTGAGCTCAACGGAACAATGCGCGAGTAAGGAAATAAAAAGGAATGATTTTGCCTACATCGGAAGACTGCGTTAACGATTTCTCTGCGCCGATTCTACTTTGCATCAATATTTTAATCGCCATCATCCGCATCGAAAATACACCTCTGTAAATAAGACCGAACAACCGACGGTGCGAGATCTTCTTTTCCGCATTTTCAGCGAGTACGGACCGAATCCGTCCGATTACTCGAAGTTCGATAACTATTGTGAAATTGTGTGTTTTTTTAAATTTATTCAAAAGATTCGTGTCTTATCGAACTCTACGCTAGGTGAACTGCGTTATTCGCCACTCTTACTATAATACCGAAAGAGCCTTCACCTCCGGCGAAGCTATAAGTGCAGGGCGATGCACTTTCTTTCCGGCGTTCCACTCGTACCGGTTTTTAAGGTCAGCTGCGGAGAAAGTTCAGCCGGCGTTCTACACTGCCCACTGCAACGTTAATCGTCGCCGGCAGAACGAGCTCTGACGATAAGTTCAGACCAGTGTCTCTTCGCTCTTCTTCGAAAAAAAAACAAAAATAAAAAAAAAAACCGTAGATCTTATATTCCAAGAATTACGTAAACGCCGTTGATTAGACTCTTCCGGTGTGACGACACCGATGAATGGCCTCTGTACAATTGTTATTTTCCAAAACCTTGACACGTTAAAGAAAAAATTATAAAGTCCTCTCGTTCGATTGACAAGAGTTTCGATGTATTGTGGGATAGAATAGAATTGTTTTATTCGTAAGCCGAGATTTCCTAAAGTATCGGCAATGTTCGATTACTGTTATTGGCGCGAGGTCGCTAATCAACACCTTACACCCTGTCGGCGTGTTGCATAAATCCTAATAATCGGACACGTTGAAAAGTTCTCGTTGAAGAAGCGCCGTGGCCGAGGGACTCGCGTTAGATTGATTGCGCAATCGATTGAGTGGAGCGAGGACGGTCTCTTCTGTCCGGTGAAAGTTGCAACGCGAGTCATCGAAGCCTCCGTCTCGGGCGCCGTTCAAACGCGCGTGCTCTCCCGTTCCTTCTGAAAAATTCTAACGAAACACCAACAGAGAGCTCGGAAGTTCCTTCGGCGATGAAAAAAATATGTGTACGAAAAAAAAAAAAAAAAAATTAAAGAATAACATAAACGGTCTTTCGTCGAGGGGGAAGAAATAAGAGCAGGCCGGATGGTCCCTTCCGTCTCACGACTCGAGCCGCCGCTCGGTTCTCGCGAAACCTTTCACTAGCGCACACGGCGAGAGTTTTTCGCGATGCATGGGGGATATGTGACTGGCAATGGAAACGAGTACATGGCGCTTGAGGAAGGGATATTTCGAACAAAATATTGCGAGAGCGCGGAGAGGCGGTGTAAACTATAAGTGGGGAAAGGCAAAGCTCGAGTGCGCATGCGTTAGTTCTTCGGGCTCTGTCAACAATGTTCCCCTCGGTGCATTGTCGGCTGCGGCGCGATACTTTTCGGTCGTTTCAACGCGGTGATCATCCTCCTCGTGATACTTCTTCCTTCTCGGGAGATCGCTGCACCGCGTTCGCCAGCCGAGCGCCAGTGGTGTCCGAAGAAAGTTTGCCTCGCACCTGCTACCGACCGGGAGTTCACCGCTAATTCCCATCTCGTCCCGCGTCGAGCGACGATCTTCACCGAGCACCGTCGACTTATCTGGGTAAGAAAAATTCAGTTTCTTCGATTATTTCACAACTATCCCCCACCCTCCGGCGATCGACGAGTTTTGCAATTGCGAACTACAAAACCGGTCGTCCGTAACTTCAATGCTGCGACCAATAATTAATGCGCTTTATACTTCGCACTCCGTTTTAAATTGAATGCGAGATTGCGCGCGCCTCTCATTTTATCGCACGCAAATTGATCCATATTGATCCCGCGATCGACGGAGCATTCACCCTTTAACTACACGAATAATGCAGACTGCCGCTGGGAAATAAAACAAATTTTATAAATATATTTCATTCGTTGTTATTGTATCATCGATATTATATTATTGAATGGTTGATATATCAGTCGCACAAATTTCTATAGATTTGCTAAAACATATCTTCACGACATGTATCGCATATATGAAGAAACAATTTTTTTGTGAAAATATACGTTCACATAATCCAATGTAATGTAAAATGTATCGAATGGCGTAATAATGGATGGGAAATATAAGACGCAAATATAATTTCGCATAAAATATGGGGCGAAAATAAAATTTCGCATAAGATATATGTGACATATTTTACGTTGCCAGATGTACATTTTTTTCCGTGCGAGAGACAGGGTAGTGAACGGTCATCGGTTGCCCGTGAAAGAGAATCGAGAAAGAGAAAGCCTATATTATTCGTGCATATTGTACTCTGAAGACTGTAGTGCATATAGCATATGGTAATACGGACTCCGAGCGCTCTTTCTCACGTGGTGGATATTTATAAGAAAAAAAAAAAAAACATATTTTTTCGGGTACTCTGCAGTGAGATGCTCTCGATGGCTCTCGATCCCAAAGTTTTTTTCCAAAAAACTGGACAGAATTTTTTTTCATATCTTGAGAATATACATTTTTTTTGTGTCGGCACCGATGCGTATGCTACTTGTACAGAGGGTGCCAGATTATTTTTATTCGATTTCCCTCATCGAAGTCGCCGGAGCGCGTTGCACCGAGCGAGCCGCGGACAGTCATCGTGAGAGATAAGTGGGACAGCGGGGTTTTATCACATCTCCCCGCGTGCTCGCGCGAGTTACATCGAGAGAGAGAGAGAGAGAGAGAAGCAGCTCCGTGCAGGCCTTAAGGACGGCTCACACCGCGAGTCTCCCGCAAGGTGACATTCAGAAATCGCTGTATCATTAATTGCTCTCGACCGTCTATGTTAATGAGACGTGACCTACCGCGGTCGGTAACGAAAACTGTAATTAATTTATTTTAACTAAGCTCACCATTTAAGTGTCAAATTGAATTCTCACATTAACATGCATTGCATCATGTAAAATGTTCATTAAACTGGAAAAGATCAGCAATTGTGAACAAAATTCTGTAACAACTTCTCTGCGGTCGGTAACGAAAACTGTAATTAATTTTGTTCAACCTAGCTCACCATTTACGTGCCAAATTAGTTTTTTACATAAACCTGCATTGGCATCCGCATCATGTAAGAATTTTCTTGCAACTGGAAAAGGTCAGCAACCGTGAAAAAAAAATTCCATGGTAATCCTCCGCGGTCGGTAATTAAAAATGTAATTAATTTTATTCGACCAAGCTAACCGTTAACGTATCAAATTAAGTTCTCACATTGACCTATATTGGTGTCCGTATCATGCAAAAATGTTCTTTAAACCGGAAACGGCCGGGACGCGTGAAAAAAAAAAGTTTCGTAACTCCGATTCGACACATCATCGTCGTTTCTCTCGAAAATTGTCGGATTGTTCTTAAAAGCGAAAGTAGAAATCATCGAAAGACGAGCCCGCGAGTGCTATCGTGTATTTTCCCTAATTGCTCGTTGTATCGTGAAAATGAAAGTCTTGAAATATATACTCCAGTAATGAGAGGAGAGACAACGGGCAGAACGGAACGGCCTGAAGATCCGACCTTTCTTCGGCACTCCGCAGAGTCTGTGATTTTTTTTTGTTTCGCGTGACGAAGAAGCTGTTTCGGTCCTACCCGCTGACCTCACTCGAAACGTCCCGAGACGCGGGTATATCACGTTTTAGTATTCCGGACGGGCCGTCGCGGAGGCCGGTTTCTGGCCCAATGACAACCCGAAAACCAGAAGATATTTTTGCGGGCCCACGGATCATCCACGTGTTTCCTTCTTCTTTTTTTTCGACATCGTAACAACCGGCTGTGGCGACTCCGATGAATAATGTAATTCATTTGCCCGGAGGCTCGAAAATATCGCGAGGGACGTCTCTGTGATCCTTCCTACGTATTTACGTTGCCAATTCGAGCCCGAGAAAAAAGAAACCATTCAAGGATCATTTCTCAAGGCCGCGAGACGATAAACACCATTCAGCGAGTTTTGCATTCACAAAGAATCACCGATCGATTATTTCTCGCTGTTTTTATCTACGGTAACTCGCTAAATCTGCATTTTAAAAATTGCGCTCGAATTCATTGAATAAGCCGCTTTTGAAAGACGTTCGTCACTCTCGAAGTTACGACGAAATAGCCAAGGCGACACGAATTGCTGATTTCACTGAAAAAAAGAAAAAAAAAAATTAATTACAAAAAATCATTAAGGTGAGGTCTCTCCCGAGATTTCACTGGGGTAACCATGAAAACAATGTAAAACAGTGTCCCGGTTGTTCAGCGAACCCGCGACTCGGGAGAAAGCAAAAAGAAATGTAGGCGCCGCATTCACAGAAGCGATGAAAGTCAATCTCAGAGTCGCGTGAATGTTGGAAAGAACAAGGAAAAAATTTTAAAAATAAAAATAAATAAAAAAGAACACCGTTTCTTCATTTTCGTGCCTGAACGGTTCGGGCCGAGAGAAAAATTTGGGCCGAGTGTGCGCGGAGCGAGAGACTCGCGAGACCGAGGTTCGGCGCTCGTGCAACGGGGTTCCCCTTACCGGAAGTGCTTTCTCCTTAAGTCAGCACCAGATAGGAACGGCCTGCACGAGAAATTCACGGCGCCGAGCGAATAACGCTCGGCGCACCGAGAGCAGAGAGAAGAACTCTCATCGTTTATTCGAGAGATCTGTAGCGATCGATCTGCCGAGATTAGGCGTCCACTCATCGGTTCGAGACTCCGTTAATTGCATTTGATTTTTCAGCAGCTAAAAGCGCACACGAATCCGTGCGTTAATTGCGAAGATAAGAGCATAAATGTATATTAAGAGATAGAAAAAAAAAAAACGATGAAAAAAAAAAATAAAAAATCGAGCGACCGTGAAGAAAAATCCACGGGTACGATGTTCGTGGCGGGAGGCGTAGGTGCGCGGATTGCCGGAACGGGGATTCCCCTCACCCCTTGATCCGAAGAGTAGTGACGGCGGTCGCGGAGTCCCCGCCACTTAAATTGATCAGCTGTCCGAGCGACCGGGTTACTTCGGCTGGGATAACTCAACGGTCAACATCGTCGTATCTTGGCTTCGGGCATTATTACAGAACGAAGTTCGTATATCGGTGTGTATCCACTGCTCAATCGCCGTACCTTGGGTACTCCGAAAGTGTATCTCGCAAGTTCAAAGATTCATCGTTTCTCCGGCTGTATATCGTATAATTAATGTTCTATTTTCAACAACGAAAGTGATAGTGAATCGAGAGTCAACGCCCTGCAGCGGGCAGCGTGGCTGCAATTATTTCAATCAGTGAATATCCCATTGCGGAAAGAAAGTGAAGATAGGAAAAGCGCGCGCTTCTTCTGGAGACCGTACGGGGAATTCACGAGCCGCGGTAGCGGCGTTCGCGTAACTTGTTTCTGCACTGAGAACGATTAACGCAAAAGTGCGGTTTGTATGATACAAATAAACTGTTATTTGTATGATACAAATATAGTAGAATCCCGATTAACCGGGGTCGGATTAACTGGGAAGCGGATTAACCGTACGTCTTTGCAGGTTTTTTTCATGCGCGGAGCAACGTAAAATCACTGATTACCTCCAAAAAAAGACTAGCCTACGTACTGTTAATGAAAAGAAAATATCCAAAGCTTTGCATTCTAGTTGACACTATTTAACAATTTAGGGCAAGTTGTGAAAATGTCATTGTAACTAGTTAAAATAATGTCGTATCATTAGCCATTATTGACTTATATACTTTCGCTGTCTACTTCGGATTACCCGGGATTTCGATTATCCGGGGACGCTTCAGACCCGAGCATCCCGGTTAATCCAGGCTCTACTGTAAACTGTTGTTTGTATGATACAAATGAACTATTGTTTGTATGGTACAAATAAGCTGCTGTTTGTTTAGTACCAATAATAACAATAAACTGTTGTTTATTTGGTACAAATAAACGGTTGTTCGATTGGTACAAATAAACCATTGTTTTCATTAAATGATTATTTGCTTCAATCGATTCAAAATTTGTCGATTCGGACAAACATTTTTGTTGTACCAACCAAATAACACCTCTGAACCGCGCCTTGGTTAATCCAACCGTTTATTTTTCCCACTGCAGGTTTCTTCTTTCCGGTGGCAGCGTTGTTTCTTCGCGCGTTATTCAATCCGCGAAATCGATTAGGTTTTGTTAATTCGTAGAGAAAAAAAGACTTCGGTACGGAACCTTTCCGTCTATACCCCGAGCGTTTCGTAAATCTATCGCTATTAAAAATAGAAAGTTCCGCGCGATGTACCCACCGGTGAATCACCCACGAAATCGATTACGTTTTCCGGTCCCGTACTCGTGGCACTTTCGTTTTCGTCTCGGGCGGTCCGGAGTCTCCGTAACAGCGACACACTCGTCGTTCGATTCGGTAATCGAATAAAAATTGGTCGGCTCGCGAATGCGGTACGTGGGACGATCGCGCCGATGAAAGTCTCCCGGTTACGCTTCCGTCTTCGATTATTCCTCGATCGATCTTCCATAATATCTTCCCGTTTTGTAAAATTGCCTTTCTCGGACATACCAGCCAACGCTTTATTGCCTGCAAGAAGAATGTTTTTTTTAAATCGATAACTATTTACCGGCAATTCTCAATACCGGTGAGCGGAAATTCTTAAGACGATATCGGCAAACCGTGAAATTGGCGCCGTGAAATTTTCACGCTTCGACAGTGACCGTTCGATCTTCGCCGGAACGAGCGGTAACTTTTGCCGCTCGAGAGTGACTTTTTTTTTTATCGAGCAACATACAACGTTTATCGCTCTTTGTTTTTTTCTCCCCCGTTACGACTGTTTCGATAATTATATTCTCGTTTAATCAACGCCGCTCGGCAAACGGCGTGAATCGTGGATTTTCACTTCCACAGGAAGCGACCACGTTCCTCCTGTCCTCGGGCATCGTCGTAATGAGATAATAACAGGGTTTTGTACCGAGCCGTTCACGCGATTTTACACTTGTCCAATAGTTAGTACACCGATATATAATGTACAGTCGTTTCAAACCGTAGTTTCGTGTTCCGCGAACTTTCTAAAAGAAGACATATAGTCAGCGGCGCGGGGACCAGCGAGTTATGTCATTTCTTCCTCGTTACCGGATGATCCAGCCGTGTATATCGTCGTCGGCGCGACCGGTCTCGTTAGTCCACTCCGGCCCTCGAGAAACTCTCTTTCTCATTCCACCCACGTAGCGTCACGTTAAAGGCGAGAGAAAACGTTCTTGTCCGATATCCTTATTGTGTTATGAATAACTGTTCGCAGGCAATGGGAATGAGAGGACACCAGGAATCCGATTACAAGTGCGGTTTGGGACCGGAAGCCCAGACAGCGGCCAGAGTGGAGCTCCGGGAGGACGAGAGCACGAGGGAGCAGGCTCTCGAGCAGTTCAGGGATTGGATTCTGAAGCATCCGACGATAAAGAGATGCCGAACCGATCCGGTCTTTCTCCTGAGATTCCTCAGAACGAAGAAATTCAGCGTCCCGATGGCGCAGGACATGCTCGAGCGTTATCTCACAGTGAGGCAGCTCTATCCCGAGTGGTTCCAGAATCTCGACATAAACGATCCGGACATCGAAGCTATTATCGACAGCGGCTACCTCGTGCCTCTTCCCCAGAAGGACGATCACGGTCGTCAAGTTATTCTGTCGTGCGCAGGTGAGATCCCTCGTTCCGCAGCATTGTACAAACTTCATCTACACTCTTTATCCACACTCTTCATCTGCACTCTTCATCTGTACTCTTCATCTATACTCTTCATCTATACTCTTCATCTATACTCTTCATCCATACTCTTCATCTGTACTCTTAATCTGTACTCTTCATCTATATTCTTCATCTATACTCTTCATCTACACTCTTCATCTACACCCTTCATCTACACCCATCATCTGCACTCTTCATCTGTACCCTTCATCTATACTCTTCATCTATACTCTTCATCTACACTCTTCATCTGCACTCTTTATCTGTACTCTTCATCTTTACTCTTCATCTACACCCTTCATATGCGCTTTTCCTCTACACTTCCTCTACACTCTTCCTCTACACCAGTGGTTCTTAACATTGGAGGTCCACAGGTGGTCCCTCGTGTATTTTGGGGGTCCATGGACCCCAGGTTTAAGAACTCTACACTCTTCCTTTACAAACTGTCGTTAGCTATTGCGATCGTTTAATCTACGACTTTCTTCTTTTTTTAGGACGCTTCGATCCGTACAAATACACCTCCGCTCAGATGGCTAAAGTCCACAGCCTGGTCGTCGAGGCGCTCATGGACGACGAAGACAATCAAGTTCACGGCTACACTCACGTTAACGACGAGTCCGGACTCACGATGGGACATCTCAGCACGTGGTCCTTGACGGACATCCGGAACATAATGCGATGCATACAGAACAGCACGCCGATACGCCATAAGAAAACACACATGGTTAACATACCGGGCTGTGCAATTAAGATAATAGAATTCGCTATATCTGTGCTCAGTGACAAACTCAAAGCACGTATAATGGTGAGTGTTGACATCTTCCACGTTCGACTTTCGATTCCGAGGTCGGGAGTTACGTTAACCCTTTTCTAATATATTCTTCGCAGGTACACAAAAATCTGGAAGATCTCAAGGAAGCTATAAATCCGAAGATATTGCCCAAGGAGTACGGTGGCGAGGTACCACTCGCGGATATGATCGGTATGTCAAGGATCTATTCTTTAGTCCGATCAACACGATGATCTAGCTTTTCGAAAATTATTATTATTATTTTTCTTTTATATTGCAGCATCGTTCAAGAAGACATTACGAGCGAAGAGAGACCAGTTGAAGGCCTTGGACGATATGTACATCGAAATATCGCCCAAAGACAGCTGCGCCGCTTCGACGGAAGGTCTCTGCGGCATATCCGGCTCCTTCCGGAAGCTCGAGGTCGACTAATTTACATATCTAGCACTGTAGTAAAGTAAGAATATTTTTGTTTTGTTTTGTCTACAATTTACAAAGTCATTATTAGTGAAAAAAAAGATTCGACGAATTTATCTACCTTTTCGACATATATTTTCGCAACTACGATTCTCCGTTACTTTAATTTAGAATAACATAAACTGTTCCGTCGGTGGTATCAGTTACCGAACAAAGTACGCCCTCGTCCGATCGTAGCTGTTACTCTCACACGATCGGACGTTCGCTACTAGCTCATAAGTGTTGACGATAATTGTTCATCTTTAACCGGTGTTGATTGTCATATTTTTATATTTTCAAAACTATTGTTGACCTAGATTTTAGATAGCTGTATTTTTATACTGTAAGATAATCGTAATTACTGTTAAGCATCGTTTAAGCGATACACTATATAGCTGCGATGCATACCCTCGAGGATGTTTCCTTTCATAGAATTAGTATGTGGTCTCTGTACTTGCATTTCTACATGCACAAATATTCTTAGAAATAAATAGTTTTGATTTCATGTTTAATTGTCGGTGTACTTTATTACTCGATTAATGATTGGGCAATGCTCTTCGATACCAACAGTTTCGAGTGTGTCTGATCCTTACCGCGTGATAGGGTATTGTTTACACCAAGTTTATTATTCGAAAACTCAGATTTTCAAACCGGTCGTGACGTATTTCCGGCGTCACTTTCTGTCGAAAGAAGTGATTTTGAAGCTGGAAGTGACTTAGTTCTTGCATGACATTGCTTCGGGAAGAAAAAAAAGGTTTTCAAACCGGAAGTGGCGTATTTCCGCTGTGACGTCACTTCCAGTCGACAAATGAGACTTTTAAACCGGAAGTGAGGTATTTTCGATGTGATGACACTTTCGGTCGAAAAATGAGATTTTCAAACTCGAAGTGACGTTAGAAACGTATTGACCCAAATTGACCCGATTGGAAGAACGACATCGTTGGTTTTCCGGCTAGTCGAGAGAAAATATTGAATTGTCGAATATGTACAGGTAAATAACACTTTGCAGAATTCAATTGTTACGGCACGTTAAGATTCCGCGGTTATGTGTCCGTCGATTATTCGCTCTTCGGTTACTTGACGCGTTCGGAGTTTTGTAATCCGTGAGGTTTGACGTCAAGCCGCGACTTTCAATCGCGCTGCGAGTCCTCTAGACAGTGTGTGACGTAAATAAAACCTACATGACATTCGACAACCTCTCTGCACGCAACGGAGTTTTACGTTTTTCTTTATAAAATCGGATCTAAATCCAGTATGTGAAGTAGCAAATTCAATGGTAATGTAAAGGACAATCCGAAGGGAGTGTTGATCGCGTCGAGAATCGAGCGAAGTACGCCGAGTCGCGGGCACTTGAATCACGAACGTAATGTAACCTCAAAGAAACATTGTTGTTTCAGATGTATTGCACCAAGATACTTCAGAGAAATTACATCACACCTGTCAGCTTAGTGTTGAAGGCGAAATATTCGCGACGTAGTACGAAAAACACCAATTCTTACAAGCTCATAAAATCCGACGATGCGCTGCGCGGTAAATAATATTCCTCCGATTCTGTGTTTTCTAGCCTCACAGTCAGTGCAAATAAATCGAAATTTAACGTTTCTGTAAAAATCGCAGATATCGAGAACACAGAGTTCGGAGTCAATCCGAATTGGGAGCTTCTGGCGCCGAGGGGATTCAGATTTTACATGCCGGGAAGCGTAGGCCCGGGCTGGCTGGACGAAACGACGACCGCTCAGGTGGAAACTCGCTCGCTGTTCATGCAGAGCGACGACGAGATGTTGGCCAGCGAATTTCTCAGCGAAGAACGTAGCCTGGAATTCAAGAGAAGAACCCACAATCTTTCGCAGCCCACTCTTCACTGCGTTGCCCAGGAGTGTCCGACTTTGCTGCGCAAAAGTCTGCTTGAACTGTTTCCAGGCTGCGTCGAAGTTGCATCGCCTCAGCTCACCATAGTTACTATCAGTCAGAAATTAAATCCTAGAATAAACAGATGGAGCAAGGAGGTTGAGACCGAGAAGCTGGCCAAGTTTGTGAGTGATAACAGAAACCTTGTACACAAAACAAAGAAAGTTTCGTACATTTAACAAACATTTCTTATGTAATTAATTTTACAACGTTTTTTATAAATTAAGAGCATGTGCAATACCGTGGTCGGTAATAAAAACTGTAATCAACTTTTTTCACGGATTCTGGTAAGTACTGTCAAAAGAGAAGTCTCATCGGAAGCCGAGATGATATCCGTTTCCGATGAGACTTCTGTTTTGACCGTATATACGAGAACTTGTGAGAAAAGTTGATTACAGTTTTTGATACCGATTGAGCACGGGATAGACGGGCAGAGAGGTATTTCATATGGTCTTAACAGGGAACAAATTTGTTGGATGATTGTGGATAAGAAATGCTTGTTAAATTTGCTGATCTTTTTTTTTTTACTCTGTTGAGCCGTCGGACGATATCTCAATTGTTAAACTATATATATATTTTTTTTTTCCCTATGAAATAGTTTGTCCTGGCAGCTTCAGACATCTGTACGCAGCTGAAGATGGTCGGCTACTGGGCAGACTTTGTGAATCCGTTCAGCGGACAGCCCTATTTGAATCCCCACAAGAACAGCAGCTTGTACAAAACCGACGAGCGTTTTAGATGCTTGGGATTCAAGATAGAGCAGAAGAACAATTGCAAAGTCATATCATTCGATAATAGTCCAAAAGAATTTGTCGGTACGTTTCTTTAGTTGCTGAAACAAGGACATTATATCTACAATCAATGTTGTTTTCAAACGCATATATATTATATATGTATTTTTCTTTTTTTGCTCTTGCAGGAAGTCTGTACACCACGGCTCCTTCCAGTACGGATTTTCTCAAGGAGATAATGAGCAGTCTGAACGATCATTGACCTCTGCCTTGTAATAACACGCCAGTTATATGATTCGACTATTAGTTACGCATTATGAAAAAAAAATAAATAAAAAATGTAAAGAGTTTATTGTAATGTACTGCCGATTAATGAAATGAAATAAAAAAGAAAAACAAAAAAAATACGAGCGAACGAATTTGCTTTACAGAAGGGCGTAGAAGGAATGTGCTTTGTAGGGCATACGTATAATCCGTATTGTGCTCACGAAACGAATAAGCACATCCTGAAATAAGTAAATCTGGAAATAAGTAAACGTTGAAATAAATAAATTTTTAAATAAATAAATCTTGAAATAATTAAATCGTAAAATGAGTAAATTCTGAAATAGGTAAACCTTGACGTATTTCCTCTCGGTTATACGTACGATAAATCTCTCTGGCGTTCGTAGCGCGACGCTTAGCCAGCAGGCTTCGAACAATCTATTGGCTAGAATGCTGAGTAGATTCGCCGGATGTTGCTGGCTCACGGTTCCGCTACTCTTGTGCTCCGGCAGCGCGTGAGGTACGGCGCCAGTAGCCACCCCTCGATTATACGCCTGTTGGAGAATGCCTTCCCGCACCCAGCTGACTCATCCAATAAACCTCCGACGTAAATCTGTAAACGCGCAAACAGGAAACCCCCGATAATTTCCTCTTCCCTATTGCGCTTTTGCCACTTTGTTGTAAATTACAAAACGGAGGTAGAAAAAGTGGATTGTCTATTACGCGCGCCTATCACGAACAGTTTTTTACAATTAAAAGTAATTGCGAAACGCCGGACTTTACGGTGCGCGGAGATCCCTCCGCGCGTCTTTCTCTTTTCCAGCGAAAGTGCGCCGTAATATTATCTGTAACTTCAGTGGCCGATAATTGAACTCGGCGCGACTCGACACGGTCTGCCTGCCAGCCCGATTCGTTTAGCCGCGGTCCGTGCCTCCCGATCGGTATGGCAGTGTATATTATTGTTAAAAACTCGTTAAGGTAGTTCGCAAGAAGGGCTTAACGATCTCGGACCGTCAGAGGGGGGCGCTACCGGCGCGACCGGAGAAAAGAGCCAATTTTCTGTATAAAGACCGGATTAACGGAGTTACGGCGGTAACGGCACATTAACGAAGTTCGAAACAATTAAAAGTAGTTTTCCCAGTTACGGTACGGGTGCAGGGGGGGGATACAGACTGAGAGCATCGAGGGAGAAACTCGCCTGGGTTCTCCTCCCTCGCCCACATGGAATTCATTCGCTAACGGCAAACTTTTCTCACCCAGTGAAACTGCGATTGTCCGTGCTCCCTGTACCTCCTCCCTCCTCTCTACCGTCCATACACTTTCTGGCACGTCGATGTGATTCATTTCCGGTGAATAATCGCTCTGCCAACTACTCTACCGACGCCGCTTTCCAGAGTTCGAAATTGGGTCTTTCAATGGCCGCTGCAAAAAGAATGAGGTTAGGTTCAACGATTGCCCCGTTCACCCGCAAAATGAAATGTACAGCAAACCTTGAATACACATAGTCACGAGCGAGCCGACTCTGTAACGACATTATGATCTTTTCGACTGTAAGCAGACACTTTAGCTCTTGTCCGTGCTTTCCTTTCTTGCTTTTTTTGTGTCGACTACACGGAGTGAAGCAGCTGTCGATCTTATCGCTCCTTCGGGATTATCGGGTCCTCTCGGCTCCTTTCGCATTTTCGCACGAGCAAAGGTAGCAGCGGGAAACGAGTTTCACGACCGGCCCTCAGCGTTTACAACGGCGAGTCCCGGAGTTTATGAATCCGAACGTTCTGCCGAGCACCCCGAACGACGCCACGGGGGTTACGACGGTAAAAACTATTACTATATCGCACTCATTCACCAGCCACAGCCAGTTCAAGCGCTCGCACGTTATTGGGTCACGTGAAGGATACGCATTCCGGCCGCCGGGCAAAATGGGGGCCATTGCAGAAAAGTTGCACGTGACTTTCGTAAAAGCTCCGGTATTACGACCGGCCGCACCGTTAACCCTGTCTTTCATAGAGAATTTTTCTTCCTTCTGCTGCCGAATGACTTTTCACGTCCCTCCGAAAGCCCAATAAACAAGAATTGCGAATATAAAGGCGGGGAAAAAAATTCATAAAACGGATGGCCGAAATAAAGAGTTGATGATTGAAGGAGAGGGGGAGACATTATCGTCGAATCGATTAGGACGTAACTTCGTTTTATTATAAAACAATGAATTTGTTAATTACCCAACATAGAATACTCCAAACTACAAAAAATCGAGCCTCGATCGTCACAAGGCTGTCCAATTACAATATATAGTTCCTTAATTGTTTAACTAACGAAGGATCGCTTGTTTATTATAATATCATACAATATAATCTGTGGCCATTTTTTTATAGTGCAAACACCGTCATATTTAATTTAATTCTTTTTGTTGTTTTTTTTATTATATAGTTTAGTTGATTTCTCTTCGTAAGTGCGTAATTCCTGTATTCTGAATAACTGATAATGATATTTTGCCGTGATTCGAACGAGGAGATTCGTCCGTCGTTTCATTTTGCATTTCGTGTGTGCGTCGCTCTCGGGCTGTTCGCATGTATTTTTATTTTTGTTCTCTCTTTTCAATGAGGAAATAAAAACAAAACTGTACGCTTATATAGGATGCTGAAGAATTTTATATATTTTCAACGTTCCGCGAGGGGATTTATGCACGATGGCGGCAGTAAAAAATTAATTGCCGGCCGCGGGCATCCATCTATCAATATTGAATAATTAATGAATAAACCATTCGGGCAGCTACGCACAGTCGCGCGAGAAATTCGTTTTTTTTTTTGTTTGTTTTTGTGTGTTTTTTTTTCACAGCGCATCGAGGAAGCTCCAATCGATCGGAGTTATCAAAGCATCTCTCTCTCTCTCTCAGTGGATTAATAATAATCGATCGGAAGTAATCGACATATCATGTAATGAACAATTCATCTTCTCCTTAATCGAGTCTCGAAACTTATATCATCTACTTGATCCGCTCACCATTTCCTTACGGAGAATGTAATTTTTTATTTTTTTTTTTCTCTCTGTATTTTTTAAATTCTTTAATTTAATTTAGTCAATTGTGATTCGCCCGGACTGTCGTTCAGTCCGCGCAATAGGACTAATTCAATATTCAATCAATTACACAATACGTATCAGCTATTATTGTTTCAACTATAAGACTATCAATTATAATTGGTCAAAGCTTGCTTGGCGCGTCGGCGTCCGTTGGTCGTCACCGTTGCGAGGAATCATTTTATTTATTTTTTCTCGGTCGCAAATCGCTCACGCTATTATCTCTCTCTTTCGCTTTCCTGCGATTCTTTCGTTACATTTTTGGAAGAATTCTGCCTCGCGCACGGAGGCCTCACGCTATCGAGGTGCTTTATTCGCAGCCCATGCTTTCCCTTTTCTTTATACACATCGTGTCGCAATCTCTTCACCCTTTTATTATAGGAACACAAAAACGAGTCGGCGCTGATACGGAGAATTGCCGTACGGAGAACCTTTTTACTCTCTAAGTCTCGAATTATCGGAGCAATTAGCTATTACAATGTCTGTGTGTGTCTTTGCTAGCTCGTAAAAACCGTCGCGTTTCCCACGATTCGCCTCGATAGACGAGAATAAACTTTTACATTCAATCCGTAAATGTCGTTACAATGAAATTTCGCAGATACAACAAGAGGGGTTTAACTTTTTTTGTTTTACTCTCTCTTTGTGAATCCGACATTTAATTATTAACACACGACAATATCGTCGGACACCGATCAGAAAATCTTGGACTAATACACATCTACTCACGAGAAGAATCATTATTAAATCTGTACGAGATTGTGTGTGTGGTATTAACGAATACGACGATAGACGATATAATTAACTCCGCGCGTAATAATAAATTCACCGCGGCTGTGTATGTGTGTGTGTTTTTCTGCATGCTAAATAAAAAAATCCCGGATTCTCGGACGGAACGAGCGTAAAAACGATTCCACACAGACTCCGTTTCCATTTTAAATGCAACTCTATGACAATGAGAAATACGATCGACGACGGACGTGATCGTCGACGCGTTTTAATTGAACTTTAATCCGCTCGCGAATTCAACTATATTTCTGGTTACCAATCTAGATATGCTAACGAGTAGATCGGCAAGTTACAGGGATATCGCGCTCAGAGTGTAAAGAAAATAACGAAATAAATTGCGATATATACAATACATGTACTATACAGTACGTAATATGCTATTTTTCATACGTACGTTCATGCTATATTTTCTTTCCATTACGGATTAAATTCGAACTCGACGAATAATTATTATTTTTTTGGTGGGCAAATTGACGAGATATCATCGTATCGTTTATTTTTATTATCATCGGTATCATTTTAGTGCGTAACCAGCGAGGGTAGCGCGTGTTAATTCGGTCGCGATCGAGACGGAGAGAATCCTTTAGTGTCGAAGTCAAGTGACGAATGCTCGATGATACTTATAGCTTGTAAGTAAAATACACACCGAGACCAAAGAGATTTTCTAACACCCGGAGTCTGAACGCCATTCAAGAGTGTTGTTGAAACATTAATATACAAAGCGCTTTCATTTTATCGTATATATCGAGTTCAATACGCGCTGCGCAACGCAAGCGTCGAGATCGTGCGACTTCTCAATTCGCGCCTACAGCGACACTAATTAATGAAACGTATTTTTTTTTCTTTTAAATTTTGCACTCTCATCGCATTACGGATACGTCGCTACTTACATTACTAGTGGACCTCGTGCAAGCATCGAATTTAACTATCAATTATCGATATATTGTAATACGTAAATTGCACGCGCTAAGCTCTCCCGCATCCGCTTTCGAGCTCTCCGTTCTCCGTTTTTTTGTTGCTGTTGTTAGTTATTGTTTAATATTTCTCTAAAATTGCTTGTGTATTTTTTTTTTACTTTTATTCATCTCGGCAGGGTTCAGCTTTTTTCGCCCGTTCCACTTAATTCTCATTCTTTCTTCCCTCGCTCAACCACACTGTCTCCTCTCACTGGTAACAGATTGTATTTCGTTTTATACGTTATTTAAACTCGGTCGACGTACAAAATCGTAATCGTAAAAAATTGTGTAAATTCATTAATACGGTCGTTCAATGCTGGACAGTAAAATTCTTCTAAGGAATTACAATTAATGAGTGTATAAGTTTGTTTTTTCATCTTCGTCGTGTTTGTTTTACGTATTATTTCTTTTTATATCTTTTTTTCCTCATCGATCGGGTATACATATATTATAATGATGTTCGCGTGGAAAATCTTTGAGGGAGTTTTTCCAGCAGCGATTGGTTAAACGGGTTATTCTCGATACAATACAAAGGTCGTAAATTCGAACGATCATCACATCGAGTTTCACTTATAACATAGGATCACCTATAATCGAAGCGTATTCGAAGTTGGGTAGATTTTTTTTTGGGACGGGGCGATTAAAAAATACAGCGGGACCGATTTGTTTTGTGCAGAGTTTTTTTGGACTGGAAATATCGTTCATCAACTCTTTCCGTTCATCAACTCTCGCAGTACTCGTTTTCCATTCGAATGGTTTTTTTTTCAAATATTTAAATCTCACCGCGACGGTATTGACTCCGTCGAAGAATAAATGGAGCAAAAAGATCGCGCGGGTTATCTCATGAAATATACAATAAAATATTGAATCGGATACTCAGCTTTCGAGCAAGTCGATTGCTATTTTCGTGAAGGATGCACCATATCTTTATAGCCATCGACTGTACGGCTAGTACTCTCGTCTCGTCACTGGAGCTTCCAGTTTATTTCCTCTCGACTTCTATTCTCGAACAGGACGGACCTCTGCCCTTTTGTTCACAATTCCACCCTTACTTTCCGCCCCCCCCCCCCGTCGCAATACTCTGGCCCTCCAGTTTCCCCACGGAGCGTATACAGTAGATTGTTGCATTCGATTTCGAACCGCCGGTAGTATTCCTCGGCATGAAGCAGGTACATCGAATTGAGATCGGATACATTGGATAAAATTGGATTTGTCGGTATATTCGAAGCGATTGGGTGCTCTCTTTCACGTCAAGTCTAGCTCCCTCTCACAGTCGATCATCCCATTTTCATCCCTCTCCCCCATTCTTCGCCTCCTCGTTTCCGCCCTCAGTCCCGAACCCCGACTCTCCCTCGGAGATGAAGAGACTCGTTTCTCTGATCTCCTACTCGACAACATTAATTGGCCCGATCAATTGGCGAAATTTCCTATAGCCGACGGTGGCTTTCTGGGCCATCAGCAATTTCCACTTTCGACCCTCGGCGAGCCAAGGAATCCTCCTCCTCCTCCACCGTCTCTCCATTAATACAATATATGTAGTGAAAAGATAATCCCGAGAAGGCCACGAACGTCGGGGAAGCTCACGGCGGATTCTCGTTCCCTCCGGGGCTCACGAAAACCGGACGTCAGTAACGAAATTACTAGGTGGTGGCTTGTGGTTTCCCGAGTGTGTCTCACGTTCCCCGGGGTAGGGGAATGTGGACAATTTTTTATCGTCTTTTTATCCCGTCGTGAAGAAGGAAGCCCCGGTGCTTCCGCCCGGCAAGAACTTGAGTGCAATACCTCTTCGTAGGACACACAGTGGCGAAAGGCTCTTTGGGACGATATACCCCGAGAGAATAACCGGAGACCTGCTCCGTGTATTTATTCAACGTTGTTTCAGCAACGGAACTCGCGGAAGAATGCCATGAATGCCATGTATAATACAACGAGTCATCGCGAAGCAAAGACTTTATTGCGGAATCGGGAAGGTGGCTTCTAAATAAATATATTTTTAATGGGATTCTCGGGATGTACGCGACGCAAGTTTGCACTGGGGGAAAAATACCTGCGGGGAAGATCGCGATAACGCCGGGAGGATCCCTCGGCCGGCTGAGGGAACGTGCGGCGGATCGAAGAGGGCATCGTTCCCCTCCGCCCTTTGCCTCTCGTACTATTTTTATCCCACCTCGTTTCAGTCTTCTCTCGATTTAATTCGCAATAATTCTTCGCAAAAAGAAGAAGAAAAAACATAAGATATTCAACGTATCTCGCAGCTTCCCGGGCCTGGACAACCGGTCGACGATGATTCTTCGTTTGTTTTTTTTTTTTTGTATATAATAAATCTTTGTATCACTGTTTCGTCAGGTTTCTTCGCCGGTGACCAGCGGAACTCCCCGGTCCGGCGTCTCGTGGCTCTCAAGATTTCTTCATTCGCCACGAGCCTCTTTGATTCTATAGTACGTGAAGGTTCTCGCAGCTTTTCGACTTGCTGTCCCGTGCCCACACCTTGTCCAACAAATGTCGGACCTTCAGACTAGCGCTCGTCCGACTGCCCCGGTACTTCTTCGGCGAGTTGTTCTCCGAGCACGAGCCGAGCGGCGATTTGCTCCGATTCTTTCGCGATCTCTTCCGGAAGAGATCGCGATTTCTCTCGGGATTCTCGAGCTTGAGGCGTATCTGTTTCAGAAGGCCAACGAGGAGCTCGTCCACGTTGTGATTCAATCCCACGGACGTCTCGATGAACTTGCAGTCGTACGAGGTCGCCATCGATTTGCCTTCTGCAACAAGCAATCGTCAGATGTACTTCGCGAACCTTCGCACAATCGACGCAATGATCGAGCGAATAATTATCGAATCGACTGTTAACGATCCACAATTTTCTGTATCACGATAGAGGGCGCGATTAAATGTAAATTAAAGTTTAACGCCGGAGAACCAGGGAGGGTGTTAGAGCAGATAACGCAAAGTTATGCACCGGGAGCCGGAGTGCTCGAGCCGATTTCGTACTCGACCTTTGAATCGACTTTTATTTTTAATTAACCGACCTCATTCGAGGTCGGCAAGCTGTCGGGAAAGGGGAAGGCCCGGCGATAAAGTGGGAAGTTTCTTAGCGCGAATAATTGGAGTCCGGGCGAGAAAACGGAAGGGGTTTACTGCTTTACTATCTCCCAAAGGTACGCTTAATAATATCGTGCAACGTAGTTTCCTCGAATTTACTTAAATCTACTTGGATACCCGCTGGATATACCGGACGTAAAGGTGTAATTTAAAAAAAGGGGAAAAATTGTTTCGCTCAAAGTCGTTTGTTCAAAGTTCGTTCGACGCTACGATCTGATATTTCGATTTATCTGGGGGTGCATTAGCGTGATGTATTCGCCTCGATTACCTTCTGTGCTGACGAGCCGACTTCGAACTAGGTCAACCTTGTTTCCGACAAGTATAACAGCCCTCGCCGACACGTGATCGCTTCGCCAAAGTGTCTGGAGAACGTCTTCGGCAACCCTGACCGAAGTTCTGTCGGTTGTCGAGTAAACGACGCAGTAGGCGTGAGGCTCGTAAGTTGCTATACAATTTTCGGGCTGCGAACATATCAAAGATATCCAAACGAAAGGTCGATTATATAGTCTGTCCGACACTGTGTTATGGCATAGGCATTTATTTGCGAACGGCGGTGCGACAACCTAATTAACATTTAAAGAAAAAAACACCCATTCGTTCAACGACCGTCATTTAAAATGAATGGCTGTGGCGTAAAAAACGTTAATTGCTTCGACAACGTTATACGGACATTATAACTTTTTTGCTCTCAATTCCAGGCCTCCCCCCCTCCCCCACCTTGCTTCTCACGCCGTGGTTAACGATTCCGTTCCCTGGTTTTCTTGTTTTTTTTCCCCTCTCGCGACGCTCGTTCGAGGGGGTGTTTTTAGTTAGCGCTTTCACGGAATAAAGAGCTGCGGCGAAGTTTAACACGGGCGGTTGCAGCTGGTGCTATTCGCGCTGGCTCTATTTTTGCCCGGAGCTCTTACGATGAGGGCTAACAACGTTTGGCTCAGCGTTGCCGTATGGCGGCGGAGAGAAAGCTCGGGGGAAAATAGATGAGAGATGAGAGAGTGAAAGAAAAAGGTGTGGAAGAGCCACGCTGTCCTGTAATACGGATGGACATTAACCCGGCTCGTACATCAGAGTCTACGTCTCGCTGGCTGCAGGCACTGACATTCGCACGATCTAAAGCAGTCTGAACAGTTTCTCGCTCTCTCATCGTACGCTACGTTTCGTACGCCCGGTGGATTGCACGGTGGATTGTCACACGAGATCGGAGCTCGAAATTCTTCACGGGGAAACCCATCGTTTTTCACCGCAAGTGATATCCGGTATGGCGTTTCCGGCGATGAAATGCGTATTCTCAAACCGAAAGTTTGTACCGGAAGTAGAGGCATCGTCAGCGAAAAAAAATCGTTACGTTAAAAAAAAAAAAAAAAAAAAAAATAGCGAACGTTCGCGCACGTATGTTGAAAGTACCAGCTATTTTTTCCACCGTGCATTCAATTTAAAAGCTCCACGGTACTTTTTTCATTAGTCAACCGTCCGAGTCGCGGGCGTTTCGAGTTGTCGTTTGTTCCGACGTCTTCTAAATCCCACCCGCTACTCAATTTGACAGAGCATTTATTATAATGCCCCGAGAGCTCGGTCGAAGGCTTCTAAGCCGCGCATCGCTCTCGACTGAGCGACTGTATACTTCCCCGGAATTGAGAGATCGATCTTCCGGAGCGGGGGCTACAACGAACGGGAGAGACTTCTCACTTGCATCGGTATTCACCTGAGGATCCGTCGAACAAAGCGTCGGGGATTCGTTCCTCCTCAGTCCCTCTCAGCTCCTTCTCTCGCTGTCTATCTGTTTCTTCCTTTCTCTCTCGCTCTTTCTTTCGAACGCGCGAGATTTATTATAAAGCGTGAGAGGGTTGTTCAATAAGGTAGTTGGTTCTCTCGACTCCTGTTCCAACGCAATCTAACGGTCCCCGAGGAGTCGTGCGATTTTTGGGTAGGACGCGAAGCGCCAGCAAAAACTCGCATTGTCGCGATGCCAAAGAATTTATACATCTCTCGAGAAGAATTATCTTTCCCAATACTACTCGATAATCACGGAATCGCCTTGACGGTAGGGATGTGAGCCCGGTCAATATCGGTTTGATAATCTAATTTTTCGACCGGAAGTGACGTCACACCAGAAATACGTCACTTTCGGTTTGAAAGTTTCATTTTTCTACCGGAAGTGAAGTGACACTGGAAATACGTCACTTCCGGTTTGAAAATCTCATGTTTCAACCGGAAGTGACGTCACACCGTAAAAACCTCACTTCCGGTTTCAAAGTGTCTCTTTTCAACTTGAAGTGACGTCACACCAGAAATACGTCACATCCGGTTTCAAAATGTCATTTTTCGACCCGAGGTGACGTCACACCGGAAATACGTCACTTCTGATTTGACAGACGCATTTTTCGATGGGAAGTGATCAATTTCTGGTACGACGTACTTCGTGTTTAGCTACATTGTCGATTACTTTATTAACTAAAACGATTTACCGGTATATTCACAACACTACTCACAAGTGAAAACAAACTTCCCCTCTCGATTTAATGAAGTCCGACGAAACATCCCGTGGATAATTCCGCGAGTATCGTGGATAATACTTTCAATGGCCGTTCATGCGGTACTTAAGGTACTCCCGGAAAAGCTTTTCACAGGCAATCGCTAAGCTGTTTTACGTGCCAGCTTAGTATCCATCGCAGCCATTTCGCGTGTGCGGCCGAGTGCGGGTGTTCGGGACTCCGTTAATGTTTTGACGCTCGGGAAACTTGCAGTTTGACTGGCAATTAAGCCTTCGAGGGTGTTACCATCGCAATGGATTATGTGTTCTCCCATATAGTAGTAGCACGAAGGAGAGTCGCTCGTACACGCCGGGTGTGTTGGTAAATCGTAAATATCTATAGGATCGGGCTTAATGCATCCCATGGTCTGAACAAGCACCCCACCGTTGCGGGACTATAGAGGGGCACGGCAAAACCGATGCTGAACGGCGTTATAGTTATAGCCGACGAGGAGTCGGAAGAGAACGCACGGAGAACGGCGGCGGAGGCTGATTAGACGGGACTCGGGGAGCGTATACGAGGGAGGCTGCGCGTATACACAGGAGAAGCTTTCCGTCGCCCGGTCCGCGTGTAAACTTTGACAACGGCCGTAAACTATGTGGCCACGAGGTGTGTCTCGGAACGTTCCTCGCACGAAACCGGGGTCGTAGTAACGAAGCGAGGGCGGAGGAGTTAAACTCACCGGGACGGTGGAGAGACCGAATGAGCGAGAGGCCGACGCGGCCGAGAATCCTGCGACAGCACTGTTTATATCGGATTAGGGAGCACATATTGTACTGGCCTGGTGTACACTGCGGGCCAAACTTATCGTTACTGGGGGGGGATCGCCGTTGATTCCGATTATCCGGGCGGGTATGCGTCACGGCGCTGGAAGGATGAGTCATCGCGATGGAATCGAAGATCCCGATCGCGGATCATCTTCGTTCGTCACGTTTCCATCGTGATTTTTACATCGTCGCCGGGATTCAATCGGGCGAAGGTTTGTTCTAGGGAACGTCGGGAGAGCACACCGATGTCGGAGGTAAAATTTTTCCTGAGCAAAGAAATTGTGGCGCGCGGAGGTGGGGAACGGAAGAGTAATCGAGCGGCTGGACGGTAACGGGAAAAAGGGTTTCTGCCGTCGGTAGGAAAAAGAGCTCCGGGCAACATAGACGACAGCTTTGTCAAATTCAACGTTGTGCTATTCACATGGCCGAACGTGTCGGCATTTATCACCCACGTATACAACACATTACACGGCCGAGAGCGTCGATGCGTTTGACGTGGAAAACGAAGAGAAAGGGTAAAGAGCGGGAGGTCAATGAGGGCGGATCGTAGGGGGGTGCGGGAGGGGGGGGGGAAACCTTCGCAAACCTCGTTCGTTGATTATAGTAGTTCGGGTCTCGTCATTCACCGCTAAAAGCGAACAAACAATTTCCGAGCTTCATCACTTCCCCCTCACCATCCCCCTCGCCCTCCCCCCTGCCGCACTCTCGCAGGGGCTTTTAATCGTTATTCAAATTTTGTATGCCTCGATTATTCAGACTCCCGTCAGCTCTTAATTACGTAATCTCCGGAAAGTGCTGAATAAACGTTCCATCACCGAAACAACGAGAATGTCAAGCCAGGACATTTTCATTATTGTTACATTGTAATTTTTTTTTTTTTGTTATTTACATCTCGAAATACATTTCAATCTTCGAGGCCCTTAATTTTGTACCTCGTATATCTCATTCCTTATCGCTCTTCGCTAATTCCTTCTTTTTTTCTTATCCCCGAACCCTTCGCTCGGTGCTTAATAACCGAGGTCGGGGCAGTCGTCTCAAAGGTTGGCCGAGTCCGGAGTCTATACTTATACAACAACTTTATTAAATTCGTACGGTCTTCGGTAGATCGTCGAGGCCTTGGCGGCCGCGCGCCCCTGCGAAGGGAATAAAAACGTACCCTCGGCGCGGCGACGAGAGGAATGTGCGAGCCCCGCGACCACCGTTTACCCCTCGTCGGGGTTTCGTCTCAAGGTCAATAGGTTCCTCGAGTGCCCGAAGGGCCGCCCGAACTCCCGATCGCTTTCTTCGAGGGTTTCCGCCGCGGCGCGGCGAGTCTCAAAGCTCGTACGTAATTCGCACGCGAGGAGGAACGGGCGTCACAGACGAGGGTAAGGCCGTCCCCGTCCGTGTCCGGCAGCACGGCGAAATATTATATTTTTGAAAAATATCGGAGGCGCCGTCACAGGGAAGGACGCGACGCTAGCTCGGGGTGGGGATTGATCGTTTTACAGTCGAAGTGAGCTTCCGGTTGGGCGAACGTCCTCCCTGCCCGACGGATATGCCTCGATGATCGGGCTCAGAGAAGATCGGGCGCGATCCAGCGAGCTCGCGAACGCCTCGCTACCCTCGACAGGAGCTCCGGTGAGCTCCCCCTCCGTCAACTGTCCGGCATCTCCTCGGGACCGTCATCCTCTCGCGAGGGCGCCGCAAGAGAGAGGGACAACTGTTGTAGCGGGGACACAGTCGGGCTTGTGTGTCGCCTGTAATCGATCTACACTGTGTGTATAGACGATCGGGTTTCGCTGACCTCACGCGATCCTCCGTGTACTCCGATATACTCTCCACTCTTATTTTCTCTGTAGCTCACGTTTAGCTGTCCGGAGCCCTCTTTCAACCGGAGAGACTTTCGAATTTCGCACGGGGAAGGGGGGAGGGGGAGAGAGGGGGGGGGGAGGAGAGGACTCTCGAAATAAACTGTCGAGGCACGTCGTGCATGTGCTTTTTCTTTCGACCTCGAACGGACGTTTAATAAAGGGGCACGGAGCGGGTATGAGTCGATCAAAAGAGAGAAAATCGTTGGGTCACTCGATAACTGTTCGCCTCCTTGTAATCTACCGTGAAACTACTAACGACGGCCGTTGCTCTGGGGTAAAGGTATAGTTTCGATGGAATCGCGTTTCTCCTCTTCTCCACGAGCGAACCTCCGGAAAAATCCATTTCCATTTGTCTTCCATGCTCGGCGAGCCGGTAAAGCACCCGGCGCTATATAGAGTACGCGGAGTACGTGAGCAAGCTGAACTATCGCGCGGCGGAGCTCCATTAAGATCAATTGATACCAGCTAAAGGGTTGAGCTTTTTTTATCCTTCGTGTTTTTTTTTTTTTTTTTTCGTTTATTAGCTCGACTCGTGTTGCGATCGACGACTACTATCGCGGCCATCTGAACGCCTGCGAGGCTATAAGCCCTTTCAGTCACGCTTATGCAGCCGGATGATTCGCAGTTTCCAATAAAAATATCGCTTCTGGGGAGGATGGCGCTGAAAATCTCGTGGGTGGTTTTCAATGTAATTCGCATTCGTATTTCATATCCGCTTCGAGTTTGTCCAGGGCACACTTTTTTTATATATCGGTGAATTCGCGCTGAATTCAATCCCATCCCTGGCTGGGCAGTGAATACCGAGTCTCCCGCACAAGAGAAGTCTCGACTATGCAGGCGATGGAAAAAAAAAAATTCATAGAAAAACAAGAATGGCTGATCCTGAGCGATGAGCGCGGTCGACTTACCGCGGGGATAAGGAAGAACCGCGCGTGGTATCCGGCTCGGGTATTTACGGGGGCGGATTACTCGCTTGTAGCCCTACGAACTCGCATGTGTGAATGAGAGCTGCTCGAAAGGGCTCACCGTTTTCCACTCACTCGATCGGTGAAGCCATGGTGCAGAATCGAAGAAAATATAAGGTCCGGACCGAAACTTTCATCCCCCGCACTGCGACCGCTATTCCCGTTATTCCCGTTATTCGAGGAAATTCGCTCCTATTGGCCTCTTCTATATTTCCTCCTCATTGGCTCTCCCGCCCGATCGACTCGGTCGCCGTTACGATCGTTACTTCATATTTTACCGATATAAATGGCCTCTACCGATATCGAGGAGATTTGTACCAAACTCCATCGTGCAAAGTGGGCATTGATTGGAAAAAAAAAATTGGAAATTCTACAGTGGAACGTTAGTCGATGCGAGTCGTGTGTACACTTGACAAACATTTCTCGTCTGCAAACATCCGCAATTTTCTCTACGGCGATTTAAAAAAATGTTGACGTCAATAATACGGTTCGTTGATTTAAAAAAAACAATAAAAAATAAATGTTTGTTGAACGCGCAAACTTAATTTACCGTGTGATCCTTCGGTGTTGGAGTTGGAGAAATCATCGTCGTTCGATCTTATCTACTAATGGCCTTTCGACGTCAACACATTTCGTCACGCGTACCTGTCGGGGTCATCCGGCGGAATCTCCGTCGGAATTTTCATCAAAAAGCTTTTCCGCACGTGTCGATCGCGAGCACGGATGCAGACGCGTTGGTCAAATAAACAGAATTAACGAGGCCACGAGTGGTGGCGATGCTGTTTTTTTTCGTAGGTTTGAACTCCACAATTTCGTATCTCACCCCATGTGCGCCGTACGAGGCGGATGCGCACAGCACGCGGAGCGAAGAGGGGCAAGACGGGATCGCGGGGGCAAAATGGACAACTTTTACCAATTTCTCGCGGTACCCAAAAAAAGAAAAAAAATTCCGTCTCCAATGGCGTTCCGTTTTGCCCCACTCTCTCACCCCCTACGTTCGAGTTCGCATATAAACTGTACGTGTGTCAACGGGGGTTTAATAGTAACCGTCCACTGGCGCGACAATTACCGGAATAGCCACGGTTTTTGTCGAGCTAACGTCATCGGGCACGGCGTCGTAGAGTTTCACGGGAATTGCCGTCGCGCTGTCTAGTGTCGGTCGACTAGCTCCGATGCTCCTCCGCGGCACTCCCACGAAACTTTTATCGCTCGAAAGATAAATTTTCGTAGGTACACTGTGCTGAGTTTACGAGCTGTCAACAGTAGTTGCGGAACTACCGCGGTGAATAAGGTTGAGGGTGGGTGAAGAGGAACGAGACGGGGGAAAAAAGCGCCCGGAGTACGGAAGGCTAACGCACTTAAGTTGAATTGTACGCGAGCGCAATTAAGAGGAAAGACGAAATAAAATTTCCAGAGTGCTCGGGAAGAGGAGGAGGGGCAGAGGGGGTGGGGGGGGGGTGGGATAGAGAGATGGATAGAGAGCTTTCACGGCAGTACGAGCGAAGCAGAACTTAATTATAAATAAAGGAGAATCGAATTACGTAGAATCGCGCGGTAGTTCGGTAACCCAATCTAATCGGGTGGGGGGGACCCCGTTAATAAACCAATTAATTTTTGCACCCTCGGCGGCAGAGCACGTGACGATGCAATCGTCCAGCTTCAGTGGAGAGCGCACGGAGCTTGCAACGATGGCGAGCCACAGAGGGCTTTTACGCGTTATTTAACGCCCGAGACGCTCGGCAGCGCGAGTTTTCGCTTAGGACGTTGAAATTTTATAAAAAGGATTCTTCTTTTCAGACCGGCGTCGAGATATAAGGCCGTGGGAGGCATGCGAAGAAGAAAAAAAGATAAAACAAAAACTGAAGATCGTCTCCGCCCGTAGATTACCCGGGGAGAGCGCGAAAGAATGAGAATGACCGCGAGGCGCGAGATCCGAGGGGAGAGCTCGTAAACTTCGGCGTAATGGAATTTGTTGAACGGGATAATTAAAGTTCGGCGCGTGGATTTCATCTCCTTCGCCCTTTCCACCGACCGATCCGCGACGGCTCCGGAGTTATGGGGCCTCGATGTTATAGTTAAAATTCCATTCAATAATAATTCAATTCGCCCCGGTATGGAACGGGAGTTATAATACCGCGACGGAGAATTAAATTCCCTATCTGCGTTTCTTCGCTTCTCGCACCGTTGCTTTTTTCCGCTTCACAGTCTTCGTTCGGTAAACTATGCCTATGTGTAAGCCACGTCCAGTTGCTTTCCAGGTGGGATTTTGCCGTACGCTCAAACGCCGTATCGGTCCTTCCCTGGCCGGCGTAAGCACTGCGTAATGCAACAACTTGGCTACGCAGCCGCTTGGCAGAGAAGAATTAAAAAATTCGCTGTGCCGTCACTTTAGGTTTGAAAAAGTCATTTTTCGACCGAAAGTGACTTCATGCCGGAGATACGTCACTTCCGGTTGGGAAAATTAAAATCTTGAGGGGGGAAATACATAGAAATGGTCGAAAACGACAAGAAATATCGGGATTTTTTTCCAACGCAACTACTCTAATCGTTTTGAAAATTTTGGTCCCGAAATAGCGAAATAGCTTAAAACAACTATAAGGTACCAGAGACTTTGATTTTTCTTTACCCGAAACTTTAAACGCGATTTACTCAAAACTACATTTTCGAAATTTGCGGCAGCATTAAAAAAAAAAAAAACTATCCATTCGATACATTTCGACCAAAGGTTTTTAGACACATATGTAATTGCAAACCCTTCTTCTAATGTACAATAAGATACCCTAAAAATTTCTAAACGATTGGTTGAGTAGTTGCGTTGGAAAAAAATCCCGAAATTTTTCGTCGTTTTCGACCACTTCTACGTATTTCCCCCTTTAAACCCGAGGTGACGTTACAGCAATAGGAGGTGTAAATGTTCGTCCCTCGTTATTGCAACGCGGGTGTGAATGGGGTAATGTTGAATGTTAAATAATTACAACTCGTCTTCAAAGATCTTCGGGTAACGGAGGGCGCTGCCGAGAGTTACGAGGACCCGCCGACAGAGTTCTTCACCCCCTGAGATTATGTTCAACGATGCAGCCCTCAGCGATGAAACACCTGAGGGCTTTTCTGTACTTTGGCTCATGTGATAGGTAGATTTCGGTGAAGCACTACCAGAGTTACTGGAGTCCTTTGAGCTTCTGGAACAAGATCCTCCTGGTGTACTACTATCCGTGGAACACTAGCTCGAATCCTTGCAGCCTGTACTTAAACTTCGGGCCGGTCTTAGGGCTGTCGATCATGGGTGATTCGCTGCACTCGCCGATACCGAGTTGCATAAACTTAACCGCTTGTGAGGATACGTTCGATGCGTACTTGTAAGGGTAGGTGCTATATAAGCGTATGCGCCGAACAGGTACCTTAGAAGACCCTAACAATCTTTATATTCAACGCATTTTTTACTAGCCGTTACTGCCCTAATGGTAAAATTTGGAATACGTATGTAAATTTCTTTTATTACTTGTATTAACCTCAGGAAATGGAATGTACGTATAAAGTGTATTCAAAATATAATTTTTTTTAACAATATATTTTTGTGTATGGGGTAAAACAACCAATGAATGGACACTTTCTATAAGAATACGTGCATAAAAAACGTCTATACATTGGCTTTTCGTCTGCTTACCTGTCCATTCATTGGCCGGTTTACCCTATCATAAATATATTTTTATGGCACATAGTTGTTTTCTTCCACGCGGCTATTTTCCTTGCAGCCTGCACTTAAACTTCAGGACGGTCTTAGGGCCGTCTTGGGTGATTCGCTGCACTTGCCGATACCAAGCTCCATAAACTTGAGCACTTGTAAGGATACGTACGATACGTACTCGTTACGTTCGGGTATACATCGTGTTCGTGTATGCGTCGAACAGGTACATTGGAAGACCTTAGTAATCTTTAAATTCAAAATATCTTTAAATTTTCTGTCCATCTAGTGGTAAAATTTGGAATGGGCAATTAAATTTCTTTCATTACTTTCATTACTTGTATTAACCGCAGGAGATTCAATGTATGCAGAAAGTGCATTCGAAAAACAAATTTTTTTCTGATTATGAAACATAGTATTTTTCGTTTATTTAAATATTTTTCGGTATATGAGACATAGTTACTTTTTTCTACGCGGCTATGTGGCATATTATCTGAATGAGAGTCGCCAGTATAGAAACATTCAGAACACAGATTGCTAAAATTTTATTATCAATTCTTTTTTCTGTGTTATTAATCGATTGCGTAACGGAGCATATATTCGGGCCGAAAATTGCGTTACCGCGATAGTGGGAGGACGTCAGAGGTCCGGCAGTAGTACCCGGGGAGAAGCATCAACAACATCGACTCTCTCTCCATCGATCGTGGTCAGTCGAGAGACAATTAACGTCCGGATCTCGTTATCAGCCGAACGGTAACGAGGTTCAATTAACTCGGAGGATGCGAAAGGGTCGGGTGATGGCGAGGTGGCTGTTTCTCGCTGACGGCCATTCAACACGTCTGTTAAAATTTTCCGGAATTAACTCGCATTTATACCTTGCATCGAAATCAAATCCCGACCGAATTTAAATGTTAATAAACAGCAGGTTCGTTTATCACGCGTGAATCTTGGACTTTTTTTTTTACCTCCAATTTATCTGCAATTTATCCTTTGAAAATTTCTTCGAAAACATTTCTTTGAGATGCATTGCTCATTGATAAAATCTTTCGAAAATTTGCTGCGGCTTTGGAACGGGCACGCAAAGGAAAAGTTATCTCATCGGTCAAAGTCTCCAATAACGATATTTTTTTCGAACATTTTTTGGATTAATATTGAGGAAGATTGCCCAATAAAACAAAGCTTTTTCACCATCGTAAAAAGGGTTGTTTGAGCGGTGTTCGATCTTATATCGCCGGGCAATATCGGGGCACGTGGTGTGTCAAACGCTGCGCCGAACGGGCGGCGAAAAGAGCCAAGTACTGTTTGACGTAGCTGTTTTCCGAAGGACTCAACGAGAGCGGGGAGTTGATGGAAACTGCCATATTCCACACGTGCTTGAAAAAGCTCCGGTACCAAAGCTCGCAGCGGGAGTGCCGGGGTTCGAGGAACCCTATCGCAAAGAGGGAGACGTTATACCGAATGCATTGTTCTGAAACCGTAGCATGGTGGTGACTGCGTGTGACGATGCGAGTACGAAGGAAGGGCGGCAGCCGCTCTGCCCGATCCTCGAGATAGAGTGTGCAAAACGCAAGGGAGTGTATCGAAGGGCTTGAAAAGCGAACGCGAGCTGGCGGGATGAAAAAAGAAGGAAAAAAGAAGCAATCCATCAGGAGTCAAGGGGATCCTCCCTTTGACTCCATCATCCTCATCCACTTGTCGGCTTTCTTTTCCGTCCCCCGCAGGTGCTTTTTTTTTTCTGCGCAAAAAGCGAATACCAGCGCGGGTGAAAATAATCCGTTACTCGTGGCGAAGTTATCCATGCATGGAGGAGAATTTCTCCGCTGTCAATGTGCCACTCTCGAAATGCGGCGCAGTTCGAGTACGGCACGAGGAACGGTTCGACAACCTCTTCCGTTCGGGGTTTTTCGACGAGGCGTCACAAATCCCCGACGTCTGAATGGCGAAACGCTGTTTCTTCATCTCGTTCGGGGACAACGTCTCGGGAAACTCGCGGGATATTCCCTTTCGTGAATACGTTATCGTACATGTATACAGCGTTTGTGCACACAGACGTGGTCCCGCCTCGGGACCGACGGAGCGGACGAGGGTCCGCTTCATCTGGATGATATTCAATTTTGATGACTTATTTTCAGCCGGGGACGTTGATACGGGAGATTTATTCCCCTCTTATCGACAGTGTCGTAGGTGAGGAGCTACCGCAGTAACGTTGTTCGACGCTACATCCTACGCCCGCGAGTTTAGGGTGCGAAGATTTTGCGGTGTGAAATAAACAGCGCGGAGAGAAGCGCGTTCCAAAGGGTGAAAACGGAAATGATTGGAATAACGGCGCAGCCGACGTCCTCAGGCCGATACCATCCAGAGGGAGATAGAGAGGCGTGCTTCGAATCGCCGTTTACTGGATATTGGCACGAGGCCGCTACCGGAAGCGGGCTGCAGCGGAAGGCCCTATCGGATCCGATCGCTCGTTCGCCCTCTCGCGAGCGAGCTTGCATTTCTTGTTTCGCTTGCTTCGTTCCGACTTCACGTGCACCATCCGTGCGCAACCTAATCAAGTCTCGTCGATCACGAACCAACGAACTGAAAGCAAGTTTGATAGATCAAAGAATACACCGCTCCCAATTTCCGACGGGGTTTACAGTTCATCGGTAGCTGGCGATTTGTTAATTCGGCTATGCGCGTAACGCACGCACGCGCGAGGCGGAGTTTGTGGGGAGAATCAATTTTAATTCCTGCCCCCGAGTAACAGCCAGCCTTTGGCTCGCTCTGCACTCGAGCTCTCTGGATGCCGAAAAAAAAAAAAATTAATTTTTCATCATCGAGCTGTTAAAAATTTCAGTAAACCCGAGCGAACGCTGCACGGCAGTATGTATTATAAAAAAATTCATTAGAAACTTCACCGTCCCGCTTCGAATACCCTCCCAACCCGACGAATTAAACTTTCCATCCATTCGCTCGCTAAATTTTTCAGCTAATCGAGCGAACACTGTACAGCCGTGATATTTAATACAAAAATTCACGAGAAACAGGATTTTCGCGTTTTCCGATAAAGCTGCGAAATTCCAATGGAGCACGATCAACCGAATATTGTATATAATTAAAGTCGGTTCGAAAATCCTTGCAGTTATATCCGATACAACGCGTCTAGCGGAAACTAAGGATTTCGTGGTGTAACCGCCGTCCGTTGTTCCCCAGCGTCCACCTTTAAACTCCGGTCGCGCGTGTTATCCCCTTTCGTAGGTGACCACAGCTACACGGAACGGTTTGCAAGCCACCCCCGGCGGCTCTCGTCTCATTGTCGATGCATGCGAGGTTCGGTATCCTATATGGAGCCACGTGCGGACACGCGATATCGGGCTCCGGAGCTTGTTATGCCCCCGTGGAAAATTGATAATTTAATTCAATCCCTGACCCCGAGCCACCGAGCCCAAGACAATAGCTCGAGCTTCCGGGCTGCCGTTCGCGGACTGTCTTGAACGCGGGATCCGGACAATTTTGGATTGATCCCGAGATTGCTCGACACGATCGAGTCCACGATCTCTGGTCTCATCCAGTCCGGGCTCTTTGATAGTTCCCGCACGTAACGGTAATACCCTCGGAATTGTTATTCACGTTGTTTAATGGACCTAAGCCGGCAAGAGGCCCGAGAGCGATACAGTTAGCCATGGAGAATTCACGCCCGGAACAGTGTCTGCAGCTTTTACACGAAAAGCGTTACTGGCTGGCCAACGTTCGTTGTTGCGAGCCGGCATTATGCTCCTTATTCGGGGAAAGCACGGGCACCGCTGCGAGAACGACCGGGCAGCACATTTTACTCTCGGTAGTCGTTTTCATAGAGAAACACCAGCATGCGTTATACGTGCGATATTGCTCTACGGGGAGGAGGAATTGTTCTTCGGTTTGTACAGTTCTGCAGCCACACCGGCGGTAACAGCTGCACGACACGTTTTCATTCTCATTCTATCCGCAGCTTTTCCCCGCTCAGATGCATACCGCTATTTGTTCCTATTTCATCCTGCCTGTGTACTTACCGGCCCTTCGCCGAAACGATTCCCGTTTGTATTCTGCGGTGGGAAGCGGATGGGAGAGACAGAGTGATTAGTCTTGTAAGAGCGATAACGCGAAGTTGGCGATTATTCAAGGTGCGCCGTTTTTGGTTATCGTCGCCAATTTGTGATCACCATCAATGTTATTTGTTTTTAATCTTTGCTTCTCGACACCTCGAGAGTATCAACATTAATGTACATAATTATATCCACTTTATAAACATACAATGGATTTAATTCTGTAAATTAATGTAGATACTTATTCAGCCCTCTCTGGATTCGGCTGTATTTTGAGTTTTGTTATTCAGAAAAACGGTGGGCAAGTATTACCAAAATGTCCGAGAACGTTGGACTTGCCCTAATTCGCGAGTGTAGGGCGTTACACCGGTACTCGCTAGCGCCATGACTCGGAATACATACATCTGATTGTGATAGTACGAAGGTGAAAAATGCACGCGTACATCGTAGCTACACGGAGAAAAAAAAATTGTTGGTACAACAAGAATTTTGTTACCACAACTGATTTACCTGGTTAATATAGAGATAACAAAATATTTTGCTGCCGCAATAAATATTTTGCTGTGGCAACAAATATTTTGCTGTAGCAACAAAATATTTTTGCTACCACAACAATAAATTATTAAAGATCTACATTTTGTTAGAGAAACAGAACTGTTTTTCTCCGTGTACCACAGGGTCTCATCGAGAACATGGCGAGAAGAAAATGAAGGTGAAACGAGATGGGGTTATCGCCGTTTTATGCTCGTATTATCACGGACCCGCCGACTTAGGTCGGGCAACCCCCTTCGCACCGCGCCCTTCACCCTCCGAACTGCACTTGTAAATAGCACGAGCGGCAGAAGTAGCTTCATTGCCGATCCTACTTTTCCCAGTTTCGAGAATCGAGCTAAGATATGCAAATCGGATGTATGAAAAAAGACAACATAAAAACATTTCAATATCGCTGCGACGTTAATACACGGCGTGGTTCGAAGACCTCTTCGCATTGCGACGCATTTTTCTAGTAGCAAATAACAATTGCGATAAGGCGTTTTTTTTTTCATATAACCGAGCATCGAAAACTGGTCAACACGTGTGTAATTTGACTCATCGATAACGCCCGGCAAAACGGAATTCCCGCGTCTGACACGCAAACATATTTTTTGTTTTTTTCTCGGATCTTCGTCAAAACAAACTGCTGAAATTTCCGACAGCCGGCTGACGAATATTTTTGTAACGGCGGTCTGTGATCACGTCAAAGAATTGACCTAACGAGGAGAGCGCCGAAAAGGAGAGACGGGACATTTACGTCACGGGTGCGTTAGTTCGAGCGGGAGGCAGATAACCCTCGTCTGATCAAACGATACTAGACTGGCAAGTGGCACGAGCAGAGGGTCCCACGTTATAAAGTTTGGAGAAATGCGAGGTCGGAGCCAGTTCGAACTGAGAACAAGATAGCGAAGCAGCGACGTACTGAGTTTGCCTCCATTTCTACTGCCACGAACACTCGCTGTTACGCCTTCGCAGTCGACGATCAAACGTCAAGTGCTCTATCGCAATCGAGTCTGCGCACACTTCGCGATGCAGCCCAAAAGATACTCCACGCTGTTCCTGTGTCTGATCGTCGCGACGCTCGTGTTGACAGCTCTGTCCTGTTATGGCAGTAAGTGATCGAATACACGCTAAGACGAAGAGAAAAGAAAATTAATAAAGTCAATGAAATTCGGAAATTTCGGTATGAGGACTCATAATTATTATTATTTTTTTCATTCGAGCGAATTACGGTTGAAAAAGCCATTTGATTGATTTTACTAATTTTCTTTTTTACCAACAGATTTTATTTACCAACAGATGTTGGTAAACAAAATCGCATCAGTTATCCGTGAATTTGTTTTCAGGGAGACGATGCGTCCCCGGCAGGTCCTACTTTAACGGCTGCAACGAGTGCCAATGTTCGCTGAACGGATACGAAGTCTGCACGGTGAAGGTCTGTTCCGTTTACGATGAGAATCTCAAACAAAGAGTACCGATACGGGTGCAGGCAGCACCGGATGATTTTTGGGAGCCGCTCCCGGTCGCGCCTTCGCGGATCCACACCGCTCTCGGATCTTATGGATTATCCGTGTGGCAATAAAATGTATCACAACGCTACAATGAATTTTTCTTTTCAACTCTTTTTTTATGGATTCCGAGATAATAAACATTTTCAACTTGGAGTCGGAGGTCATTTCGACGGTATGAGGCAGGGAAAGGACAGCAGAGAAGACGCATTTTTGACCGTAATCAATGTTATTTGTTTTCAATCGTTGCTTCTCGATACCTTGAGAGTGTCAACATTATGTTACATAATAACTGTTCTGAGTTTTGTTATTCAGAAAAACGGTGGGCAAAATGACCAAATCTGGCAATAACGTTGGGTCAGCCCTAACTCTCATAGAAAATTTAGGGCGTTTCACCGGTGCCTGCTAAGGCCCTGACTAGGCCTTGCCGGGGCCGCATCAAACCTCGATGTAACGCTCTGCTTGCCATCGCCTTATAATTGGGTTTAAACCAGTAATAAATAAATAAATACTGTTCTTGCAAAGCAATACACCCAACCGGTCGTGATAGCGCGAAAGTAAAAGATGGACGCGTGGAACGTCGCCACCCTAGAGTCTAATCGAGGACATGGCGAGAAGAAAAGGTGAAACGGGATGCGGTTACTGCGGTTTTATGCTCGTATTATCACGGACCAGCCGACTTAGCTCGGCTGGTGATAATATTCCTCTCATCGAGCGGGGTTCGCTTAGTCCCTTTGCCGAGAACTCACGAGTGTGCCGCACCGGCACAGCCTGGTTAATTTTCCGGCTCGTTACTCCTGTGCATCCCTCTCTTAATGCAGTGCAGACCGCGACCTCAGCTATCCTCGGCTAATGCAGAGAACACCGACGACTGATATCCCGCAACCGTTGCGGAGGAGACAGAAGACGACGGGGAACAAAAAAAAAAAAAACACACCGATGTAAAACTCCATTAATCGATTATCGGGAGAGTGTTTCGACCGATTCTCGGACTCGGCGACACACCCGGTGTCCTCCGCTTCCGGCAAAGTTGAGAGCCTCAAGCTGCTCCAGCGGGGTGGGGCTATCTTGACGTTCTGCTACAAATTCGATATTAATTGAATTCAAGCCTCCCGTGGTATAATGGCGATGCCATATTCCCTCCGCCGAACGGGTTTTGCCAGTGCCCAGGTCGTTCCTTGGCTACACTCTCGCTACATCATATTCGTAATTCAGTGTGGTTTCGTCGTGGATAGCGCTCCGGTCCGTTCGCCGTACAGTTCCCGAAGTTCCTCTCGACCGATACTGCTCGTTCGATGCAAGATCTTCTCGTAATATTTAACGGTACGGTTAATCCGAATGTATAATTAATGCTGACTATCGGCCGGAGAATATAGCGCCGAGGTTACCGGACGGTCGGTGCGGTACGGATAAGTCGAAAGTTCACGAGGGTCTCGCTGAATGACGCCGAACATCAGGCTTCCCAAGCCGACCCGTATATCCGGTAACGAACGGAACCGAAAAGTTCGGCCATAGCATCGAGTCATGGCTCCGCAATCTCGTCCAAAAAGTTGGCGATCCGGCCGTGGTTTCGAGATTAACGCGATTTTGAACTCGCCCGGATTCGGAGTTTCTAGTTCTGGCGTATGCGTATTCAAGTTGACAAAGATTGACGAAGCCTAATCGACGGTCGTTAATCCGCTCGACAGTCAATAATACCCGAATATTAAATCAGTGACAAATTTAGCCGTTTTACGAACAGTTATTATATCGGCTCTGCGTCGAGTGATTTTTGTACGCGTTACGTGGGTAAAGCAGATCCGGATTTGTATCACTCGCCGTCGATGAGTATCGCGATAACCGGGGAATAACAATGTTCTATTTACATCTCAAAACTGACGCAGTGAAAGCCCCCTTGATTCTATCTCGGTTTCCCCTTCTGACGCACTATCGTTCATGTAATGAAATCGTAATCGGCTTACAGGAGGTGAGCACGTCAATTACCTGCTACATTTCCCAGAGTTTCTCGTGCAACCCCCTTCGCACCGCCTGTTTCATCCATCGACCAACTGTACTCGTAAATAGAAGCGAACCTTCCCCCCTGGAAATTTTAATTGCTGCGTTTCGAGAGAGAGAGAGATTAACGTAGTTACGCACAATATCACCAAGCCCAAGCGATCCAAAGAAATTCGCTGCTTCGATCGTCGGTCTGCAGTGTAATCGGCGTTTGAATTTAATCCTTCCCCCTATAGTGTAATCGGCGTTTGAATTTAATCCGTCCGCCTACAGTGTAATCGACGTTTGAATTTAATCCGTCTGTCGGATCTCCGTATTGTTTAATTATTGAAGTTAATTGTTTCGAGCAGGGTTGAAATATTACAGCCGACCGACACGTGATTAATTGGTACTTCGCAAAATTCACCACGTGCGGACAGCGCTATGTTTTCGTTTCGCAATTTGCCCGATGCCAGGAAATTGTTACATCGAAAACTCGATAATTCGGGAAATACAACACGTTAATTTGTAATTATCGAATCGTGCGAATTTCCCAAATACAATGTTTTCAGTCACAATACGCAAATTTTACCCTCAAAGTATACCAGCATTTTTTTTTTAAGTGTCATTATCTGGTAGTTCAATATTTCGACATTTCGTATACTCCGACATTTTTTTTATACGATATTTTGGGCTCGACCCGGATCGATACGTATTTCTGTAACGGATACACACTATCCACGCGAATGTATAAGCCTAATACAAATTTTGCGAAGACCTCTCTCGTCCTTTCATCGCAGATGTGAGAGAGCCTTGGACACAATCTCGATCACAGTTTCCAGCTCGCTGACTGCGCTCCGAGTCTCTATCAGGGCGAAAGCGGTATCGGTGTTCGCGGTTCACCGTTGTGTTACCGGCACTTCGATAACAGAAAGGTATTACGGATGGTTCCGCAAAGGCGATACTTCGGGTCTGATAGAAACTCCGCGTTGCGCGACTCGGAGGATAGAATGTTCCTTGTACGTTGCTCCAACTGTCTGGCAGTATTTCATTGAAAGGGGGAGACGTGAAGTTTGTGGTACTTCGAGCAAGCTGACACGAAGATGATGCTCCGTAGTTGTCTGAGCGATAATGACGAGAAAGCTTCTCAGAAATTGTTTTGTTTAGCACCCGCATTTGTGACGAAGCGACATCAGCTGAACGGTGCAAGCGGAGCGATGATAGTTAGAGTTTACAATATATAAAACAATTAATGCGCCCGAGAATCTACCCCGATTCTTTAGCTCCACGAAAGTGCGTCACGAGAGAAGGAGAAATAAAATACGCCCGAGGAAAATCCACCTTTCCATCAGAAACTCCAAGTTGATCAATGTCGGGTTTTTCGCCTCTCCGTGCACGATCCGGTATTCATCGTATTATTCTACTCCACACTGTAGTCCCGGCACCTGCGCACTTTTCGCAGAACTCGGTGACACGAAAATAAGTGACAATGAGATATGGAACTCCAACACAGAAAGCCTATGGAGAGTGACATCACGGTACGAAATATCTCACGGAAATAGACATCTTTCTAACGGGCTTCATTTTTCGTCGAGCCGACGTTGTAGTGTTTCGGTATTTTCAAACGGAGGTGAAAATAGCGACCTAGTGATCGACACACCAGAACTTTATCGTTTCGTTGTGTTTTTTTCGAACATACCTTAAACTTAAGTAGACTTGATATGGATATAGGCAGTTGCCTACAGATAGGTAAAAAAAAATGCAACCGTTAATTGAAAAATAATAAAATAAAAAACTAAAATATAAAATACAAAAATACGGACAGTTGGTTTACCCAGCGAAAATAAGTGACAATGAGATATGGAACTCTAACACACATAGCCGATGGAGAGTGGCATCACGGCAGGAAATATCTCACGGAAATAGACACCTTTCTAACGGGCTTCATTTTTCGTCGACCCGATGTTCTAGTGTTTCGGTATTTTCAAACGGGAGTGAAAATAGCGATAGCTCTTCAAGTGATCGGCACACCAGAGCATTATCATTTCGTTGAGTTTTTTTTCGGACATACCTTGAACTTGAATAGGCGGTAGGCCGGTGATACCTCTTTTAAACAACGTTGGGATAATTCGATATGGATATAGGAAGTTGCCTGTAGATAGGTAAAAAAAAATTGCAATCGTTAATTGAAAAAAAAAATAAAATAAAAAAATAAAATATAAAATACAAAAATACGGACCGTCGGTTCACCCAGCGACGGATAAGCCGTCGATCTGCAGAATCAGCATATAAATTACATTACCGGGGGAAAAAACGCGAACCCAGATAACTGGCTGATTGGACTGGCCAACTTGCCGGTCCGCCATTTCAGATTCAAGGACGTGAGAGGGGACAGCCCGAAACCATTACAGTGATTAAAGTTTCCGGCTCGGTGACTGGTACATATCGACAGGTGGAACCGGTGCCGCTCGTATGTACCTACTCCTTTCTCTCCCCTCCGGTAAATCGAGATTGTCTTGTCCAACGATCGATCGAGGCCTGGGAGAGGGGCAGAGAAGCAAAAGTACCTCGATAGCTAACGCCACTTTTCCCATCTTCGAGAATCGAGCTAAAATACACAAATCGGAAGAATGACGAAAAAAACCATAAATAAAAAAAACAACAACAAATGAAAACATTTCAATATCGCTGCGACGTTAGTAAAGTGAGTATTCCGAAGACCATCTCGCATTGCCACGCATTTTCCCAGTACTAAATAATAATTGCGTTAAGACGATTTATGTGCACGAGCATCGAAAACTGGTCGGCGCGCGTGTAAATCGTACGACTGATTCAGCTATAACGTCCTACAATGCATGATTCTCACCGCGTGTGTCTGACAAACATATTTTTTTGTAGAAAAATAGAATCCAATATGCTGCCTCATTTGTACAAAGAATGGATCCGGTGTCTATTCTGAGAGTCCATTTATTACTTCGATCGCAACAGCGAAAGAAACGAGTCTATATTAAATAATTCTATTAACTAAAATGTCATTAAAAATGACTATTAAATAATTCGGTAAACATTGCTCGTCGAGCTCGTAGACGTCCTGGCGGCGCGTTGTGTGATTAATTTTCCACAACGAGCAACCGAAATTTCTGAGCGCAGGCTAATGAACATTTTCGTATCGTCGGTTTGCGATCGCGTCGAAGAATTGACCTAACGAGGAGAGCGTCGAAGAGGAGAGGCGAGACATGTACGTCGTGGGTGCGTTAGGTCGAGCGAGAGGCAGATAACGCTCGTCTGCCAAACGATACGAGACTGGCAAGTGGCACGAGCCGAGGAACCCACGTTATAAGGTCTGGAGAAACGCGAGACACGGAGCCGGTTCGAGCTGGGAACAAGCTAGTGAAGGAGCCACGTACTGAGTCTGCTTCCGTCACTATTGCCGCTACTACTCGATGTTGCTGCCTTCGTAATCGACAATCAAACGTCAAGTGCTCTATCGTAATCGAGTCTGCACACACTTCGCGATGCAGCCCAAACGATACGTCACGCTGTTCCTGCGTTTGATCGTCGCTACGCTCGCTTCGATGGCTCTGTGCAGTTTCGACTGTGAATTATTGAATTATACGCTGAGAAAGAGAGAACAGAAAATTAATAAAATCCACGAAACTTATTTTCCAATGAGGCTGCAACTCATTAAAATATGTATACATTTCTTTTTTCGTTGGAGCGAATTTCACTTAAAAAAATGATTGCATTGATTTCAGTGATTTTGTTTTTGCCTCTGTATACGCAATGAGTGCGGCTCGCGGTGCGGATGTTGGTAAAAAAAATGTCTTTCGTTATCCGTGGATTTGTTCTCAGCGAGAAGTTGCGTCCCTGGCAAGTCCTACTTCGACGGCTGCAGCCGGTGCTTCTGTACGGCGAATGAAAAGATAGCCTGCACGATGATGTGGTGTGTCGTTTACGATGAGAATCTCCAGCAAGACTTACCGGTACAGACGCTGGAAGCACCGGATGATTTTTGGACCCCAAAAGACATCGTGAAACCTCCCGCGCGTAAAAATATTTCAGCGCTGTCGGTTTTTATAGACTCCTCGTGTCGCAATAAAATTTATTACAACGCTGCAATGAATTTTTCTTTTAAAGTCTTTTTTTTATGGATTCCGAGATAATAAAAATTTTCAAGTGGAGTCGGAGGTAATTCCGACGTTACGAGGCCGGAAAGCATAGCAGAGGAGACCGATGGTGGGGGAGGACAATAGAAGAAAATTGCTAAAGGAAGAAAATTCTGCGGAAGCTCGTTTGGCAATTTCACGGAGCCCGGTGCACTTTTCCTCCCTTTACCTCCATTCCCTCACGGTCTCTCTCTTGCATTACCCTTTGTGCGTTAACGTTGTTCTTGGCCCCCGCGCGCAACGGCGGTAACTCGCACGAACTCAAAAGGCAACCAACTAGCCGAGTAGCTTCTCGCGATATAGCGTATCTTTTTAGCCTGTACGTGCGGCGTTGAACGTCGAGGCTTTCGACTGCTCCTTCAAAGCCTGCCGTTCGCTCAAAGTGCACGATAAAAGGATACGACTTAAAAAATTGTAAATAAAAACCCTGTAAATAAATAAATAAATAAGTACGGTATAAATAAATGAATAAGTATCGTGTAAATAGATTTTTTTCTTCAAACTGGTTTCTCGCCCAACCTTGCATCTGTTGTACAATAAAAAAACAAACAAGACGAGATACCGAGCAAATCCAGGAAGCCACGGAGGCAATAAAGAGTAGCTATTCATCATTCCCTCTTCCTGTTTCAATGCATTTTCATTAACATCCGACGGAAAAGATGGCGTCTCCATTATTATATTTACCATTCAGTGGTTTACTTTGTTCCCGGTACATGTCTCTGAGAAAAATATGTTGAAGACGCTTTTTGCAGCAAATTTTATAGACTTCACGGCTGCGTCTTTGGATTTCGATGAAGGAAGTTTCAGTCAGTGTTACTTTTCATTCGATGAAAAAAAGTGTTATCGATCAACGATTATTTGCTGCGACCTTCGCGACTATCACAGACGGGGGGCTATCAAATTTTTTAACAGAATGACCCCGCGCAGCCTGGATGAATATTTTTATTTACTTTTCATAATCCAAGCAATGGAAACCGGAAGATATGAATCTGTCGGTTGCTATTGCTATTTTTATTTTTTATTAACGCCGATAAGGATGAATGATATAGGCAGGTTGAAGATGATCCTGTAGCAGGTGTATCGGACGTCTTCCGCACAGTATAGCAAGGATCCGGGCCAGCTCTCTCACCCCCGGCAGAGGGGTAAATATTAGTCAGCTCCCTTACTGCACAATTCCGCCCGCAGGCGCTTCCGCAGGAGTTTACCAGACGGAGCGAGAGGGCGGAAATGGAAGGGAAAGAGTGACTGGTTACCTAGATGTTCGCAGAAAGTGGGTATAGTCGTGGAAGGCAAGAAAGGTCATCGGTTAACCCTCCTTTCTCACGAGAGGGAAAATAAAATTGCTCAACCCTCCGGAATATATGAAAAGATCCGCTCGTGGGTGCTCTGGCGAGAAGTGAAGGGAAGGGAAGGGAGGGGAAGAGAAGTCGGAGCCTCGGGTATTGTTCTCTCCGGCGAACGTACAACAGCTGCATTTAACTTGTTACGATAATACACTACGTCCCACAGTGTTTTCCGAGCACAATGAATCAACAGTACAATGATATTACAGGCGTTAAATTTGCCGGAAGGGATTTAGTCCGCGAAGCCTCAAAAAGGCAACGGAGAAATTCAAACTTGTGTCAATAATTCGTGTACCTAATAACGGCTTTTCACGGAAATTCGTCGAATATGAATTTCGTGATTGTAAATATTTTCGATGTATATTCCTCTCGGCGAAATGAAGTTATAATAATAATAATAATACATTGGTAGGAGGCCAAGCGTATGCTGATGTCGCTTCGGGGAATTGAAGATTTCGGTGTAATGACCAAAGTCCTGGAGAGCCGGCGAGAGCTCCGACTCGGATTGGATTGCGTAAGAGCCATTGCGCTGGAATGAATGTTAAAGAAAACCGTCAAGGTTCGCCCTTTAATTTAGTCTTGCGTTGGTTCTTCTGTGTTTCTCTTTTTTCTCTTAATCTCCGCAATGAGAGTGGATTTTATCTCCCTGCGACGTTGGCACTGTAGCCAAAAACGTCGCGACTTCGACGGGCTCTCAAGAGTCCCTGGTATTCCTGGAGTTCCCAAGAGGGACGACAAGGACTCCGGGATTGAAAAGAAAACAAGAGCCGAGGTCGCTGAGGTAAGTGAGGCCTAACGGTAAAAACAATTTAGCCTGTTAATTAATATTGTTGCGGACGCATCTCTGCCCCGTTTCCTGCTTCTCGTTCTGGCTTTCCAACTTTATTGTACCCTCGGCGGGGTGTTCCATCGCTGGCGCTGCGTCGCAAATGTTCATTTGCCCGCGGCTCCGTGGCACTTTACATATTAAAACTGCTCGGTCCTCTTGGCTCGGAATAATAATTACAAATTAAGACGGCTCGACACTCGTTGCGCCGAGGAACCCTGAGGAATCGCTATGTCTACACAGATTTCTTTTTTTTTTCTTTTCCCTTACGAGAATTCATTCGATGATGTTCACTGTCGCATAATGAATATTCAGCAGGGTCAAAGTGTGTACTCTTCATGCTTCACTCAGTCGGAGAGATGGTTCGAAAAAAAAAAAACAAGAAAAAAAGAAGATGGAATAATATTAAAAGGGAAAAGTCACATTAGGGAAATTACGCGCAAACATATGTATAGTCGGTCGCGTGGGATTCGCCGGCATCAAGCATTGAGCAAAGGGATGAAAAGAAGAGTGACAAAAAACAACCAAGGTGACAACGAATACGTGGCAGAGCGTAACGTTATGGAGTGCCGGTTAAAAGTTTCTTTTTTTTTGTACCTACGTTATGCAGGCTTAAAACTACTTAAGACACGACGCGGACGAGCGAAGCATTCATTCGTTCGCTCGCTGCGTATGAAAGGGAAATAAGAGTTGCGACTAAGCTGGATCTTCGGTAGTCGGCCAGCCGCGTTAAAAGCGCTGGAGAAACAGACGGAGAGGGCGCCAACTCGTCATATTTAACTCTCTGTGCCCGGTTGTTTTGCCCGGCATTAAATTACGAAAAGCCCATCCGCAGTGAGTTTAAATAGAGTGCTTCCCCGTCTACGCCAGAAAGATGCGAATGCAAAGTATATGCAGCGAGAAACGCGGAGCTGGCAAACACAAGTGCGAAATCCCATCGTCATCGGTGCATGTGCTTTCGTCGACCTTTTTTTTTTTTTAATAACGAAACAGTCGTTTCCCTCGCCGGGTGCTCTGATTGACGAGGTGTCGTCTCTTCGATTAACCTCGCGTCACTTGAGCGTCCTTAATTCGAAATATCTGTTCCCCAATTAATCAAACCGGTGGAACCAGCCGCGGCTCATCAGCTCGCAAACAGCCGACCGTCGCGTGGATGAACGAAGAAAGAGAACAAAAAAAAAATGGTAAATTAAAATAAAATAAAATGAGTGCAGGGGGAATGAAACGAGAAAACGAAACGAGACAGTGGACGGACTGCGGGTTGAAGGTTCAACTGTGGCAATCTGGGTCAACTCGATGTGCCACTGCTAGCTTCTATATACGCTATAACACTGCTACTTCGCTTGTGGATACGAGACCGAGTTTGAGCCTGTGTTTCTCTCTTATATATATATATATATAAATTTATATACATGTGTGTACATATATATAAGGTTTACCTATAAAGCTACATAGAGCAGAGAGGGTTGGCTCTGCAACCACGACTACCACGAAAGAACCGCCAGAGTTGGCAATGCGAAAAGTGCGCAACCCCCCCCAAATTCTCTTTCCTCATACAGACAGCAAAGGGATGAAGTTCTCCCGCACCTGAAGGGCCGGAACGTTCCACAGAATTATTAACCAGTGGCATGTCAATCCGTCGGACGGTCTTTTTGAATTTTCTGCTCTCTGATATGGCTGCATACGGTACCATTTTTATTATTTCAGTGATCTCTCTCCCTTTGCCGCGCTCTCAATTTTCTCTTCGGGTGTGCCGGATTTAGATATTTCCATTGATTTTCTTACTCTCGACCAGCGGTACCGAATTTTTATTTTTTATTGCAGCGCTCGTTCTGTGAATTCTCTCAGGCTCCTACACCTTCCGCAGACTCTCGGTGACTCCCGGGATCGGAGTCCGTGCACTCGCGTCTCGTTACTACTTAATAGCTCCCGATGCATCGAGTGAGTGCAGCCAGCGAAGGGTGCACCGGCAAAGTAGTTTCGGTCCGCCGTCTCGCTTTCCCCTCTTGCCCGTTCCCCGTTGCTGCGCGGCGTGTGATTTAATTATCAGCGAAGTGGAACAGCGAATGGCAAAGTGAATTTTATATTATCGCTTCTGAGAATAACAAAAGCCTTTGCCCATGATTTAAACGGTTGCGAGAATCAATAATGCTCGGGTAATGAGATTACTTTTCTAAGTACTTGTTTCATAGTCGCGAAATGCAGGAGCATTTTTTTTTTTGTGAATTAGTCTTTAACCGATGTTTCGAAGAATGCCGAGCAATCGCAGATAATTGGGCAAGCTCAATAGTTTCTTGGGTACGTGAGCAGCCTCCGTTTTCTCGGTGTGCAGCCAAACGTCGGCCGAAATTGTTTCTATCGGCACGGAGCGTCGGTAATCGAGAGATTTTAACGTCGGGACGGTTCAGTGGATGAGCGGGAGTCGAGGCGAACGAGCTCGAATTAGTTACCCTGCCGGTGGTTTGTCCTTTGATAGTTCAATAGCCCAAAGCAAACTCTATTCCTTCCCGTCCGGTAGCTGTATCTGCTCTTCCCTTAGGCTCGTTCCCTGCATCTGGCCATCCTTGTTGCCTCAACATGTCCGCCGACTATCCCATTCTACCACCGAATTTCCTCCCTCCAAATTCTGCTGACGCCATTGAACTCCTATCCTCCGTCTCTCCACTCCGCATTCTCTACTTTATCATCGCTCGCTCCCCATCTCGGAATCCCGCTGCAACGATTCCGCAATTATTCGGCAATGAGCACTCCACCGCCGGGCATTGCACGGTTGATCGACTAAAACGATCGACGAGCGTCGGTTTCGCCGGTCCCGAGCAACGGGTAAACCGCGCCTGAACTGAATTCGGAAACGGCCGGGGGCACCGAATAGAGAAACGCGCGCGAGGCTTCTGGAGTCCGACGATGCCGTATGACGCAGGCTCTCATCGGTCATTCGTTTAAGAGCGAGCACGTTTCGTTACCTTCACGATATAACGAGATACAGCAAGTAGAGGCGGTGCAGATCAACGAGGTAAATAATTAACCAAGATAAACAAACTAACGAGAATCCGCTCGACGAATCTGCATTAAACGCGCAGCGGATAATTCATTAGTTCTCTTGGTTGCTTTAATTCCCGTTAACCTCGTGCAAATGATTCTGTATATTTAGGAGTCGTCCTCTAATCCGGTTCGATGCCCGAGCGTATTTGCCGGTCACATGCACATAAATTACGAGCATAAAAAAAAGGGAATGAAAACGCGTTTCCTGGGAATTGGGTGAATTGATCCCCATGTATCCGACGAGTATCCTCGAGACCGTCAATCCCGGAATTAAAGGGACGAATGGTTGTCGCTGAATTCGGTCGAAAAATGGGATTTTCCAACGGAAAGTTATGTTTTCCCGTATGACGTCGGTTCTAGTTGAAAAATGAGATCTTCAAACCGGAAGCAACGTCACAACGAAACTTTTCAAATTTTTCTGCGTGACGTCACTTCCGGTTTGAGATACTTCATTCGTTCTTTTGCTCGCTCTAATACCCGTTAGTATCGTGCAAATTATTCTGTATATTTAGAAGGCGTCTTATAACCCGGTTTGATGCTCAAGCCTATTTACCAGTCACATGTAGGTACATAAATTAGGAACATAAAAAAGGGAATAAAAACGGGCTTCCTGGTAATTGCGCATTGATCCCCAAATATCCTCGCCACCTATCGCAGAATCAAATGGACGATTGGTTGCGCACTTTCGGTAGAAAAATGGGATTTTCAAACCGGAAGTAATATTTTCCTCTATGACGTCTGTTCCGGATCGGAAAACGAAGATTATCAAATCGGAAGTGACGTCACAACGAAATTTTTCAAACTTTCCTGCGTCACGGCACATCCGGTTTAAAAGTGAGATTTTCAAACCGGAAGTGATGTCTCAGAAAACATGTCTAATTTTTCTCTGGCCAAGCAGTGACGTCGTAGTATTGCCCAGTGTTTACTCGGGCTCAAAAGACTGTCGGCTTCTCTCTGGCTACCTAGCCTCGCCAGAGAAGATCCGTTATTGCGTTTTGGCGTACCGCAGCGAGTGCGGAGCCAGCGATGTTCTCTTTTTTCGGCTACGGCAGAGTCCCACACGGGTACCCCGATGATCGGACAAGCGCGCGATTGCGATCGGTGAAAGGGGCGAACGAGAGAGAGAGTGTTAATCGAATTCTCGATTTGCGGGGTGGGGCAGAGGGGTTGGGTTGTGAGGAAAAGCATATCGTCCAGAAAGCGGCCAGCACCGATTATCGGAAACACGTGTGCGAGCGATCATAGAATCTCGAAGCGTACGTTATAGCCTCGCGGATAGCGTGTTCAATGTTACCGTCGCAAATGGTGTTTCTGGCGCGGGTCCAGGGAAATTCTTCTCCCGCGGCACACAGCGCGAGGAAGCCGGGCATGCGGCGAGCGAGAGGTTGCGAGAGCTTTGGCTATTCGCGCGTGTATAAATTGACGCAGTATAAATGCTTCGCCGTCAACCCTACCGCGCATGCCGACTTCCGGAGTCGGACAATGCGAGCCCGACCCAACTTCTGAATAGGTAACGAGAGAAAGCGCCGAGGGAAAGCCACGGAGACGAGGGAGCGGAAAGCGGAGAGTACCGTGTCGCGCTGCCCCCGGCTGTTGTTCCAACTCGGTCCGTGTAACTTGCGGAGAACGTATGGGCCGAACAAACGCTCAGCGGGAACGCAAAGCTCGCGAAATGGATTATCGATTGGGTCGGATTTCGCGCACCCGCTTAAGGAGGCTAAAGGAGGGTCGGAGGGAACCGCGTACGGAATTGATCCAAGGTTAATGCGCTGTTTGTCATCTCGCCAGGCCCGATCCACCGCAGACTCGCTCATCCGCATATTTATCTCCCGCGGATTACTTCAATCGCGACGTGTCATCTTCCCTTTAACGTCCCATCGTTCCAACTCGCCGCATCTCTATGGTTTACATTCGCGCTTTTACAACCCGCACGAGTGTGCGTCAGGATATTCGCGTATTGCGGCGAAGTCTCTCGTTTTCCCATTCGGTTTTATCACTCTTTGTACTCCCGAGGCAAGATGCATCGAAGATGATAAAAATTCGATGCCAAAAGTCCCGACGTCGAATCGGTACGTGACTCGATAAGAATCGTCGTCGATTCGGTGGTCGGTCGACTCGCGCGGACGCGGGGGGAAGTAGTCTAACCCCTCCGATCGTGATCCTATCGTGTCTTCCGCTCTGTCCTTTCCTATTATCTATCTCTTCCGTTACTGCTCTTCAGCGGGGCTGCGGGAACTACGGAGGAACTACGGAGGAACTACGGAAGGGATCGTCGTCGTTTTGTGGACCGCGCGCGCAGGAGATCTCGAGTCTTGAGGGTCCCTGCCGGGGATTTAAAGGAAACCCCTTGAATTTTATGCAGAGAATGAAATTCCTGCGCGGCTCTTTCAATTCAGCGACTTATATTTCTCCGCCCTTCATACCGTGGTGAATCCTTTTTCCATCGCGGTTAAGGGAACGCTCGTTGCAAATTGCAATCTCGTGTACAACATTTCGCAATGTCCCTCTGTGGCGCGGATAATCCGATTCTCCGCGGGAAACGCCAAAATTCTATTGACAGTCGATATTTCTTTTGGACCTCACAGGTATTTTTATTTTTTTTGCAAAATTGTACTATTCGTTCCGCCGTCGATGAAAAATAAAAAATCATTTCGCTCCCGGCGTTGAGAGAGAATTGAAATATTTTTGCGTTTTCGTACACCTGCCGGGCATAATACAAAATTTATATTCATCGCTGGCGTTTTTCTCGTTATTCTGAGTTTTCTGTTGCAGTATCGATCGGTGATTCTTGGAAATACGTTCGAGTCACTGGGGAGGCATACCCAGCTCGCCATTGTCATGCATGGCTCTGGTAAAGAAAAAAAAAACTCACCGTCATATCCGCACAGGCATGGTCGACGAACGTCAATTCCGATTCTTCCCCGGCGAGCAGGACACTCACGGTTTTTTCGCCCGATTCGTCGTCTGCAACAGAATTACCGATTATCGACGATAAATCGACATTTTTAATAGGGTAGATTTAATATTAAAGCATCGCATCGACGAATATATATGAGCAGGAGAGAGCGAGGCAAAACGGACCGGTACCATTCGTTCGAGACGAAAGTTTGTTTTCTATGGACTGCAAAAAAAAAAAAATGGTAATAGTAGTACGTTTTGACCGACTCTTGTCTATGTAACGCGGTCAATTTGACGAATCGATTCGGTATGAAATAGCGTTAGATAGATAGTAATATGAGCAAGTCCATCGAGGTATGTAGGGGTGAGCGAGGCAAAACGGGACAATGAGCAAAGCGCAATTTTCCAATCATTTTTGGAAGCCCCATTTTGCCCCGTCGATACATCCGGATTTCCTGTCCCGTTTCACCCTGTCGATACATCCGGATTTTCTGTCCCGTTTTGCCCCGCCGATACATCCGGATTCTCTGCTCCGTTTTGCCCCATCGATACATCCGGATTTTCTGTTTCGTTTTGCGTCACTGCCCCATCTAAAAAGATTGGAAAATTGTGTTTCGCCACCATTGTCCCGTTTTGCCCCACTGTCCAATTTTACCGCGTTCGTTCCCACCTATGACTGCAAATCGCCGCGAGAGTCAGCAGGAAAGCAAGAAAGAATCGAGGCGTGCATTGGAGTGGCGCGCAGGCAAATAATCGAATGATACAGATCAACATTTCGTTGTCTTTTGCATCTCGCGTTTTTTCACCTACTCCACGCTGAAAAGCGAACATAGCGGTCGTCGGTGGAAAAGATGACGGGAACAGAAGTGCGCCGAGGGCGCAACTCGCTTATGCAATCAAGCGAATTACCGAGGCTACTATATCGCGCCGAAAGGTAGAGAAGTACGAGCTATACACACAAACTTGTTTTCCCACCAACCTATGGTGGGTTTCTTGCTTCCGTGCTTCCTACCGAGTTGCGTATGTTTATACGGAATATCTTCCGCACCATCGCACGTGTGTGTCTGTGTATCTGTGTATTCATTCTATTTTGCCCCATCCGCTTCCACGTAATCAGGAATATTGTGTTATCGCGGAAATATGTAATTAGCTAGTATTAAAAATGCCTCGGTTCCGTTGTGGACGATCCTTTATCTGGCTGCGGTAGCAGCAACGCCGGAAAAGCAGGGCGCGCCATTTTATTTGCCTTGAGCTTTTTCGTACTACGAGCATTAATTTTAACTAATTGGATTTGAGAAAAAAAATTCGTTACGGGTAAATTCAATTTGTACGCGTTTTTTTTTCGCAACTGCCTTTTTTCCGTCCAACATCTCTCTTTCTCTCTCTCTCTCTCTCCCTCTGTGGAAGTTATTCGGACCGTTATAATTTATAATACTCGCGTCGAGTGATAATTCGTTTTGCTTCGTCGATGCAAAAATAAATAAAATATATATACGTATATACGTTGCTCGTTGAAACCGAGCGCAGCTGTTATCGTCGGCGATTTCGCGAACACAATATCGAAGAGCTAAGCCCCGAGCGCCGCGGGTGCAGATTAATTTTACGGTTAATCATGCGAGCACCGGAAAGTCAGCTGCAACGCTTTTCCTTCCGTAATAGCGCCTGTAACCGTTGGTCATCGGGGTACAACGATCGCGGAATATGCTCGAGGTTTACGGTCGCGAGCGAACGCCCATCGTGACAACGGAGGCGCCGGTGCTCAATTCACGAGCGGAGGGTTGTAAAGCTCTTTTCGAAACGAGACCAGAAGAACGCCGCCCCTCCGATACACTCAGCTTACCGCGCCGACCGGGTTGTAATAAAAATAATAAAACACATTGCGTAACTCGGCCGTTGCCGTCACGACGACGATAACGTTTACGGAACAAAAAATGTACAAATAGTTCTTTCCGTAACGAGGTGACTCACCGATCGACGTGTCGTAGACGAGCAGATGCTCCGACGTCATGAACTGCGATACGAGTGAACTCTTGCCTACGGCAGGTGCGCCTAGCATCAGTACTCGATAAGGAGCAGGCCCTTGAGACGCGCTGCTCTCACGCGAGCTCGCTAACGAGCCCGCTGCAGAGTTCCTCGCTGAACCAGGATAAGAGGCTGTTAAATGCTCGGTGCTGCAAAACAGAGAAATAAAGGTATGACGCAAGCCCGAGGCGAGGCACGCACGTGCAAACATTTTTCTATTTATTTATGTCTCGTATACTCGGTACGAGTTCCATTTACTTTTTTTTTTGCGAGCAAGTAATGCATGATTCAGTCGCTAGCGATTCCTGTTCGTCCATTTTTAATAATGCCCTCCGATCGGCGTTTTTATTCTTCTCCCTTGTAACATTTCTTCCCCCGTCTCTCGAATACCGAGAATAAACAGAGAAAAAAATCAATTGAGTCCACAAAATGTGCGCTTACGGGTGGCGAAACACATGTTTGGTTGATCGAAAGGAATACCTCGTCGATCGAACTAACAGGCCGTCGAATCAAATGTTTCTTTACTCAATACGACAATTATTTCGTTCGATCAACCAAAAATTTGTTTCTCCATCCGTAGGCGCTCATTTTGTTGACTCAATCGATTTTTTTTCTCAGTGTACCGTGTCTCGAATACAAACTCTATACCGAGGGAAGGTTCTGATAGAAATTACCACAAATCTGGTAAAAATCGACAGAACTATCGGGTATAAAGAAACTACAGCGACATCCTGGAAAATCATTCGTATTAAACTTAAAACATTCTGCTAGTGAATGTGTTAATTGTCGCCATCGCAGGTATTACCCGAACAGCCCGAAATTTTTGCTAGAATATAAGTACTTCGTACTAGAAAGTATAATATTCGGTGGCGTCGCGATCGCGAACCGTTGTTTCAGGTTTGTAGGGTACACCGGCATATTATGTCGACCAAATTTTTTTTATGCGTACCTACATAAAAAAAAAATATATATCCACAAAAATATTAGTTTCGTCCACGAAATTCTTACTTTTACGAAATCCTGGCTAGGAACGTAAAATTTTCCCAAAGGGCTTTCCGGAAAAAATTACCCTATAGATTGGGTAAAAATTGCTGCGGCCCCTGTGAAAATTTCACATATCGCTAGTGATGGCGCTGGTATATCATGTTGCCTGGTTGAAAAGTCCCACATGATTTCCTCCTCTCAACGTACGTTCGACGAATTATCGTACTAAAATGAAAATCTCCACGAGGACAAATATGAAATATAAAACTGCACATCGTTCGCCGATAATCCTGGTCGGAATTAGAAGCGTAATTCGACTAAATTACTGCTGATATTGGGGAGTCTTCGAGGGTTTTTATCGACGTGTTCTATTGATTTCCCGAGCTTCTCCTCGGCATCGCTAGACGCAACAGTCCGTTCGGTTTGAGGAGCGAAAATCAATGATCGCGTTGTTGCAGACGAGACGGTGGGACGTGGATTCGATCGAAAGACATATCTCTCCACGTTCTTGAAAATCCAGCGGCACGGCGACGATGTGTACGGCAACTCTCGCGGCATCCGCCCGGCTGGATAATTGAACAGTAACGTATCGGGCACCGATCGCATGTCAGGCGTTATCCGTCACCTGTTCGGCTATCCGACGAAGCGAATCGATCACGGAATCACGTCTCAGGGAGGCTAGCACGACGTGGCCGAGGGGCCCGAGAACGAGTGAAATACTTCGAAGCTGCTGCTTCCCGTGATCGTCGAGGGTGTACCGTAAGCCGCTGCTGAACGCCTACGGGCGAAAAAATAAAATGAAAATAAGTGTAGTGCGAAAGTGGCCGGGAAGAAGGAGAGGAGAGCAACGCCAGAGAAGCTGAGAAGACGCGGCGTGTGTTTGCGTGTACGCGACGAATAACCGTGGATGAATGAGAGGGTTTGTAATAGAGAGCGAAAGAGGCAAAGCGTGATAAATGGGGGAGGATTAGGGAGAAGAGACGGGTTTCGTTCGCTGGTACATCGAGCCTCCGCGCCTCGTACCACCGGATCACTTCGCTACGTTACGCTTGTCGAACGACCGAAAAGAGACGCGTCGACGTTTTCTATCGGACGGAATGTTTTAAATATTTTTCACCCCGTTCCTCCCAATCTCCGTACGGTAGAATCTACGTACATGTTTGACGTAGCATTTTTTTGAGCAGGCAAAGAAAAAAAGAACGCTCGAACAATTCGCGGCCACAAGTTTGAATGGGAGTTTGAAAGGCAGGTTGGCCCGCGGCGAGCGAGTCTCTGACAAAGGTTTCCGTCATTAAAAATTATTTTATATTTCCAATTTGATGAGTGAGCTCGAGCATCCGAGTCGCTCGTCCGACGTTATTCGAGTTCTATTAATTGTATTGAAATAATAATCAGGGGGAAATGTAATTGCCGAGCTTCGCCAAAGGTTTCGGCACCCTCAAAGTTACGTTGAACGGAGAGTGCTCCAGGCGGTGTGTCGCTGTCCACGAAACGATGAAACGCAATTCGTCCGGATCCTTGAGTGCCGTGACCCGCTCATGAGCTGCGCCGCGGTCCATCGAAGACATCCGCCGGGGTTCGCTGGTGACGGAGCTCGCTCTAAGGTCTAACACGTGGGTCTACGTCACCTCATCGCCACACGTAAACTCACGCGTTCGATCTAGAGCACAGTTCCTCTGCCCGTTCGCTCAGCAATTCCAGACCCATGGTATTTCCGGAGGATATTCCGCGCACAGAGCTATTATCGGCGACAATTAATAGTAAAGCTCATATTTTATCGAGTACAGAAGCGTGAATAATTACGTCTCCTCAAACCCTTCCGAAAATCGTGCAACCGCGCCGGTTGCAACCTCGCCGGGAAGCTCACTCGAAAACACGTGCGCTTGGATAAGCTCACTGTAACGTTCGAAATATGTCGAGCGCCTCTCGGCCCTCCCCTCGGCAATCTCCCGAAATCAGAGCATCACATCCAATTAAACTAGTTTCGGCAACTTCACAACGAATTAGTAAACCGCGAGGCACATACGCCTCCTCCCGTCGTTTCCTCTTGCCAGGCGTACATTTTACTGCACGATGGAGTGCCCGTATACAAAGGACAGAGATTCCTCGAACGATCCACCGTGCGCGGAAATCCGCGCGCACATGAATTTCTCACCTGTTTACGTATGCAAGAGCCGCGACTCGGATACTCGGGTCGGCACTTCGCACGCCTCCATCGTACATCCGTACACGGCAAAGTATTATCCGTGTCTGTTTAAACATAAATATAATACGGGAAATGCATCGAAACTTTCGTGCTACGGTTGAACTACGTTTCAGTCCCTCGACACACCTACGGCCAGGAGCGTATCCCCTGGACGTACATAAATATCAATGTTCCGCAGGCTGTCTCTCGCCGGCCTTTGGCGAAACGACTGCATGAGCTTCAGTGCGGTGCATCCAACGCTCCGACCAGCCACACCGAGACTGCCTATCTCCGTGGCCTCTGATATACTCGTATCCGCGCGGGGTTTTCCGTCCCGAGCCGAAGGGAGAAAATTTGACGTAGCCGAACGCTCAACGTCTCGCGTACTCGCTGCATGTCGCTCGTAAATGTTATTCCCATTACACAGACCACCGCTAGTCGGTTCTCCGCTTCAACCACGAGCCTCGCTTTCGGTTGTAATAGAATAGCGAGTATGGAAAATGCCGAGGTAATGAATTGTTGCTTCGACCGGGAGGCGGATAAGGTGGATAAGGGAGAATAAAAATAAATGTAGACAGAGAACGGAAAGGTACGTCAGACAATGGTGCGCCAGCCGGAGATGCGAGGCGGGCGACCAAAGTGGATACAGTGCGTGTCGGAAAGACCACTTTATCACTCGCTCGCTTCATCGTAACGTGCCGGCTCATTCGCCCGCGAGCGTGCGAGTACGCCATAGTTCCCCCCCCCCCCCCGCCGAACCTGGCCATCCATAACGTAATATTTCCATCAAAATAATTGATTCAGGTCTGCACTTTGCCGAGCTTCCCTGCTTTATCTTTTGCACCGGGACGCAGCTGAATCTGCGCCCTGCGTGGTTTTCACTCCATCTTCCCTTTCCTCTTACTTTACTTTTGTTTTTGTTCGCCACGGGATAGCGCGGGCGAATCGAGGTCACGTTAGGGCACATTCTGATTCAATTTTTGGGGGATTTGCACGATTTTTCGTTGGAAAAGCGGTCTCCGTCCCGACGGCGGGAGACGATCGACGGAAAAAGGAAAAATGTGATAGGCACGACAATCTCTTCGTCTACCCTGGCGTACGCTAAGCGAGGGGGTGGCGAAAAAAAGGTCATTCAATTAAAGCTCTCGAACGGCGAGAGGTGGTTCGGAGTTTCGTCGGACCATTGCCGATGTCCCGGAGCATTAATCAGTTCGCAAGCGTCGCGGTGATGGCAACACGAGAGCGAAGGAGAGGCACGAGGGATGAGCTCCGTGTCTGCTGTCGGGTCTTCGGCCGAAGGTTCGCCGCAGGATTCGTACCACCGAACGTCGGGGATTAAGCTCGATTCCCGAAACGAGTTTTCTCCCCGTACACTTCTCGTTGATATACTCGAGCGGCGCGACTGCAGAGCGTAGGTATAGCAGGCGGACGCGAAAAGTCTCCCGAGAGTCTGCGGTGCCACCGGCCGGTATAAAGAGTCTCCCGCCGCACGAAGAAACTTTGAGCCGGTTGAGGAAATTTATTGAGGGTTGGACGAACTGGTGGTGCGTATAAGAACAAAAAAAAAAAAAGGAGAAAATCTGGCCGAGAACAGGACGACCATTCCGGGGCTAACTGATGGACGATGGCGGACTCCGGAGAAGCTCGCCTGCGCGGGATGTCTCCGGACTCTCCTTAAAATAAATCTTGAGAAATTCACGGTACAACGGGCGATGCAGAGATTTCTCGGATCACTGAATGTATCTTTTGGGAGGAATTTACGACTACGCGAAACGTCGAGGGTCGTGAGGAAAGGAAGAGGAATCGCTCGTACGGCGTAAGCTCCACGTATTGCACGTATGACGGTTATAGACATCGAAATTCGCTGCTCTCCTGAAAACGGGTGGAACTTTGGCGCAACGACTGCGAGGATATACATCGATGAAGACGGAGTACATCGAAGCAGCTCACCTGGAGTTGCTCGAGGCTACACTGTTGTTCGAGCGAGATCGCCGACTCTTGAGGGAATCGCCTCGGTTCACGATACCCTTTCCCGTTATGCTGAAATGCCTCAATCTGTAGTATTCCTCCTCGACACCGGTGTTCGGCATACTCGCGACTCTCGATCTCTGCTGCGGAAGACACAGATAGTTCGGGCGACCCGACGATCTGCTGCCGGGCGTCTTCACCGATTGCGATCGACTGTGATGCGGGCTACCGTATCTGTGGAGAATTAAAAGGGAAATCACGTTTAGTTTAGGGCTGTACAGATAGGCTGGCCTAGCCAGCTAAAATGTCTTATCCGGCTAATGGATTTTATAGTTTGGCCGACTAAGCCGTCTTAGCCGGCTAAACTATTTTAGCCAGCTAATCCGTTTTAGCCGGCCAAGCTATTTTAGCCGACCACATGCATAGAATCGAGCCCCTTAATTTCGCATGTACTTTAGTCCAAAAATGCCAGCGGATTTGTGTTCAGCGCGCAAAAATACGTTGGGGTACGGACGAGTTCATCAAAAAAAAAAGAAAAAATGTCGCCAAAAAATTGCAAGGTAACCCTTTAGAGTCTATTTTTCGCGTTTTTCAACGTCCTCAAACGGCACGATAAAACGGTTCTTAAAGTTCGGACAAGGCCCTATTTTGTGTATTTTTTTCCGTAGAACACGATGGGCACCCTGTATTTTCCGTAGCTTCAGTGGGAGCCGAGATATCGAGGTTTGAAAATCACGAAAATCGACGTTTTTCCAAAAGTGGCTCAAACATTGAAAAATCGTTGTTCATTCGATTTTTTTTTGTTTCAAAGCTATATTCGATGTATTTTTTCCCGCTGATCACGAATATAACAATTATTTTATTCCCAACACAATATTTTTCATTTAAATCCCAAAAATACGACTTTTGGTGCATAAAATCGAGCCCCTTGATGTAGCATTGTACTTTGGGTCAAAGAGGCCGGCGGATTCATGTTCAGCGGGCGAAAATACTTCGGAACGCGTTGCAGGTAACATTAGAAAAAAACATAACAATTCGTCAAAAAATTCCAAGACTGTATGAGCTTAGCCGGCTAATATAGCTTAGCCGGCTAAAACGGATTAGCCGGTTAAAATAGTTTAGCCGGCTAAGACGGATAGCCGACCAAACTATAAAATCCATTAGCCGGATAAGATGTTTTAGCCGGCTAGGCCGGCCTATCTGCATAGCCCTAGTTTAGTCAAAGGTTCAGGACGAAATCATGAAGTATAGGGAAGAGCGGTACAAAATAGGAGAATGAGGTTAAACGCAATTTTCCGATCGTTTTTGGATGCCCCAATTTACCCCACTGTTCCATACAAAAATTATTGGAAAGTTGCTCTTTGCCCCACGGTCCCGCTTTGCGCCATCGATACATCTGAATTTTTGCCCCGTTTTGCCCCAACGTCCTATTAAAAAATTATTGGCAAATTTTGTTTTGGACCACTGTCCCATTTTGCACCACTCTCCGATTTTGCTTATTACTCCACTGTCCGATTTTACCCCACTCTTCCTGACGTAATCGGTATAAAAATTATGTGAAATGCAACTTTTTTTCTTCATATTTATAGTATCCAATTTTTAGTATTTTTATTATTATTATTTTTTAATTAATCTTACATACGTGTGGCAAGCGCAACTCATTATCGTCTGTCGTCGCTTACATTGCTGAAACCCCGGGTTACATCCCGCAGCGTCGAGCAAAGCGAAAAAGGCATGACAACGCGGGTTTTTCGTTAGCGACGCACGTCCCTTGAAGTTACCTGGCTACCTCGGCGAGTATATATTTTTATTTTTCATGATATAATGAAGGATGCGAGAGAGGGATTCTTCGCGGCTGACTCTCGAGCTTTTGGGTTTGTTTCAAGGAAACTTTTCATCATAGCGATTTGAACTTTAATGAGAATTATTAAGCGCCCGAACATCTTTCGCCCCCGTCGTTTCACGTCGGAGTATATTCACCGCAACCCCTGGTAGGATGGCGCGTGGTTCCCGCGTTGAAACTCAATAACCCTTAGAACTTTGGAACGTGCGAGAAACCCTCCCTACCAGTTCCGCAGGAATATAAACCTCGATAAGATTTTATAAGTAAAACGAGGCCCTCAAAGTTGAAATCATGGAAGCGCCCCGGCCTTTGTAGAATCAAGCACGGAATGAATTAAATAATTAAAAAACGTTAAGTCACTTCCTCTTCCCCAAGTATTTTTTATCCACCGACAATTGCCGGGCTCTTGGTATAACGGCGTGACGTTAAGAGGGTCAGAATGACTATCCCTCACAGAGGAAGAAATTGATCGGCGCCTGAGCTATCGAAACGAAGCGTCGAGATATCCTTGCGTCTCGAACTCCCGAGAGCCGGTTCTTCTGTCGAAACGTTTCTACCCTTTTCACCCCCGCCCGGTTCACGGGAACTCTTCAATCCTCCCTTTCTCCCTGGAGAAAATTTCCAGCCAGTCCTCCAGCGACTCAATCACGGAATCATCGGTTCTATCTCTTCGTTCCCGTTCTGCACGGTCTCTCCAGCGAGCGCCGTGGAGTAAATTTATTCGATTCCATACGCCGACGCGAGCCGGCGATGAAAATTGACAGGATTTGAGAGTGAAACCTTCTTCTGCAACACTGAATATTTATCATCGAGTGTGTCCCGTCGGAGTTAGAATTTTGAAAGATATTCGATTTATCGGGGGGTGGCGTACTTGCCGCTGAAAGCCCGACTCGGCCTCCGTAGCCTTCACGGATTGGCTGCCAATTTATCTCTTTCGATCGTAAAAATTACTCGAACTCCAACGCACGTCTATCACGCGAGCTCGCGCGGGCGTACGCCGCGTAGGCGATGAAGGCAAGAGTGTATGGCTGCCTGCCGTTGGCTCTTTAATTCAACGAGGAATCCAATTGTAAAAGTAGCTCGATGAAACCAGCCGCAGAAGCACACGAGTCTCGAAACTAACCGCGACCAGAGAGCACGCGAGTGACGCGGCTATAATCGGATCTGCAATTTCCTGTATCTCTGTCCGAGAGAAGAATTGTTTCCGTCGGGGAGTCGCCGCTGAGCGAACGAGCCACCGTGTGAGAATAGTCGCCGCTCCGTACACGTACATACAAGACAACATACAAGTTGGACGGAGAGAAAGGGAGAAACGCTGTAGAGAATGGCGAGTGTGCGGGATCTATTGATCCAAGAGTCGACGAGCGAAATGCCGCGTCGCGTGCGACTCGCGATTCATATCCCGTCCCTTTTTCTTCTTCTTCTTCTTCCTCGCCGACCGGTTCTCTCCGTGATCCCGCCTTGGATTCCGTAGATAGTCGACGCTGTGGCAGGGAAGAAAAAAAAATTAAGAAAAAAAAAACGATCGAGAAGTAGTACGCCGAGAGGAAAATCTTTCTCGGTCTTTTTTTTTTCTCTCCGTCTCACCGGAGCGGCGGGGAATGTCGAAGAGATAAGAATGGGTGTGGAGACGCCACTTTTTCAATAGATATAGATAATAGACAAGGGAGCCACTTCGCTCCCTCCTTTATCGCTGCAACGCTGTATCGGGGATCGATAGGTCCCGATTTATTTATACATTTCGTCGAATGTAAATTTATGCTCGCGTATTGTACCTCAAGCGATATCTTGATAGGCCAGATAAGTCTTAAAAAAAAAAAAATGAATACAAAAAGTTATTGGACACCCCAGCTCAATATCCGATGAATAAAATCGCGTTACGAGCGAAAAAATAAATGTTCCCTCTGCCCGTAAAAACGCGTCGGCTCACCTCATCTCGAAGTCGTGAATCTCCTGAAGGGTCAGTGTGTTCGCGACGTCCAGCAGTTGACGCATGTTTTCCTCTCGACGTCGGGCGTCAACGTCCGGACGAAGTAATATCGTAGCAGCTGGCGCGTCCAGAGAGAGGGAGGGTTGTTGAACCACTATCGTCGCCTGGGCCGATCTCTTCGTTCCAGTGCCGCTTCCGCCTTCGTCGTAAATAATAAAAAAAAGAAGAGTAAAAAAAATATAAGAAAACAGGATCGATATTAGTTACGGTACAGAGATTCGTGGCTGAAACAAAAGTGTACGTGTACCACATGATTATAACAAAGGCACTTCGAGGATCTCTCGGAATTGCACTGAGAAAAAGGATAGTGTTTCCTGCCATAACGAATGGTTCCCAGGGGGAACGTCTATATAGATCATTTCTGATAGTATATTTTCAATTGATTAAACTATAATTATGGTTGCAACCAGGTTTTTCTGTGATTGTTGTAACTATAAAATGTAGGCGTTCCCCTTGGGGAGTATTTTTTATGCTAAAAAGTCAGTATTGTGGCTTTAACTATTTAATTTTTTCTCAGTGTGTTATTAGCGGATCCCCGATCTTGTAATTTTGTATTCACAGCTAAACTTTCACAAGCGTGTCGAGCGTGTGTGTGTGTGTATTGTACACTGAGAGACTAATCTGATAGAAATTATTATAAATCTGGTAAAAGCTGACAGAACTTTCATGTATATGGGAAATACAGCGACATCTTCGCAAACATTTGTATTAACCTTAATACGTTATGATAGGAAATGTGGTAATTTTCGCTTCTGCAGACATTACCCGAATATCCCGCAATTTTTGATAGAAAATAAGTTCTTCTTACTAGAAAATGTAGTAATCAGTGACGTCGCGATCGCGGACCGTTTGTTTTAGGTTTGTAGATTATACCGGCACATCATGTCGCTGGAATTATTTTTATTTATGGATGTATAAAATAAATTTGACCGACGAAATTCTCAATTTTTATCCAAAGAATTCTCAGTTTTAATCAATGAAATCCTTAGTTCTATCCACGAAATTCTTTGCCGGATGCGCAAAATTTACGCACTCGGCTTTCTGGAAAGAATTACCATATAGGTTGGGTGAAAATTGCATATGTGAAAGTGTCCTGGTCGAAAAAATGTGAAGATTGCCTGGTCGAAAATTACCACGTGACTTGGTAGCTGTTCCAAGATCCTTCTCTCAGTGTATATTTATATCGTGACGTTTCTCACATGTATCACATATTATGCATCGTAACACACACACAGGTAGAGTGTATACTATGCGTGTGATTCTCGTTTATGTTTTTAGCTCTTTTAGGCAGGCGCATTCTCGTCGCGCAAGTTTCCGGCTCGTACATCCCAGACGCGATAATTTTCGACGGTCGCGTTACATAGGCTTCAGAAAGGTGTGGATCGTGAGAGTCCGGTAAGCCGGCGATTCGACGGGAATTTTACCGAGCGTCACATGGGAATATTGGATTATCGAAGATTGTACGCGTTCTATTCATTCCTTCCGAACGTCGAGTGGGCGCGTTATGATTTTATAGTGAAAACTGCTCGAAAGTGGTGCGGGAGGGCGAGTGGTATGTTCGCACACGATTGAATTATCTAGCGGCGGCAGCAACAAGCACTGTTATCTCTGGGCTTCGGGGATGCATATTCCCTCTGTGCCCACGCTGTGTAGTGCCACTTTCCACCCGCTACCTTGCTCTCGGCGCGGCTCGTCAGGCACGCCAGAAAGGTGGCCCCATCGTCGATTTTCATCGCTCTTCTCTCGTTTCAACTTTCCCTCTTGTTTTCCCTCTCTCTCCCTCTCTCTCACTCCTTCCATCGACAGTTGTCACCGGCCTCACCGCGCCTTTCCCACGGCTTCGGGGGAACACACAACGCGCACGGCTCGAATCGATTTGCGTCTATCGCCCGTTCTCCGTTCGCCGGGCGAACGAACGAATTCGCTCGCTCCCGAGGCCGTAGGGCACGGGCCCCGATCGTGTCGCGAAACCTCCCGTATAACAGAACACACAGGCTACTGTGCAAGCCGCGAGTTCAAACTGCTTTGGTTCCCTTTCCGTCGCTTCTCTATCGCTCACCGCGCTTTCAGCCTCAAACAAACTATCGATCGCCAACCGACGTATTTACCGAACGTGAAATAATAAAATAGAAAATAAAGTAAACCGCGGGAGAGAGAGAAAAAAAATGACAAATTCGCCGATAGATCGCTCGACCTCTTTCTCTCGTTAATAGTCAAGTGTGAACATTAATTCACATTCAATCGGCAAATCGATTCTATTCGAGTTCCCCGGTGGTATTTCTCTTTATGCGCTGTGGCGTAAATCGCGAGCGTCCTTCTCTGTATTCATCGTTTATTCTTTCACGCGTTTCAAAATGTTCGTTTTTTATCTTTTGGCTTTGTCGGATAGTTGGTTTTTTTTGTTTTTATACATTTCCCACTGGAGGGTCTCATTGCAATGGCTTTATTTTCTCGGTTCACCAGCGGAAGCTCAACATAAAACGGACTGCGGGCAGGCGGAAAAGCCGCGACGGCTCACACGAGTCTATTCGACGACTTTCCCAATTTATTTCAGCGCCGCCGGGTGAGTCTGGGGACACCGTGTTACTCCGTGTTCCAGGGGTTAGAGCGCGACGGAGCTGGGTGCCACCCGCCTTTGTGGTACGCCCGATCGCGTTTGGTATGTATTCAGCCTTTCCTTGCACGTAACACTGTGTGTACTGGTAGGAATTCAGGTAGAAAGGTATTACGTACGGGAGGCAGATAGCGAGTGAGCTTTTTGGGGGAGGGGACGTTCAGGCACATAAAACGGCGAAATAATATATGCACACACTATACGCAATAACACAACCGAGATAAAGCGATAACAGAAAGAAGAAGAAAAGCAAAACAAGACTATTGCACAGGAAAAGTATCATGGTATACGCTAAATGTGAAAAAAATAACGAAGTTGCATAATAATAATGATAATATTAATAATGCAACAATGACAGCGATTTCTGCAGTGAGGCGAAGCATTTCTTTTTTAAAAGTAACATTGCACACGCAAAACAGTCGGCGATCGATAAACAATTTCCTCGAGCGTAGTTAATTTATGAGTTTATGTATTATTCATTTACTGCAAAGTTTAATGTGTCACGCACGCAACGAAATTACGAGACTCGTAGTCATCAACGATTCAAATGAGATCGCAGAGTGTCAAGCGCCGTTCCATTTATTTATTATGGTGAGGAGTGATTGTGTATGGCTTATTTTTTTTTTTTTATTTATCGCACGAAATGCAATGCATGAAAGCACAAAAGCTTTGTAAATGCACAAACTCCGTTGCACCACACGTTTTCAACGTACTGTTCGCACACCAAGAAAAGACCCCCGAAAGGCTAGTTATAATTCCACGAATATACTACAGAATACGTATATAGTATCATAGAGTATGAATGGTAATTAAAGCTCGGTAAGAGGGGGGTTGGAGACGGGGGCGAGATAGAAAGTTATGTGTGTATATGCGGGGTACGACACCGGCGACGCGATTTCGGGGGTCTCCCCGTGGACAGCGGACTATACCTATTGCGCAAAACGGGAAAAAGAGCCTGACCCATGAATGAATGGCTGAAACGAGGGGATGAGATTCTGAAAGAAAAGAACATCGATACATTTTCCTTATTGCTGCTCGTCGCTGTTTGCTCTTTGTCTCACACTCTCACTCTCTAACTCCTCTTTTTTTTATTCATGCCTTTCGGGTCTCCTCTCTTACTCTCACCAGCACACACCCACTGTTATTAATATTTTTTCAACTAAAGTACATAGGATATATTGCTCAACTTTTATCATGCATCGTTTTTACTCGAAACGAGCATAACATTCGTATTCGTCAATTCGTACAAAACGAGAGGATATGATTTATAGTTGGATCTTGTACGGGTGTTACGAAGGGAGCTCGCGATAAAAGACAAGTGCTGCAGCAGCGGAGAAGGGGGGGGGGGGTGAGGGTTTTGTCTAAGACGGTAATAGTAAACCAATTGTTCGAACAGAGATCAAAAGTCGCTAACCTGCCGTCCTTCCTCTACCTCGTGCACCGGTGCTGGAAGTGTGCGTGCTCGCTCCACAAGGCGGTTGAGCCCCGCAGAGCGATATGTCCAACGGATTCGTGGTGACGTTTATGCTCGGTTTCCCAGTGGCTTGCTGCTTCTGTGACGACTTTGCCGCGCTACCGGCAACTGTTCCAGCGGGAGTTCCACCGACTGACTGCTGTTTCTCTCCCAGTTGCAACTGGGCTTGTTGAACTACAACTTCTGGCTGGAGCGTTGATTGCTGGCCGTTCTTCGGACTGGAGGCCGGCGCCGGGACTGTCGTGGACACCGGGTGTGGCGACGTCGCGTTTGACTTGTTCGATTTCTCTTTGGCCGCCACCAGCGCCAGCATCGAATTCAATTGATGAGGATCCGGCTGTCCTGCGTCGACCGAACCTCTCACCGGTGTACTGGGACAACAATAATTCGATAAATTTACCCGGCTATGATTCGTTCCGATCGATAATCCAGTGCGCGATTAAATTATCAATTCCGATAGAGAGCCGAAGTGTCTCGTACCTAAAGAATTCCGTGGCTCGAAGATCTGGCAGTGGAGGAGTTCTTCCGGTATTGAAGGAGAACCTGCTCTCCTGACGGGCGCCCACGAGCGGCGTCGGGGGCGGCATCCCGTTAACGTTCATGTTTTCATTGTTCAGCATACTCGTCGTCGCCGTCGTCCCCTTCGTTAAAGATCCCGATATCGAGGACGACGAGGCGGGGTTCGTTGCTCCTTGAATAATCGGAGCCGTGCCGTTTCCATTGACACGTGCACCGCTGCCGCTTGTTCGTTGCTGTTGTTGTGCGGCATTGTTGGAACCAGCCCTCGACGTCGCAGTGGCGTTATTGCTGTCGGAGTGGTTCGAGACGTTGCTCGATGCCGACGAGGGGTTCGAGGTAGTCGAGTGATCGTTCTGCACCGGAGGCGGTGACATCTCCGGAAGACCGTCGATCAGGTCAAGGCTGTCGTCCGGTTGCTCGCCGTCCGTCGTTGTCACCTGCGGGCCAGACCGGATCGTGTCCAAAAAATATGTTCGATACACTTTGCTTGCGCTGCTCTTTTTTTTCTATTACGAAATATTCGAAACAAATAAATAATCGACTTGGTTATAAAATGCAAGAGCACTGGACGCTCTGATAGACACTCTCATAGATACCTCACTGCGAGGTACGTCACTTCCGGTTTGAAAATCTCATTTTTCGATCGGAAGCGACGGAAGTATTTCCGGTCAGTCCCCGGAAATCTAAATCTCCGGTTTCCAAATTTCCTAGTCGATGACGAGGGCGCGACCCGCCCGAGCCACAACGGCCTGCCAGTAAATGGATATTATGTCAAATATCAACGATCTGCGATCCTCACTGACTACATCATGGACACCTAACTACGAAGTACATAACTTCTGGTTTGAAGATCTCATTTTTCCACCGGAAATACGTCACTTCCTGTCGAAAAATGAGATTTTTCAAACCGGAAGAGACGGAAGTATTTCTCGTAAATCTCCGGTTTCCAAATTCCCTAGCCGACCTGCCAGTAAATGGATATTATGTCAGATATCAAAGATCTGTGGTCCTCGCTGACTTGTACAAAAACATGTCCTTTCATAAAATTGACCCGGATAACTTGATACCGGCGGAAGTGACAACACCGTCACGGTTTTTCCGACTCACCATCGTAACCATCGTGTTCGCACTGTCCGTACTGGTGTTGATCGTGGTCTCGGAAGCGTTGCTCGAACCCCGCACGATGACCTTCGGTACCGCTCGGCAGCTTCGACTGCCACCGGCAGATTTGAAATTGAGACGACGAAGGGCCGAAGCCGCGTGTGCAAGGAGATCCCCGTCTTTCGTTCCATTACTGCTGCTGCCGTCCCCCTCGCTCGTGCTCGATCCGCTTCCGCCGATACTTTTGTTCGTGCACTTCGCATTGTTCTGATGATGATAGTGCTGTCCACGGGCCGGCGACGACTGCGACTCCCCTGAATCGGTCCCGCTACCCCGAGCGCTGCCACCCTTCGCGGGTGATCCACGGTTCTCCGCACATCCCTGAAAAAAAAAAAAAAAAAATACGTGTCTGTTCGTTAATTTACAATTTTTTTTACACAATACCCTCAACAACTTTCGAGAACAAGAGACTTATTTTTGACGCAATGTGGGCTCTATCGAAATTGGTTTTTCAAACACGGAAAAATGTCCACCTCGACGAGTCGATCGAACGAGAGGTATTGCAATTCAATTGTTTGTTGTGTGTATGCGAAAATGTGTGCTCGCTGACCCAGCAATAAAAGGTACTCGGTAGTCGGGGTGGGAGGGGGTGGGGGGGGGGGGGGGTTGCGAGGGCCGATATCTCCAGAGTGCAGCAACGGCCGATCGACTCGGGCGTGTAAAAATGGCCCGTGCCGTTCTTGTACATTCCTCTGTGCACGTTTTATGGAAATATGTATTAGCTGTTTTATTCTTCTCTTTTCGCATGCTCCGTCAATTTTTTTTCTTCTCCTGCCACTACCGCTCGCCATGACTTGTGCTTTCCACGGGGAGGAGACGAGAGTCCCGGCGTCGAAGAAAGCAAAGTCGCGTCGGCGACTAGATTTCGCCCTCGGCAATAACCATCTACATGTATAGCGTCGGTCGTACAGCAGCCGGCGCGGTAAAGAGGAAGAGAAAAAAAAACAACGAAAGCAGGTAACATGCGTTCCTCGCGCGTCCACACAATTTCACGGGCCCGCAGGTCTATCTAAATGCAAACGTAACGCGCTGTTCGCGCTCTTTCTACTTTTCCTCTCTTTCCCCCTCTCTCTCTCTCTCCCCCACGGTACAATGAAGCGAAAATGTGAACGGCGCTCAGCGACCCCAGCTTGGCTCTAATACATTGCGAACGGGCTGGAATACACCGGAGAATTCTGCCGGCCGCTCGAGCGCGCTGGGCAAACACGAAAACTCGAAATTGTGCAAAATAAATAAATAAATAAATATATAAATGTATAAATGAATAAACTGTTCTCTACCAACGTTTCTCGCCTTATCTCAACGGTAAAATCCCTTCGAGCTTTCGCGTCTCGTTCCTCCCTCGTGCTTTTCGCTCCAGCTGCGCAATCACAACGAAAGGAGTTGCCTCGTAAGAACGAGCGGATAGCGCGATACACGAAGAGCCGCGAATGCGCCCTCGCGGGACTCCGCTCGCTCTCGTTGACTTTCCTCCGTTTTCTGTATTTCCACATCCTCGCCGAAACGTCGTTATCCGCCGTTCGTCCACTGCTCCTTCGCCGGCACTTTGGCCCGTTCGCCCGGTGCGGAATGCAATACCGCGCGCATCCCTGCGCCAGAGGACAACGTAAATGATTTTCACCGGCACGCCGCTAGAAGGTCCCGCAGTAAAGTCGACGAAGAATAGAGGTGAGGGAACGACGTGGGTGATAATTCCCCACAGATCGCCCCGAGCCACGAAGTCACGAAGGATAGGGCGAAGTTGCGCCGAGCATTCTCATACATAGCGGTCCAAAATGGTGTAAGGTTGCGCGAAAAGGATCCCTCGGTTATCGTAACTACTCGCCTCCTCTCGTTCAACGATCCACCCTCCATGCACTTGGCAACTTTGCGAGAGGACATATATTTTTTCCCTTTTTTTTGCTATCGGAAATATCTTTCAACTCCGTCGGAAGGGCGGAAGGAGCGAGAAGAGAGGGAGATCGACGCTACCGGCGAGTTCGGAAGGAGCTTCGGTTCGGTTCGTTAACGCCGCTTCAGCTCCAGCCACCGGTGCTAGGAAGTTGAAAGAAAATTCTCCGCTTTCACGAAGTTTTCGACAGCGAGCTGAAAAACGGAGAAGCAAAAAAACGGTAACTCAGCTACGTCGGTGCACCGAACATAAAACTCTGAACGCGAGCCTACAGGGTTAAAAAAAAAAAGAAGAAAAATAGTAAACACGTCGATACACGGGAAGGATTCTCTTCGACCGGAGTGGTGGCAGAGATTTTTTTTTACGAGAGAAAGAACGAGGGCCTTCTAGGATCGGTTTAACCTTATTTGCACGGATGGCATACATGAATACTGCGCGAATGGCATACAATTCGATGAAGAATGAGTTTAACCCGGTCCTCTCTGCTTTATGCACTCTATATTCCCCATCACACTTTGTCTCCCATTTTGTTTTCCTTCTTTTACTGTCGTTGTTTTATATTCGCCTCGGGGACACCCGCTTAACGAGAGCCACTCAGAATGTGACTACGTGCACTCCCCGCTCCTGCACACTCCTCAGGTCCCATTTTACTCGGCTCTGCCACTGTGCACGATCGATTGCGTTAGCCACCCATATTACCCGTCCATATTATCAGTCGGGTATATAACCGAGAGAAGCGGTATCGGAGCGGAGCCAGAGCTGGTGAGCAATAATCTGGGTCGCCCCAGAGAGAGGAGCGCGCGAGGGAGATAGGTCCGTGCTTCGTGATGCACTGAATCCTTACTATATCTATACATGTCTATACATAATAGATTACCAGTATTCTCCTGTACACACGTATATATGCACGGAACAGATCCCGCATGTGCGCCCGGAACTCGCACGTGTTCTTCTCGCCTCGATTCTCGACTCATCTCACGCTTCAACCCTCTTTTCCAACGCGGACGGGCGCGCTTGCAGCGGCGACGCCGTGGCATAAGGGGGAGGGGGCGGGGAGGGTGGGTCTCTCTCAACCCTCTCTTGACTCGGAGCAAGTGCAGGGTCGACTTCGCCGTTCTCGAGGAGAAGGAGCGACGGGGAGCTCGCCCGTCTCTCGAGACCTCCACGAGCTTCGATTCTTTGTTCCTCGTGTCGGGCTCCGCGCAACCGGCGGAACTTTCGACAACTTTGATGGCCGACCCAAATTGGCGCTTCGGATGCACAGCCGCGGAAATCCCGCGGCGAATGATCACCGGAGACGATACACGCTATCGTCTGTTCAATCGTGTTTATTAATTAACGGGCCAACAAAAAATGGATTGAGTGCCGTGATCCGATCCGCAGACTCGCGGATATCGAGTGAGCCCAATTCGCGAGGTTCTTCTCTTCATTAAAGCTTCGCCCTCCGTCGGAGAGTACCATCGGGTGCAATTATATTCCCGGTCAACGGGTTTCACCCTCCAGTGGAGTGAGGAGGGGGGAGGGGGAAAGAGTGTTGCCTAGCGATCGAGGCACTCCAACGCCGTGGGGTTGGAGAGATTTTCCTACCGGCTGTAACTATTTTTGGCCTCCCGGTGCAATCGCGTTGCAACTGTGATTCGAAGCCGGTGGATATCGAAGGAGTAGACTTTTTTTTTCTATCCATTGAACGAGGGAGGGCTGGAGGAAAAGTCTTAACGAGGGAAGGGTCGCCTTCTGTAGAGTCGGGTTCTGTAGGTCGATAAAAATTCGGAGGAACGACGCTGGCGGAGGGGAGCGTTTTCTTCTCGAGTGTAATGTTCCGTTCGTGTTAAGGAGTCCTCGCACTTTCGTCGCTATCGACATCCCCGCAGTGCGCCCCACTGTTCTCCGCTATGCTCTGTGTACTTTCGACTTTGCGTCTCGGGAGCTTCCTGCCTCTCCTGAGGCCCACTCTTCGTGACTGCACGAACTTGCGATGCATACGCACGTAGAAGTTAAACGATCGTAGGAAACTCCTTGATTAATTTCCGGGGCACAAGAGCTACCCGTAACTGTGGCTTGCGCTAATTGAAAAACTAGGAAAAGTTTCGGTGGCCCTGTCCGTTGATTGATATATCCATCTCATGGATAGAATATCCGTCGGATGAGAAAGTTCGGACACAGAGCCTTAGACAGCGCGGAGGTTACATGAGAACCTGCCCCGAGGCCTCCATCGTTGGATCATAGCATATTATAGTCGCGTTAAATGATGGATAACTAGATTTACATGGTAGATGGGGAAACTCCCCGGGATGTGGCTTCGTGTCTGGCTCATTCGCTCAGCTCCGTGCTATCCAACGTGAGTACCTCTCGCTTCGAGTTTCATCGTCTTTGGTTCGGCGGGGGCTTTCAACTGGTTGTACCGGCAGCGCGCTACCGAGCTTCTTGGGCTCCTTTCGCGCATCATATTAGATACGTATACCAGTCGCAGGCTCCGAGGCTACTTGCCCTAACTCTCTCCGATCTGGGCTTATCCGGCGGATAGTTTATGCGACAATTTAATACGACAGCGAGCCCGTCCTCGTCTTCTCGGCTAGAGCCCTGACGAGATAGGTGCTGTCTTTGTGACCGCCCGATCGTTGCGATGAGAACAATCTTGCCCCAGCGAGGGCTTTTCCTCGGGGATGACATTGCGGGCAAACTGCCGCATAGTTTTCACGGAGTCACTTCGCCTATGCTTCGCTCAGGAAACTTAAGGAGCAGGGATATTGCGACCATCAATCACAGAAGCTCTTGGCCTACTGTGCGTTTTATTGAAATCTCCGACTTCCTCCGCGTCGGCGAATATCGAGTTACTGGAACTTCGGCGAGTTGCCATTCCTCCCTCCTCTCGGTAATCGGGCTCGATTACGGTTTCAAAACCACAGATTTTCAACCGAACGTCGCGTCGTACCGGAAAATGTCACATCCGATCGAAAAATGACATTTTCAAACCGGAAGTAACGTATTTCCGCTATAACGTCACTTCCGCTCGAACATTGAGTTTTTCAAACCGGAAATGATCTTTTCCCGTATACTGTACAAACCGTATGTAAAAAAAAGAACTGCCATAGCCAACTGCGCGAGATTAAACCAACCGTACGAGATTAAATTAATTTAGCCCATAAAATGGAATAAATTCCATTCCACAAGGTAACGGAGTCTGACGTATTACATTGGCAAGGGCGAAAAAAAAATATGAGAGTCGTTTTTACCCCCCCGAGAGTTTACGAGCAGTCGCAGTATCGCAGTGTTACTCAGCGTCACGGAATCGAACGGGCCGGCGGGGATGGGAAGGAGAGTTAGCGGAAAAGTTGCGAAATGGACACCGAGGATACTTTGCACTATACACATTGCTCGAGACAGAGGTGGAAACCCCCCAGAACTTATACGTATGCATTTGGCAGTGACCCAAGCTCGTGCTTCTTTTATGAAGAGCGCCAATATGTATTTGGAGGGCTGCACGTAGAGGGTACGGGAGAAGAAGCCAGGGCCAGAGGAAACTAGTCCATATGCTCGAAAACCGATCTACATGTATACAGATTTGCACAGCCCCTGTGTAAGTGCAAAAGTATACATGCCTAACGTATGCGAAGTCTCGTGCACGAGTCAATATAGGGGTGACGGGGGGAGGAGGAGGGGGGGGGGGGGAGGGAGGGGGTCTCAACCTAGACCACCGAGCACTGGGAATTAATCAATGGAATGGTATGTAAAATATTCAGAGCGCCGGACTCTCCATTCCGTGCGGGGGAATTACATAAGCCGGCTTTGCTTCCAGCCGAGCGTGCATGTTTGCCGGAATTAACTTTAATATTCCGTACACACTCGAACTTCGTCCAGTGCATCGAAAACGTCCCACTCGCTTACCGTAATGCTCAGATAAGAAGTTTTTATCCATAGAGTATTTTTTATTTTCATCTTTTAGTTCAAATTTTTTGTTTGTTCCGGCGGGTCTGACCGAATACTGGTCGTCATCACTGCGGATAATCCGCACGCGCCGCGACTCCGAATTGCCTCATCTTCGCGGTTTTTATGCATATGCGGTAAATAGTAATCAACTGATCCGCCACGCTGCGTTGTTCCGAAGCTCGTGATCTTTGCGGAGTGGTTGCGCGTGACTATTGCGTCGTACGTGTGCCAGCAGCGAGAAGTACCCGTGAGTGAAGAGAATACGCTAG